>CM058230.1:61500579-62700579 GCA_030180135.1 Orychophragmus violaceus | reverse complement strand
ACCATATGTTTCAGGAGTAATGATCGTCGCAAAACCTAATTGGCACGATTCTATTTGGAGTTTGTTCAGAAGCTGCTCATTTGGCCTTACCCGCGGACATATATGCACTCAACGGTACTGCGATCAAACCACAAGGATTTAAGCCCTGAAACAACTTGGTCTATAATCTTGAGGTAAGATAAGCACAAGAAGAACTGGAATCAAGTGAATACCAGTTTTCGTTCTGGAGATATTCAAGGCAAAGACATAGGTTCCTCGGCTAGCTTCATTTGGAACCTTACGGGTTTATTAGGATTCAAACTTACCAGTGGTGCCCAGGAGAATCTGAGATACTTTTTGAACCTTTCTACAACACTCTAAGATGCACCAGCACGCCTTGGATCAGGCGGATCCACTTATGTTTTCAATTGAACCAAACCGAACCATTTATGGCAACTACGAGAGATGATCGGTTTGAGTCAGTGCAAAACCAACTTTGGCGACCAGGAGAGTTTATTGGACATTTATAGAAGTCTACAAACATCTTACCATGCTCCAGGAATCACCAGATCAGGAGGATCAACATGTTTGGATACTTGCCTTTTCCGGATGCAATCACACTTGGAGCAATAACTTTCCGACGGCTCTCTTTTCCTTACTGTTGCATTTTGGAAAACTTCTATGAAGACCAGGATGTTCCAGAGAAGCTGACGTATCCTCTAAAACCGTCCATATACAAAGGAGAACTCACTTACCATAGCTGGGTTGATTCCCTCATAAAGGCCAACGACTAGTTTTATATTTCATTTCGATTTCTTTCTTAGTTAATTTTTAGAACGTGTACTAGAGCCCTATATAAGTTCTGCTCTGTCTCATTTTTTAAGCACCCTTAATCATATTGAAAGCAATAAAAGTCGTTTTCCCTTTACAAAGATCTAGAGTTTCTCTGTGTTGTTTTTTAGTTCCAAAGTGAGTGATTCATTTGGTGCTACTAAATCTTTGGCTTGAGTTGTTTTGTGATTCAACTTCTTCTGACCAATCCATTTATTTGAGTGAGTCAATCCTTATCCCATCGACCATCTTTGACCTTCATCCATCTCTCGCCCCGATCGACCATCACTGACCATCTTGTCCGCGTTCGACCACATATCGCCCTTTGTCCATCCTTCGACCAGCCTCGTCCACGGTGCAGCAAGGAGAGCGTCCTCGACCAGACTTGCAATCCATAACCTCAACCCGTTTGTAGGATCCGCCCCGGATCTTACATCATTTGGTATCAGAGCTTAGGCTCAAAGCATCATGTGTATTCTATCCAATCTCTTTTTCTCCCTGTTAGTGTCATTACTTATCATTTTAGTCTAATTTTGCATCAATAAAATCCCATAAAAAATCATTTGCCTTTAATTTTTATTCATGTTTTACCTTCAACCGAAAACTCCAAAATAAAATTGTTCATCTTAGTTCTGATTTTTCTTTTGTTTGATTCGATTTTTCCTCTATAAACCCATAAAGATTGGTTTGTCATTAGTTAGTTTTCCTTATTTACTTACTTATTTCGAATTTCCAATAAAAAAACACAAAAACCAATATCCTATATTTCCATTTCATTATTACTGTGTGCAATAGAAAAGGAAACATACCAGTATTGTTTATTGCCTTTGTATTTCGAATCCAGAGACTTTAGTATCCTTTTTCAATAAAGAACTTTGATACTTTGGTTTACATCCACATGAACCAAAGAAATATGGGAGAAGAGGAAGACGAGTCTGTTGGATCCATTGAAGGTGAGTTTGAAGAGTCGAGCCAAGCATGGCCCGACCAATAAGCTGACTATGAATGTCCACCATGGCCAGGAGATGGCTACACCATCTCTGGTTTTGGAGATGAGACTGAATACCAAGGTGAAGCAGAACTTGGAGAGTTCACTCATGAAGGAGAACCAAATCAGTACGAGAACTCTCACCATAAAGACCAACCTTGGTGTGAAGAAACTGATTCTGAAATCAGTTCATGAAGGGCAGAGCACTATGAGGTCAGACCTTGGGATCATGAGGACATGATCGAATATAAATATGGTGACAACACGGAGTTTGATGTTGGGGGACCAGAATCATATCAAAAGCACGCCACCAACCAATCCACGTCATGTGAACATTCAACCGATGATGAGGTAAATTTCGAACCTTATCCCATATATTTTGCAGGCCATCACCAAGGATCAGAAGCTTGCTTGAGGTGGGAAAGAGACATGGAGGATTGGCTGCTAGCCAACCAAGTGCTCGAGCACGAGAAGACATCTTATGCCACGACAAGAAAACATCGTTTTTTTGCGACTGGAACTTGCGACTATACTTGTAGTTGTAACATTTGACGACTATTAGGGAACAATATTGCTATTATTTTGCGACAACAGATATATGGACGTGTATTAGTCGCTAATATACAACCAAAAAATTATCGTCAGCAATTTAGTCTCCGATTTACGACTGATTAACGACCATTGTCGAGACCGGAATTAATAGTCGCAGGCTAGTCGGTGATATGGCGACTATTTGCGTCTGATGTGAAGAGTCATAGAAAAATCGCAAATTGGTCAGTACATGGGCGACTAATTTGCTACTTTTTGTATAGTAGTAACCAAGTCGTTCATTTGTCGCTATTGTTATGACTAATATGCAACTCATTATTCGTGTCGCAACGTAGTCGGGTATGGGTCGTATCATATAGTTTTTTATTTATTAATAATAATATATGATATTTTGGTTATATATTACATGTTTGTGGTTGGTGTACGTGTTTCAAATATAATTTATACTTGCAATATGTAAAGTGTATAATCGCTTTTTCTAAATTCTAATCAACATGTATAAGTTGCATGATTATATATTAACTAAATTTTAAATCGAAGTTAATTAGCCCTTAAAATTGAACTCAAACACTTAGCAATCTTTACACTGGTTTTAAGGAATCAAAAATTAAAAGTTCATAAGTTCTTAGTAGTTATGGAGTAAGAGTGAATGAGAGTTAGAAGCGATCGAGAGTCTGGTGGTCGTTTGAGGACCATGTCGGAAGAGGTTTAGGGTAACTACTCGAAATAAAGAGGGAAATATGTTAGATGTTGTTAATAATTTATATGATATCATAAGATTTTCAATATGACAATTTTAATAAATTCATATTTATCCATCAAATTGTTCAACTCATCCAAAGTTACATGATGATAGTCAATTGAAGAAGGCCCTTCTATTCCTCTAAGCCAAGTAACCCCTAGGTAAAAAAAAATATATTCTCATAATTATGTTCTATATTAATGTCGTCCTCATTATTTTCTTGAAAACATGTCAACATAACGCAAAATCTTTCGATCCATAAAAATCAGAGCAAAACAAACAAATGCTTGTTTGGAACATGTTCAAAACACCTGGACAATTCCTCAATAATTGGTCCATATGCAACGCATTCTATAGCCCTCTTCCTTCAATTCCAACAACATTATTTAGTAAGGTTTATTTATATGGTGATTATAAAACTCTGAAACTTAAACCATGTGAATAACTTACTCGGCATCTCTTAGCGTGAATTGGACTTTAGCGCGTGTACGTGAATACAAATAGACCTCTGAAGAGTGATCTTTCCATTCAAGCTCTCCAACCCATGTTATAGCAGCAACAAAATTTAGAGGAAAAATTCATTTTTAAGTATAAGTTAATCCCCTAAAAGCAACAACCAAAATTCTATAATATCCGATGAAAGATTTTTCCTCTTAATCTAATAATAATGTACTGTAAACAACACTTAACAATTGCATATTTATCTTAAACCGTCTCATAATTAATTGCTTGGATTGGTTTGATGCTTAAGAGGTCATCCAAAGTTGGAAGATCGAAGTTCTCAATGATATTTGTCTCGTCAGTTATATGAATATCCTTATCAGTTAGACATATTCTGTCGTGCTTTGGTCCTAACGAAACACAAAAATCAGAAAAACTAAACCAGAAACCTTTTTTCTGTAAAAGAAAAAGGTACTTCTGGGCGTTGTTTACAAAAGCGAAGGCTTGAATCCGACTTCCCTGTTGATTATAACCAAAGGTTACAAAAGGAAGTACGCAAATAAAATTAATTCCAAGGGATAAAAAAGTAGAAGAAGAATATTGTTTCATTGGATAAAATTAATTTCACGGGACATCTTAGTGAGTAAAACACCACGCCTTCAAAACCTTCGCTCTAACATTCCAGCAATTATACCCCAAAGTAATATCAACTATTTTGTGAAATTGTGAGTTTTCAAAATCGCATATTATAAACGGATTCATTTTGTGGATATCTCTTTGAATATCAGAGAATGATAGCAAAGAGGTAGAAGAAGAAAGTGAAAAGTTTTTTAGGTTTATTGAAATAAATGCCATGTAACTATTTTACCTCGAAACGCAACAGTTGAAACTTTCCATTAAAATCCACTTACTCGTTTTGGGCTTTGATTTCCATCCTTCATTAATGGAAATATTTTTGATGTAGTGAGTATAGCTCTGGTTGTTCGCAGTTCAAGAATTCTTGTTTAGGAAGTTCATACCATCTATACATAGTATTTTGATCTAAGATTTTAATTCTTCCTAGCGAGGTACATTTACGTACTATTAATGGAAATTTTGGTATGTTTGGTACGATGAAACAAATAACAGATTAGTCCTTTCCTTACGGAAATAACTTCGATGAGAAGAAAAAAAAAAGAGAGCGTTAAGAGACCTTACTCGTCTAACCCTTCTCGAATATTTACCAATTCCAGATAAAATAGTCAATATTGATAGTAATGAGAGTCGTGTGTTTTTGATTTAGTAATAACTAGTATTAACCGGTGCGTATGCACGGGAATCACTTGTGTTTAAATTTTAAATTAAGTTTCAGTTATATAAAAATTACATATATAAAATAACTTGTGTAGCTTATTTTGAAATTTTTAATCATTTCACTTGTAATTATATTTTGTGTTTTGTAATAGTATAATATTGTTTTTTCATTTTTGTTTTAGCTCTTTACTATTTCATTTATATATTTTTTGTTTTTTAATCTAAAAGTTACATATTTTAGTTTTTTATAGTTTATTCGTACTTGATATTCTTCATTAATATAGCTTAAACAAATATTGATCTTTGTTATTTGTTTTGTGCTTCTGAATTTTATATTTTAGTTTTCGAGTTGTTTTATTTTTAGACTATATTTTATATTTTTTTATCAATAATATAATATTATTCATCTTTTTCATTCTTTTGTCGAAAAATTCTTAAATATATTTTTTTATAATTTTTGTTTTTTTATATAATTTTTTTAAATGGTCATTCATATTTAATATTATTCTTAAATATATATTAAATAGCTATGCATATTTTGTTTGGATAATATGCAATATTTTTTATGGATTAAAGGATTCATTTTTCATCACGTATCTTTTTAACTATAAGTCACTAGCAAAAACACAATAAACTGCCTACTCCTCCTTTTGACACGTGGATAAATCTGACGTGTCTTTTTCTCTTTTTCTATGTTTTTTTCCCTTTTTATTCTCTAAATTCAGTGATTGATCAGTTTATTTTTTTAGTTTTATAATTTAAAACAAAAAACAAAATTTATAGTGGTTTCTTCCATCATCCTAACCCACTACGTCAACCCCAATCGCCGCTAACCTCACCTATTAAAATGATGAACCTATTACGAATCTAAAATCAAGCATTCGTGTTCAATTTTTTCATGTAAAAATCAATGGACTTTTTTCAGGTAAAAATCAAGCTTTCCTCTTCAATTTTTCAATTCGTATGACCCCAAATTATTATTTGTTTTAAGCAATTAATAGAAATCTGAATTTGTTTCTCTTGATTTCGTTCGTTTTTCAGAAAAAGTGGAAAAAAATAGTTACAGAAACAAACCTTCATGTTGCTCGGAGTCTCTTTTCCCCCGCCGGAGTTCGTGTTGGCTGCGGCAGGGATCTCCGATCTTGATTCTTAAACCAGAAGCCCATCTCGAAGAATTATGCTGATGTGATCATTCCTCGAGGAGGTGGTAATCATGTTGCTGTTGATTTGATTATGCAACATATCCACACAAAACTTGGATTGATATGAATGTTAACCAGATTGTTCCCAGAAGGGGATGGATTAGAAACGAAAGTATGCGGCATGGAGAAACTGTTTCTTAGAGGGTATAGATGTACCCAAAACAGATAGGAGGATGCTTACACTATTTGTCTCTCACATTGTTTACCTATTTTTTTTGTTTTAGAGACTGAGGGAGAAGGACAAAAGTAGAGACTCTGTTATAGTAGTAGCATTTTTTCTCTAGGTGGGTAAAGAAGTCCTTGAAGGATAAATAAGTCACCTTTAAGAGTGACAATTGGAATCTAAACCCAATAACTAGTTATGGATTTGTATGTACACAGGAAGGTAAATGGAATTACTTCAAAGGATTGATGCCCATTCTCTGTTATTTGATAGTAGCTGCCAGTGCCCTTATTTTATTTTTTCTTCCCCTTCTCCAAAACATCCTTAGAATCATCTCACATATTTTTTCTCCAGATCCTCCTCCCTACTGACTAATATCTAATTGACATCTTCTATTTGAATCTTTTATTCGAGGTTCTCAGTTTCATTGCTAAATTTTGCAGATACACTATCGACCCTCTCAATTTCTTCTCTGAAATTCTCTGTGATACGATGACTCAAAAGGGAACAAAAGGAGGAGCTCGTAAGAGACTAACTACTCCAAACGTCACTTCGAGAGCCGTTGGGTCCAACACCAGTGCTATGAAAAAAAAAAACTCTCTGCCGCAACAATACACCTTCACCCTGAATTCCGTTGTTATTCCGACTCAGACCACTCAATGTGAACAAAAAGATCCAGTTATCCCCCAAACATCAGCGTAAGTACCCCACGTACGAGACTATACACCGCCAGGATTATACCCCATGTTCGCAATGGTGTGTTTATAAACATTTTCTCTTATACCTTTCATATATACCTTGCTTGTTATGTTTTCACTAATGTTATGTTTATTCTATATGTATTCTAGAAAACCCACCATTGGGATCCCTTGATAACAAGGATAATTCAACAGTATTTCGAGGAGATCTATCAACGATGGTTAAAAGACATGGTTAGCAATGCGAGGACTAGTCGAGAGCGACCTAAGTGGATCGGCGAGACTCTCTGGAAAACGATGACCGGCTATTGGGATAGTAAAGAAGCGTTGGATAAAAGTAAGACATATTCCAGTTGTCGTTTGTCTTGCCGTGGAGGTCTCGGTCGTCACGTTCATTTCTCAAGGCCCAAGTCGTACTTAGAAATCAGGCTGGAGATGGCAAGTAACTTTTATTATATGTCTGTTATTTATGTTTGTTACAGCATTGCAACTAGAAATTTCTGTAATAATCCTTGTTTGAGGTATAACACTGCAGGAAGAGGAATTTGGAAGACTGGTTAGTATTGGTGAGGTATTCATTAGGACACATACAAAGGCAGACGGTACGTATGTGAAGGATCTATGGTGTTAATCCTGATTTAATTCATCAGATTACTTGATCCTAAACATGCCAGATCTAGGTTCTCTTGAATAGAAACATTAGTAGATCTCACCTTTTACCTGTTTTGTGCAGCGGAAAGGAAGAACAGGTCAGAGATCAGAGAGCCACCGAGTGATAACTCCTCCAGAGGTTCACACACGCACACCAATCAGGAAGCAGGCTGCTAGGCCACTGGGAGAAACCGGCGCAGGGGAGAGAGAGAGTTGACGGCTCAGATTCAGGTTAATTTGGTTCTGAACTCGAGTTTTATTCATAAAACTCGTTCGGTTCCGTTTGGGCCATTTGGCCCAAATACCAATTAACTCGTCGGTGTTTGCGCACTGCATCGATCGTTGCACCTTGTGCATCGATCGATGCACATTGGCTAAACCTTTTATTCTCTCTAAGTATAGTAAATGCCTAGCACTTTTACCATACTCCTGCTAAACCGTTCCTACACGATTTCCTGTTAGCTTAGGCGTGTGACCCATATGGGATCATACAATAAAGGCAATAAGTCCAAGACTTATAGATCATGAGCGGACTCTAGCAAGCCATCATGACCCCCAGTATTATATGACTTATGTCTGATCTTTGACATACTCTTACTTTCTAGAGACAGTACCGAGATTACTGGACACATTTCCAACAATCTCCCACTTGTACTGGAATCTCTGTATTCATAATCCTTTTGTCTCAATATCTCGATTAGTCATAAGGCAAGATTGGTGTCATCCTTATAAAGCCTAATCTTGTTCATCGGACTCTGATTTGATACTTACAATCCAAACGACTCGGGAAAGTCCGTTTGAGCATGGCCATGCATTTTCCAGTATTCAAATCTCCGATTGGCCTAGAGATATTCACTCCATTTATATTGGAGGGACAAATCCCGTCTTGTTCCATCACTGTAAACTACTCACTTCACAATGTACCCAAACAAGGTCCTTATAACTATCGCAGAACGATAGCGTTAGACAATGATCAAAGTGCATCAGTCCATGTGCAGTCACATGCATGCGAACTCAGGTCTAAGGACTATACTCTATAGTCGTAGTGAGAATCTCTTATGACACAGATATAAATATCCTGAAGAGTTCTCATAAGCGGGTCGTGTCCGGTCGTATGTTCCCCACATACACCTATGTACTGACTTTGATGCCGAGCATCTATGACACACTGAGACTTTGTCATAAGTCACGTACCAATCCAGTCTCACACGGTTGTTGGTGTTCCAATTTCAACAACCTTCGACTAGGGACGGGATGATATAAGCCATCTATCAAATATAGGGTCTCATGATCAAGCTAAATGACTTCGATGACTCAAGATCAAATCATTTACTTCGATGACCTATAAAATGCTTCATATCATTTTGGAACGATTATTTCATCACAGTTAAAATAATCTTGAAATAATAATTTCATTAAACATCTTAAATGTTATTTCAAGAACATATCCAATAACTAAATAAAGCCCTTTAATAACTCCCACTGAAATTAAGACTACATCTTAATTTCACTTATCCTACAGCAACAATCCGCGACTCGTGCTTAGGCCTAAGGAGTGGCTTCGTTAATAGATTAGCAACGTTCTCATTCGTTGAAACTTGCTGATCTACTTAACATCTCTGTCATTTATCTTACGGAATAGGTTATACCTATCCTCAAGGTGTTTGGACCTCTGATGTGCAGCCAGTCTCAACTATGCTGGAAATCACATCAAGTTCAGTGACGAACTCTTCTTTCCAAACAACCTCTTTCGCCACTTCCCAAGCTGCGAAATGTTCAGCTTAAGTCATTGAGTCAGCAACAGTGCCTTGCACCGCCAGATAGACACAAGATATAACCGGACTGTGATCGGAAATCATCTTTGTCTATTGGAAACTTGCCTTTCAGACTCTACCGACTCGTAGCACCTCACTTTCTCCGTAACTCTAGAATTTTATCCTTAATATTCCTCAAATACTTTAGGATATTCTTTACGGCAATCCAGTGATTCTCTGCTGGATTTGACTGGTCTTTACTTGTCTTGCTTAACATTGAAGCAACATCAAAACAAGTACGTGTCATGGCATACATGATAGATCCATTTGCCGTCGCATATGGAATCCTATCCATGCATTTAAGCTCAGCAGTTATCGTAGGACACTGCTTCTTGCTTAACGTAATGCCATGTGACATTGGCATAAAACCCTTCTTGGATTGCTGAAAAACGTGTAGGACTTTGTCAATTTAAGAATCCTGACATTGTCCTACCAGCTCTTTTGGATCTCTATCTTTAAATCCAAAATCCAAGACTTTCGTGGCTATACCCATGTCATTCACAAAACCAACTCCCAAGCCAGTCCTTTTCCGACTGCAGCATTGGGACGTTTTATCCGAGAATCAGTATGTCATCGACATACACTTTGAGAAATGCAATATCGCTCCCATTAATCTATTTAGTAAACACACAGTTCCGCTTCGTTCCTGTTCAAGTCAAAACCTTGACTACTTCAACAGAACGAAGATTCCAACTCCGATATGTTTGCTTCCATCCATGAATGGATCGATGAAGCTAACTTACATAAAATGTGATTTTCGGAGTCTGGGCTCACTTTCGCTTCCTAGGATTTCGCAGATTCGTCGCTTTCAATGATCATCAGATCATGCGAACATTCAATGATCATCAGGCTGAACTAATGACGAGAATTCACTCTCGGATTAGTGACTGATTCTTTCATATCTGCGAACTTCAGGCTCCACAGGTGTAGATACTACAGAAATCTGTAAATCCTTCCGCTGTTCTCCCTCAATAGGTTAAGCAGCCTCCTGTATTTCTCGAATTTCTTCGAGTTGTACTTTTACTCCCACTGTTCTTCTTGGAAAGTAACTTCCCTTCTTAGAAAACAGAATGGTTGTAAAATTACCTTTTACTCCCACTGTTCTTCTTGGAAAGTAATTTCCTTTCTTAGAAAACAGAATGGTCGTAAAAGTACCGAGCCTTGGTTTCCCTAAGAAAACTTCGAGTTATACTTTTACTCCCACTGTTCTTCTTGGAAAATAACTTCCCTTCTTAGAAAACAGATTGGACGTAAAAAATAACAAGCCTTAGTTTCTCTAGGACAACCAGCGAAGTAGCAAAACTACAAATACTCAGTAAAGACAAATTTGGATCGATTCCAATCCACATTAACGTGGTGTCTTTCAACTGATATTTGTGGAACTTTTTCAGGGTAAACTTAGATATTTTAGAGCGTTATTCTTAAATAATATCATGGAAGATTCGTGTGACTCATCTTTAATCATTTCTAATAAGATCTGATTCTTTCTCACAGAAACACCTTCAGGTTTTCAGGAGAAATGAGCTGTGAAACGATTTCACACTCATTAAGATGATCACACAATCAATGACTTAAGTATTCTCACTCGTGATATAATCCAGAGTCTTAATACTTTTGTCATTCAGATCCTATACTTCATTCTAGAACTCTTTCGACCAAATCAAAGAATTCCTTCTTGTGTCTCATCAAATGAACACATTCTTACTTACTGAATTAATCAGTCGAGAGAATGAAGTACAGAAAATTTTTCTCTGGCATTACTGCTCATCGGACCACATACATGAGTATGTTCAATCTCCAATAAGTCTTTAGGCCTTTCTCTAGCTCAGCTAAGATGGGCCCTTTGTCTTTTGGTCTAGTAAGCAGAATTCAAGTCTCATAAGACATTCATTAAAATGAGCCCAACAGTTCATAACTATGGGATTTCTGAATCCGACTTACTCTATGTGACCAAGACTTTATGCCAAGAAAAATCAGGTTTAATTCATCAGATTTAAACCAATTCGGTATTTATGTTACATTTAGGCACTCTTTGGTTTAAGATATAAAACCCATTCCATGAATAGGGTGCTACAATTAATATTTCATTAAGATCAAAAGAACAAAACTTGTCTTTTATCAAAATGAAAAACATTCAAATTCTTACAAGAAAATGAAAGACGACTCTGCTTAAAGCAGGTACATTGTAGCAATTACTTAATACAAAACCAAGCCTCAAAGGGATCTATAAGTGAAAACCCTACAGCTGAGGCAGCATCCCAAGCTCCTTCCAGACATGTAGTTTCACTTGCCCTTCCTTCAACGTTCTACTGTTGCTTAGGCTCTGCATATTATCACAAATATCAGTGCCACAACCAGTATCCAATACCTTTAAGGTAGAACTTGAAGTAATAACATGAATACCTGAGGAAGTAGTCGCATACATCGACTTTAACTCCTCATCATCTTCCATGAATTTCATGCAATCTCTCTTCCAATGCCCTATCTCTTTACAGTAGCAGCACTTACCAACGTAAGAGGTATCTGACTTGAGCTCAGAAGACACACGTTTGCCATGATTCAAAATCTGGACAACTTTGTCTTCTCCCTTGTCAGTACTAGGTTTCATAAACCTACCCTTCACGTTTGGCTCAACCGTCTTGAGCATATTATGCAGTTCAGTCAGCGTCTTCGTTAAGCCTTTCTTGATATAGTTCTTCCTGAACTTATCATAGCTTGACGGCAGTGACTGCAGAATGATCTCAGTTGCCAATTCTTGGCTAACTGGATAATCCAGTTTCCTCAGGTTATCAATATAACCTATCATTTTACTGACATGAGGACTCACCGGATTATCATTTGGTAGCTTGCAGCTAGTGAGAGACTTAACCAACTGGTATCTCTCCACTCTTATCTGCTCCTGAAATTTCAATTTCAGGCTGCTGATCATCTCTATTGGCGACTCCATGTTCTCATGTTGCTTCCGCAAGTCTGAGTCCATGGTAGCCAATATCAGACCACGCACATCTACCGCATCATTATAATGCTTATTCCAAGCATCATATACTGCATGGGAGGCATTGGACCCGATCCTTACGGGGAGAGCTCTCTCAAGAACATAGTCCTTTCTCTCCTGCCTGAGGACTAGCCTCAGGTTCCGCGACCAAGTCAAGAAATTTGATCCGTTCAGCTTGTCCATCCCAAGGATAGACCGGATCGAGAAAGTGTTTTGATTGTTCGTGCTAGTCATAACTGAAATTTAAGATAAAAGGATTTTAGTTAATATGTTCAATATGATTAATCTCGTATTAAAAATAATATGATTAATCACGCATTATATTCAATAACATAAGTTACCCTCAATAGAATATAATGATTCCAAGATCCACATATAACTAAGATTAAAGTGGGCCACTGGCCGTCACCCAACCTTAGCTTATATCGGTAAGCCCTGTATCGGCTAATTATATCCGTGATATAACTCTTGGTTGTGAATCTGGGCCCGAGGCCCAATCCACTCTGATGTCTCAAGGCCCGGGACTCCCGATGGCCCAGTCAAGAAAACCAGACTATACAGTCATGCAATCATTAATGTCTGGGACTCCCAATGACATTTATGAATCACAAACCGTCTTATCCACGCAAAAGCAGACACCCTCACACTGTAAGGCCGTGAATACAATTGAATGGGCCTCGACGGCTGACATAGAATGGATAAGACATCCAACGCTTGATATTATTTGAGGTTCGTAGGTTTATTTAAAATCATTCCCAAAATAGAAGATTACTATTTCGGGAAACTTTCATTTTGGAAACCTACTGTTTTAGGAAACTTTCTAAAATTGGAAACTTTCTAAAACCTGAAACTTTCTAACTTTAGAAACTTCTTAAAATCCAAAACTCGCAAATCCAGAAACTTCTATTTTAAGAAACTTTCTAATTTCAAAATTTCGGAAACTTTAATTTAAAATCGATTTTATAATTTTATAAAATAAATTTTAAATTAATCTGAAGAAAGACTCAAATAATTGGCCCAATTGTTTTAACTTCTTGGCCCGAGGCCCAAGAATTGGTCCATGTCCAAGACATAACCCAATTGTCCAATTAAATGACATAACCGGTCTGGTTCATTAAAATTGGTCTAACCAAAATTAATTACTACGACGACCACAATTGTCAACCGGTTATTTACTAAACCGGATTTTCTCAATTTATTTGGTCCAACCAAATCAAATTAGAAAATCCTGGTTTAGGCACTAAATCCAATAATTATTTCGACATTGGATTTCTTATCCCGGTTTAACCAGATTTAATAAAATTATTAAATCTGTTTATTAAACCAGGACGAATTAATTTTAATCAAATTAAACCGAGCCTTAAACCAACCATGTCGATCGATGGACCAACCGTGTCGATCGATCCATCAACCACATCGGTCGATGCTCTCAGCATCGATCCTGCATCGATCGTGCATCGATCCTGTATCGATCGATGCTCTTACGCATGCACGGATCCGAGCCAAAACCCTAACCGCATCGATCGATGCTCTCAGCATCGATCCTGCAACGATCGTTCATCGATCCTGCAACGATCGTTCATCGATCCTGCAACGATCGATGCTCTCACGCGTGCACGAACGGTTATCAGGTTTGGCCGAGAGATCCTCGCGAGATCCACGCGATCGTTTGATCGATCCGTGCGATCGCAGTCGATCTCTCGAGATTGCAACGATCGATCCATGCATTGCATCGATCGATGCAATGCGATCTCAGTCGATGCAAAATCAGTTTAGATCGCATACCAAATCAATATAGCTTGGTCATGCGATTTTTCAACTGTTTGTTTAGGATTCAATTCTTGTTTCTTAAGTGTTTTAATCTTATCAGTAGATTGATTCAAAAACACCTCTTTAAACAATCCTAAACATTGAATCTAAACAAGAAGAACCAGAACCAATGGCTCTGATACCACTGAAGGATCTATGGTGTTAATCCTGATTTAATTCATCAGATTACTTGATCCTAAACATGCCAGATCTAGGTTCTCTTGAATAGAAACATTAGTAGATCTCACCTTTTACCTGTTTTGTGCAGCGGAAAGGAAGAACAGGTCAGAGATCAGAGAGCCACCGAGTGATAACTCCTCCAGAGGTTCACACACGCACACCAATCAGGAAGCAGGCTGCTAGGCCACTGGGAGAAACCGGCGCAGGGGAGAGAGAGAGTTGACGGCTCAGATTCAGGTTAATTTGGTTCTGAACTCGAGTTTTATTCATAAAACTCGTTCGGTTCCGTTTGGGCCATTTGGCCCAAATACCAATTAACTCGTCGGTGTTTGCGCACTGCATCGATCGTTGCACCTTGTGCATCGATCGATGCACATTGGCTAAACCTTTTATTCTCTCTAAGTATAGTAAATGCCTAGCACTTTTACCATACTCCTGCTAAACCGTTCCTACACGATTTCCTGTTAGCTTAGGCGTGTGACCCATATGGGATCATACAATAAAGGCAATAAGTCCAAGACTTATAGATCATGAGCGGACTCTAGCAAGCCATCATGACCCCCAGTATTATATGACTTATGTCTGATCTTTGACATACTCTTACTTTCTAGAGACAGTACCGAGATTACTGGACACATTTCCAACAGTATGTTGATCGGAAGGCAGAGAAAATCGCTGCAACTTTCCAAAAGATCGTAGACGAGAAGATGTCAGATCTCGATATAGAGACTCCGTAAGTTTTGAACGGTGCTGTTCTAGACATCGGGAACTCTCACAAGATGAATATGAGAACATCTTCCTTGAGGTAAAGTAATATTTTCACATTTATAAAGTCATGTCGTGTTCTTTATTTAATTGTGTTTCGCGGACTGTCTTTAATTATAACAGGCCACTGAGACGGATAGACGAGGAAATTATTATGGAGTTGGAAACAGCTAAGAGTCTCTTTTGAGGGGCAAGCGCAAGCAGCCGGGAGACTCTTCAGAGTTTGTGGCCATGCAAGAGCAATTGAAGGAAGCTCAACGTAAAATTGAAGATCACGCTGCCCATGAAGCAAATCACGGTCGAGTTGCGAATGAGCAGAAGGAAAAGATCGAGTACTTTTACTTGGTAGAAAAGTATCTACGGGAAATTGATCCACGTTTTCTTGACTTCCTTCAGGCTCATAGGCCAGTAGCCAACACAGACGGTCGTCCCCCAACAGGTACAAGTTAACTCCATCTGCTGCACAGGTAACTTGTTGCTCTCCATACCGAACTTCTTTTTTGGTGTATGATTTTGAAACTCCTTAATATTGGAGTTTGCATATGTAGATAATCGTGTGTATATATGCAACACAAAACTATTAAAGTTATCTATGTTTTCTTGAAGCAAATGTCTTTTATATTTCTTGAATCATTCAAATTGAAGTATCACCAATTACCAAATCGTAAATTTGACAAATGGAATAATACCAAATTATTATTTTCACCCAAAGGTAAGAGTCGTCAATTAATGGTATCTGGATGTCCCACGTAGTCACTGCATAGTCGTTAGATCAGTCATTAAATATTTGTAAAAGTGTCATTGAAGAGTCGCCAAAATGTCACCATAGTCTATGACTAAATCGTGACTATACTAGTCAGTCACATAACAGTCGCCACATAGTGGCGAGATCATTACCATACTCGTATATGGATGTTCAGATTAGTCGCGGGATATTAGTTAAAATGGTTGTTACCCAACCGCTACATAGTGGCTAATATTTACGACTACTTTCTGGCTTTACTACACAATCACATATTAATCGCCCAGTCGTCACCTCGTTTAACTATTTGATAAGAACATTTCTCCGACCGCATCAGGACTCCCTCTATAGTCGCACAACTATCGCTATCGCAGTCACAAATTAGTCCCTCTATCTTCCGACAACGCTACGTCTATTTTACAATTACCTATATTAGTCGTATAAATAGTCGTAACTCGCCGACTAATAATACGACTATGCGATTTAGCGACTATGGATTTACAACTACCATTTTTAGTCGTAACTTAGTAGTAAAACGTCGATTAACGATTATTCTGCGATTAAAAGTGCAGTCGTAAAAACGATGTTTTCTTGTAGTGTGCGGAGGATACTCTAACCGAGGATGCCATTGGACATTGGGATCAAGATGCTCACGTTCAACTAAAGTATGACGTACAAGATCCTTCTTGGGAAGAGATGAAGAAAATAATCCGTGAAGAGTTCGTGAAAGCTGCTGAAGAAAATAAGCAAAGCAGCATAAAGATTTATGCAAAGCCCGATCCAAGAAGATGGCTTCTAGCCACAAGGCCGACTCCAAAATCTATGGTCATGAGCAAAGGCAATGGTCCACAAACACTTTTAGGGAGAAAACAACGGCTGAGCTGCCTGTTCAAGCCAAGGACGTGCCACAAGATCCAGCTGAACAGCCCCTAGCTCCAAAGTTAAGTGCAAGACCATCACATCACTTCGATTACACGGAAAAACACAGCAATCTAAGTCCTCTAACCCTTCAAATAAGAATGATACAATCAGTTATATGTGTCATAAAGGAGGTCATTTTGCTAGGACTTGTCCCACTAGGAAAGTAGTATCAACTTCATTGAAAGAACTAGAGAAATCTCAAGAAGTTGAAAAAGTAGTTGTTGGATCTTCCAATACTTGTATAATACACTTGTCCATGCCAAGAGATGTTGATAGAGGAAAAAGGAAAGGAGAGGAGAAGACAGATCGAAGGGATGAGATCTTGTGTCGGCCACACAAACATGGTGTCCTATACTCTATGTTAATTAAAAAAGAACCACCCATTCTGAACACCCGAGCCACAATCAAAACCACACAAGAGGTAATATTCTAAACCCACTTTTAATTCAAGACACTAAATTGAATTATCTATGTTCAGGTGATCAAGTTTTTAGAACATAACTTTTGAGGACAAAACGTTTTGAAGTGGGAGGGTATGATGTGGTCATCAACCCAAACATCAACCCAAGCCCGCAACACATGGATTCAAGACGACCCGAGGAGGCTAAGGAGACCAACACAAGTTCTACTCAACCAAATGATGTGGCACTGAAGATTCATCAGCCAACCATATGTTTCAGGAGTAATGATCGTCCCAGAACCCAATTGGCACGATACCATTTGGAGATGGTTCACAAACATCTACCCGAAGCCGTAGCCGAGTCTTTGAAGCTGTTCATAGGATAATTGGCTCGACCAAATCACATCAGGCTTTATATTCACCAAGAAACCAACTATTTGGAAGAGTTTGATCATGAGAAATCATTCCTGGTTCGAGTGGAATTTTGAATTTGTTCAGAAGCTGCTCATTTGGCCTTACCCGCGGACATATGCACTCAATGGAGTACTGCGATCAAACCACAAGGATTTTGGCCCTGAAACCACTTGGTCTATAATATTCAGCCAAGATAAGCACGTGTAAAACTGTAATCAAGTCAATACCAGTTTTCGTTTAGGATATTTTCAAGTTCAAAGACAGAGGTTCCTCGGCTTGCTTTATTGGAACCTTACAGGTTTATTAGGCTTCAAACATACCAGTGGCTCCCAGGAGAATCTGAGATACTTCTTGAAGCTTTCTACAACACTCTAAGATGCACCAACACTCCTAAGATCAGGCGTATCCCCCTATGTTCTCAATTGAACCAAACCGAGCCATTTATGACAAATACGAGAGATGACCGGTTATATTCAGTACACAGCCGACTTTGGCGACCAGGAGAGTTTATTGGACATTAAGAAAAGTATAAAAACATCTTACCATGGTCCATACATCACCAGATCAGGAGGATCAACATGTTTGGATACTTGCCTTTTTCGAATGCAATCACACTTGGAGGAATAACTCTCCAACACCTCTCTTGTACGTGCTGCTGCATTTTGGCCAGTTCTATGACGACCAGGATGTTCCAGAGAAGCTTACTTATCATCTCAACCAACCAGATACAAAGGACAACTCACTTACCATAGTTGGGCTGATTCTCTCAATAAGGCCAACAGCTAGTTTTATATTCTATTTCGATTTCCTTCTTAGTTAATTTTTAGAATGTGTACTAGAGCCCTACATAAACACTGCTTTGTCTCATTTATTAAACACCCTTAATCATATTGAAAGAAATAAAAGTCGTTTTCCCTTTACAAAGATCTAGAGTTTCTTTGTGTTGTTCTTTAGTTCCAAAGTGAGTGAGTTATTTGGTGCTACTGAATCTTTGGCTTGAGTTCTTGTGTGATTCAAATTTTTCTAACCAATCCATATGATTGAGTGAGTCAATCATATCCCATCGACCCTCTTCGACAATCATCCATCTCTCACCCCGCTCAACCATCGCCGACCATCTTGCCCGCGTTCGACCACATATCGCCCTTCGTCCATTCTTCGACCAGCCTCGTCCACAGTTTAGCAAGGAGAGCTTCCTCGACAAGTCTTGCGATCCATAACCTCAACCCGTTTGTAGGATCCCCCCGGATCTTACATCAGACATGTTCTAAGTCCAAGCAGCTCAAGAAATGGTTCAACCATGACATACAAGCTAACATCAATTGCTTAGAAACAGCCGAGCTCGACCTGGTTGAAACTGTTCCTCTCGACCCGTACCGCACACGTCTTATGCCATGAGACGTCCCTGAAAAAACTAACCGTGCACTTGAGCCCAAATCCATGATTCATCAACCAAGTAACACCAAAAAGGATACTGGTCCAGGCAGAAATCAAATGGCACAAGTAGAACAAAAGCTGGTTCATAACACTTCAACAAAGACCATACCAGCCGAAGAGAAGCTAGTATATGAGTTCAGCCTTTTGCGCCTGAACCACACTCCTACCAAGCACACCACTGTAAGTATGACTTATTGGTATGTCCAGGAGCTGTAGGAAATTTGAAGATCACACCAAAGAAGCAAGATGTCCGCAAGAAGAGCTTGAACCCGAGAGAGACCAAGTGGAGAAATAAGAAGAGCAAGAGCTAGATGAAGAGGAAGACCCTGAAGATGGAGATTTCTTGATACAGAAGACACCAAAGGAGGCTTCTTCAACAATCCCAAGTCCCAGAACATGTCAGTAACCAATGCCACCTCAAATGATCCATATGCTTCGGGTTGGACCTCTACAAAACATTGTAAGTTCTATACATTGTTAACTCTTCTTGTAGGAGATTGCAGCAAAGAAAACGTCTAAGTCCATAGCTAAAACGACATCAGCATCAATAGTTTTAAGTTTCGTCCATAGTTTCCTTATTTGGGTTACTGAAAGCATTGCTTGTAGTTTTTGTTCTTTATTTTAAGTTTTACTTGAAACGTCACGTTGTTTTAATTCTTTTACTTTCTTGAGTTGAACCCTGGAAGGCTCAAGCTGATGAGTTATTAATAAAGCTCCCTTGCAGCTTTGTAGTCCGCAACTTTTACCCTAAATCAATAAATGCAGTTCTTGTTTAAAAAGTCTAAGAAACCGCCAAGTCACCGGCGAGTCAACAGCGGCTGGCAACGACGGTGGCTATGAGAAAAGTCATCGGCGACAGCGGACTAGCAAAGGGACGTGGAAAATCTTGTGGGGGCATGTGCGGGTGCGTCCGGCAGCTGGCAGTAGTGCAGTTTGGACCTCCAGATTTGCCTCGTCGAGAAGAATCTAATGGTAGCCTTGGATTTCTGATATTCCACACGATTTGAGAGTTATGCTTGTTTTGGTACTCAGCCTAGGGAAAATCTCACTGGAATCTGGTTTTCAAGATTACATTTATCAAGAGATGATATACGAACGAGAGGCTCTGGGATTGAAGGTTCGTCACCTGCTATCCCTGACGGCTCGATTTCTGCGTAGCAAAAAGCAAGCAGAGACAAGTATTTATAAGAAATAATACTTATGGATTTTGGATCTTTATCATAATGGGCTGGATTATGGGCAAGGGTAATTGGGTCACACTACAAGAAAAATGGCTATTCTTAGCTCACGATAAGCTGTTATATGTCATTGATAGCGCTTTTGAAATGGCTATGTCTTCTCCAGCTATAATAAGTCGGCCATATATGATAGCATTTTCATCCGTGCTATAATAACGTTCACCAATAATAGCGATATTTCCTTCTTGCTATTAATGGATGTACATTAACACATTAGCCGTGCTATAATATAGTTTATTATAACTTCATATATGTGCTATATATTTTTATGGACTATTATTCAATTGTGTTAAATCCTATTTTTATATATTATTAATTAATTAAAATTAAAATTTTATATATATTTCAAATTATATTTAATAAATTATCAAAAAATTACATAAATGTAATGTTACCTTACAAATATCGAGTTGACAAAAAAAAACATTACAAATATCGAAAAACACAATTCAACCAAAAAAAATCTCACATGCTTGAGGACGAGTATGTTTTGAGTGTTGGAATTGTGTCCAGTAATCTCGGTACTGTCTCTAGAAAGTAAGAGTATGTCAATGATCAGACATAAGTCATATAATGCTGGGGGTCATGATGGCTTGCTAGAGTCCGCTCATGATCTATAAGTCTTGGACTTATTGCCTTTATTATATGATCCCATATGGGTCACACGCCTAAGCTAACGGGAAAATACGAAGGAACGGTTTAGCAGAGGTACGGTAAAAGTGCTAGGCATTTACGGTACTTGGAGAGACTAAAGGGCCTGATTAAATCCAAGGGATTTAATCAGAACTGAGAATTGGGCCCAAAAGCCCATGAGAACTAAAGGGAGTTTTAATGAATAAAACTTGACCTAAAGTTCTCTAATTTTCTCAGCTGATTTGCGCCTCCCTCCTCTCTTCCTGCGCCTCCTCTCCTGCTTGGTCTAGCAGCCATTTCCTTGTGAAGCGTGTGTGAGCCTTTGGAGGATTCATCCCTCGGTGTATCTCTCTGATCTGACCTGTTCTATTCCTTCCGCTGCAACAAACAGGTAAAAGGTGAGATCATGTAATGTTTCTAAATAAGATCACCTAGATCTGATGCATGTTTAGGTTGATATCAATATGAGAATTGAATCAGGATCAACCGAACAATCCTACAGTGGTATCAGAGCCATTGGTTCTTAGGTTTCTTGTTTTAGATTCAAGTTTAGGTTGTTTAATCTGCTTAGAATTGTTTTTGAATCAATTACTGATAAGATAAAACAGTTAAGAATCAGAATTGAACTCTAAACACACAAAAAAAATCGCAAAACATGAGCTATATGACTCAGATTTGTGATTGGCCGGGTATTGGATCAACCGGCTTGGCCGGTTGGTGTGTATGGCCGAGAGGTATGGCCGGTTGGTCGGGTCGGACGCGGATCGGACGGATGGATCGAGTCGATCGCGTCGTCCCGATCGCTTCCCGGCTGTCCCGGGTGATCGAGGCCGAGTACCGTCCCGACCGTCCCACCCGAACGTCCCGAGCTCGTCCCGTCCAGCTGCATCCCGATCACGTGAGGCTCGGCCGTCCGTGGATCGTGGATTGAACGCGGCTGGTCGGCTGTGATCGTGTGGATTAGGTCACGGCCATGGATGGTTCGTGACCGGTTCGGTTTCGGTTTGGTGGCTCGGTTCAAAACTTAATTAAAATCTTCGTTCTGGTTTAATAAACAGATTAATAAGTTTATTAAATCTGGTTAAACCGGAATAAGAAATCCAATGTCGAAAGAATTATTGGATTTAGTGCCTAAACCAGGATTTCTAATTTGATTTGGTTGGACCAAATAAATTGAGAAATTCCGGTTTAGTAAATAACCGGTTGACAATTGTGGTCATCGTAGTAATTAAAACTTGGTTAGACCAGTTTTAATGAACCAGACCGGTTATGTCAATTAATTGGACAATTGGGTCATGTCTTGGACATGGACCAATTCTTGGGCCTCGGGCCAAGAAGTTAAAACAATTGGGCCAGTTAATTGAGTCTTTCTTCAGATTAATTTAAAATCTATTTTATAATATTATAAAGTCGTTTTTAAATTAAAGTTTCCGAAATTTTATAATTAGAAAGTTTCTTAAAATAGAATTTTCTGAATTTGCGGGTTTTGGATTTTAAAAGAAGTTTCTAAAGTTAGAAAGTTTCCGGTTTTAGAAAGTTTCCAATTTTAGAAAGTTTCCAAAAATAGTAGGTTTCCAAAAATAGAAAGTTTCCCGAAATAGTAATCTTCTATTTTGGGAATGAAATTTTAATAAACCTACAAACCTCAAATAATATCAAGCGTTGGATGTCTTGTCCAGGCTATGTCAGCTGTCGAAGCCCATTCAATTGTATTCATGGCCTTACAGTGTGAGGGTGTATGCTTTTGCGTGGGTAAGACGGTTTGTGATTCATAAATGTCATTGGGAGTCCCAGACATTAATGATTACATGACTGTATAGTCCGGTTTTCTTGACTAGGCCATCGGGAGTCCCGGGCCTTGAGACATCAGAGTGGATTGGGCCTCGGGCCCAGATTCACAACCAAGAGTTATATCACGGATATAATTAGCCGATATAGGGCTTACCGATATAAGCTAAGGTTGGGTGACGGCCAGTGGCCCACTTTAATCTTAGTTATATGTGGATCTTGGAATCATTATATTCTATTGAGGGTAACTGATGTTATTGAATATAATGCGTGATTAATCATATTAAATTTAATACGAGATTAATCATATTGAACATTATAACTAAAATCCTTTTATCTTAATTTTCAGTTATGACTAGCACAAACAATCAAAACACTTTCTCGATCCGGTCTGTCCTTAAGATGGACAAGCTGAACGGATCAAATTTCTTGACTTGGTCGCGGAACCTGAGGCTAGTCCTCAGGCAGGAGAGAAAGGACTATGTTCTTGAGAGAGCTCTCCCCGTGAGGATCGGGTCCAATGCTTCTCATGCAGTATATGATGCTTGGAATAAGCATTATAATGATGCGGTAGATGTGCGTGGTTTGATATTGGCTACCATGGACTCAGACTTGCAGAAGCAATATGAGAACATGGAGTCGCCAATAGAGATGATCAACAGCCTGAAATTGAAATTTCAGGAGCAGATAAGAGTGGAGAGATACCGGTTGGTTAAGTCTCTCACTAAGCTGCAAGCTACCAAAGGATAATCCAGTGAGTCCTCATGTCAGTAAAATGATGGGTTACATTGATAACCTGAGGAAACTGGATTATCCAGTTAGCCAAGAGTTGGCAACTGAAATCATTCTGCAGTCACTGCCGTCAAGCTATGATAAGTTCAGAAAGAACTATATCAAGAAAGGCTTAACGAAGACGCTGACTGAACTGCATGATATGCTCAAGACAGTTGAGCCATACGTGAAGAGTACCCTGTACAATCTCATGAATGAGAAGGGTAGGTTTACTAAACCTAATGCTGACAAGGGTGAAGACAAAGTTGTCCAGATTTTGAATCATGGCAAGCGTGTGTCTTCTGAGCCCGAGTCAGATACCTCTTACGTTGGTAAGTGCTGCTACTGTAAGGAGACAGGGCATTGGAAGAGAGATTGCATTAAATTCATGGAAGATGATGAGGAGTTAAAGTCGATGTATGAGACTACTTCCTCAGGTATTCATGTTATTACTTCAAGTTCTACCTTAAAGGTATTGGATACTGGTTGTGGCACTGATATTTGTGATAATATGCAGAGCCTAAGCAACAGTAGAACGTTGAAGGAAGGGCAAGTGAAACTACATGTCTGGAAGGAGCTTGGGATGCTGCCTCAGCCGTAGGGTTTTTCACTTATAGATCCCTTTGAGGCTTGGTTTTGTATTAAGTAATTGCTACAATGTACCTGCTTTAAAGCAGAGTTGTCTTTCATTTTCTTGTAAGAATTTGAATGTTTTTTCGTTTTGATAAAAGACAAGTTTTGTTCTTTTGATCTTAATGAAATATTAATTGTAGCACCCTATTCATGGAATGGGTTTTATATCTTAAACCAAAGAGTGCCTAAATGTAACATAAATACCGAATTGGTTTAAATCTGATGAATTAAACCTGATTTTTCTTGGCATAAAAGTCTTGGTCACATAGAGTAAGTCGGATTCAGAAATCCCATAGTCATGGACTGTTGGGCTCATTTGATAAAATATCTTATGAGACTTGAATTCTGTTTACTAGACCAAAAGATAAAGGGCCTATCTTAGCCGAGCTAGAGAAAAGCCCAAAGGCTTATTGGACCTGGAACATGCTCATGTATGTGGCCCAATGAGCAGTAATGCCAGAGAAAAATCTCCTGTACTTCATTGTCTCTACTGATTACTTCAGTGAGTGTGACTGTGTTCATTTGATGAGACACAAGTCGGAATTCTTTGACATGGTCAAAAGAGTTCCAGAATGAAGTATAGGATCTGAATGACAAAAGTATTAAGACTCTGGATTAAAATCATGAGTGAGAATACTTAAGTCACTGATTATGTGATCATCTGAATGAGTGTGAAATCGTTTCACAGCTCATTTCTCCTGAAAACCTGAAGGTGTTTCTGTGAGAAAGAATCAGATCTTATTAGAAATGATTAAAGATGAATCACATGAATCTTCCATGATATTTTAAGAATAACGCTCTAGAAATATCTAAGTTTACGCTAAAATAGTTCCACCAATATCAGTTGAAAGACACCACGTAAATGTGGATTGGAATCGATCCAAATTCGTCTTTACTGAGTATTAGTAGTTGAGCTACTTCGCCGGTTGTCCCAGGGAAACCAAGGCTTATTACTTTTACGTCCATTCTGTTTTCTAAGAAGGGAAGTTATTTTCCAAGAAGAACAGTGGGAGTAAAAGTATAACTCGAAGTTTTCTTAGGGAAACCAAGGCTCGGTACTTTTACGACCATTCTGTTTTCTAAGAAGGGAAGTTCTTTCCAAGAAGAACAGTGGGAGTAAAAGTACAACTCGAAGAAATTCGAGAAAAACAGGAGGCTGCTTAACCTATTGAGGGAGAGCAGCGGAAGGATTTACAGATTTCTGTGAAATCTACACCTGTGGAGCCTGAAGTTCGCAGATATGAAAGAATCAGTCACTAATCCGAGAGTGAATTCTCGTCATTAGTTCAGCCTGATGATCATTGAATGATTCGCATGATCTGATGATCATTGAAAGCGACGAATCTGCGAAATCCTAGGAAGCGAAAGTGAGCCCAGACTCCGAAGAATTACATTTTGTGTAAGTTGGCTTCATCGATCCATTCATGGATGGAAGCAAACATATCGGAGTTGGAATCTTCGTTCTGTTGAAGTAGTCAAGGTTTTGACCTGAACAGGAACGAAACGGAACTGTGTGTTTACTAATAGATTAGTGGGAGCGATATTGCATTTCTCAAAGTGTATGTCGATGACATACTGATTCTCGGATATAACGTCCCAATGCTGTAGTCGGTAAAGGACTGGCTTGGGAGTTGGTTTAGTGATTGACATGGGTAAAGCCACGAAAGTCTTGGATTCTGGATCTAAAGATAGAGATCCAGAAGGGCTGGTAGGACAAAGTCAGGATTCTTAAATTGACAAAGTCCTACACGTTTTCAGCACTCCAAGAAGGGTTTTTAAGCCAATGTCACATGGCAATACGTTAAGCAAGAAGCAGTGTCCTACGATAACTGCTGAGCTTGAATGCATGGATAGGATTCATTTGCGACGGCAATTGGATCTATCATGTATGCCATGACACGTACTTGTTTTGATATTGCTTTAATGTTAAGCAAAACAAGTAAAGACCAGTCAAATCCAGCAAAGAATCACTGGATTGCCGTAAAGAATATTCTAAAGTATTTGAAGAATACTAAGGATAAGTTCTTTAGGTAAAGAAGAAAGTGAGGTGCTAGAAGTCGATAGAGTCTAAAAGGCAAGTTTCCAACAGACAAAGATGATTTCCGGTCACAGTCCGGATATGTCTTGTGTTTGTCTGGCGGTGCACGGCACTGTTGCTGACTCCATGACTTAAACTGAATGTTTCGCAGCTTGGGAAGCGGCGAAAGAGGTTGTTTGGAAAGAAGAGTTCGTCACTGAACTTGATGTGATTCCCAGCATAGATGAGACTAGCTGCACATCAGAGGTCCAAACACTTTGTGGATAGGTATAACCTATTCCGTAAGATAAATGACAGAGATGTTAAGTAGATCAGCAAGTTTCAACGAATGAGAACGTTGCTAATCTATTAACGAAGCCACTCCTTAGGCCTAAGCGCGAGTCGCGGACTGTTGCTGTAGGATAAGTGAAATTAAGATGAAGTCTCAATTTCAGTGGGAGTTATTAAAGGGCTTTATTTAGTTATTGGATATGTTCTCAAAATAACATTTAAGATGTTTAATGAAATTATTATTTCAAGATTATTTTAACTGTGATGAAATAATCGTTCCAAAGTGATATAAACCATTTTATAGGTCATCGAAGTAAATGACTTGATCTTGAGTCATCGAAGTCATTTAGCTTGATCATGAGACCCTATATTTGATAGATGTTTTATATCATTCCGTCCCCAATCGAAGGTTGTTGAAATTGGAACACCAACAACCGTGTGAGACTGGATTGGTACGTGACTTATGACAAAGTCTCAGTGTGTCATAGATGCGCGGCATCAAAGTCAGTACATAGGTGTATGTTTGGGAACATACGACCGGACAAGACCCACTTATAAGAACTCTTCAGGATATTTATATCTGTGTCATAAGAGATTCTTACTACGACTATAGAGTATAGTCCTTAGACCTGAGTTCGCATGCATGTGACTGCACATGGACTGATGCACTTTGATCATTGTCTAACGCTATCGTTCTGCGATAGTTATAAGGACCTTGTTTGGGTGTATTACGAAATGAGTAGTTTACAGTGATGGAACAAGACGGGATTTGTCCCTTCAATATAAATGGAGTGAATATCTCTAGGCCAATCGGAGATTTGAATACTGGAAAATGCATGGCCATGCTCAAACGGACTGTCCCGAGTCGTTTGGATAGTCAGTATCAAATCAGAGTCCGATGAACAAGATTAGGCTTTATAAGGATGACACCAATCTTGCCTTATGACTAATCGAGATATTGTGACAAAAGGATTATGAATACAGAGATTCCAGTACAAGTGGGAGATTGTTGGAATTGTGTCCAGTAATCTCGGTACTGTCTCTAGAAAGTAAGAGTATGTCAATGATCAGACATAAGTCATATAATGCTGGGGGTCATGATGGCTTGCTAGAGTCCGCTCATGATCTATAAGTCTTGGACTTATTGCCTTTATTATATGATCCCATATGGGTCACACGCCTAAGCTAACGGGAAAATACGAAGGAACGGTTTAGCAGAGGTACGGTAAAAGTGCTAGGCATTTGCGGTACTTGGAGAGACTAAAGGGCCTGATTAAATCCAAGGGATTTAATCAGAACTGAGAATTGGGCCCAAAAGCCCATGAGAACTAAAGGGAGTTTTAATGAATAAAACTTGACCTAAAGTTCTCTAATTTTCTCAGCTGATTTGCGCCTCCCTCCTCTCTTCCTGCGCCTCCTCTCCTGCTTGGTCTAGCAGCCATTTCCTTGTGAAGCGTGTGTGAGCCTTTGGAGGATTCATCCCTCGGTGTATCTCTCTGATCTGACCTGTTCTATTCCTTCCGCTGCAACAAACAGGTAAAAGGTGAGATCATGTAATGTTTCTAAATAAGATCACCTAGATCTGATGCATGTTTAGGTTGATATCAATATGAGAATTGAATCAGGATCAACCGAACAATCCTACATTGAGGTGCGACAATACCACTTCTAGCATCACAAAGGAAGTCTCCTCTTTCGCTTCCAATCGCCATCAACAATGGACTTAATACAAACAAGATTAAGCTCGTCAATGCAGCGGATACAAACAAGACTTAGCGGGGCACAAGGACGTAGTTCGTTCAAAGCAGCAGATACACCTGTGGACATAGCCAGGATTATCAATCGCAAGCAGACGGAGAAAAGAACATCTAAAAAGAACTACATTTATAGTTGCATGTAATAATTTGACACTCATCATTGGTTACATCATCCATAATGTTAGATTTTGATATTGTCAAACAGTTTATGAAAACTGCAAGAGGCGGGTGTTCCATCAAGTATGATGGAGGTGTAACGTCATCTTTGCTATCGTCATTAATACCACTTGATGGGAAGCCAACAGATGGCAATGGAACCCATCGATGTAAATCCAAAACTAACTGGAAGTAAGATATTGTGAAGAATTTAACTTAGAGATTCAAGAGAATAAAACATGTGATTGACGCAACATGTCTGTGTTTACCTACCTAGAAATTCTCAATTGTTGTACTCATGTTCTTGGAAAACAAGTTTAGAACCGCCTTGTCGAAAGTATGCAAGATCAATACTGACGAGCTTGTAAAGAAATAAGTAGAGATTATGACCAAAAACAAATATATAAAAGAATCGTTACTCTTCAAAAAGAGGAGGAAGCAAACCCCAACCTGTGAAGAGGGAGGGGCAGAAGAAGAAGAAGGTGGCGTTTTAGGTTATGATACTAATGTAGAGAGAAAGCAATGAACATGTTCGTATATCAAAGGCAACGAGGTCAGGAGAAGCATTCCCGACATAAATAGTATGACAGTCTGGGTCTTCAGATATTGCTGTAATAGCAGTCTCACGAAAATCAAACGACAGGACCGGTCTACGTTGAGCAGAAACATCGTAAAGACGAACCTGTCTCCAGGAAAAGAAAATGTGATTAATCTGAACAAAGCGATTACAATCTGGTGGCCTACAAGGGACAAGAAACTTCAGGGATTAACCTGGTGAGACTTGGTTCTTGTGACAAATTTATGGTGATCGTTGTTGCTCATAAATGTAGCACACGTGAACCAGGTTGGCAAGAATATCCCAAGATTGTCTTTACGAGGCTGCACCAAGCAGACATTGGTTAGAAGAGACACTAAAAAGGCTAGCCAGTTAAAAATCAAAGAAACTGAAAGCTTTGGAAGAGATAAAGACCGAGTAAGAAACTCACTCATTTCGCGCTCCAGATCTTAGTAAATTGTTCGATTTCTCCATCTCATTGCTAGCCATTATCACACTCCCGAATTACTAAACAACCAGTGAGATCTACCTGCAAGACGAACTCAGCTAATTCACTACGATCTCTACTTAATGCATAAACCCACTACATCCAGAAGTATAAATAGAAGGGCAAATCGCAAAAATGACACAAAAAACATGTCTTGTCATAAATATAGCACCAAAGAAGAAAAATCATAAAATAGCACAAAAACATGTCTTGTCACTAAATTAGCCCTAACCCTAAACCTTAAATATTTTTTTTTTTTTTTGATCAAAGAACCTTAAATATTAAACCCTAAACCTTAATACTAAACCCTAAACCCTAAATAATAAACCCTAAATACTAAATACTAAACCCTAAACCCTAAATAATAAACCCTAAACCCTAAATAATTAATCATAAACCCTAAACTATTTAATGCTATCAAAATCTTTATAATTAAAATAATGCTAAAAATGTCAATTATTTTCCTTGGTGCTATATTTATGATAAGGTATGTTTTGTGCTATTTTATGCCTTTTCTCTAAATAGAAATCCCCAAAAGCCCTAGAAAATTCAGTCGAATTCAGAAAAGAAACGCCGAATCTAACCCAAAGATACAAACTGGAGATGCGACAAAAATACCTAACCACTGGTAATGTTTGAAAATTCTAAGCACAAATTGGGGGCATGGTATGAATCTATGAGCTTTAAATTTGCAGAAATTTAGAGAATCAGTGTCTTGATCAATAAAAATTGGTTGATTGTTTGTGTGTTTCTAAGGGAGAAGAAGAAGGAATAAAAAATGGTTTTTGGGTTTGAGTGAGAAAGCCAGAGACGAGAAGAGCGACTGACGAAGGTGACTGATGAAGCAGAAGAAGATGAAGATTACTGAAACTGAGTTTATGGAGAAGGAAGATGAAGATATCGACGACAATTAGGGTTTTGCTATTAGATGGATTTCGACCATGACTTGACCCGGACGAATCAACCCGACTTCTAAAAGAATAGTTGGTGTATGAGAGGCTCGAACCAGAGACGAAATAAGTAGTGGAGGAGGATGACGGTATAGAATCGGAGAAGAAACAGACTGCTAAAAAAGGAAGTGGAAGAGAGAACCAGAGACAAAGAGACGATGGAATCGTTTCTTGTTCAGGAGTAAAGAGAAGAAAAAAAACATAAAAGAAAAGAAAATAAAGTTTCCACGAAAATTTGAGGAATACATTTTGCCAAAACCAAATTTTTTTTTAAGTGCTGGCGCCTATGTAAAATTTAGGCTCTGAAACTCATTTTTGTTTCCCGCTTAACGAAATTTCAGCTTAGCATTGTTAAAATGTTATAATAAAGTATATAATTCCAGCATATTCTATTTAATAGCAGTTAGCGAAACCGTGCTATCGTAATGTGCTATCAATACCCAATTTCTTTGTAGTGGGATCATTATAGTTTTCTTCTTTGATTTTCGACTTAGAAGGTCTAAGTCGATGAACATATTAATAAGGTTTTGTAGCAGTGAAAATATTATCTATTCACTTTTGAAGAGAACAATCACAGCCTTATCATTTGTTGCATAATGTATTTCGATCCACTAAATCGTTCCTGAAACACCTGTTGGAATGTTTAGATCAATCCTGATTCAATTCCAGATTCAGATTATCCTAAACATGCGATCTAGGTTCTTCTCAGAATAGAAACGAATGATGATCTCACCTTATACATGTTATTGCAGCGGAAATGGATGGTATGTCTGAGATCAGAGAAACACCGAGGGATGAATCCTCCAAAGGTTCACACACGCTTTCACAGGAAACAGCTGCTAGACCACAAGGGGAGCTCGGCGCAGAGAGAGAGAGTTTACGGCTCAAGTGTTAGGGTTAATCAGTCTGAAACTCGAGTTTTATGACACAAAACTCGTCCTGTTCCGTTTGGGCCATTTGGCCCAAATACCAATTAACTCGTCGGTGTTTGCGCACTGCATCGATCGTTGCACCTCATGCATCGATCGATGCACAGTGGCTAAACCTTTTATTCTCTCTAAGTACAGTAAATGCCTAGCACTTTTACTGTACTTCTGCTAAACCGTTCCTACACATTTTCCTGTTAGCTTAGGCGTGTGACCCATATGGGATCATATAATAAAGGCAATAAGTCCAAGACTTATAGATCATGAGCGGACTCTAGCAAGCCATCATGACCCCCAGTATTATATGACTTATGTCTGATCATTGACATACTCTTACTTTCTAGAGACAGTACCGAGATTACTGGACACAATTCCAACAATCTCCCACTTGTACTGGAATCTCTGTATTCATAATCCTTTCGTCACAATATCTCGATTAGTCATAAGGCAAGATTGGTGTCATCCTTATAAAGCCTAATCTTGTTCATCGGACTCTGATTTGATACTGACAATCCAAACGACTCGGGAAAGTCCGTTTGAGCATGGCCATGCATTTTCCAGTATTCAAATCTCCGATTGGCCTAGAGATATTCACTCCATTTATATTGGAGGGACAAATCCCATCTTGTTCCATCACTGTAAACTACTCATTTCATGATGTACCCAAACAAGGTCCTTATAGCTATCACAGAACGATACACCTGTGGACATAGCCAGGATTATCAATCGCAAGCAGACGGAGAAAAGAACATCTAAAAAGAACTACATTTATAGTTGCAAGTAATAATTTGACACTCATCATTGGTTACATCATCCATAATGTTAGATTTTGATATTGTCAAACAGTTTATGAAAACTGCAAGAGGCGGGTGTTCCATCAAGTATGATGGAGGTGTAACGTCATCTTTGCTATCGTCATTAATACCACTTGATGGGAAGCCAACAGATGGCAATGGAACCCATCGATGTAAATCCAAAACTAACTGGAAGTAAGATATTGTGAAGAATTTAACTTAGAGATTCAAGAGAATAAAACATGTGATTGACGCAACATGTCTGTGTTTACCTACCTAGAAATTCTCAACTGTTGTACTCATGTTCTTGGAAAACAAGTTTAGAACCGCCTTGTCGAAAGTATGCAAGATCAATACTGACGAGCTTGTAAAGAAATAAGTAGAGATTATGACCAAAAACAAATATATAAAAGAATCGTTACTCTTCAAAAAGAGGAGGAAGCAAACCCCAACCTGTGAAGAGGGAGGGGCAGAAGAAGAAGAAGGTGGCGTTTTAGGTTATGATACTAATGTAGAGAGAAAGCAATGAACATGTTCGTATATCAAAGGCAACGAGGTCAGGAGAAGCATTCCCGACATAAATAGTATGACAGTCTGGGTCTTCAGATATTGCTGTAATAGCAGTCTCACGAAAATCAAACGACAGGACCGGTCTACGTTGAGCAGAAACATCGTAAAGACGAACCTGTCTCCAGGAAAAGAAAATGTGATTAATCTGAACAAAGCGATTACAATCTGGTGGCCTACAAGGGACAAGAAACTTCAGGGATTAACCTGGTGAGACTTGGTTCTTGTGACAAATTTATGGTGATCGTTGTTGCTCATAAATGTAGCACACGTGAACCAGGTTGGCAAGAATATCCCAAGATTGTCTTTACGAGGCTGCACCAAGCAGACATTGGTTAGAAGAGACACTAAAAAGGCTAGCCAGTTAAAAATCAAAGAAACTGAAAGCTTTGGAAGAGATAAAGACCGAGTAAGAAACTCACTCATTTCGCGCTCCAGATCTTAGTAAATTGTTCGATTTCTCCATCTCATTGCTAGCCATTATCACACTCCCGAATTACTAAACAACCAGTGAGATCTACCTGCAAGACGAACTCAGCTAATTCACTACGATCTCTACTTAATGCATAAACCCACTACATCCAGAAGTATAAATAGAAGGGCAAATCGCAAAAATGACACAAAAAACATGTCTTGTCATAAATATAGCACCAAAGAAGAAAAATCATAAAATAGCACAAAAACATGTCTTGTCACTAAATTAGCCCTAACCCTAAACCTTAAATATTTTTTTTTTTTTTTTGATCAAAGAACCTTAAATATTAAACCCTAAACCTTAATACTAAACCCTAAACCCTAAATAATAAACCCTAAATACTAAATACTAAACCCTAAACACTAAATAATAAACCCTAAACCCTAAATAATTAATCATAAACCCTAAACTATTTAATGCTATCAAAATCTTTATAATTAAAATAATGCTAAAAATGTCAATTATTTTCCTTGGTGCTATATTTATGATAAGGTATGTTTTTGTGCTATTTTATGCCTTTTCTCTAAATAGAAATCCCCAAAAGCCCTAGAAAATTCAGTCGAATTCAGAAAAGAAACGCTGAATCTAACCCAAAGATACAAACTGGAGATGCGACAAAAATACCTAACCACTGGTAATGTTTGAAAATTCTAAGCACAAATTGGGGGCATGGTATGAATCTATGAGCTTTAAATTTGCAGAAATTTAGAGAATCAGTGTCTTGATCAATAAAAATTGGTTGATTGTTTGTGTGTTTCTAAGGGAGAAGAAGAAGGAATAAAAAATGGTTTTTGGGTTTGAGTGAGAAAGCCAGAGACGAGAAGAGCGACTGACGAAGGTGACTGATGAAGCAGAAGAAGATGAAGATTACTGAAACTGAGTTTATGGAGAAGGAAGATGAAGATATCGACGACAATTAGGGTTTTGCTATTAGATGGATTTCGACCATGACTTGACCCGGACGAATCAACCCGACTTCTAAAAGAATAGTTGGTGTATGAGAGGCTCGAACCAGAGACGAAATAAGTAGTGGAGGAGGATGACGGTATAGAATCGGAGAAGAAACAGACTGCTAAAAAAGGAAGTGGAAGAGAGAACCAGAGACAAAGAGACGATGGAATCGTTTCTTGTTCAGGAGTAAAGAGAAGAAAAAAAACATAAAAGAAAATAAAATAAAGTTTCCACGAAAATTTGAGGAATACATTTTGCCAAAACCAAATTTTTTTTTAAGTGCTGGCGCCTATGTAAAATTTAGGCTCTGAAACTCATTTTTGTTTCCCGCTTAACGAAATTTCAGCTTAGCATTGTTAAAATGTTATAATAAAGTATATAATTCCAGCATATTCTATTTAATAGCAGTTAGCGAAACCGTGCTATCGTAATGTGCTATCAATACCCAATTTCTTTGTAGTGGGATCATTATAGTTTTCTTCTTTGATTTTCGACTTAGAAGGTCTAAGTCGATGAACATATTAATAAGGTTTTGTAGCAGTGAAAATATTATCTATTCACTTTTGAAGAGAACAATCACAGCCTTATCATTTGTTGCATAATGTATTTCGATCCACTAAATCGTTCCTGAAACACCTGTTGGAATGTTTAGATCAATCCTGATTCAATTCCAGATTCAGATTATCCTAAACATGCGATCTAGGTTCTTCTCAGAATAGAAACGAATGATGATCTCACCTTATACATGTTATTGCAGCGGAAATGGATGGTATGTCTGAGATCAGAGAAACACCGAGGGATGAATCCTCCAAAGGTTCACACACGCTTTCACAGGAAACAGCTGCTAGACCACAAGGGGAGCTCGGCGCAGAGAGAGAGAGTTTACGGCTCAAGTGTTAGGGTTAATCAGTCTGAAACTCGAGTTTTATGACACAAAACTCGTCCTGTTCCGTTTGGGCCATTTGGCCCAAATACCAATTAACTCGTCGGTGTTTGCGCACTGCATCGATCGTTGCACCTCATGCATCGATCGATGCACAGTGGCTAAACCTTTTATTCTCTCTAAGTACAGTAAATGCCTAGCACTTTTACTGTACTTCTGCTAAACCGTTCCTACACATTTTCCTGTTAGCTTAGGCGTGTGACCCATATGGGATCATATAATAAAGGCAATAAGTCCAAGACTTATAGATCATGAGCGGACTCTAGCAAGCCATCATGACCCCCAGTATTATATGACTTATGTCTGATCATTGACATACTCTTACTTTCTAGAGACAGTACCGAGATTACTGGACACAATTCCAACAATCTCCCACTTGTACTGGAATCTCTGTATTCATAATCCTTTCGTCACAATATCTCGATTAGTCATAAGGCAAGATTGGTGTCATCCTTATAAAGCCTAATCTTGTTCATCGGACTCTGATTTGATACTGACAATCCAAACGACTCGGGAAAGTCCGTTTGAGCATGGCCATGCATTTTCCAGTATTCAAATCTCCGATTGGCCTAGAGATATTCACTCCATTTATATTGGAGGGACAAATCCCATCTTGTTCCATCACTGTAAACTACTCATTTCATGATGTACCCAAACAAGGTCCTTATAGCTATCACAGAACGATACACCTGTGGACATAGCCAGGATTATCAATCGCAAGCAGACGGAGAAAAGAACATCTAAAAAGAACTACATTTATAGTTGCATGTAATAATTTGACACTCATCATTGGTTACATCATCCATAATGTTAGATTTTGATATTGTCAAACAGTTTATGAAAACTGCAAGAGGCGGGTGTTCCATCAAGTATGATGGAGGTGTAACGTCATCTTTGCTATCGTCATTAATACCACTTGATGGGAAGCCAACAGATGGCAATGGAACCCATCGATGTAAATCCAAAACTAACTGGAAGTAAGATATTGTGAAGAATTTAACTTAGAGATTCAAGAGAATAAAACATGTGATTGACGCAACATGTCTGTGTTTACCTACCTAGAAATTCTCAACTGTTGTACTCATGTTCTTGGAAAACAAGTTTAGAACCGCCTTGTCGAAAGTATGCAAGATCAATACTGACGAGCTTGTAAAGAAATAAGTAGAGATTATGACCAAAAACAAATATATAAAAGAATCGTTACTCTTCAAAAAGAGGAGGAAGCAAACCCCAACCTGTGAAGAGGGAGGGGCAGAAGAAGAAGAAGGTGGCGTTTTAGGTTATGATACTAATGTAGAGAGAAAGCAATGAACATGTTCGTATATCAAAGGCAACGAGGTCAGGAGAAGCATTCCCGACATAAATAGTATGACAGTCTGGGTCTTCAGATATTGCTGTAATAGCAGTCTCACGAAAATCAAACGACAGGACCGGTCTACGTTGAGCAGAAACATCGTAAAGACGAACCTGTCTCCAGGAAAAGAAAATGTGATTAATCTGAACAAAGCGATTACAATCTGGTGGCCTACAAGGGACAAGAAACTTCAGGGATTAACCTGGTGAGACTTGGTTCTTGTGACAAATTTATGGTGATCGTTGTTGCTCATAAATGTAGCACACGTGAACCAGGTTGGCAAGAATATCCCAAGATTGTCTTTACGAGGCTGCACCAAGCAGACATTGGTTAGAAGAGACACTAAAAAGGCTAGCCAGTTAAAAATCAAAGAAACTGAAAGCTTTGGAAGAGATAAAGACCGAGTAAGAAACTCACTCATTTCGCGCTCCAGATCTTAGTAAATTGTTCGATTTCTCCATCTCATTGCTAGCCATTATCACACTCCCGAATTACTAAACAACCAGTGAGATCTACCTGCAAGACGAACTCAGCTAATTCACTACGATCTCTACTTAATGCATAAACCCACTACATCCAGAAGTATAAATAGAAGGGCAAATCGCAAAAATGACACAAAAAACATGTCTTGTCATAAATATAGCACCAAAGAAGAAAAATCATAAAATAGCACAAAAACATGTCTTGTCACTAAATTAGCCCTAACCCTAAACCTTAAATATTTTTTTTTTTTTTTTGATCAAAGAACCTTAAATATTAAACCCTAAACCTTAATACTAAACCCTAAACCCTAAATAATAAACCCTAAATACTAAATACTAAACCCTAAACCCTAAATAATAAACCCTAAACCCTAAATAATTAATCATAAACCCTAAACTATTTAATGCTATCAAAATCTTTATAATTAAAATAATGCTAAAAATGTCAATTATTTTCCTTGGTGCTATATTTATGATAAGGTATGTTTTTGTGCTATTTTATGCCTTTTCTCTAAATAGAAATCCCCAAAAGCCCTAGAAAATTCAGTCGAATTCAGAAAAGAAACGCCGAATCTAACCCAAAGATACAAACTGGAGATGCGACAAAAATACCTAACCACTGGTAATGTTTGAAAATTCTAAGCACAAATTGGGGGCATGGTATGAATCTATGAGCTTTAAATTTGCAGAAATTTAGAGAATCAGTGTCTTGATCAATAAAAATTGGTTGATTGTTTGTGTGTTTCTAAGGGAGAAGAAGAAGGAATAAAAAATGGTTTTTGGGTTTGAGTGAGAAAGCCAGAGACGAGAAGAGCGACTGACGAAGGTGACTGATGAAGCAGAAGAAGATGAAGATTACTGAAACTGAGTTTATGGAGAAGGAAGATGAAGATATCGACGACAATTAGGGTTTTGCTATTAGATGGATTTCGACCATGACTTGACCCGGACGAATCAACCCGACTTCTAAAAGAATAGTTGGTGTATGAGAGGCTCGAACCAGAGACGAAATAAGTAGTGGAGGAGGATGACGGTATAGAATCGGAGAAGAAACAGACTGCTAAAAAAGGAAGTGGAAGAGAGAACCAGAGACAAAGAGACGATGGAATCGTTTCTTGTTCAGGAGTAAAGAGAAGAAAAAAAACATAAAAGAAAAGAAAATAAAGTTTCCACGAAAATTTGAGGAATACATTTTGCCAAAACCAAATTTTTTTTTAAGTGCTGGCGCCTATGTAAAATTTAGGCTCTGAAACTCATTTTTGTTTCCCGCTTAACGAAATTTCAGCTTAGCATTGTTAAAATGTTATAATAAAGTATATAATTCCAGCATATTCTATTTAATAGCAGTTAGCGAAACCGTGCTATCGTAATGTGCTATCAATACCCAATTTCTTTGTAGTGGGATCATTATAGTTTTCTTCTTTGATTTTCGACTTAGAAGGTCTAAGTCGATGAACATATTAATAAGGTTTTGTAGCAGTGAAAATATTATCTATTCACTTTTGAAGAGAACAATCACAGCCTTATCATTTGTTGCATAATGTATTTCGATCCACTAAATCGTTCCTGAAACACCTGTTGGAATGTTTAGATCAATCCTGATTCAATTCCAGATTCAGATTATCCTAAACATGCGATCTAGGTTCTTCTCAGAATAGAAACGAATGATGATCTCACCTTATACATGTTATTGCAGCGGAAATGGATGGTATGTCTGAGATCAGAGAAACACCGAGGGATGAATCCTCCAAAGGTTCACACACGCTTTCACAGGAAACAGCTGCTAGACCACAAGGGGAGCTCGGCGCAGAGAGAGAGAGTTTACGGCTCAAGTGTTAGGGTTAATCAGTCTGAAACTCGAGTTTTATGACACAAAACTCGTCCTGTTCCGTTTGGGCCATTTGGCCCAAATACCAATTAACTCGTCGGTGTTTGCGCACTGCATCGATCGTTGCACCTCATGCATCGATCGATGCACAGTGGCTAAACCTTTTATTCTCTCTAAGTACAGTAAATGCCTAGCACTTTTACTGTACTTCTGCTAAACCGTTCCTACACATTTTCCTGTTAGCTTAGGCGTGTGACCCATATGGGATCATATAATAAAGGCAATAAGTCCAAGACTTATAGATCATGAGCGGACTCTAGCAAGCCATCATGACCCCCAGTATTATATGACTTATGTCTGATCATTGACATACTCTTACTTTCTAGAGACAGTACCGAGATTACTGGACACAATTCCAACAATCTCCCACTTGTACTGGAATCTCTGTATTCATAATCCTTTCGTCACAATATCTCGATTAGTCATAAGGCAAGATTGGTGTCATCCTTATAAAGCCTAATCTTGTTCATCGGACTCTGATTTGATACTGACAATCCAAACGACTCGGGAAAGTCCGTTTGAGCATGGCCATGCATTTTCCAGTATTCAAATCTCCGATTGGCCTAGAGATATTCACTCCATTTATATTGGAGGGACAAATCCCATCTTATTCCATCACTGTAAACTACTCATTTCATGATGTACCCAAACAAGGTCCTTATAGCTATCACAGAACGATAGCGTTAGACAATGATCAAAGTACATCAGTCCATGTGCAGTCACATGCATGTGAACTTAGGTCTAAGGACTATACTCTATAGTCGTAGTAAGAATCTCTTATGACACAGATATAAATATCCTGAAGAGTTCTTATAAGCGGGTCTTGTCCGGTCGTATGTTCCCAAACATACACCTATGTACTGACTTTGATGCCGCGCATCTATGACACACTGAGACTTTGTCATAAGTCACGTACCAATCCAGTCTCACACGGTTGTTGATGTTCCAATTTCAACAACCTTCGACTGGGGACGGGATGATATAAAACATCTATCAAATATAGGGTCTCATGATCAAGCTAAATGACTTCGATGACTCAAGATCAAGTCATTTACTTCGATGACCTATAAAATGGTTCATATCATTTTGGAACGATTATTTCATCACAGTTAAAATAATCTTGAAATAATAATTTCATTAAACATAAAATAATGTTTTACAAGAACATATCAAATAACTAAAATAAAGCTCACAAAACTCCCACTCAAATTTAGATTACATTTCAATGTTTCTAATGCCTACAGCTTCAGTCAGGAACTCGAGCTTAGGCCTTGGGAGTGGCTTTGTCAAGGGATCAGCGACATTATCATCTGTCGGAACTCGGCTGATCTTGACTTCCTTTCTATTAATGATGTCACGTATCAAGTGATATCTTCTTTGAACATGCTTGGATTTCTGGTGTGATCTTGGTTCCTTTGCCTGAGCTATAGCACCATTGTTGTCACAAAATAGCGCCAGAGGCTCAGCCGCATCTGGTATCACACCTAGTTCCATAATGAACTTTCGTATCCAAACAGCTTCCTTCGCTGCTTCTGAGGCGGCGATATATTCAGCTTCTGTAGTGGAATCAGCAACGGTGTCCTGCTTGGAGCTTCTCCAACTTACTGCACCGCCATTCAGACAAAAGACATAACCGGACTGTGACCGGAAATCATCTGTGTCTGTCTGGAAACTTGCGTCCGTGAATCCACTGACTTTAAGCACATCACTTCCACCGTACACCAAGAATTTATCCTTAGTATGTCTTAGATACTTCAAGATATTCTTTACGGCAATCCAATGGTTTTCACCTGGATTTGACTGGTATCTACTCGTCATGCTCAATGCATAAGCAACATCAGGACGAGTACAGATCATGGCATACATGACAGATCCTATTGCAGATGCATAAGGAATATTCTTCATGCGCTCAAGCTCAGCAGCCGATGTAGGACTCTGCTTCTTGCTTAGCGTTATGCCATGCACCATTGGTGTGAAGCCCTTCTTGGAATCTTTCATGCTGAATCTTTGTAGGACTTTGTCAATGTATGAGTCTTGACACAAGCCTATCAGCCTCTTAGGTCTATCCCGATAGATCCTAATTCCAAGAACGTATGCGGCTTCACCCATGTCTTTCATGGAAAAACAACTTCCAAGCCAGTCTTTTACAGACTTCAGCATTGGAACGTCGTTTCCGAGAAGCAGTATGTCATCGACATACAGAATAAGAAATACAATTTTGCTCCCACTAGATTTCTTATACACGCATTGTTCTTCTTCGTTTCTAATGAAGTCAAATTGCTTGATCGCTTCATCAAAACGAAGATTCCAGCTCCTCGATGCTTGCTTCAATCCATAAATGGATTTATGAAGCTTGCATACTTTCCCAGCATTCTTTGGATCTATGTAACCGTCAGGTTGCGTCATATACACATCCTCTTCCAGAATACCATTCAGGAAGGCGGTTTTCACGTCCATCTGCCAAATTTCATAATCATGAAAAGCTGCAGTTGCTAGTAGAATCCGAATAGATTTCATCATAGCCACTGGTGAATAGGTTTCATCGTAATCCACACCGTGAACTTGTCTGAAACCTTTTGCCACCAACCTGGCTTTGTAAATCTGGACATTTCCATCCACGTCAATCTTCTTCTTGAAGATCCATTTGCACTCGATGGCTTTTACACCAACGGGTAAGTCAACCAACGAAAACACTTGGTTGACCGACATGGAGTCCATTTCGGAATCAGTGGCCTTGCGCCACTTAGAGGAATCTGGGCCCATCATGGCTTGATTGAAGTTCGATGGTTCATCACCATCAATGATCAAAAGATCATGACAGTCAGTCACGAGGAATCCTTGATATCTCTCGGGTTCGTGACGGATCCTCCCGGATCTTCGAACTTCAGGTACTACAGGTTCAGGCTCTACAATTTCTTGTAGGTCTTCCTGCTGCTCTTCCTCATTAGGTTGAGCAGTATCCTGTTCATCTTGAATTTCTTCAAGCAGTACCTTACTCCCACTGTCTTTCTTAGAGAGAAACTCCCTCTCAAGAAAGTTACAATCCCGGGCAACAAAGATCTTGTTCTCGGAACGTAGATAGAAGTAATAAGCCTTGGTTTCCTTCGGATAACCAATGAAGTATCATTTATCAGACTTTGGTGTAAGCTTGTTTGAGATTAATCTCTTGACATAGGCTTCACAACCCCAAATTCTAAGATAAGACAGCACTGGAGCTACTCCAGTCCATAATTCATATGGTGTCTTTGCTACTGCTTTCGATGGCGCTCTATTTAGAGTGAACACTGCTGTTAGCAGAGCATATCCCCAAAGGGATATTGGAAGGTCTGTGTGACTCATCATAGATCGAACCATATCCAATAAGGTCCGATTTCTCCTCTCAGACACACCATTCCATTGAGGTGTTCCAGGAGGAGTGAGTTGGGATACGATCCCACACTCTCTCAGATGATCACTGAATTCTTGGCTTAAGTATTCTCCTCCTCGGTCGGACCGAAGAGCCTTAATGCTTTTGCCAAGTTGGTTCTGTACTTCATTTTGGAATTCTCTGAACTTTTCAAAAGATTCAGACTTATGTTTCATCAAATAAACAAATCCATACCTACTGAAATCATCAGTGAAGGTAATGAAGTACTGATAGTTTCCTCTTGCAGTTGTGGACATTGGGCCACACACATCAGTGTGTATCAGGCCCAATAAGTCACTGGCCCTCTCGTTAGGTTTATTAAAGGGGGCCCGTGTCATTTTGCCCATCATGCAGGATTCGCATTTTTCACATGACTCAAAGTCAAATGAGCCAAGAAGTCCATTCGAATGGAGCCTCTTGATGCGTTTCTCGCTGATGTGCCCTAAACGACAATGCCATAGAAACGTTCGGTTTTCCTCATTAGGTTTAAACCGTTTTGTATTAATGTTATAAATTGGCGCGGATTGATCGAGTATGTAAAGCCCATTCGTAAGAGGGGCAGAACCATAGAACAAATTGTTGCGATTGAAGGAACATAATTTATTCTTAACTGAAAAATCATAACCTTCCAAATCCAACAAAGAAATTGAAATAATATTTCTGCTTATAGCAGGTACAAAATAACAATTATTCAGTTCTAAAATCAATCCCGAAGGTAAAGACAACAAGTATGTGCCTACAGCTAGTGCTGAAACTTTCGCTCCATTCCCAACTCGTAGCTCCACTTGTCCTTGCTTCAGCCTTCTACTGTTGCTGAGTGCCTGCATATTAGTACAAATATGAGCCCCACAACCAGTATCCATGACCCATGAGGTATTATCAGAAGTAGTTGTATTAACTTCTATAACAAAAATACCTGATGAAGAAGTCTCGAAAGTCTTCTTCTTTAATTCCTTTAGACCTTCCTGGAATTTCTTACAATCTCTTCTCCAATGCCCCAGTTCTTTGCAGAACCTGCACATGTCAGTAGGCCCAGCCTTGGACTTGGGCTTGGGCTTTGGCGTGTCCTTGTCCGTGACTTGGACAGCCTTGGTCTTTCCCTTATCCTTAGCAGAGGATTTCTTAAACCCCTTGCCCTTCTGCACCATAAGCACATTGGGGTCCTTGGCGGTTTTCCTCAAGTTGGGCTCTGCAGTCTTGAGCATTCCGTGAAGCTCAGGTAGTGTCTTACTCAAGCCATGCATGTTAAAGTTCAGAATGAACTGATCATAGCTTGCAGGTAAAGACTGCAGAATGATGTCGCAGGCAAGTTCCTGGCTGATTGGGCAGTCGAGTTTCTGAAGATGATCGAGATAACCCATCATCTTCAAGACATGAGGACTCACTGCCGCATTCGCAGCCAACTTACAGTCCAAGAGGTTCTTAACTGTCTGGAACCTCTCAGTCCTAGCCTGCTCCTGAAAAAGCGATTTCAGGCTTGCCATTATCTCGATGGGAGACAATACACTTTCGAACTGTTTTTGCAGCTCAGGAGTCATTGTCACCAACATCAGGCAATAGACATCATTTTCATCTGACGAATGCTTTTCCCAAGCATTGTGCAGAGTCCTGGCAGCATTGGCAAGAGGCCTCTCGGGGAGGGGATCACGAAGGACATAGTCCTTCTTCTCCTGCTTGAGGACCAGCCTCAAGTTCCTTGACCACGTCAGGAAGTTCGTTCCAGTCAGCTTCTCCTTCTCGAGAACAGACCGGATCGAGAATGTGTTTTGTGTGCTTGTAGTAGTCATATCTGAAATATATAAATAAAAAGGTTATTAGTTAAATGTTCAAAATGATTAATCTCGTATTAAAATTAATATGATTAATCATGCATTATATTCAATAACATCAGTTACCCTCAATAGAATATAATGATTCCAAGATCCACATATAACTAAGATTAAAGTGGGCCACTGGCCGTCACCCAACCTTAGCTTATATCGGTAAGCCCTATATCGGCTAATTATATCCGTGATATAACTCTTGGTTGTGAATCTGGGCCCGAGGCCCAATCCACTCTGATGTCTCAAGGCCCGGGACTCCCGATGGCCTAGTCAAGAAAACCAGACTATACAGTCATGTAATCATTAATGTCTGGGACTCCCAATGACATTTATGAATCACAAACCGTCTTACCCACGCAAAAGCAGACACCCTCACACTGTAAGGCCATGAATACAATTGAATAGGCTTTGACAGCTGACATAGCCTGGACAAGACATCCAACGCTTGATATTATTTGAGGTTCGTAGGTTTATTAAAATTTCATTCCCAAAATAGAAGATTACTATTTCGGGAAACTTTCTAATTTTTTGGAAACCTACTATTTTCGGAAACTTTCTAAAATTGGAAACTTTCTAAAACCGGAAACTTTCTAACTTTAGAAATTTCTTAAAATCCAAAACCCGCAAATTCAGAAACTTCTATTTTAAGAAACTTTCTAATTTCAAAATTTCGGAAACTTTAATTTAAAATCGACTTTATAATTTTATAAAATAAATTTTAAATTGATCTGAAGAAAGACTCAAATAATTGGCCCAATTGCTTTAACTTCTTGGCCCGAGGCCCAAGAATTTGTACATGTCCAAGACATGACCCAATTGTCCAATTATTTGACATAACCGGTCTGGTTCATTAAAACTGGTCTAACCAAGTTTTAATTACTACGATGACCACAATTGTCAACCGGTTATTTACTAAACCGGATTTTCTCAATTTATTTGGTCCAACCAAATCAAATTAGAAATTCCTGGTTTAGGCACTAAATCCAATAATTCTTTCGACATTGGATTTCTTATCCCGGTTTAACCAGACTTAATAAAATTATTAAATCTGTTTATTAAACCGAGACGTTTAATTTTAATTAAATTAAACCGAGCCGAAACCCTAACCGCATCGATCGATGCTCACAGCATCGATCCTGCAACGATCGTTCATCGATCCTGCATCGATCGATGCTCTCACGCGTGCACGAACGGTTATCAGGTTTGGCCGAGAGATTCTCGCGAGATCCATGCGATCGTTCGAACGATCCATGCGATCGCGGTCAATCTCTCGCGACTGCAACGATCGATCCTTGCATTGCATCGATCGATGCAATGCGATCTCAGTCGATGCAAAATCAGTTTAGATCACATACCAAATCAATATAGTTTGGTCATGCGATTTTTAAACAGTTTGTTTAGGATTCAATTCTTGTTTCTTAAGTGATTTATCTTATCAGTAGTTGATTCAAAACACTTTTAAACAAGAAAACAGTCCTAAACATGAATCTAAACAAGAAAAACCAGAACCTAAAGCTCTGATACCACTGTTGGAATGTTTAGATCAATCCTGATTCAATTCCAGATTCAGATTATCCTAAACATGCGATCTAGGTTCTTCTCATAATAGAAACGAATGATGATCTCACCTTATACCTGTTATTGCAGCGGAAATGGATGGTATGTCTGAGATCAGAGAAACACCGAGGGATGAATCCTCCAAAGGTTCACACACGCTTTCACAGGAAACAGCTGCTAGACCACAAGGGGAGCTCGGCGCAGAGAGAGAGAGTTTACGGCTCAAGTGTTAGGGTTAATCAGTCTGAAACTCGAGTTTTATGACACAAAACTCGTCCTGTTCCGTTTGGGCCATTTGGCCCAAATACCAATTAACTCGTCGGTGTTTGCGCACTGCATCGATCGTTGCACCTCATGCATCGATCGATGCACAGTGGCTAAACCTTTTATTCTCTCTAAGTACAGTAAATGCCTAGCACTTTTACTGTACTTCTGCTAAACCGTTCCTACACATTTTCCTGTTAGCTTAGGCGTGTGACCCATATGGGATCATATAATAAAGGCAATAAGTCCAAGACTTATAGATCATGAGCGGACTCTAGCAAGCCATCATGACCCCCAGTATTATATGACTTATGTCTGATCATTGACATACTCTTACTTTCTAGAGACAGTACCGAGATTACTGGACACAATTCCAACAACACCACATCGAGGTTTTCCCGTTCAAACAACGAACCATTCAGTTAATGTTTAATGGTCTTATCCTTATTCTTAATTCATTTTTGATATATATATATATATATATATATATATATATATATATATATATATATATATATCTTTAGGTATTCATATAATAGAGTGAATATGCAAGAAAACTTAGGCTAGTACAATATGGATTTTCATTGATATAACCAGGGTATCGATACAATCATTAAGTTTTCTCTATAGACTAGTACAATTGTTGAGTCTTAACTATTCAGACTATTACACCACCCATCCGCCTAACCCTTTTCTTGTGTGCCTAAGCACGGTCTTCCTCACGATCAACTTCAGGTCCAGAAGATCTAGAGGTTTGGTGATCTTGGACAGAATGACCCGCGGGCTCGACAGTGGATCATGCGTAATGGCCCGTCCCTTCCGCACTGCTCGTTTGAGTCTCCATCCCATGCCAGTTGTCTCACAATGGCCAGGGTCATCCGCTAAAAAGCTTCACATCCCATGCTACAATACAATCAGATAATCCCACGATTAGTGTGCCATGAGTCGGCTGGGCCTCGTTCTTTGTTCAGCAACAATGCCCCAGCCATCCTCTACAAGCTTCTCGTCCAAGTCACTCGTCCACAACGGTTGGGTGATACCGGTGTTGGGAATGTCCTGAAATCTATTGTACTTGCTCTAAGTGAAAGTCGTATAGTCGAGAAGAGACAATCACATAACACTAGGTAGTCATAACGCTTTGCTAGAAGCCACTTATGATCAATGAGTTGAGAACTCATTGCTAGTGATATATGATCCTACAGGGTCACACACCTAAGCAAACTGGGCGTTAAAGACGAGGTTGATCATTAATGTAATGATCCAGAAATGCATATGTGATATGCATTCGATATCAATGTTCTGGGGCAGCATCGATCGTTGCAGATAGTGCATCGATCGATGCACTCGCGGATTAATCAGATTAATTCGGTTTAATCGTTGGTTAATTCCGTTGTGGTTTAAGCCGACATATATAAGATATATGGTCGACCTAAACTCGTCCCTAACCTAATTCACAGCCACCAGAACATAGAAAGAGACCTCTCTGGAGATTAGATCTCTGTAAGGCACTTGCATCCCTGCGGTCCAGTTTGTGTGCGTGTGGATACCAGTAGAGGCGCAGCATTTGAGGCGCTTCGTGATCTCGATTATCTGCTAATACTTCCGCTGCAAATCAACAGGTAAATCTGAGATCCCATAGATTCAATCATATGAACCTTAGATCCTAGGCTCGGAATTCAGACTAGGGTTGCTAATCCTGATTAGAACTGCTAGAAATTCCTTCAGTGGTATCAGAGCTTTAGGGTTCCATTGAATCTGTAGCATGTTGATTAGATTGGTTGAATCTGAATCTGTGTATGGTTGATACAAACTTGCTAAAATTCGTTTTCCTGAAAACCTAGTTTAGGGTTCTGTTTCGAAAACGATTTAGGGTATTTTCGCATGGTGTCGATCGATGCCAATCCGGCATCGATCGATGCAGGGCGAAAACCCAAATAAAATTTAGGGTTTTTGCATGGTGTCGATCGTTGCCAATCCGGCATCGATCGACACAGGGCGAAAACCCGAATGAAACTCAGTTTTCGCCTAGTGTCGATCGACACAAATGTTGCATCGATCGACACAAACCTCGCGAGATTGATGAATCGGTTCAATTGGATTGGACCGGTTATCGAGCTTGGTTAAAGATGGTCGAACACTGTGAATGGTTTATTTGCGATTGTCTTGATTAGGTTGGCATCGACCGATGCTAACGTAGCATCGATCGACGCTGACCGGTATTCAAAACCGGATCAATTGGATTGATCGGTTATCGCGGATTGTTTTTGGTTATCCTCCATCGATCGACACTATAGTAGTGTCGGTCGACATCAGGTTTGATGATTGGGTTATTGAACCTGAAATCACAGAACCGAAGCAAGACAAATCAATTAATTATAAAAATTAAAACATAGTAAAACTGAACGTTTTAAATGGTTCCGTTCCTCAACCAAATATCAAGTAATACTTGATGTCTTTCCAATCTTGTCAACTGTCAAGACCCATTTAGTTGTGTGATAGACTTGCAGTGCAAGATGTCCACAATTTCATGAGTAAGGCAGAGGTAATCGTGTTGATGGACTTGCAGTGCAAGACATCGACAATTACGTGACTGAAGAGATTGGTTTACTTGACTGGGCCATCAAAATCGTTTTGGGCTCAAAGACATCAGGTGGATTGGACATAAGATGTCGATCCACAACCAAGAGTTATATTGGATATAACTAGCAAGGTTGTTGCTTACCTAAATAGCTAAAGTTGAGTGATAGCCAGTGGCTCACTTGAAATTAGTAAAATATGGGTCTTGGATCATTAAATTCATCTGAGGAAGCATTGATTGAATATAATGCGAGTTTTCTTAAAAGTTAAGATTTCTCATTTCTTGAACATCATAACTAAACCTTTTTCTTTTCTATGTTCTCAGCTATGACTACTACTCACAATAATTCTTTCTCCATGCGATCCGTCCTTGAGAAGGACAAGTTAAATGGATCGAATTTTCTCGAATGGTATCGGAACTTGAGAATTGTTCTCAAGCAGGAGAAGCGAGACTATGTCCTTGAAAATGTTCTCCCTGAAAAACCGAGAGCCAATGCTCCACATGCAGAAAGGAATGCTTGGGATAAGCATTCTAATGATGTGGTCGATGTGAATTGTCTCATGTTGGCTACCATGAACTCGGATTTGCAGAAGCAATACGAGAACGTGGAGTCGCCCGTGGAGATGATCACTAGCCTGAAAAGTATGTTTCAGGAGCAAGCACGAACTGAGAGATACCAGACGGTTAAATCTCTCATTGAATGCAAGCTACCAAAGGACAGTCCAGTCAGTCCTCATGTCATTAAGATGATGGGTTATATTGATAACCTGGGGAAGCTGGATTGTCCAATTAGCCAAGAGTTGGCTACTGACATCATTCTGCAGTCACTGCCATCAAGTTATGATCAGTTTGTTATGAACTATAACATGAATAACTTGACGAAGACGTTGACTGAACTGCATGGGATGCTCAAGACAGCTGAGCCTAATATCAAGAAGGGCACTCCAAATGTACTTATGGTACAAGGAGGTAAGAAGTTTAAGAAACTTGGCAAAGGCAAGGGAAAGGGCAAGGCAGTCCAGGTTGAGAACCAGGACACGCCTGCGCCAGCCCCGAAGCCCAAGACGGGCCCATCTGAGACTGATAAGTGCCATTACTGTAAAGAGCCTGGGCATTGGAAGAGAAATTGCAACAAATTCCTGGAAGAGAAGAAGAAGAAGAAGACTTTCGAGACTTCATCTTCAGGTATTTATGTTATAGAAGTAAATGTTACTACTTCTGGTTCTACTTCTTGGGTATTGGATACCGGCTGTGGTGCTCATATTTGTACAAATATGCAGGGCCTAAGCAACAGTAGGAAGTTGGAAAAGGGACAAGTGGACCTGCGCGTGGGGAATGGAGCAAGAGTTGCTGCATTAGCCGTAGGAACATATAACTTGTCTTTACCTTCTGGTTTGGTTTTAAAGCTTAATAATTGCTACTATGTACCTGCTATAAGCAGAAATATTATTTCCATTCCTATTTTGGATGTGGAAGGATATCAGTTTTCAATTAAGAATAAATGTTGTTCTTTTGATTACAATGATATATTTTATGGTAGCAGCCCATTAGAGAATGGGCTTTATGTTTTAAACCAGACTGCACCAATCTATAACATTAACACCAAGAGATTCAAATCAAATGACACGAATCAGACGTTTCTTTGGCATTGTCGTTTGGGCCACATAAACGAGAAACGGATCCAAAAGCTCCATAGTGATGGACTTCTGGGCTCATTTGATTATGAATCATGTGAGAAATGTGAATCTTGTTTACTGGGCAAAATGACTAAGGCCCCTTTCAACAAACAAAATGAAAGGGCCAGTGACCTATTGGGCCTTATACATACAGATGTATGCGGCCCAATGAGCACAAGTGCCAGAGGAAATTTTCGATACTTCATTACCTTCACTGATGATTTCAGCAGGTATGGCTATGTCTATTTAATGAGACACAAGTCGGAATCCTTTGAAAAGTTCAAAGAGTTCCAAAATGAAGTACAAAATCAACTTGGCAAAAGTATTAAGGCTCTTCGATCAGATCGTAGAGGAGAATACTTGAGCCAAGAATTCAGTGATCATTTGAGAGATTGTGGAATTGTTTCACAACTCACTCCTCCTGGAACACCACAATGGAATGGCGTGTCTGAGAGGAGGAATCGGACTTTATTAGATATGGTTCGATCAATGATGAGTCTCTCAACTCTTCCATTATCCTTTTGGGGATACGCTCTAGAAACGTCTGCGTTTACACTTAATAGGGTTCCGTCAAAATCAGTTGCAAAGACACCACATGAGATGTGGAAAGGAAATGTTCCGAGTTTGTCTTTCCTGAAGATTTGGGGTTGCGAAGCTTATGTCAAGCGACTAATTACAGATAAGCTCGAACCCAAATCTGATAAATGCTACTTCGTTGGTTATCCTAAGGAAACCAAGGCATACTACTTTTACAACCAATCCGAGAACAAAGTGTTTGTTGCTCGGAACTGCGTTTTTCTTGAGAGAGAATTTCTTTCCAAGAGAAACAGTGGGAGTAAAGTACAACTCGAAGAAGTTCGAGAACCACAGGAAAATGCTCAACCCGTAGAGGAAGAGCAACAGTTGGATCTACAAAGAGTTGTAGAGACGGCGCCTGTGGAGCCTGAAATTCGCTGATCCGAAAGGATCCGTCACAAACCCGAGAGATATGGATTTCTCGTAACCAATTGTCATGATTTGTTGATCATTGACAGTGACGAGCCAACGAATTTTGAAGAAGCGATGATGAGCCCTGACTCCGAAAAGTGGCTGAAAGCCGCTGAATCCGAAATGGGATCCATGTCACAGAACCAAGTATGGACTTTGGTTGATTTACCCGATGGTGCAAGACCCATTGAGTGTAAATGGATTTTCAAGAAGAAAATTGATGTGGATGGAAATATTCAGATATATAAAGCAAGGCTAGTGGCAAAAGGTTTCAAACAAATTCATGGTATTGACTATGAAGAAACCTATTCACCTGTCGCCATGCTTAAATCCATTCGGATTCTCCTAGCAACAGCTGCTCATTATGATTATGAGATCTGGCAGATGGACGTGAAAACAGCTTTCCTTAATGGAATTCTAGAAGAGGATGTGTACATGACACAACCCGAAGGTTTCATCGATCCAAATGCAGCTAGGAAAGTATGCAAACTTCATCGATCCATTTATGGATTGAAGCAAGCATCTCGGAGTTGGAATCTTCGTTTTGTTGAAGCAGTCAAAAAGTTTGATTTTATCAGAAGCGAAGAAGAACCATGTGTTTACAAGAAGACTAGTGGGAGCGCAGTTGCATTTCTCGTGTTGTATGTAGATGACATACTTCTTCTCGGAAATGACGTTCCGTTGTTACAGTCTGTCAAGACTTGGCTCGGAAGTTGTTTTTCAATGAAAGACATGGGAGAAGCCGCGTATATTCTTGGAATAAGAATCTATAGAGATAGATTAAACAAGTTGATTGGACTGTGTCAAGACACTTATATCGATAAAGTCTTACACAGGTTCATAATGCAAGATTCCAAGAAGGGCTTCATACCAATATCTTATGGCATAAGTCTCAGCAAGAAGCAGTGTCCTGAGACACCTGCTGAGCGAGATCGCATGATTCGGATTCCCTATGCCTCGGCGTTGGGATCCATCATGTATGACATGCTCTGTACTCGTCCAGATGTTGCTTGTTCTTTAAGCATGACGAGTAGATACCAATCGGATCCAGGTGAAAGTCACTGGACAGCAGTCAAGAATATTCTGAAGTATTTGAGAAATACTAAGGATAAATTCTTGGTGTATGGAGGAAGTAATGAGCTGGTAGTAAGTGGTTACACAGACGCAAGTTTTCAGACATACAAAGATGATTTCCGATCACAATCTGGTTACATCTTCTGCCTGAATGGCGGTGCAGTCAGCTGGAAGAGTTCCAAGCAGGACACTGTGGCAGATTCCACAACTGAAGCTGAGTACCTCGCTGCTTCTGAAGCGGCAAAGGAGGCTGTTTGGATCAAGAAGTTCATCACTGAACTTGGTGTAATTCCTAGCATTTCTGAGCCAGTGGCTTTGTACTGTGACAACAATGGAGCCATTGCGCAAGCAAAGGAACCTAGATCACACAAGAAATCCAAACACATAGAAAGGCGATATCACCTTATCCGTGATATTGTGAATAGAGGAGATGTGAAGATCAGCAGAGTCCCGACTGATGAGAACGTAGCTGATCCGCTGACCAAGCCCCTCCCAAGGCCTAAGCATGAGTTTCACACTGTTGCTGTAGGCATTAGATTTCTTAAGATATGATCTTGTTTTCAGTGGGAGTTATATTTGGTTTTTAGTTATGACTTGATGTTCGAAAAACATAATTTAGTTATGTTATATTAATGAAATTGTTTCAGCATTATTTAATTGTGAATAATGAAATATATATTGTCCCAAAGTAATTTATGACATTTTATAGGTCATCAAGTATGTGACTTGATCATGAAACCCTATAAGAAACAAATGACATAAATTATAAATGGTCCCTAGTCGAGGTTGTTAAAATGGGACACTAACAACCACGTGAGACTAGCATGTGAGGTGACTGATGACTATGTTTCATGGAGTCATTTAATAAGTGTATTAAAAAGTCAATCACATAGATATGTGTTAGAGAACACATGATCGGACTTGACCCGTTAATGAGAACTCTACAAGATGTTATATGAGTGTCATAAGAGTTTCTCATTACGACTAAAGAGAGTAGTCCTTAGACCTGAGTTCATCATGTCCTCTCTTATATGGATTGGTTCGTCTTGACTTTGTCAAACGTCAGCCGTAACTGGTGATCATAAAGACACTGATTAGGCGGATCATGAGATATAAAAGAGACATGGATGGAACAAGATGGGATTTGTACCTCCTATATAACAGGAGTTTAATATCTCTGGGCCTATCGAAGATTTGATACTGGAAATGCGTGGCCGCGCTCAAACGAGGTGATTGTCAGTCGTTTGTCTTATCAGTACAAATCGGAATTCGATAAACGTGATCTAGCTTAATAAGGATGACACAGTTTTTGCCTTATGCTAGATTGAGATATAGCTACAAAGGGATTAAAGGAATAGACGATTCCAGTACAAGTGGGAGATTGTTGGGAATGTCCTGAAATCTATTGTACTTGCTCTAAGTGAAAGTCGTATAGTCTAGAAGAGACAATCACATAACACTAGGTAGTCATAACGCTTTGCTAGAAGCTACTTATGATCAATGAGTTGAGAACTCATTGCTAGTGATATATGATCCTACAGGGTCACACACCTAAGCAAACTGGGCGTTAAAGACGAGGTTGATCATTAATGTAATGATCCAGTAAATGCATATGTGATATGCATTCGATATCAATGTTCTGGGGCAGCATCGATCGTTGCAGATAGTGCATCGATCGATGCACTCGCGGATTAATCAGATTAATTCGGTTTAATCGTTGGTTAATTCCGTTGTGGTTTAAGACGACATATATAAGATATATGGTCGACCTAAACTCGTCCCTAACCTAATTCACAGCCACCAGAACATAGAAAGAGACCTCTCTGGAGATTAGATCTCTGTAAGGCCCTAGCATCCCTGCGGTCCAGTTTGTGTGCGTGTGGATACCAGTAGAGGCGCAGCATTTGAGGCGCTTTGTGATCTCGATTATCTGCTAATACTTCCGCTGCAAATCAACAGGTAAATCTGAGATCCCATAGATTCAATCATATGAACCTTAGATCCTAGGCTCGGAATTCAGACTAGGGTTGCTAATCCTGATTAGAACTGCTAGAAATTCCTTCAACCGGTCCGGGCCACCTGTTGTCAACTGCTCAAGCCAAGACCCCAGTCCTCCAAAAATTCCCACAGACGGGGGATAGCGGGCTTGTTGGGCCACGGCCGGCACAATGGTTTGACCATAGCGGTCTGAGCCAACCGAGGACACTCCCTTCCCAAGCCAAAATGACCAGCTCGAACCCTCAACCTATAAATAGTCTTTTAGCCTAAATTTTTAGGAATCTTCCCTTTTCTTAAGTGTTATTTTGCCATTTTTAGATCTAAAAACGTTGTAAAGCAAAAGATTAATATTTTAATGCAATTTGTTATTTTTTCTTCTTAATCACCTCTTTATAGTTTTTTACTTAATCTATGTGGGTTTAGTTGGAAATATGTTGATTAGTGAGTTGTCATTTTGGGTCTCAAGGACAAAGTAGATTATGGTGTGATTAGGGATGATTTAGGGTGCTTAGTACTTAATTTATGTTAATTTTTCCTTATTAGGTTGTTCTTGTGGGAGTCGAAACTTGCACAATCAAAATTTGTTTGGTTAACTTTTAGGGATCCGAAATTCTCTAGGTTTGACTCACGAAACAAAGATCTAAAGATGGGTTTTTTATGGGTTTTCTACAAATAAACCCATCTAGTTGACCGATATTTCGGATCAACCCTCCACCCTCGATAAATGTAGTTCAACCCTCTACCACGCATTCAACCCGCTACATAATCCATCCGTGTATCGATGTTTTTTTTTATTGATCGATGTTTAGAACAGCGTTTATAAGTATGAAAAGAGAGCACAAGTTTTTAAGTCCTGCTAGGTAAGAAGTTGTTTTTCTTTCCATGAACAAGTTTTCTTTCTTTCATAGCTGCGTAATGTCGGTTTGGAGAGAATATTTTGCAATATTCTCTAAGATTCGTATTCATCTTTCTTTCCTTTTCGACTTTATCTCCTTTTCGGATAGTGGTTTTATTTATTTTTTTACCGATTGACCCCATCTTTTGGGTCATCTCGAAGGAAATATCTAAGCCCACATTATGTCTTGTATTGCGCAAATTTCTCTCTTGCAAACTTGGTTAATTTGGTTCCTTACACTGTCCGAACATGATACTCTCTTGTCATGGTTTGTTCGGTTTGGATCGGAAGAAAGATGCTTGGGATGATTTAATCGTTCGGCTCGGAAAATGTTGCTCATAAATATTCAGTTCATCTCGGCAACATTTTGGACTGGCGTGTACGGTTGGCGAATGTACGTAAGATTGATGCAGCTTGGCGATAAAAAAACTTTGGATTGTCAGCAGTTTGATCGACAAGCTGTTCGACGATCATGATGCTCGGTCAAGTGGTGTATAGCTAGGGCGATGTGCTGGACGTGTGCATGGATGGTGATCAGTGATCACACGCGATTGTTGATGCAAAATTGCCTAGATGTTTGGCTCATATTCAGGACATGCGGCGATCGGGGTAACTACGTAGAACATAGGCGGAGAAAATCTTCTCCGTACAGACTTTTTCGAGTCCGCCTGAGCTATTTTCACTATTGACGATTAAAGGATCCTGCCCGGAAAACTTGGAATGTCCGGATCCTGCTCGGAAAACTTGGCATGCTCTGATCATGCTCGGAGAATCTGCGAACCCTCGGATCCTGCTCGGTAAATCGCGCATGTTTCACTACAAGAAAACAGCGATTTAGCGACTGCAAAAAGAGTCGCTATTTAGTCGCAAAATTAGATTTTGCGACTAAATAGCGACTAAAGTAGTTAGTCGCTAATCTCTGGTCGCTAAAAGTATTAGTCGCTATATTAGTCGCTATTTTGCGACTATTTAGTGACTAATGTTATTTTATTAATATTAGTCGCGCATTAGTCGCTAATATTTAGCGACTCAAGTGCGACTAAGTAGCTACTAATATAGCGACTAATAAACAGTCGCTATATAGTCGCTAAATGTGTAGTCGCTATATAGTCGCTATATTAGCAACCGTTTAGTGACTATCTTGCGACTATTTTAGCGACCGTTTAGAGACTGTTTAGCGACTATTTTAGCGACTGTTTAGAGACTGTTTAGCGACTAAATTAGCGACTGTTTAGAGACTGTTTAGCGACTAATTAAGGTTTTGGATCATATTTTTTTGGCCATATTGCGACGAATTAGCGACTGTTTTGTGACTCTATATTCGCAATATGGCCAAAAAAAATTTTGTAATTCAATTTTAATTTGGTTTTGGTTTCTATTTTAGATTCCTGTTTTTTTATTGTTTTATTTTTTTAGGACTCTAAAACTCTTACACATAACAAAGAACATACATTAAAGTTGATTACATTGTCTTAACCAAAACAAACATAATATTCAAACACTTATAAACATAAACAAGTTTATACATCATACAGATCAGTCTTGTGAAGTAGGAGAAGACTGAGGTGCTGGTGCATCAGTCTGACTTTTGCAAAAGTCTAGGTATGATGGGTCTGTTTCCTGAAGATACCTTTGCACCATGCTCAACTCCTTATGCTCCTTAGCTTGTCTAGCTAGCTCAGCAGCTTGTGTCTCAAGTTGGCGTTGGGCTTCTTGTAGCTGATCTTGTAGTGAGTTGTAAGTCGAATAGGTACCCGGGTACTTGCGCTTTTGAGAGGCGTGATACTCTCCTAGACTTCCAATACCATAAGCATGGCCTCTATCATCGACAATTGTTGACTAGGAAACATGAAAGTTATATACACTGTTAGAAAATTGGTTTGGGAATGACAAATGACTTAAATAACAGAAACACTAACACATTTGAGCAATAAACAAATCATCAACACAACTATCTCAATAACTCAAGAGATTCATAGCAGTAACAGATTCTCATATGTACTCTCATAAACATTAAAACATAGATGGTTACGATTTCACAGAAGCTTAGTTACCTGAAGGAACAGTTCATCGATTTCGTCAGTTGTCAGCTGCCTTGGTCGCGAAGTCCCATCAGATGTTTCTGCCTCAAGCTCAGCCTTCCTTGCCTCGACCTTCTCCTTATACTTCTCTCCCACCTGTTGCGCCTTCAAGTCTATGTAGGTTCCATCTGATTTGGTGTGGGTCTTCAAGAAGACTTCACCAAAACTTACTTCTCTGCCCAGGTCTTGTTCCTGAAAATGCAACAGAAGATAAATTGGTTAAATAAAAGTAAATATACTAAGAGAAGAAATATATAGAGGAAGTCTGAGTCTTACCATTTCTTGTTTAACTTGCAGAAAAGACTTCTGCCCGCTGTAGTTCCTGTGAGGACCGAGACCGCCACGATCAGAATTCCGAGATGCAGAAGCGGTCCCACTCCTCTGTTTACCCTCATCAGAGTTCCAATAGGCCACCATTGGCGTCCAGAATTCATCTGGGATCCACGAAGGTCGCACACCTGAAACATGAGCTTTGCTGACCATATCCTTCATCCTTCTCTGACAAATCGCCTCAAAATGTGCTTGCACGGTCCCTGTTATTAGGAAATCCCAGTGGTGCTCTTTCTACAAGAAGCAGCAGATGGAAGTTAGTAAGATATTGATGACAAGTAAAACAAAAGACTAGACTAATGTACTACACTGACCGCAAACTCAAGGAAGTATCTCTCTGCTCGCGGCCGTGGCACATGGCTCCAGCTGTAGAATGGTCCATCAAACTTGTTTTGGTATATCTTAGTAATCTTCCTGACCAAACTAGACTTGTCACGTCCAAACCTACAAAGGGAGCAAAATCAGTACATATCATGACTTAATTAAACAGAGCAAAACACAATCTAACTGGAGAGAGAGAGAGAGAGAGAGATGGTTATACCAAGTAGTGTTTGGCGGCTGAGGAAGTATTGGAGAGAGCACGGTCGTCCACTGCTCACGGCCTGGCATAGACAGAAGCCTCTGAAGATAGCGGAGACGGCTTTCCTCGAGATTTGGTTGATTATCAGCATTGTCATCAACTCCGTCGATGTCATCTTCACTCATTTGGTTGGACTGCTGAGTTTCAGGCGCATGAGTGCTGTTAGCTTCGGAGTTCTGATTCTGAGAAGCCCTCGGTTGTTGAGACACTTGAACTGAACGAGCAGGAGAAGGTTGTGGAGGAGTCATCTGACCTGAAATAGTGGTCAACGCATCATATACTCTTATAAAGCAACATGAGCTAGTAGCACTAATATACCAAAACAGAGAGTTAATACCAACAACGTGTCATATAAACAGAGAGATAATACAAACAACGCATCATACAATCTCAAGTAAGCACAAGCATTAAGAGGTATGAGCTAATACCTTAGGATACTAAAAACCAAAGCAACATGAGCTAATAATACCAAGTCCTAATAAATTCTAAAGCAAGCACAAGTCATTTAACTCACACACAGTCTTATAAGACCAACATTCAAGCAACCAATATGAGCTAATACCAAAATATAGAGTTAAGGTCAACAACGCATCATATACTCTTATAAAGCAACATGAGCTAGTAGCACTAATATACCAAAACAGAGAGTTAATACCAACAACGCATCATATAAACAGAGAGTTAATACCAACAACGCATCATACAATCTCAAGTAAGCACAAGCATTAAGAGGTATGAGCTAATACCTTATGATACTAAAAACCAAAGCAAGCACAAGTCATTTAACTCACAGACAGTCCTATAAGACCAACATTCAAGAAACCAACATGAGCTAATACCAAAACAGAGAGTTAATACCAACAACGCATCATATAGAGTCCTACACTAAATCACACACACAGTCCTACACTAAATCGCATCATACAATCTCAAGTAAGCACAAGCATTAAGCAAGATGAGCTAATAATACAAAAACTCAAGCAAGAACAAACAAGCATAAGTCCTACACTAAATCGCACACACAGACAGAGAGCGAAGTTACTTGACCTTGACTGTTCTGCCTCGGAGTTACATGCAAAGGGTCTCTCCTCTGAGACTCGGGATTCGGAGAGTGGCCTTGAGACGCCTGTCTCGGACTGGTCGAGTTGTTCTGAAAAAGAACCTGCGTCGGTGGATAGTTACGAACATGCAGCTGAGTTTGCGTCAGAGATGGGCGCGGTGTGGGAGAACCCTCGCTCGCCGGAGTGAAAGCATATTGTTGAGGTAGATTCGCTGGCCGACTTTGCGTGGAAGAGGAAGGCTGAGCGTCGACGGCGACTGGACCTCTTCCTCTCCCTCGACCTTTTCCTCTCCCTCGACCTCTTCCTCTACCTTTTGCTGGAGCCATCGGAGTTTAAACGGAGAGGAGATATCAGACAAAGACAAAGATCGAGAGAAGACAAAGAAAGAGAGATCGACTTAGAGCGACTTAGGGTTTCTGGAAAATAAAAGGTTGACCACAGAGAGAGAGATCTAAGAGAGGAAGATTAAGAGAGGAGAGGGACAAAGAGATGGATCGAAAACTAGTTATCGATCGAGAACCAGAGAAGAGAGGAGGAAGAACACTCGAGAGAACGAGAGAGAGAACGAGAGTCGGCGCAAGAAAGGAGAGAAATGAAATTAGGTTTGAGAAAGGGTTCGACCCCTTAGATTCGGTGAAAAAAAAATTAGAGGGAAATGTTCCCGGTTCAACCAAAATTTGGTGGGAAATGTTCCCGGTTTAGTGAAATCGGGCTTAAAAATTTTGGGCCGAAAACATTGTTTTGCGCGGTATAAGGGCTAATGGGCTGAAAATTTTTGGAGGGGCTATATATTTTTGGCGCCAAAATTCTGAAACCCCTTTTAGTCACTAGTTAGTCGCTAAACAGTCGCTAATTTTAATTATAATTTTTGGATTTTAAACGTTAACAATCCTTATTAAATCTAATTTATACAAATTAAACATTACAAATTGATAATAAACCATAATCCTTATCAATTTTTCACAAATAGTATCCATTCATCTTATAACTAAAACAAGAGTAAGATGCATAAACATTAAAGGTAAACACTAAGCATATGAAATCACTAAGCATGTCCAATTGAAATTATTTGAAATCTGAAATACATTAAGCATATGAAAACACTAAAGATAGACAAAAAGCATATCAAATCACTCGTCCTCTTCTGCATCATTGTCTTCCGCTTCTTCATCTTCGTCGTTGTCATCATCATCAGGAGAAGATAGAAATTCGTCTTCTGGTTCTTCATCTCCTACTTCGTAGTCAAGATTGATTGGGTTTTCATTCTGCACAAAATTCTCGGGAACGAGATCTTCGACCGTAGTCATCATTACCGGATCATCATTTTCCTGTTGGAGAAGAGTAATTTCTGTGTTGACATATTCCCCCGAAATATTCCCTCTAGGGTTGACTTTGACAACATTGAGCCACAATTGCTTCGGTCTCTTCGTGTACGGATACGGGATATAACAAACTTGCTCCGCTTGAGAGGCTGTGTAAATTAAAGATTGAAATTAAACTTAGAGTATTTATGATATCCATACAATAGTTACGAAGATAGAGATAGATATATATATTACGTACCTAGAATAAATGGTTCGTATTTATTGTAATTTCTTGATGCACGAACATCTACCACGCCAGCATTGCTCCTTCGAGTGCCTCTACCGAGAACAGGGTCATACCAGCTACACTTAAAGAGTGTTATCCTCAAATTAACAATCCCCTCGTACTGAAGTTGTATTATGTCAGTTAAGATCCCGTTAAAATCAGCTGCATCAGACGCATCACTATAATTCTCTCCTTTAACACATACACAGTAGTTACATGTCTTTCGTCCCTCGCCATGGCTTTTTGTATGAAACAGATATCCTCTTGTATAGAAGATAGGCCAAGTTTTAGCCTTGTTGACGGGTCCATGCACAATATCTTGAACCCAAGGAGGAAATTTATAGGTTTCGTTCCAGTAAATGACCTGAATATTGTTAAACACACAATGTCAAATATGTAGATAAAACCACAATACATATATAATGTGTTCATAAGAAATATTTCACGAACATACATAATCTCGCACCCATGTGTCATATTCCTCGGCCCTTTTCACAGAGAGTTGATTCTCGGAGAGATCTGGATATTTACCAGAAATATAGTCTTCGAACATACTGTTTATAAGATCAACATGTATATATATGAGACCAACACAATATATAAATTAACTTAAGTTGTGTTATACCTCTCAAATGGTCGAAAGTAAGCGCAATTTCGCAAAACATAAGCATGTGCAATTTTATAATCTTCTGGTGAAAGCCATACTTCATGCATTTCGCCACTTGGACGACCAACCTGAGTAAATATATCAGGAACGTCGTCATCATATTCGGGGACACCGCCTTCGTTGTATCTTGTTAACCTGACAAAAAGAGTTAATAAATATAACTTTAGAATAGATAGCATACATGTCTCCATATACTAGATATAAATTTACCTTGAATTCGTGACTATATTCGAGGCGAAGTAATGCTCTGTGAAATAAGCAATCTCTTCATTAAGATATGATTGAACAATAGATCCAGCTGCATATCTTTTGTTCTTCGCTTTCCCTTTCAGCTTTTTGAAAAATCTTTCAAAAGGGTACATCCACCGGTATTGAACAGGGCCTCCTAATTCAGCTTCGTAGGGGAGATGTATAGGAAGGTGCTCCATCACGTCGAAAAATGATGGTGGAAAGATCTTCTCCAAATTGCAAAGAATCATAACTATGTTTTGCTTTAGAATTTGGACGCGACTCTTCTGCAAAGTTCTTGAACACAAGTCACGGAAAAATCCTCCAATCCCTAAAACATATATAGAGAGATTTAAACAGCAAATGGTTAATACAATAAACAAACCCGAAACTACATATCCAAATACTATAATCGGTACCTGCTAAGGCAAGGTGGACATTCTTGTCTAGGAGTTCTGCAAAGATAAATGGAAGTAGTCGCTGCATAAAGACATGGCAGTCATGACTCTTCTTCCCAGAAAACTGTGCATTACCCAAATCAGCACAACTTGCTAAGTCTGAAGCATAACCATCTGGGAATTTGACCTCATGCTTCACACATTCCAGTAACTTTTTCCTGGCTTCGTTTGTCAAAGCGTAAACTGGGAATGGAGCTCTACCAGCACTATCAACATGCAAGTGTGGCCGAGAACAGAAGTTAACTAAATCCAATCTCGATGGGATGTTGTCTTTGGATTTACCCTTCACACGCATAAGAGTTTTTATAATGTTGTCAAAAACATTCTTCTCTATATGCATCAAATCGAGATTATGTCGAAGATTAAGGTCCCTCCAGTATGGTAACTCCCAAAATATGCTTTCTTTGTGCCAGTTATGCTTCTTGCCATAGCCGGGCATCTTATCTTCATGACCATTTCCACCAACATCCTTAGTTTTTGGTGGATTTACACGACGCAAATGGTAGGAATAAACTTGCTCACCGGTTAAAGAATCAGGAGGATACTCATTCCTAGCATCCTTTCCCTTCAAGAAGTCTTTCTTATTTTTCCTCATGGGATGATCTTGAGGAAGAAATCTTCTGTGACAATCGAACCAACACGTCTTTCTTCCATTCGGCAGATAAAAAGACTTTGTATCATCCATGCACCATGGACAAGATAATTTGCCATGGGTAGTCCATCCCGATAGCATGCTATACGCCGGAAAGTCACTTATCGTCCACAGGAGAACTGCTTTTAGATTGAAATTTTGATTCAAGGACACATCGTATGCATCGACTCCATTACACCACAGGTCTTTCAACTCCTCAACAAGAGGCTGGAGGAATATATCGAGACTACCTCGTGGATGCTTTGGCCCAGAATTCATTACTGTAAGAAACAAGTACTCCGTACTCATGCACATATGAGGGGGTAAATTATATGGAGTCAAGATCACAGGCCACAAGGAATGATTATTAGACATGCCAAATGGATTGAACCCATCTGTACATAGTCCAAGATAAACATTGCGGGGTTCTTGTGCAAACAGGGGATACTTATCTTGAAAGTATTTCCACTCTGCCGCATCAGACGGATGACACATTTCTCCCTCTTTGGCCTGGTGCTCGGCATGCCATCTCATTGCTGCTGCAGTCTTCTCGCTCTGATACATTCTCTTTAATCTGTCAGCAATAGGCATATACCACATACGGCTGTATGGTATATTGGTCCTACGGTGTTGCTCGTTAGGCTTCCATCTAGGTGAGTTACAAAACCGACATGTATCTAACCTTTCGTCATCTTTCCAATATATCATACAGTTGTTGTAGCAAACATCAAACGATTGACATGGGAGGCCTAAATTGCGCATCAATTTCTCTGTCGTGTAATGTGAACCGGTTGCCTGATTTCCTTCTGGTAGAAACTCCGTAAACATTTCGCATATCGAATCCACTGCCCTTTCACTCATGTTATGCTCTGCCTTCCTTTGCATGACTCGAGCAGCTAAGGATAACTGCGATTGACCTTCACGACAACCACTGTACAATGGATTTTGCGCTCCTTCTAACAAGTCGTAGAATTTTTTCGAATGATTATGTACAGGTTCCTCCGCATTCTGATAACTACCATGTTCCTCCACATTCCGATAACTACCATATTGATGATAGTTATCAAATTGTACGTTATCACGAAATGCATCATTCACCATATCCACATATCTATCTTCTACTACATTACCCATTCCTTCACTCCCACTAACCCAAGTCGTATCAGCATAACTCGTTCCTAAACCCATATCGACTTCTTCGCCATGTTTATACCAAACATAATAATCAGGCATAAATCCATTCTTATACAAATGCTTTTGTATTAATCTCCCCGACATAACAGGTTTATCATTCATGCAAGTACCACAAGGACAGAGAAACCTACCGGCGTTGCTCTGCGCAAAAGGCTGGTTATTTGCAAACGGGATGAAATGATTATCGACCCCCGCCATGAATTCTGCCGTGAAATTTCCCGTTGATGGATCGATCCGGTTATACATCCATTCCCGACCATTAGTGTAGTTATAATCTCCCGACATTTTTTGACTCAAAAAACGATTTCCTCCGTTTTTCTCTGAATTTTTTCTTAGAAATCGTTTATCTTCTTGTTGTGTGGCTGAGGAGAAGCCAACTACAAGTTTGTATATATATAAATTTTAGCGACTATATAGCGACTATTTAGCGACTGTATAAAAAATTAGTTACAAAATTAGGTACTACACGCGTGGGCACAATATAAACGTGATATATACCGACTTTTTGCGACTGATTAAGAAACCGTTTAGCGACCCGCCGAATTTAGTCGCTAAATAGTCGCTAAATAGCGACTATTTAGCGACTAATAACTTGTGGTCGCAATTTAGCGACTATTTAGCGACTAAAACCTACTAGTCGCATAGTTAGTCGCAACCCAGTCGCTAAGTAGTCGCTAAATTTAGCGACTATAAATGCAGTCGCTAATTACAGTAGCTAAATCCCTGTTTTCTTGTAGTGTTTGGAAATTGATCGGATTGGATGGCACATTTATTGTACTTTGCTCCGGTGACGAAGCGTAATGCTGAGCTGATATCCGTCGAGCAGAGATAATGGTGTAGAGGTGTTCTCTTACCGTCTTTATTTGAACATGCGATGATCCAATAGCAATATTCGAACAGTCCATAAACAAAGAGACGAATTGTGGCTTAATTTTCTTTTCGCGTTTAATTTCACACCTCATAGTTAGATAATTTTCAACTCTTGATTTCGTCTTGTGTATTTGTCGATAACCAATTTTTAACCCAACAACAATATGAAGCGTTTTGGCTTGGCGAGATGTAAAGATGGATATATTGCGGCTTAGTAGTAAGATGAAGATAATCCCTCGTAAAATCATACGATTTCTCATTTATTGCTGATTTTGGAAATTGATCTTTTCGAATTGGATTTTGACCCCAACACTTATCAATGCTATATTTACAAGGAATTGTTAATTTAGATCATAAGTGTTTTATGGCCCATAAGGTATTTAATGAAATGCTTGAATGAGCGTAATATGAGGTTTTTCATTCTTAACCTAATGAATTTGATGTCTAGTGAAAATTTGATTTTGATTAGGTAATTAGCAAAGGGATTAGTGCATATGAATAAGATTAGTCTTAATTAGTGTTCTTGACTAAAGGATTATCTTTGCTTTGATTGTGTTTGATTTAATTTAAATGCAAGCTATTCTAGTGATTTGCAATTTAAAATGAATAATTACTTTATTAGCATAGAGTTATGAGCATGAAAATGTAATTAGCTAGTTTAACATTCATTAAGCTATGATTAGCATTGTGTTATTTTTGATTAGCACCCACGAGCTCATTTTGATACTTTGACCTCATCCTAAGACTTTTTTTAATCTTGTTTATCATCTTATTTAGTTTTTTCTCTTGCAATTTTTAAACTTACTCTACTTCCATTGCTTTGCTTGTTGCTGGATTACTTATGACTGCTAGTTTTAAAACCTTTCTTCTATTTTGCTTAATTCTTATAGTTGTATGCATTCCTATTGTACAAGATTCTATCTAATTAAGAGTTGACAACCTTAACCTATATTACAATGGTATTTGTCTTGTTGGTGTGAGGAGTTGATAATCAAAGAACCAAAATTCGAGTATCAATTCCGCGTCGTTGCTAATTGGGTTTAGCTTTAGTCATTAGGATTTTAAATATTTTTGAGGCTAAGTTCCTATTTGTTACATTACTAATCTCTCTACTTGTCTATCTTTCTTTTCTCAAAGGTGAATGCTCACAAGGTCTAGAGATCAAGCACGCTTGGTTCAACCTTTGAACAACATTCAACTCTTGGAATGAGAAGCTAGCGTAAGGAATCAAAGAGAGAGAGAGAGAGAGAGAGAGAGAGAGAGAGAGAGAGAGAGAGAGAGAGAGAGAGAGAGAGAGAGAGAGAGAGAGAGAGAGAGAGAGAGAGAGAGAGAGAGAGAGAGAGAAAGGTACATATTCACCGTTTGGAATGGATCATCCGGCTGAACACTGTGGCCAGGGATATCAATCTCATCAGAGTGAGCACCTCAATCAGCTTCCTCCTCCTCCACGCCGACAACCTCCAGCTGATAGAGGTGGGGGACTGCATGTGCATCCACCATGAAGGCCTAGACCCTTTTTAGCAAGTGATGCTCAAAACATACACCAAAACCGCCAAGGAATTATGCCTCCAACGGTTCAGAACAACTATTTTGAGATCATTTTATTTTTTATCTTAATGGTACAAGGCAATAGGTTCCATGGTCTTGCTGATGAAAATCCTTTGGACTACCTGGACCAATTCAATAGGATTTGAGGGATGATAAAAATTAATGGTTTATCTGAAGATAGCTTCAACCTAAGGCTCTTTCCCTCCTCTATGAGGAATAAAGCACACCAGTGGGAAAATACCCTCCCTCAAGACTCTTTTACTTCATGGTATGATTTCAAGAATTATTTTCTCTCCAAGTACTTCTCTAGCGAGAACAACCCAATTTAGGAACAAGATCACAGCCTTTCCTCAGCGCAACAATGAGACCTTCACTTAGGCATGGGATTGATTTAGAGCTACACCAATGAATGCCCACACCAATTTTTCTCAGAAGAGTCGGATGCTCCTAGATACCGCTAGCAACATACATTTTTTAGGAAAGGTAGTAGAGGCTAGAATGGAGATAGTGGGGAATCTCGCATTAAGTGAAGTCAAATACAATGAATATTATTATAGAGAACCAAGGGGAATCATGGCTATTGAGGAAAAAGATAGCAAAGAATCAAAGCATTGAATCAAAATTTTCATAACTTCCTCCTAGCTAATGAGAAGGGGGTCCACTTCATCGGAAACAATGGAGCAAATCTTACCTTTTAAAAGGTTACTGATGTGGATCAACCAACTCAATAGGAGGTCAAATATTTGGGAAATTAAGGCAATTATCAAAAGACTTCAACAACAATAGAGGTCAGGGATATCAACCTCAAAAAGGGTTTGTGTCCTTCAATCAACAACAGTTTTATGCTCCTATGGCAAACATCCTAAAGAAACAAGGAGGATTTCTACCTAAGCTCCCCTTCAACCCTCAATCTCAAGCTTCCTCCTCTGTGGCTAAAGATACTGAAATGAATATCATGCTTTAATAAATCCTCCAAGGATAACTGAATGGTATCATGGACCTAAGAAAGATGATGGTGGACATGAGCACCAAGGTTGATTCCAACTTCAAGGATCTCTCTTCTAAGATGGATTCATTGAGCTCTAGAGTTGGACAATTGGTGAAGCTCAAAAGCAAGGCTGACCATTGTAACCCCATCCACTCCAATGCTGAGAATGAAAGGAAATGTCTGAAATTGAAGTCCTTCTACATGGTTCTTCAACAGAAATGAGAAGAATTGACAGTTAGATGAAGATGCCATCATTGATGAATTCCTTCAAAGTACTTGTGCTTAATTTATGAGATATCAAATGCATGAGGAGGTTTTTTCCTTTGTTAAGAGCACACCAAATTCCCTCCCTAAGCTGGGAGCTCACGGCAAGTTCGCATTGTCTTGCATTCTTAGAGACATACAGATTAATGATTCTTTGTGTGACACATGATCCAATGTGAATGTCATGTCTCTTGAGATGGTTGAGGAATTGGAAATCAAGAGCCTAGAGACGTACACATCTACTCTCACTTTTTGAGATTCTTCAACAAGAGTCTCTCTTGGAGTAATCAAAGATTGTCCAGTCATGATCGGTGATTGTGCTATTCCAACGGACTTCATTGTCATGAATATGAAGAAAGGTAAACAGCTTCCACTACTCTTAGGCACAATATTCCTCAATATTATTGATGCAACGATGGACTTCACCCACAAAATATAGTGCTCATAAAGGTGAATGACCAAGTCTTGTATCCTATGTAGCCATACTCTATAAATACTTGTGGAACAATCACTTGTAACCATGAGGTGATTGATCAAGAAGAGAAAAGGAACTATGCTAGTTGTAAAGGCTTGAGTATTGTGGGTCCAGCTGCTTGGGTAAGTTGAGCATTGAGGAGACAAAAGCTGATAAGATTGATATGTTGAACTCTCCAATGATTGCAAAGGTTTAGAAGGATGTTTTGGTAGGAAAGACAAGTCCAAAGTTTATTAGTGAGAAATTGGAAATTGATCAAGAGGAGGGGGTGAGTATAACCAAAGGAGCTCCTCTTATGAGCAAAAAGAAGAAGGGAAAAGCACTCAAATCCTCCACTAATACTCAAGCTCCAAGCATTCTCACCCTTCATCTTTTTAAGGATGGGAGCATTGAGAAAAAGATCAAATGCAAAGGAAGTTTCAAGACCTTCCCAAGTGCCAAGGTAATCTTCACACCCGAGTTTCAAGCTGATCCGATCATACTCCAAGAGCGTCTCACCAAAGTCTTACCATCAATCAAGAGATCAAGAAATCCCACCTCCCCACTAAATAACAAACATAGTAAATCTTATTAACAGAAAACAAGCTCACTTGGGAGAAATTCCTATATTTATCCCTTGCTTATATGCTTTTAATTTTTTCTTTTTTTTCATTGCTAATCTTTGTTTTAAGTATTTATAGGTTTGAGAAGTTGGGATAATCAAAAGAAAGAAGGGAAGTAATGCAAAAAATTGGTCGGGCCATCACAGTTGGCCATGTCGGGCGGGCCTAAAACTCCGTCGAGGCTGCCATGGCTGAGACATAATGGGTAAACAAAACGCAGCCAAGGAACAAGCCGGATCATAAGAAATAGCGGACGAGCCACATCGGTTGAGCCACCGACACCATCCCAGCAGCCCATGAGTAGTGGCCCATGTTGCATGGCGTGCTCCATTTTCCCTTTTACCGCGCTCATCCATCTGATTCCGCGGGTGAGCAGTCACGGCCCGAGCAGTCCACAGCGCCTATAGTAGATCAAAGATACAAAGCATGACAGCCCGCAGCCAGTGCAATCCTTAGCGGTCATGATCCACGATGTCTAGCCAACAATTTTCAAATCTTTTTCATTTTACATTTTTCATTGTCTTCGGTATCTTTTCTCTTACTTTTATCACACAAGGGACTAGTCATGTGATTTAAGTTATAGGGAAGAGACTTGTTGGTAATGATGGTTTTTGTGATCATATTTTCTCTTTTTATTTCTTGAGTCTCATTCATTCATCTAAGGAACATAAAACCATAAAAAATTGAATTGTTTAAATTAATTGCCACAAAAGAAGCATATACTTTCATTTTCATAGGTAGGGTTGAGTCTAGGGTCATATAGGTTTGCATTCATTAGCATTTGAGAGCTAAGTGCAAATAATTGTCTTGTGAATTTGGATCATTATGCTAGCATGTGGTTGTTTAATGCTTCTAGTACGCTTAAAATTTAGGAAGAACCATTTTTGGATCTCATGCATTTAAGTTCTTGTCTTGGTTGAAGCATGTTTGGACTTGGTTTTGCCCTATCAATTAGAACATCTAATCTTGACTTTAAATATCATCTTGAACTTTGAAAAGTGATCCTATGGGTATTTAATACATATTTGGACTTTCTTCTTCCTTTTACAACTCTCTTGTTAGTCCAAGTAGCTTCCACAACTTTAACCAGTCCTCCTCTCAGGCCCAATCACTTTACTAAGAGTTGTGAGGTCTCCTTCCGGATCAACAAGGAAAGAAGTGTTGAGTTTAGAACGATAAGGGTAATCTTTCATGTAGACGCTAGCCTTATATCATTTAGGCTAAGCATAAGATAGAGAAGAAGTTAGGGGGGGGGGGGGGAATGAGAACCATATGAGAAAGTTTGGAAAGAAAATAGGAGAGAGAATAAGTGTGACATGGTGGGGAAAATGAAGTCTAGATAGATCTAAGTGTAAATAAAAAGAGAGGTCTCAAAAAGAAAAAGAAAAAAAGCCAAAAAGCTCAAATATGAAGTGAAAAAGACTATATAAAAAAGAGCTTAGACTCAACATAGTCAACAAATGAAAAGAAAATATCTTAAATGCTTAAGAAAGAATCAAGTGATTTGTTTTGTGTTTTGAGAAGACAAATTGTCTTAAGAAAGGGTAGAATAGGATTGGAACTTCTTGGGTTTAGAACTTTGGGATATAAAATTATTAGGTATTTGTAGTAGATGGAAGTTTACTCTTGTATGCATACATTGTTCTTTCTCTTAGGATTTTTCAGAAATTCATCCTTTTCTTGAGTGATCCAGTTGTTCTTAATAGGCCACAAAATCATTTCAGATCTTTTTCATCTCAAGACCTTAGAGCTTTTACACTTGATTTGCATAATCATGATTCACCAATCTTTAATGAATGTCAAAGGGATATATGATAGGAATTCGTGTGGAAGTTGTGATTTAAGGTTGTTGTTTTTAGGTGTGAGAATGGCTAACCCTTTTGAAGTAGAGTAAACTTGATTGTAGCTCTTAATTGATTTCTGAGACCTTGTTCAATTTTAACTTTATGTTTTCTTATGGAAACTTTGATCTCTCACCTTTAAAACCTTTCTTTCACCTTTCTTTGAGGTTTTTTTGTTTGCGGACAAGCAAAAGGAAAGTTTTGGGGAATTCATTAGTCCATGTTTTAGAATATTTTAGAATCCTCATTTGCATATTTTTCTTGCATTTCGCATTCATTGTTAGACATTTTATTAGAAACTATTTCATTTGCTAGTGTGTTTAGAATAGAGTTTTTCACGTTTTACGTCTTTTGGAGTCTTTATTAGGTGAATTTGGAGTTTTGGAGAGTTCTTGATGTTTTAGGAGAGATTCTTAGGCCATGTGTTGTGTTTTAGAGCAAAAACATATGATCTAAAAAATTGATGTCTTAGCGGAGCCATTGCAGACCAAGCCAACCGCGGCCTGTGCCACGTTCTATGCTCAGAGGAACAGGCCATCCACCATCAGCCTTGCATTCCAAGTTCTCCGCACATCCAGAAGATCAAGCGGTTTGGTGACGTTGAACCAAATGGACGCGGCCTCGACATTGGATCACCCATAATGGCCTGTCTCACTCATCACGTGTTGCTCCTCTGAGTCTATGTCCCATGCCGGTTTTCTCACAAAGGCCAGTCTTATCCGCTACAAATCTTCACGTCCCATGCCATGAAACCATCAGATAATCCCATGGTTAGTGTGACACTGGCCGGCTGGACTGTGATCTCTATACCGATTCAACAATAGAGAATTGAGCCCTCCTCTACAAGCTTCTCATCCAAGTATTTGATACACATTGGTTTGTTGATACGGTACAGGCCGCCCGTTGTCCACTGCTCGAGCCAAGACCACAATCCACAAGAAATTCCCACGGATGGTGGATCACATGTGATGATTACAGCCTCGGAATCAGAGACTAGGATTGTAGGAGATGGAAGAACGGGTGCTGGCTTTGAAGCTCTCTCACTTTCTCAAAATTGAATGGATGTGCGAGATGGGTGGGTAGGTGAACAACTCTCTTGTTCAGTGGGCTGATTGACTCTCTCAATCCTTGGCAGAAGTAGATTGCTTGAATCACACAAACAAACTATTCTGGAAAACTCAGTAGAACCAATTGAATCACTCAAATGAATTCTAATGAACAAACTCTCAAAGATAACTCTCTGAAAATAAAACCATGTTTATTACTTGATTGAAGGGTGATTTACAAATGAGAATGACAATGATACTTTATAGACTGGACTACCAACGGTCTAATGACTTAAAGAAAAGAGCTGTTATAGAATTGATGAGCAAATCTGTCCAAGAATGGAAAGTCTGGTGGCTTGTATCTTGAGAGCTTGGGGAGGTAATTTCACGACCTTGGGACATTCTGAAGGCAATAGAAAGCGTCTGATTTGTGCATAAAGGCATAAGAAAGTAGCTGTTGGGGTTTAATGCCATTTGGGTCCAAAATAGGCAAGTCGGTCCATTTAATTCTCTAAGTGGTTGTGAGCATTCTGTATGGACTTAGGACATCTTCTAGCTTCTTTGGTTTGTAGTAAATGTCTTCTGGTCGCCAAGTCTTGGTTTGAGAGGTGATAAACCAAGTGGTCTTCATAGTTTCCTTAAATGGCTCCGACTTGGCAATTTAAATAACTTGTGATCCAACATGAACCGGGGCTCTTCTGGCTTGACCAATGACTACAAGAAAGGCTGTTTGATACAAGTCATTGATGCTGAGTTGGTTGTCATGAGTGGAATCTCCATGGCTGAGTGGTTGAGCTCCTGGTTGCTTATCTCCAATTGTTGGGAATGTCCTGAAATCTATTGTACTTACTCTAAGGGAAAGTCGTATTGTTGAGATGAGACAATCATATGACACTGGGCAGTCATAATGCTTTGCTAGAAGCCACTTATGATCAATGAGTTTAGAACTCATTGCTAGTGTTATATGATCCTACAGGGTCACACACCTAAGCAAACTAGACGTAGTATAAGAGTTTGATCATTAATTTAATGATCTGGTGAATGCATATTTGATATGCATTCAATACCAATTTTCTGAGGCAGTGTCGATCGACACAGTAAGTGTGTCGGTCGACACAGATCGCGAATGACCAAATTAACTTCGGTTTAATCGTTGGTTATTTCGGTCGTGGTATAAGTCGACATATATAAGATATATGGTCGACCTTTACACACAACTAACTTAATTCACAGCCACCAGAAAAGAAACAGAAACCTCTTAAGAGATATAATCTCTAAAGGCACTAGCATCCCTCATGTTCAGTTTGTGTGTGTGTGGATACCAGTAGAGGCACAGCGTTTGAGGGGCTTCGAGATCTCGATTACTTGCAAACCTTCCGCTGCCATTGATTCGATTATTTGAACCCTAGATCCTAGGCTTGGAATTCAGACTAAGGCTGCCTAATTGGATTAGGAACTGCTAGAAATTCCTTCAGTGGTATCAGAGCCTTAGGGTTCTATTGAATCAGTAGCATGTTGATTAGATTAGTTGAATATGAATCTCTGTATAGATGATACAAGGATGCTAAAACTCGTTTTCATGAAAGTAATCTAGTTTTAGGTTTTTTTCTTGAAAACGATTAGGGCTTATCGCACTGTGTAGATCGACACCAATCCGGTGTCGGTCGACACATAAGGATAACCCGAATAAGATACAAGTTTAACCTAACTGTGACGATCGACACAAGAGTTGTGTCGGTCGACACAGACCTCGCGATCAGGATAGTCGGTTCAATTGGATTGGACCGATCATCGAGCTTGGTTTAAATTGGTTAAACTGCTAAACGGTTTAAAGCGATTAATTTGATAAGGTTGGCATCGACCGACACTAATGTAGTGTCGATCGACACTGACCGGTTATCATAAAACCGGATCAATTGGATTGATCGGTTATCGCAAATTGGTTTTGGTTAACTACATCGATCGACACTAAAGTAGTGTCGGTCGACACAAGGTCCGATGGTTTAGGTTATTGAACCTGAAATCACAGAACCAAACCAAAATGAACCACTTTAATTAGAAGAATTCAAACATAATAAAACTGAACGTTTTAAATGGTTCCGTTTCTCAACCAAATATCAAGTGATCCTTGATGTCTTTCCAATCTTGTCAACTGTCAAGACTCATGTCATTGTGCGATAGACTTGCAGTGCGAGATGTCCACGATTACATGAGTAAGATAGGAGGCAATCGTGTTGATGGTTTTGCAGTGCAAGGCATCAACAATTACATGACTTAAGAGATTGGTTTACTTGACTGGGCCATCAAAATCGTTTTGGGCTCAGAGACATCAGGTGGATTGGATATGAGATATCAATCCGCAACCAAGAGTTACATTGGATATAACTAGCAAAGTTGTTGCTTACCTAGATAGCTAAAATTGGGTGATAGCCAGTGGCTCACTCAAGTTTAGTGAAGTAAGGGTCTTGGATCATTATATTCATTTGAGGAAACATTGTTTGAATATAATGCGAGTTTTCTTAATAGTGAAGAATTCTCATTTCTTGAACATCATAACTAAACCTTTTTCCTTTCTTTGATCTCAGCTATGACTAACACTCATAATAACACTTTCTCCCTGCGATCCGTCCTTGAGAAGGACAAGTTAAATGGATCGAATTTTCTCGAATGGTATCGGAACTTGAGAATCGTTCTCAAGCAGGAGAAAAGGGACTATGTCCTGGAAAATGTTCTCCCTGAAAAACCGAGAGTCAATGCTCCACATGCAGAAAGGAGTGCTTGGGATAAGCATTCTAATGATGTGGTCGATGTCAATTGCCTCATGTTGGCTACCATGAACTCGGATTTGCAGAAGCAATACGAGAACGTGGAGTCGCCAGTGGAGATGATCACTAGCCTGAAAAGTATGTTTCAGGAGCAGGCACGAACTGAGAGATATCAGACGGTTAAGTCTCTCATTGAATGCAAGCTACCAAAGGACGGTCCAGTTAGTCCTCATGTCATTAAGATGATGGGTTATATTGATAACCTGGGGAAGCTGGATTGTCCCATTAGCCTAGAGTTGGCTACTGACATCATTTTGCAGTCACAGCCGTCAAGTTATGATCAGTTTGTTATGAACTATAACATGAACAACTTGACGAAGACGTTGACTGAACTGCATGGCATGCTCAAGACAGCTGAGCCTAATATCAAGAAGGGCACTCCAAATGTACTTATGGTACAAAGGGGCAAGAATTTTAAGAAACTTGGCAAGGGTAAGGGAAAGGGCAAGGCCGTCCAGGTTGAGAACCAGGACACGCCTGCTCCGGCCTCTAAGCCCAAGCCTGGCCCATCTGAGACTGATAAGTACCATTACTGTAAAGAGCTTGGTCATTGGAAGAGAAATTGCAACAAATTATTGGAAGAGAAGAAGAAGAAGAAAAAGACTTTCGAGACTTCATCTTCAGGTATTTATGTTATAGAAGTAAATGTTACTACTTCTGGTTCTACTTCTTGGGTATTGGATACCGGCTGTGGTGCTCATATTTGTACAAATATGCAGGGTCTAAGCAACAGTAGGACGTTGGAAAAGGGACAAGTGGACCTGCGCATGGGGAATGGAGCAAGAGTTGCTGCATTAGCCGTAGGAACATTTAACTTGTCTTTACCTTCTTGTTTGGTTTTAGAACTTAATAATTGCTACTATGTACCTGCGATAAGCAGAAATATTATTTCTATTCCTGTTTTGGATATGTAAGGATATCAGTTTTCAATTAAGAATAAATGTTGTTCTTTTGATTACAATGATATATTTTATGGTAGCAGCCCATTAGAGAATGGGCTTTATGTTCTAAACCAAAGCACACCAATCTATAACATTAACACCAAGAGATTCAAATCAAATGACACGAATCAGACTTTTCTATGGCATTGTCGTTTGGGCCGCATAAACGAGAAACGGATTCAAAAGCTCCATAGTGATGGGCTTCTGGGCTCATTTGATTATGAATCATGTGAGAAATGTGAATCTTGTTTACTGGGCAAAATGACCAAGGCCCCTTTCAACAAACAAAATGAAAGGGCCATTGACCTATTGGGCCTTATACATACTGATGTGTGCGGCCCAATGAGCACAAGTGCCAGAGGAAATTTTCGATACTTCATTACCTTTACTGATGATTTCAGCAGGTATGGCTATGTCTATTTAATGAGACACATGTCGGAATCTTTTGAAATGTTCAAAGAGTTCCAAAATGAAGTACAGAATCAACTTGGCAAAAGTATTAAGGCTCTTCGATCAGATCGTGGAGGAGAATACTTAAGCCAAGAATTCAGTGATCATTTGAGAGAATGTGGAATAGTTTCACAACTCACTCCTCCTGGAACACCGCAATGGAATGGAGTGTCCGAGAGGAGGAATCGGACTTTATTAGATATGGTTCGATCAATGATGAGTCTCTCATCTCTTCCATTATCATTTTGGGGATACGCTCTAGAAACGTCTGCATTTACACTTAATAGGGTTCCGTCAAAATCAGTTGCAAAGACACCACATGAGATGCGGAATGGAAATGTTCCGAGTTTGTCTTTCCTGAAGATTTGGGGTTGTGAAGCTTATGCTAAGCGGTTAATTACAGATAAGCTCGAACCCAAATCTGATAAATGCTACTTCGTTGGTTATCCTAAGGAAACCAAGGCATACTACTTTTACAACCAATCCGAGAACAAAGTGTTTGTTGCTCGGAACTGCGTCTTTCTTGAGAGAGAGAGTTTCTTTCCAAGAGAAACAGTGGGAGTAAAGTACAACTCGAAGAAGTTCGAGAGCCACAGGAGACCGCTTAGCCCGGTGAGGAAGAGCAACAGTTGGATCTACAAAGAGTTGTAGAAACCACGCCTGTGGAGCCTGAAATTCGCAGATCCGAAAGGATCCGTCACGAACCTGAGAGATATGGATTTCTCGTAACTAATTGTAATGACTTGTTGATCATTGACAGTGACGAGCCCGCGAATTTTGAAGAAGCAATGATGAGCCCTGACTCCGAAAAGTGGCTAAAAGCCGCTGAATCCGAAATGGGATCCATGTCACAGAACCAAGTGTGGACTTTGGTTGATTTACCCAATGGTGCAAGACCCATTGAGTGTAAATGGATTTTCAAGAAGAAAATTGATGTGGATGGAAATATTCAGATATATAAAACAAGGCTGGTGGCAAAAGGTTTCAAACAAATTCATGGTATTGACTATGAAGAAACCTATTCCCCTGTCGCTATGCTTAAATCCATTCGGATTCTCCTAGCAACAGCCGCTCATTATGATTATGAGATCTGGCAGATGGACGTGAAAACAGCTTTCCTTAATGGAATTCTGGAAGAGGATGTGTACATGACACATCCCGAAGGTTTCATCGATCCTAATGCTGCTAGGAAAATATGCAAGCTTCATCGATCCATTTATGGATTAAAGAAAGCATCTCGGAGTTGGAATCTTCGTTTTGATGAAGCAGTCAAAAAGTTTGACTTCATCAGGAACGAAGAGGAACCGTGTGTTTACAAGAAGACTAATGGGAGCGCAGTTGCATTTCTCGTATTGTATGTAGATGACATACTTCTTCTCGGAAATGACATTCCGTTGTTGCAGTCTGTTAAGACTTGGCTCGGAAGTTGTTTTTCAATGAAAGACATGGGAGAAGCCGCGTACATTCTTGGAATAAGAATCTATAGAGATAGATTAAACAAGTTAATTGGACTGTGTCAAGATACTTATATCGATAAAGTCTTACACAGATTCAGAATGCATGATTCCAAGAAGGGCTTCATACCAATGTCTTATAGCATTAGTCTCAGCAAGAAGCAGTGTCCTGCGACAACTGCTGAGCGAGAACGCATGAGTCGGATTCCTTATGCTTCGTCATTAGGATCCATCATGTATGCCATGCTCTGTACTCGTCCAGATGTTGCTTGTGCTTTAAGCATGACGAGTAGATACCAATCTGATCCGGGTGAAAGTCACTGGACAGCTGTCAAGAATATTCTGAAGTATTTGAGAAATACTAAGGATAAATTCTTGGTGTACGGAGGAAGTGATGAGCTGGTAGTAAGTGGTTACACAGACGCAAGTTTTCAGGCGGACAAAGACGATTTCCGATCGCAATCTGGTTACGTCTTTTGTCTGAATGGCGGTGCAGTCAGCTGGAAGAGTTCCAAGCAGGACACTGTAGCAGATTCCACGACTGAAGCTGAGTACCTCGCTGCTTCTGAAGTGGCAAAGGAAGCTGTTTGGATCAAGAAGTTCATCACTGAACTTGGTGTGGTTCCTAGTATTTCAGAGTCAGTGGCCTTGTATTGTGACAACAATGGAGCCATTGCGCAAGCAAAGGAACCTAGATCACACCAGAAGTCCAAACACATAGAAAGGAGATATCACCTTATCTGTGATATTATTAATAGAGGAGATGTGAAGATCAGCAGAGTCCCGACGGATGAGAATGTTGCTGATCCACTGACCAAACCTCTTCCAAGGCCTAAGCATGAGATTCATACTGCTGCTGTAGGTATTAGATTTCTTAAGATATGATCTTGATTTCAGTGGGAGTTATATTTGGTTTTAGTTATGTCATGATGTTCATAAAACATAATGGTTATGTTATTTTAATGAAATTTGTTTCATCGTTATTTAATTGTGTTATTATATAATAGTCCCAAAGTAATTCATGACAATATTATAGGTCATCAAGTACGTGACTTGATCATGAAACCCTATAAGCCATAAATGTCATAAATTATGTTGGTCCCTGGTCGAGGTTGTTGAATTGGGACATTAACAACCGCGTGAGACTAGTATGTGAGCTGACTGATGACTAAGTTTCATGGAGTCATTAATAAGAGTATTAAAGCCAATCACGTAGATATGTGTTGGAGAACACATGATCGGACTTGACCCATTAATGAGAACTCTACAAGATGTTATATGAGTGTCATAAGAGTTTCTCATTGCGACTATAGAGTATAGTCCTTAGACCTGAGTTCATCATGATTTCTTGCATATGGATTGATCCGCCTTGACTTTGTCAAACGTCAGCCGTATTTGGTGATTATAAAGACACTGATTAGGCGTATCATGAGATATGAAAGGGACATGGATGGAACAAGATGGGATTTGTACCTCCTATATAACAGGAGTTAAATATCTCTGGGCCTATCGAAGATTTCATACTGGAAATGTGTGGCCGCGCTCAAACGAGGTGATTGTCAGTCGTTTGTTTCATCAGTATAAATCAGAGTTTGATAAACATGATCTAGCTTAATAAGGATGACACAGTTCTTGCCTTATGCCAGATCGAGATAAAGCTACAAAGGGATCAAAGGAATAGATGATTCCAGTACAAGTGGGAGATTGTTGGGAATGTCTTGAAATCTATTGTACTTACTCTAAGGGAAAGTCGTATTGTTGAGATGAGACAATCATATGACACTGGGCAGTCATAATGCTTTGCTAGAAGCCACTTATGATCAATGAGTTTAGAACTCATTGCTAGTGTTATATGATCCTACAGGGTCACACACCTAAGCAAACTGGACGTAGTATAAGAGGTTGATCATTAATGTAATGATCTGGTGAATGCATATTTGATATGCATTCAATACCGAGTTTCTGAGGCAGTGTCGATCGACACAGTAAGTGTGTCGGTCGACACAGATCGCGAATGACCAGATTAACTTCGGTTTAATCGTTGGTTATTTCGGTCGTGGTATAATTCGACATATATAAGATATATGGTCGAACTTTACACACAACTAACCTAATTCACAGCCACCAGAAAAGAAACAGAAACCTCTTAAGAGATCTGATCTCTAAAGGCACTAGCATCCCTACTGTTCAGTTTGTGTGCGTGTGGATACCAGTAGAGGCACAGCGTTTGAGGTGCTTCGAGATCTCGATTACTTGCAAACCTTCCGCTGCTAATCAACAGGTAATCTCGAAATCCCATTGATTCGATTATATGAACCCTAGATCCTAGGCTTGGAATTCAGACTAGGGCTGCCTAATTGGATTAGGAACTGCTAGAAATTCCTTCACAATTGGCATGGACCGGCTGGTTGAAGTCTCCTGTATGCATCTTGGTTGATGATGGCTTGATGCCCTCATCATACCCTCCCTCTTGAAAAGGTTTCGACCTCGAAACTAGATAATCTGCACCAAGAGAAAGCAAGTTAGCTTTCATTCTCCTTTGGAAGTTTATGGTCTTACCTTGATGTGTATATGGTATGGAGGTGAGCGGAGTGTCTGGTGGTTCTCCTTTGAGCAGATAGGATAGTAATACTTCTCTTCTTTGGGCTAGTATGGAGTCTCCTTCGTCTATCTTGCTCATGCTCTCCTTATGACCTGAAATATGTCAACACTTTGGCAAAGAGACAAGTGTATTATGGGCTTTTTATAACAAAATAAAAATAAAAATGAATCATTCTCCTTAGAGTCACTTTCTTGTGCTAATGATATCTTATCTTCTTGCAAGCTTAACAAGTTCTTTAACACAGCGGTTGAATCATTGGAAATGAAATGTATCAAAGAGAGGCTTAATTTGTTAATAGTTGTGGTGTCTTTGCTTTTGTCTGGGGGTTTCTCCTTGATGTTCTCCTCTTCTCTACTGCCTTGATCAGTCTCATCACTTAGTGTAAGGGCTGATTCTGAGCTTCTCTTCTCATTTTCTTCTCCCTTGTGCTTTATATCTGTAGAGATGCTCTTTGGGAAGAACAAGTGTATTATATCTGTTCTTGGAGTACTTAAAACAGATTGTATAATACTTACACTTACATGGTCAGTTTCAGTGGGTTGTACGACGGTGTGGACTTGGTCATCTTCTTCTTTCGTGATCACCAAAACATGTTGCTCTGGTCTTTGATATTCCCTACTGACTTTAGCTTGCTCATGCTCTTTCCTGCTCAGTTCTTCTTTCCCTGGTGTTGGCATGTTTAACAGCTTGAGTGAGGCATCAAAGCTGGGTCCGGTTGCATTGGGAGAAGCTTTGCGGCTTTGGTTCTGCTCTGGTCTCTTATCACTTAGTTGCAACATCTCCATGATCCTTTGCCATTCCTGATCCTGTTTTTCTTGAAGAGACTTCTTACCTTCTGCTTGGTAGGTGTAAGTGTTTGAGAACACATCCTTGGGCTTTGGATAGCAAACAAACTTGTTCTTACGAGCAATCTGCGTTTTGGATGTAGGCTTCACTCTCTTGGTTCTGGTTTGAAGCTTCTCTACATATTCCTTATGCAGTCTGGACTTGAGATCTCTCCAATCTAGTACTGGCTTCTTATAGATGGTTATTGTGCTCTCCTTTAGCCACCATTCATAAGCCCTTTCAGTCAATGCTGAAGCAGCTTGTACTAGCTTCCTTTCTTCTGGAATTTTGTTATCTTGTAACCATTCCTCCATGTCAGCTTCCCATTGTAAGTATACTTCTGGTTTACTGCTTTTCCCTGAAAACACTAGGGAAACTCTTCTTCTACTGGTTGGCTGACTCTTACTGGTTTGTTGCGTTGGAGCTTTCCTTGTTCCAGTGAGCTTATGTTGAGCTGGTACATGGTATGAGGTAACTCCATGGTTGTTGAATGCACTCTTGCGCCTAGGTGGGTGGTACTCTCCATACACGTCTGCGTCTGAATCTTCACTATCCTCACTGATTTCCATGCTAAGCTGACTCCAAGATGAGGTTATAGTGTGCATCTCCTTGTACTGCGGTTCTAGATGGTTGGAACATTGGGCTGAGAGTTCAGGATTACAGCCTTCACCATCTGAATTATCTCCATACTCAGTGGCTTCATCTCCTGGCCATGGTGGTGTTTCATAATATGTCTCCTCATCTGAGCAGATTAGGCTCTCTTCTTCCTCAGTCCAATTTTCAGATTCCTCTTTTTCCATGTTACTGATTCAATACCTGAAAATGCACAAAACCAGTGTATTAATATGTTCTTGAACTACTTAACTCAGTAATAAAACAAGATTGAGACACGGTTTGATGCTTGTAAAGCCTTATTGGAATCAAAACTACTGCCTTTCAAATTAAACTCGGTTCAAAGGAGTTTTGAAAACTTATAAAACAGTTTAGGAAAATCGGTTCAGTCTTTCTCGAAAAATCGAAGTTGTTGGTTCTGAAAATCAAATCCGGTCCAATGCTTTGGTTTTAAATCAAGTTGCACACGATTTTTAAATCACTGAAGTGCTAGTTTTATAAATCAAACTCGGTTTTGGTTGGTTTTCAAAAAAAATATCAAGTTTCCTTTTGTGGTTTGTTGCACACACTTTTGGACTAATTTAAAAAGGAAAACTGAATTTCTATGAATCAAGAGGAGATTTTTTTCAAACTTTCGAAATCTATGAAGGTAGAAAAGGAAAGAAACACTTTTTTGAACCAAAACTCTTGATGAAAATCGGATCAAAAGGGTTAAAGCTTCTTCTCTTTCTTTTGGAGTTTCTGAAAACAAAACAAGAACACTTTGAAACAAATCGACAGAAACACAAAACTTGGCTCTTTTTCTTTGGGTTTTTAAGTTTTAAAACAAAATATGAATGCAAAACAATGAAATAAAGCAATAGAACACAAAACAGGGACTCTTATTATGAGATTTTCGATTTAAAATGCAAACAACTATTAAGAATGATATGAACTAACAAAGCAGATAATTTTTATGGGTTTTTCAGTTCTAAGATGCAATAACAAAACACAAAACAATCTAAATGCAAATCAGAAGGAACTAGGTGCAAAGCAAAATTAATTTTTTGGGTTTTTGAATTAAGATGCACTGAAACAAAAACTGAATGAATGAAACTATGAATCTGATGCAATGAAAACAAAGAGTGATGGATAGATAACACCTGTTAAGATCCTTTCGGCTCTGATACCAGATGATACAGCCTCAGAATCAGAGACTAGGATGGTGGGAGATGGAAGAATAGGTGCTGGCTTTGAAACTCTCTCACTTGCTCAGAATTGAATGGATGTGCGAGATGGGTGGGTAGGTGAACAACTCTCTTGTTCAGTGGGCTGATTGACTCTCTCAATCCTTGGCAGAAGTAGATTGCTTGAATCACACAAACAAACTATTCTGGAAAACTCAGTAGAACCAATTGAATCACTCAAATGAATTCTAATGAACAAACTCTCAAAGATAACTCTCTGAAAATGAAAACTATGTTTATTACTTGATTGAAAGGTGATTTACAAATGAGAATGACAATGAGACTTTATAGTCTGGACTACCAACGGTCTAATGACCAGAAATAAGAGGAAAATCAGCAGAGATAAAGAAAAGAGCTGTTACAGAATTGATGAGCAAATCTGTCCAAGAATGGAAAGTCTGGTGGCTTGTATCTTGAGAACTTGGGGAGGTAATTGCACGACCTTGGGACATTCTGAAGGCAATAGAAAGCCTCTGATTCGTGCATAAAGGCATAAGAAAGTAGTTGTTGGGGTTTAATGCCATTTGGGTCCAAAATAGGCAAGTCGGTCCATTTGATTCTCCAAGTGGTTGTGAGCTTTCTGTATGGACTTAGGACATCTTCTAGCTTCTTTGGTTTGTAGTAAATGTCTCCTGGTCGCCAAGTCTTGGTTTGAGAGGTGATAAACCAAGTGGTCTTCATAGTTTCCTTAAATGGCTCCGAATTGGCAATTTGAATAACTTGTGATCCAACATGAACCGGGGCTCTTCTGGCTTGACCAATGACTTCAAGAAAGGCTTTTTGATACAAGTCATTGATGCTGAGTTGGTTGGCATGAGTGGAATCTCCATGGCTGAGTGGTTGGGCTCCTGGTTGCTTATCTCCAATGGCATGGACCGGCTGGTTGAAGTCTCATGTATGCATCTTGGTTGATGATGGCTTGATGCCCTCATCAACAGGCATGCTGGGCTGTGGCCTGCACATCGATTCGGCCATAACGACCTGAGCCGACCGCGACCACCCCCTTCCAAAGCCAAAATGGCCAGCTCGAAACCTTACCCTATAAATAGTGTTTTAGCCTAATTTTGTAGGCATCTTCACTTTTTCTAAGTGTTGTTTTTGCATTTTTAGATCTATAAAAATTTTAAAGCACAAGATCAATCTTTTAATGCTATTTGTTATATTTTCTTATTAATCTCCTCTTATTTGTTTAATTGGGAATATGTTGATTAGTGAGTAGTCATTTTTGGTCTCAAAGATGAGGTAGATTAGGGTGAGACTATGGATGATCTATGGCGCTTAGTGGTTAATTTATGTTAATACATCTCTATGAGATTGTTCTCAATGCTAGATTTACAGTGAATTATTAATGAAATTCTTGAATGAGCTTAATATGAAGTTTTTCATTCTTAGCCGAAGGAATTAGATGTCTAAGGTTCTAAATAGTTATAAGAACCTGAATTGATTGCGTGTTAGTCGCTGAACAACCAATGGAAATTTAATCTTGATTAGGTAATTATCAAAAGGATTAGTTCTTTGGAATATGATTAGTATTTATTAATGTTCTTGACTAAAGGATTATATTTGCCTGATAGTGTTTGATAAAGTTTAAATTCATATTATTCTTGTGATTTTCAATTGTGAAATGAATTGTTGCTTGATTAGGATATGGTTATCAGCATGAAAATGTAATTATATAGTTTAAGAGTCATTAAGCAATGATTAGCATTGTGTGATTGTTGATTATCGCTTATAATCATCTCTGGCTCACTTTGATACTTTAACCTCATCCTGAGACTCCATTAATTATTGTTTATCATCTTGTTTAGTTTATCTCTTGTTCTCGCATGCAATTTCAAAATTACTCTACTTTCATTTCTTTGCTTGTTGATTGATCACTTAGGATTGCTAGTTTTAAAACCTCTCTTCTATTTTGCTTAGCTCTTAGAGTTGTATCCATTCCTATTGTACTAGACTCTACTCAATTAGGATTTTACGACCTCAGCCTATACTATAAAGAAATTTGTCTGTTGGTTTGAGTAATTGATAATCATCGAACCGAAAATAGAGTATCATAGATCGGACGCGTTAACCATGGAAATCGCGCTAGTCGGGACCGTGATCCAGCCATAACCGTGTTGCGGCCACGACAAGTCGCTCAGACTATTTGTGCGCCTATTCGACTATTCAATTTTGGACCATCACACGATAACCGATCGAGCAAAATGTTGAATAAGAAGAGGGAAAGTGTCGTGAACTTATGCTCGGATGGTCTATGAATTCACCTTAGGTATAACATCCAGCTAATCACGATCCATCGTTGCAGATCGATCCATGTATGATCCTTCGTCACACCCCTACTAACCGCTCAACCAACTCTCGTCTTTCTCTTACTTTCCCTTATGATTGCTCTCAGCCTTTTATGGGGATTATTCCCTTTGTTTTCTGTTTCTATAAACCTAACCAAGGATTCCTATTTATAGGGTGTTTGGGCAACTTCCTTGGCCAGCAAACGGTTCTGAGTGGGATCACCGTGGAACATATTCTTCCCAATTGTATTCTTTTGTTCCCATCCCATGACCAGATCCGCTGATCCTAGCAAGGATCAGGGACGCTAAAATTTCAACCATCCTTGCAAATACTGTTAAGGAGACTTGTTTTGTCAATTAGCTTGATTCCATCCGATCATACACCTCGATTCAAGTAGAAAGTGTTGTTCATCCAGGTTTTTGGTTACATATATTTAATTTTATGAGTTCAGTAACCATACAGTACAAGAAAACACGCCATAACTGATGGAAAATCTGTCGGTAATGGCCCTTTTCGACTGATTCCCAACCGAAAGGATCCATCGGCTCTATTTCGTCGGAAATTGATATCCTTTGGTTTTCCGTCGGTAATTATCGACGAATATTTGATGGATTATTGACGAGATAAAAACCGACGGATTATCAACAAGAGGAAACCAACGGATTATCGACGGATTATCAACGATATGAAAACCGACGGATTACCGACGCCAGTAACTGAAAAACAGGTTATCGATAATCCGCTGAGAATGACCGTCAGTATACCGTCAAAAATGATGGAAATTACCGATGGTTTATTGAGATATCATAACTGACAAATAAACGACAGAATATTACCAAAGGTTTACTGATGTAAATTTGCTGACGGATATAAACCGATGGATTACCGATGAATGATAATCGACGGTTTACCAAGGGATATAAACCGACGGATTACCAATAGACAATAACTGACGGTTTGTCTATGGACATAAACCGACAGATTCCCGATGGACATTAACCATTGGTTTATCTATGGAAATAAACCGACAGTTTACCGATGAACATAAAATTTAAAACCGACAGATTACCGACGGTTCTTAAATACACATATTTTAAAAAATATAATTTTTTCTAAATTTTATTAATATTATAATTTATAAATTAATTAATCGAAAAACAATTAAATTTATAACAAGTTTCAATAAAACAAAAAAAGTTTTAAAATTACATAAAATTGTGATGCGAAGCAGATCATGATTCCATCCCCATTCCTGAAGCTCCCGTTCCCACTTTCGGTGCCTCTCCCAAAGCTACCTCTTCCACTCCTGGCGGAAGAGTACCGAACTTGATGAAGTGCATCATTTTAGCTTGCATCCTCTGCATCTTCCGGTTGGTTTCTTCCTTTTCCTCTCGCATCTGAGCTTCCATTCGCGCATGATTCGCCTTCAACGATGTGATTTCCTCCTTTTCCTCCCTCAGCGCTTCGGTGAAAGAGTCGGTTTCTGGATGGAAGCGGGAAATCGGTGTCGAGACCCTCCCCGCCAAGTTTCCTATGCCAAATACACGGCCCTTACTCTTATGCGTTTCCTGCGAAAAGTTTTAAAAATACAAGTTAGAAATAAAATAATCTAAAATTAATAACATAAATAATAATTAACTTAAAAAATTTCCTCAAGAAAGATCTCGTTGACCTTTTCCGAACATGGCAAAGACTACGTAGTCGAGCCGACTTCCTCGGATTGCTGGGATAGCACTTCCTCCACCCGCCTCTTCGCCGCCTCAACAACTCTCCGAGCTATCGGATCCGGGATCTAGCTGGTAGTCTTGTTTCTGTGGCTGCCCTCGACGAGCTCAACAAACTTCGGATCTTCTCCTTCTCACCGTTTTTGCAAAAAAAAATTCATTATTTAGAAATGAACTATATATGGAAAAATATTAGCATAGAAACTTACAAAGTCAATTTTCCGTTGTATAGTGCTCTTTGCTCCCACGTTTTGGGTTGCCATCCCGACACCACCTCTCCGACTCTTATGGTTCTGCGAGTTCGTCGAAGAGGTCGATAATGTAGATGGCTGCGCCCAATGATGGATCAACCCGGTCCACACATCGACGTTCACTCCCTCCTATACATATTTTTCTACCCACTTTGGCTTCCACTGCACATATTTACCAAGATACTGTAACTGACAAATAAACGATGGAATATTACCAATGGTTTACCGATAGAAATTTACCGACGGTTGCCGACTGATATAAACCGACAGATTGCCGATGGATGATAACCGACGTTTTACCGCGGGATATAAACTGACGTATTACTAATGGACAATAACCAACGGTTTTCCGAAGAAAATAAACCGATTGATTACCGATGGATATTAACCGACGGTTTACCGACAGAAATAAATCGACAGTTTACCGACGTAAATAAACTTTAGAGACTGACGGATTACCGGCGGTTCTTAAAATATATATTTTTAAAAATATATGTTTTTCTAAGTAAGTTGTGACGGTTTCAGCTGTGATGGTCTCGGCTGAGCCGACTGTCGTGGCGCACTCGGGCGAGGCTGCACCGTCTGACTCTGAGGAGTCTGGGAAGCTAAGTACGCCTAAAATGCTGGAAAATCATCCTTATTCATAATAAACGGATTAGGAACATTGAAGTAAGTGAGCCAGCTCTCGAACTAGCGATGTTGGATGACATCACTTATAACAGAAGGTATCGCCGCGTTATAACCGAACCAAATGGTCTAGTTTTTGCGGGACAGGAGAAAAACATGAAGACGTTCCCGACCCAGTTGCGTGATTTCCTCAATAAAGGAAAGTCGGTTCTTGGGGGACAAGTAGACAATGTCCATTTCAGATTTTTTGTAGTAGGTAAGTTGTTGTTTAGAAGATGAAAAACAATGAAAATTGGGTTAGTGTCATATTTTCGAAAAGATACTTACTGAAACGTTGCATAGGGAACAAACGCATACTAATAGCGGTTTTTGACAGTTTACTGAACCTTACAGATGGATTCCCGATGGAATTTGAAAACTGTCAGACTTTTGTCGGTAATTAATAAAAGAAACCAGGGTCGGTGTGACTCGAACATGGGTTGTTAGCATACGTTATATTTTCTGAAACCAATAAGCTATTTGTCAAACTTGTCAATATACAACAATATATATTGTGATATTTGTGTTAATAAGAAAAAATTTAAAAAAAATTCAGTTTAAATTTTAATTTATATTTTAAAACTTGTAGTATTTTATTGTAAATATTTTCAAAACATGAATAAAAATAAAAAATAAAAACTAATTTTGTTGATTTAATTATTGAATAATACATTAATAATTCTTAATCTTCTAAATATTTTAATTCTCGAACCAATCTCCTTCATCCGTCTCATTCCAATTCTCGGTCATACGGTTCAAGTCTTGAACCGTAATCCATGCTGGTCTTGCCCTCCTCTTTCCCATAGTAGCTTCAACCGGCACATTTTGTTTGGAATATCCTTCGAGTCAGCCAATGGAATACCCGCCACACTTTCCGGAGAATATCGGGATTATAATAGTCCTAAAAAAGCTAATTGTTAATGAAAGAAAATAACTGAAATATATTAAAGAAAACAATATATTTACCAAGAAATCGTAAAACCAAGTGATTTAAGACCTCGAGCAATATGCATGTACATCATAACATTTCCGCACCAACGACGTTCAATCACATCGTTGATGAAAAACAGTATAGCTTCATTAAAACCGAACCAAATGCTCCAATTTTTGCGGGACGGGTGAAGAATAGGAAGCCGCTCCCAACCCGGTGACGCGATTACATAGTTATTCTGGTTCGGTTTTTTGCGGATAAACGAACGATGTCCATTCTTCTGGAGGAAAATCATAGAATTTGAATAGTTATTTTTTAAGAATAGTTGAAGATTTGAGGATGAATAAAAAGATGAAATCGGATCTATATTTATAAATTGTATTTCGACGGCAAAACCCTCGGATTTCCGTTAGGAACTTGACCAATTTCCGAAAAGTCCATTTTTCAAAACATTTTTGCGAACAAACACAAAGTAAATGCAGTGAATGAGCGTTTGACTCAAATGTACCGAAGGATTTTCGACAATATTGGGTTCATGGTTTCTTTAGGGTATGTTTTGTGGGATTCTACGGCTTTGCTTGTGACGTCAGACCTAAATGAGAAGGTTTATTGGCAAATATAGGATCCTTATATATAAATAACCGAGAATTTATGTTTTCGGTAAATCGAACAATTGTCCAATATAAGTTATTCTAAAACACAATTGTATACTAGAAGATGTTTCCGTCCAACATACTTAATTTTTTAAAAACCGTAGAATACGTGTTCTTAGAGAATATAAGGGATGATATGTAATATAAAAGATCCTTACATTATGTCCGCGTTTGTTTCGATCATTTGTTTCCAATTTTGAAGGATTCCCGATGGATTGAAAATATCTTTTAGAACCCTGTAGTACACAACTTCTCCGGAAGCAGACGAAACATTGTGATATGTGGTTGTCTTATTAGAGCCTTCTTTATGCACCTGAAATGTATATCTCCTTGTGCAATATCTTGGATAAGACTTTTTATTGTAATGGAGGCCGCTGACTATGTCTATCAACCAGTCATCGGGCGTGCGTCCGTTTCTTACTTCATTTGTCACCTGAAAAAATGTAACACGAAGGAGTGAAAAAATTATCCAATTTATCTGTGTTGATTAACATTTTAAAAAAAAATTCTTAAAATTGTAACCAAGTTGAGAACTATTTTTTTACTCTCTTCATGCTCGTCCTCAGTCAATTATGGATGATAATGTCGTAGAGCATCCATGTATAACCTACGAAAAGTATAATCTCATTAGTACACTTATTATGAAACTTACTTGTCAATGTAATAACAAACATAATTTAAACTATATATATACCTCTCGTATTCGATGACTTCGTCTAAGTCGGTGAGAATATACGTGTGCAGGTGTTCTTTCTCCTGGGATATTAGTTGCCGCACATGTGATTTTCCGCTTAACCGTCCAACTTGTTGAAAATGATGGGAACCGTTGACGGATAAATTAGCTTCTCGCCTCTATCATTATTTCGACCTGTGCACCGGCTCTTTGTACTTACTTGCACTAGGAAGTAATAGCCCGCAAAAGTCGCAGTCTCTTTGTTGTTAAATTGAGCCACAACAGAACCCTCTACTTTAGCGAGGTTCTTCACCTTCTTTTTAAGGTGGATAATATAGCGCTCGAAAGGATACATCAACTGATATTGTACCGGATACCCAAGTCTAGCTTCTCCAGTGAGATGAATGGGCAAATGCTCCATAACATAAAAGAAAGCCCATATAAATATCTTCTCTAGATTGCATAAGATCTTAGGAATGTTTTCCTCCAAATTTCTGATGCCGTCAAGTGTAAGTGACCTCGTGCATATTTCCCTGTAAAAAGCTCCAACTACCGCGATTGCTTTATGAACATATTTTTGGAGGAGATGAGAAAATGCAAATGGTAGGAGTCCTTGCATCAGAATATTACAATCATGGCTCTTTTTCTGATAAACTTTCCCCCATTAGTGTCAGCACAATCCAATCAAATAACTCTTCCTTCGACTGCAGGTCTAACCAATACGTTGGAATTTAACATTTCCCGTTCTTCTGAAGATGAAGTTCAGGCCGAGAACAAATTTTCGGCAAATTAATCCTAGACTTCAAATTATCTTTCTTCTTCCGTTGCACATTCTGAACAGTGTTCATGATTTATCGAAGAAGTTTTTCTCAATGATCATGACATCAAGATTAGGCCTTAGGAGTTGGTCCTTCAATTATGGCCAATCCCAAAAAAATGCTTTGCATGTGCCAGTTGTGGGATAAACCAGCTGCATATACATTGCCGTTCCCATTTCCACCGAAATCAGGAGTTCTTAGCGCACCAAAGTTTCCTAAGAGTCCCAAAGTAGCCGAACCGGTGTCTTGGGGAGAAGGATCATCAAAAACTTTTCTCTTCTTTGTAAAACATTTTTTGTTTCTCCAATAAGGATGATCTTGCGGTAGAAATCTTCTACGACAATCAAACCAACATGATTTGCGTCTGTTCTTCAACTAGAATGCATCAGTATTTTCTTGACAATACGGACATGCTAACCTCCCATGCGTTGTCCATCCAGAAAACATACCAAAAGTCGGGAAATCGCTAATGGCCCACATTACTACAACCCACATTTTTCTTGCACGAGACATCGTATGCTTTAACACTGGGCTCCCTTAACATTTGCAACTCATATATCAATGGGTGCAAGAATACATCAAGTGATCTTCTTGGATGCCCTGGTCCGGGAACGATTACGAAGAGGAAAAGAAACTCTCGACGTTCCCGGACCAGGTGTATGGCAACAAATCTAATCTGACCAGGGTGTTTGAAGTCAAGCTTGCTCTCACCAACCGCTCACTTTGGAAAGTTTAGGTCCTTATGGGATGAGTTGGAAATGTTAAGGCCAAGTTATGTGGATCCTCTTGTTCTAAGTGAAAGGCGTGAGCAGGACAAGGTCTTTTCCCTCTTGCTTACCTTGAATCCCTCTTACCACAGCCTTATCCAGCACATCTTGAGGTCAGAGACACTTCCATCTTTGGATGATGTGTGTTCACAGATTCAAAAGGAGCATGGTTCCTTTGGATTGTTTGGTGGAAAAGGAGAACATACCACAGCAAACAAAGGTGCTTACAGGCAGGAAGAGTGGAAGGTGATGATGTGTGATCACTGCCAAATGAAGGGCCATCTCAGGAACAAGTGCTGGACTCTTTATCCTCACCTTAAGCCTAAGAACCTCAATGGCAGCAACACCAACAACCGGTTCAGAGAGCACACTTCTCCAATGGAGCAGCTGGGCATGATGTTCCTAGTCCTTCAAGAGGTGTGGCTGCTAGCAATGAAGGAAGAGCCATGGTTGTTTCCACTCCAATGATGGTGGTTCATGATGATGTGGTTAGGAGATCAGACATTGATGAACTCATCAAGGCCCTCAAACATAACTCTGGTAATATACTTGGTAACTCTCTTCATGCATCAACTAACTCTAGGCCTTTAGTTGTAGACTCAGGGGCTTCACATCACATGATTAGTGACTCTAACCTTATTAGCAAAGTTAAACCAGCCTTAGAAAATGTTGTTATTGCAAATGAATATAGAGTTCCTGTTAAGGGCATAGTATATCTTAAGCTATTTGATTAAGGAGTCCAAAGCATTCTACATGCCTAGTTTCACTTCCAATCTTTTATCTGTTAAGCGTGTTGCTACTGACCTTGATTGCAATGTTATCTTTAGTCCTAATGATATGATTTTTCAGGATAATAAGACTAGTAAGTTGCTTGGAAGAGGTGTGACAAAGGATGAGTTATACATGCTTGAAGACACTTCTCTTGCTTCTGAATTATCCCCATTTACTTCTGAACTTGTTTCTGCTTTTAGTTCCAATTCTAATCTGCTTAATGACCCGATTTGGCATGCTAGACTAGGTCCCCCTCACTCTAGGGCCTTAGGATTGTTAAAGCCTAATGTTTCTTTCAAAAATGATGAGTGTGAGGCTTGTATACTTGGTAAACATTGCAAGTCTGTATTTCCTTCATCTAAGACTATTTATGAAAGTTGCTTTGATCTTGTTCACTCTGATGTATGGACCGCACCATGTGTATCTAGAGAGAACCATAAATACTTTGTTACATTCATTGATTAGAAATCAAAATACACATGGATAACTCTGATTCAATCAAAGGATAGGGTGTTAGAAGCATTTATGAACTTTCAGAACTATATTACTAACCATTTCAATGCCAAGATCAAAATCTTTAGATCAGATAATGGTGGGGAGTACACTGGTCATGCTTTCAAACAACACCTATCCAAGCATGGAATCCTCCATCAAACAAGATGTCCATACACTCCACGACAAAATGGAGTGGCTGAGAGAAAGAACAGACATTTAATGTAGGTTGCAAGATCCATGATGTTCCAAATCAATGTTCCCAAAAGTTTTTGGGGAGACGATGTCATGGCAGCATGTTATTTGATCAATAGGATTCCAACTAAAATCCTCCAGGATGTATCTCCGTATCAGGTATTGAACAAAACTAGTCCATTTATTAATCACTTAAGGGTGTTTGGGTGTTTGTGTTTTGTTCTGATTCCAGGAAAGCAAAGGAATAAGCTTGAGGCAAAGAGTACAAGAGCAATGTTCATTTAATACTCAACAACACAAAAGGGTTATAAGTACTATGTACCAAAAACAAGAAGGGTTTTGGTTTCAAGGGATGTCAAGTTTATGGAAAACAAGAGCTTCTACACAGATAAGAGTTGGGATAGCTTGCAAGACCTCTCTCAAAACCCTTCTGACCGTGCAATCAACTTGAGGATAATCTTGGAAAATCTTAGGCTTGGACAATCTAAGGATAATGCTGAAAGTCAGGCGAAGGATGCGGTTGTTGCACCCTCAGAAGCTACCAATCTTGATTATGATAGAGGCAATCAAGAACCAGAGATGGAACAAGAAGACTTGGATCAAGCTGGTTCTATCATTCATGATCAAGATACATTAGCAAGTGATGTGGAAGATCATGTGGATATGGAGCAGTAACAAGAGTCACAACCGGTTCAAGCCTTGAGAAGGAGTACAAGAGTGAGGAAGGATCCTTCTGAATGGAAAAAAACAAGTGTTTACTTCAACAGCAATGCAATAGCTCATCCTATCCTAGGAGTTTGTTCCATGGCTCACTTCCCTCTAGAACATCAAGTGTTTGTTGGCAATTTGGATCAAGGACAAACTCCAACAACTTATGAAGAAGCTAAGGGGCATAAGGAATGGATGGATGCTGTGATTGATGAAACCAAATCAATGGAGCATAATCAGACTTGGTATGAAGCAGACCTTCCAAAGGGAAAGAAGGCTGTGAGTTCTAAATGGGTCTTCACCATCAAATACAAGAGTGATGGGTAGATTTAAAGGTACAAAGCAAGGCTGGTTGCAAAAGGGTTTACTCAGACCTATGGAAAGGATAATTTGGACACCTTTGCACCAGTAGCTAAGTTACACACGGTTAGGATCATCCTCTCCTTGGCAGCTAATCTAGAGTGGGATCTTTGGCAAATGGATGTCTAGAATGCTTTCCTTCAAGATGAACTAGAAGATGAAGTGTACATGACACCTCCTACCGGTCTTGAAGATACAGTTACACCAGAAAAGGTTCTTTGACTCAAGAAGGCCATTTATGGACTGAAACAATCACCTATAGCTTGGTATCACAAGCTGAGCTCAACCCTAAGGGAGAGAGGATTTCAGAAATCAGAAGCTGATCACACTCTCTTCACCATTCATATCCAGGAAGGTATAGTTGTCATTCTTGTATATGTTGATGATATAATCATATCAGGAAGTGATAACAAAGGTATTCAAGACACTAAAGACTTTCTTAAATCAGTGTTTGATATCAAGTATCTTGGTGAGCTAAAGTACTTTCTAGGGATAGAAGTGTGTCGATCTAAGGATGGACTCTTCTTGTCCCAAAGAAAGTACACACTTAATCTATTGTCTGAAACAGGAAAGCTAGGATGCAAACCTGCAAAAACACCTCTTGAATATGGCTACAAAGTCATGAGAGAGGGGTAGATTGAAGATAGCAAACCGTTTAATGATATCACACTATACAGAAGGATGGTTGGTAAGTTGATCTATTTGACAATTACTAGACCTGATATTGTTTTGCTGTGAATCAGGTGAGTCAACACATGCAAGCTCCTAAGATGCACCACTGGAACATGGTAGAAAGGGTATTGAAGTATCTTAAAGGAACCCCTGGCCAAGGCATATGGATGGGTTGCAATGGAAGCTCAGACATTATTGGATATTGTGATGCTGATTGGGCTGGAGATAGAGTTGATAGGAGATCAACAACCGGCTATGGCACATTCATTGGAGGCAATCTAGTTACTTGGAATAGTAAAAGCAGAAGATTGTCTCATCTTCTAGTGCTGAAGCTGAGTACAGAGCCATGAGAAAGCTTACAACTGAGCTGATATGGATCAAGGCGCTTCTTAAGGACTTGGAGATTGAGTCATCGAACCTATCACAATGCATTGTGATAATCAAGAAGCCATCCACATTACATCTAACTCAGTCTTCCATGAGAGGACCAGGCATATTGAAGTTGATTGTCACAAAGTCAGACAGATGGTGGAGCAAGGAGTGATCTTACCTTGTTACACAAGAAGTGAGGATTAATTGGCTGATATCTTCATTAAGGCAGCAAGTCATAAGGTTTGTGAGTCCATTCACTCAAAGTTAGGGCTCATGGACATTCCTCAATCTTGTTATCCCCAATCTTGAGGATTACACTCTTTTTCCCTAAGTATAGTTTTATCCTAAGAGGTTTTCTATACTTAGGTTCTTAATGAGGTAAGTCTTCATTGTTCCAAGCTTGATCTCAATACTTGGGATTCAAGCTTGAGGTGGAGTCTTGACATGAAGACCCAAGTGTTTCATCATTATGCAAAGTTGGGGACTTAAGCAGAAGTGAACAAGTCCGAGACATCAAAGTGAAACAATAAGAATATGTTTGGTTATCACAACCAATGTCAAGTATGGGCTAAAGCATAAAGGATCAAAGGTATTTAAGAGTGAGCAGAAGACAGACCAGGGTCTGAACCATCAGAGAAGACCAGTAGGACAGGTCACTATCACCAAGAAACAAAGCGTGGACCTGTCCCTTTCAAAGAGAGATGTTGGACCTCTCTCTCTCTCTCTCCTAAGTAGTTCTTGTCTTCTTTCTATTTTTAGATTTCGGTTTCCTCTTGTTTAAACCTAGTATCTCAGTCTATTTACAGACTTGTAAAGCTTATGAGTGAATACATACTTTTGGGAGTCTTTCCCACATATTTTTTATTCTCTCTCTCCTAACCCTAATTCTCTCTCTCTTACGATTCAAGCTTGTTCTTCACTTCTCTCTAAGTTAATCTTCACATTCTTACATTATGAACTTCTTTTTCTTACGTTGAGTTTGGTTCGGTTTGGTTTTCATTTTGTAAGACTCGGGTTTTGATTTTAATAAAATAAACCGTTTGGATTTAAATGTTGGATTGTTTGGTTTATGACTTTGGTTCGCGTTTTTGTAGACAATGGCTTTGGAAGCTGAGACGTCGTTTACTAGATCTGACGTGACGGGTGTTACACCTCACCTGGATGTCTTTCATTCCTCTTGTAAGAATTCATGCCCTCTCTCCTCAAACTTATTGGTTTATTGAAACCTTCCTCGTCAATGGACTTACCCTTCCCCTTATCCTGCTTATTCATTTAAAACCTTGCACCTAACTTTCATAATCATTTCTTCTATCCTTTCCAAAATTAACTTCTCATTTGTAGCTCGCCATTCCCATGTTTGTGACATATTCCCTTGAACCTCTTCTATTTCTTTGTCTTCTGTTCTCCTCGGCCTCTCTTGGTCCCTGACAATTAAGACACATTTCATGGTCATGGCAGAGGTTGTAGCATTCCTTCAGTAACCAAACAATATCTCATGCCGGAGTGTTACCACTGTCTCTTCACCATTATAGAATTCCACAATCGTTTCTATGACAAAATATTTAAAACCATCATAGCTCACTCTAACTCTACCATTGTCCAAGTTAACCTCTTCTGGTTTCCCCAATCCATCACCAATCTTTCTGAAGGTAATATATGCCCAGAAGTGTAGAGGTATTCCCATTACAATCGGATAATTGAAAGAAACTTTTGGTCCGTAATTGGCTCACACCACACCAGTGAGAGCATTCAATAATCGAAATGATATGTTTCCATCTTAAGGACCTTCGATATGTCCTCCTCAATATCGAAATCTAGCTGGAACCAACCCGTACCAAGAACCTCACAGTAAGCTTTGTCTTCCACCTTACATATTCTTGGCATCATATGAATGAGAGCCTTCATGTCATGGAGTCTCGGATTCATACACTGGCATATCAACGTCTTGGAATACCCTTTGACAAGCTAAGATTTATCAAAATGTCTCATCATTATTTTTAGTCTTTGCTTGTTGGTCGCCATTCTCTTCCCATGAATCTCCCTTGAAACGTTTCCACTCTACAACATTCTCTCAACACACCCAGACCTCCTTTCGAACAAAACCAAACAGTGAAAATAAAACTTTTGGAACGAATCAGAACTGTTTTGAGAAACAAAAGTTCTTGTAGCTTGATTTCTCCCAAGACTGCAACTTTACCTTTAAAATTAGACAAAGAGATTTCATATTTGCACACCTATTCAAACCAGTAATTACCAGTCATCTACGTCATTACGGTGATCTTTCTCAATCATATTGATTTTCAGTTTCCAAATGACTATAAACACCGTATAACAAGGTTTTGAAATCTTCAGAATCATTAGATCTCTTCGAATATTCAAATATCAATCAAACTAATTCATATGATACCACTCCATTCCTTGCTTTTTATTTATTTTTACACAAAGATATCACATGATATCTTCCCTTAGATACTGCGTACTCTTTCCACATTACTCCGCTCAACAATCTGCTATTTTAATATGAGTTTGCTCAAACTTACTCCATTTTCCTTTACGAAAATCATATCAGTGGATCTCCAAACATAAAAAGATCAGCATATCATGAAAAGATAACACCCCGACTGCCCTTGTTCTTGGGCCTCACGCCAGCTCTCTCGGCCCGTGGGTCGACCCTTGACCGATAGCCGGTGCGTTAGTCTGGGAGGTCCAAAACTTGTTTACTGTCCCCACAATCACCACGTGATCTTTTCGCGTGATTTGTCCTCACTCGCACGATACCACGAATCACTTCCCGGTAGTTCGCTCATCCTTCAACTATTCCAGCTCAAGCATGCTTAGCGTTGGAGTTCTTTATGGACAAGCGAACGAAAATATAAATGCACTTTGTTTGTTGACATAGGTATCCAAATCAATTATTTTAATCTTCTCCGCATATACCACAAACCGAGATTTTACAATCACCCTCTCTCACATAGCGCAACGCCCTTGTTGCGCATCAGGATCGTTACCCTTGAAGGTGTGAGTCCTCAGTGACTCCACACACGTTTTTTGATTCGGCTCTGATACAACTTTTCTTGGCCCGTGGCCCACCCTTGTCTGACGGCATGTGTGTTAGTCCGGAAGGCCCGAAATACTTGTTTACTGCTTCTGCAATCACCTTTTGCTTCATTGGCTCATCTTCCATTTTTGCCTGTTTGAAACCCAATACCTATAAACATTTGTGATATAACCCGTTTTATACCATTTTAGCTATCATTGATATACTTTTATTGTTATTATAACGTGTTATCTAATGATATTAAAGTGCTTTATATATTTTGTAGTTTTATGTGACTTTTTTAGGAAACAAGGGGAAACAAGCAAAAAATTCACAATTGAAGCTTTCCGTCAGAAGTTCCACACAAAATGGAGGAGTTAGCACCATTATTTCATGCTTAAATTTGGACATAAGGTATAGGGATATACCATCAACACATAGAAACTTGTTTCAAAGGAATCCAACATATATATCTCAAGAGCCGTTAAGAGCAAGATGGCCCGATGAGCAGTCCTTTGGCCATAACCTCAGCTTCCCAACCCGCAGGGGAAGGTATGTTGGCCATGAACAGGAGGGTTGGAGCCAATTCCAGATGATCTATGAAGTCCACCGACTTAGACCCCCTTTTTGGCCGTTTTTGCCAACTTAAGCCCACCAAAAAGAGGGAGCAATGTCCCACATCGAAAAAGAGAGAAGAAACACCTCCTCTCAAGAACCTATATAAGGACATGCACCCCTACTTCTTAAATTACTACCTCTCATAATCACTTCTAAAGTTTCTAAGTAGTTTTTAGTTTTCTTTCTAGTATTTTAGTCTTTAGGTAGTGTTATAGGTGGGTTTAGCACCCCTCTGAGGCCCGACCCAATAACAAAGTGGTCCAGAAGAGATCCGGTCCATAAGATATAATGGAGACCCAACACGAGGAAGGTCGGCGGCGTCAAGGCAGCTCGGCGACATACTCGCCCGACCTGCATTGCGAAAAAGATAAATGTTAGTTTAACATTTATCTCAAGAAGATAAGTAAGAATCTTTAAGAAAATAAAATCTAAGTTGATCAGATTTTTTAAAGAACATCAGAGAGAATATAGGGAAAAATCCTAGATCCTCTGATATAAATATCCTTCCCTTGCGCGGGAAAAGACCCAGTTTAAACAAACACTTGTACTCATAAAAACCCTAGAGCTAGCGATCACCGATCGGTTCCGGCTCAATTTCATAATAAGACTAGATTTTTCAGTCTAACATGTTCTTGCTTTTGAATCCTAATTTAATCTTATATCCAAGTCCCTAAACTTCTAATCAATTTACTAAATTTATTATTGTTCGATTTTTTAGATCAATAATTGGCGCCGTCTGTGGGGACTTTGGATATTTTGATTAACCAAAGGAGAGCCTACCAATGACAGAATTGAAGGAATGTTTAGTCAATCCTGATTCAATTCTCAGATTCAGATTAACCTAAACATGCGGATCTAGGTTCTTCTCGAATAGAAACATAAGTAGATCTCACCTTATACCTGTTTTGTGCAGCGGAAAGGGAGAACAGGTCAGAGATCAGAGAGCCACCGAGAGATAACTCCTCCAGAGGTTCACACACGCACACCAATCAGGAAGAAGGCTGCTAGGCCACTAGTGGAACTCGGCGCAGAGAAAGAGAGAGTTTTCGGCTAGGGTTTTTGGTTCTGAACTCGAGTTTTATTTATAAAACTTGTCCGGTTCCGTTTGGGCCATTTGGCCCAAACACCAATTAACTCGACGGTATTCACGCACTGTGTCGATCGACACACCTTGTGTATCGATCGACACACAGTGCCTAAACCGTTTTATTCTCTCTAAGTACAGTAAATGCCTAGCACTTTTACCGTACTTCTGCTAAACCGTTCCTACACATTTTCCTGTTAGCTTAGGCGTGTGACCCATATGGGATCATATAATAAAGGCAATAAGTCCAAGACTTATAGATCATGAGCGGACTCTAGCAAGCCATCATGACCCCCAGTATTATATGACTTATGTCTGATCATTGACATACTCTTACTTTCTAGAGACAGTACCGAGATTACTGGACACAATTCCAACAATCTCCCACTTGTACTGGAATCTCTGTATTCATAATCCTTTTGTCACAATATCTCGATTAGTCATAAGGCAAGATTGGTGTCATCCTTATAAAGCCTAATCTTGTTCATCGGACTCTGATTCGATACTGACAATCCAAACGACTCGGGACAGTCCGTTTGAGCATGGCCATGCATTTTCCAGTATTCAAATCTCCGATTGGCCTAGAGATATTCACTCCATTTATATTGGAGGGACAAATTCCGTCTTGTTCCATCACTGTAAACTACTCATTTCATAATGTACCCAAACAAGGTCCTTATAACTATCGCAGAACGATAGCGTTAGACAATGATCAAAGTGCATCAGTCCATGTGCAGTCACATGCATGCGAACTCAGGTCTAAGGACTATACTCTATAGTCGTAGTAAGAATCTCTTATGACACAGATATAAATATCCTGAAGAGTTCTTATAAGCGGGTCTTGTCCGGTCGTATGTTCCCAAACATACACCTATGTACTGACTTTGATGCCGCGCATCTATGACACACTGAGACTTTGTCATAAGTCACGTACCAATCCAGTCTCACACGGTTGTTGGTGTTCCAATTTCAACAACCTTCGACTAGGGACAGGATGATATAAGCCATCTATCAAATATAGGGTCTCATGATCAAGCTAAATGACTTCGATGACTCAAGATCAAGTCATTTACTTCGATGACCTATAAAATGGTTCATATCATTTTGGAACGATTATTTCATCACAGTTAAAATAATCTTGAAATAATAATTTCATTATTAAACATCTCAAATGTTTTACAAGAACATATCAATAACTAAATAAAGCCCTTTAATAACTCCCACTGAAATTAAGACTACATCTTAATTTCACTTATCCTACAGCAACAGTCCGCGACTCGTGCTTAGGCCTAAGGAGTGGCTTCGTTAATAGATTAGCAACGTTCTCATTCGTTGAAACTTGCTGATCTACTTAACATCTCTGTCATTTATCTCACGGAATAGGTTATACATATCCTTAAGGTGTTTGGACCTCTGATGTGCAGCTAGTTTCATCTATGCTGGAATCACATCAAGTTCAGTGATGAACTCTTCTTTCCAAACAACCTCTTTCGCCGCTTACCAAGCTGCGAAAGATTCAGCTTAAGTCATGGAGTCAGCAACAGTGCCGTGCACCGCCAGACAAACACAAGATATAACCGGACTGTGACCGGAAATCATCTTTGTCTGTTGGAGAATTTGCCTTTCAGACTCTATTGACTTATAGCACTTCACTTTCTCCGTAAATCAAGAACTTATCCTTAGTATTCCTCAAATACTTTAGGACATACTTTAGGAAACTTGATTCTTTGCTGGATTTGACTGGTCTTTATTTGTCTTGCTTAACATTAAAGCAACATCAAACAAGTATGTTTCATGGCATACATGATAGATCCAATTGCCGACGCATATGGAATCTCATCCATGCATTTAAGCTCAGCAGTTATCGTAGGATACTGTATCTTGCTTAACTTAATGCCATGCGACATTGGCATAAAACCCTTCTTGGATTGCTCAAAAACGTGTAGGACTTTGTCAATTTAAGAATCCTGACTTTGTCCTACCAGCTCTTTTGGATCTCTATCTTTAGATCCAAAATCCAAGAACTACGTGGCTTTACCCATGTCAATCATTAAACCAACTCCCAAGCTAGTCCTTTACCGACTACAGCGTTTGGACGTTATATCCGAGAATCAGTATGTCATCGACATACACTTTGAGAAATGCAATATTGCTCCCACTTATCTATTAGTAAACACACAGTTCCGCTTCGTTCCTGTTCAAGTCAAAACCTTGACTACTTCAACAGAACGAAGATTCCAACTCCGATATGTTTGCTTCCATCCATGAATGGATCAATGAAGCTAACTTACATAAAATGTAATTTTTCGGAGTCCGGGCTTACTTTCGCTTCTTTGAATTTCGCAGATTCGTCGCTTTCAATGATCATCAGATCATGCAAACTTTCAATGATTATCAGGTTCAACTAATGACGAGAAATCACTCTCGGATTAGTAACTGATTCATTCATATCTGCGAACTTCAGGCTCCAGAGGTGCAGATTTCAATGATTATCAGGTTCAACTAATGACGAGAAATCACTCTCGGATTAGTAACTGATTCATTCATATCTGCGAACTTCAGGCTCCAGAGGTGCAGATTTCAATGATTATCAGGTTCAACTAATGACGAGAAATCACTCTCGGATCAGTAACTGATTCATTCATATCTGCGAACTCCATAATCCACAGGTGTAGATTCTACAGAAATCTGTAAATCCTTCCGCTGCTCTCCCTCAACAGGTTAAGCAGCCTCCTGTATTTCTCGAATTTCTTCGAGTTATACTTTTACTCCCACTGTTTTCTTGGAAATTAACTTCCCTTCTTAGAAAACAGAATGGACGTAAAAGTAACAAGCCTTGGTTTCCCTAGGACAACCAGCGAAGTAGTACAACTACAAATACTCAGTAAAGACGAATTTGGATCGATTCCAATCCACATTTACGTGGTGTCTTTCAACTGATATTGGTGGAACTATTTCAGCGTAAACTTAGATAATTTAGAGCGTTATTCTTAGATAATATCATGGAAGATTCGTGTGACTCATCTTTAATCATTTCTTATAAGATCTGATTCTTTCTCACAGAAAACACCTTCAGGTTTTTAGGAGAAATGAGCTGTGAAACGATTTCACACTCATTAAGATGATCACACAATCAATGACTTAAGTATTCTCACTCGTGATTTAATCCAGAGTCTTAATACTTTTGTCATTCAAATCCTATACTTCATTCTGGAACTCTTTCGACCATGTCAAAGAATTCCGACTTGTGTCTCATCAAATGAACACAGTCACACTCACTGAAGTAATCAGTAGAGACAATGAAGTACAGGAGATTTTCTCTGGCATTACTGCTCATTGGGCCACATACATGAGTATGTTCCAGGTCCAATAAGCCTTTGGGCCTTTCTCTAGCTCGGCTAAGATAGGCCCTTTACCTTTTGGTCTAGTAAACAGAATTCAAGTCTCATAAGATATTTTATCAAATGAGCCCAACAGTCCATGACTATGGGATTTTTGAATCCGACTTACTCTATGTGACCAAGACTTTATGCCAAGAAAAATCAGGTTTAATTCATCAGATTTAAACCAATTCGGTATTTATGTTACATTTAGGCACTCTTTGGTTTAAGATATAAAACCCATTCCATGAATAGGGTGCTACAATTAATATTTCATTAAGATCAAAAGAACAAAACTTGCCTTTTATCAAAATGAAAAACATTCAAATTCTTACAAGAAAATGAAAGACAACTCTACTTAAAGCAGGTACATTGTAGCAATTACTTAATACAAAACCAAGCCTAAAAGGGATCTATAAGTGAAAACCCTACGACTGAGGCAGCATCCCAAGCTCCTTCCAGACATGTAGTTTCACTTGCCCTTCCTTCAAAGTTCTACTGTTGCCCAGGCTCTGCATATTATAACAAATATCAGTGCCACAACCAGTATCCAATACCTATAAGGTAGAACTTGAAGTAATAACATGAATACCTGAGGAAGTAGTCGCATACATCAACTTTAACTCCTCATCATCTTCCATGAATTTAATGCAATCTCTCTTCCAATGCCCTGTCTCCTTACAGTAGCAGCACTTACCAACGTAAGAGGTATCTGACTCGGGCTCAGAAGACACACGCTTGCCATGATTCAAAATCTGGACAACTTTGTCTTCACCCTTGTCAGCATTAGGTTTAGTAAACCTACCCTTCTCGTTCATGAGATTGTACAGGGTACTCTTCACGTTTGGCTCAACTGTCTTGAGCATATCATGCAGTTCAGTCAGCGTCTTCGTTAAGCCTTTCTTGATATAGTTCCTTCTGAACTTATCATAGCTTGACGGCAGTGACTGCAGAATGATCTCAGTTGCCAATTCTTGGCTCACTGGATAATCCAGTTTCCTCAGGTTATCAATGTAACCCATCATTTTACTGACATGAGGACTCACTGGATGATTATTTGGTAGCTTGCAGCTAGTGAGAGACTTAACCAACTGGTATCTCTCCACTCTTACCTGCTCCTGAAATTTCAATTTCAGGCTGCTGATCATCTCTATTGGCGACTCCATGTTCTCATATTGCTTCCGCAAATCTGAGTCCATGGTAGCCAACATCAGACCACGCACATCTACCGCATCATTATAATGCTTATTCCAAGCATCATATACTGCATGAGAAGCATTGGACCCGATCCTCACGGGGAGAGCTCTCTCAAGGACATAGTCCTTTCTCTCCTGTCTGAGGACTAGCCTCAGGTTCCGCGACCAAGTCAAGAAATTTGATCCGTTCAGCTTGTCCATCTTAAGGACAGACCGGATCGAGAAAGTGTTTTGATTGTTTGTGCTAGTCATAACTGAAAATTAAGATAAAAGGATTTTAGTTAATATGTTCAATATGATTAATCTCGTATTAAATTTAATATGATTAATCACGCATTATATTCAATAACATAAGTTACCCTCAATAGAATATAATGATTCCAAGATCCACATATAACTAAGATCAAAGTGGGCCACTGGCCGTCACCCAACCTTAGCTTATATCGGTAAGCCCTATATCGGCTAATTATATCCGTGATATAACTCTTGGTTGTGAATCTGGGCCCGAGGCCCAATCCACTCTGATGTCTCAAGGCCCGGGACTCCCGATGGCCCAGTCAAGAAAACCAGACTATACAGTCATGTAATCATTAATGTCTGGGACTCCCAATGACATTTATGAATCACAAACCGTCTTATCCACGCAAAAGCAGACACCCTCACAATGTAAGGCCATGAATACAATTGAATGGGCTTCGACAGCTGACATAGAATGGACAAGACATCCAACGCTTGATATTGTTTGAGGTTCGTAGGTTTATTTTAAAAATTCATTCCCAAAATAGAAGATTACTATTTCGGGAAACTTTCCATTTTTGGAAACCTACTAATTTTTGGAAACTTTCTAAAATTGGAAACTTTCTAAAAACGGAAACTTTCTAACTTTAGAAATTTCTTTAAAATCCAAAACCCGCAAATCCAGAAACTTCTAATATAAGAAACTTTCTAATTTCAAAATTTCGGAAACTTTAATTTAAAATCGACTTTATAATTTTATAAAATAAATTTTAAATTAATCTGAAGAAAGACTCAAATAATTGGCCCAATTGTTTTAACTTCTTGGCCCGAGGCCCAAGAATTGGTCCATGTCCAAGACATGACCCAATTGTCCAATTAAATGACATAACCGGTCTGGTTCATTAAAATTGGCCTAACCAAATTTTAATTACTACGATGACCACAATTGTCAACCGGTTATTTACTAAACCGGATTTTCTCAATTTATTTGGTCCAACCAAATCAAATTAGAAAATCCTGGTTTAGGCACTAAATCCAATAATTCTTTCGACATTGGATTTCTTGTCCCGGTTTAACCAGACTTAATAAAATTATTAAATCTGTTTATTAAACCAGGACGAATTAATTTTAATCAAAATATTAAACCGAGCCTTAAACCAACCATGTCGATCGATGAACCAACCGTGTCGATCGATCCATCAACCGCATCGGTCGATGCTCTTAGCATCGATCCTGCATCGATCGTGCATCGATCCTGTATCGATCGATGCTCTCACGCATGCACGGAACCGAGCCAAAACCCTAACCGTGTCGATCGATGCACCAACCGCATCGGTCGATGCACCAACATCGAACCTGCATCGATCCTGCATCGATCGATGCTTTCACGCGTTAACAGGGTTAGTCGATAGACTGTATCGACCGATCCATGCGATCGTATCGATCGATCCATGCGATCTCCGATTGTATCGACCGATCCATGCGATCGTATCGATCGATCCATGCGATTCTGGCCGATTCTCATTCTCTCGGATTCGATCGCATATCAAATCATATAGCTTGATCATGCGATTTTTCATATGTTTAGGTTTCAATTCTTGTTACTTAAGTGATTTCTCTTATCAGTAGTTGATTCAAAACACTTTTAAACAAGAAAAACAATCCTAAACTTGAATCTAAACAAGAAAAACCAGAACCAATAGCTCTGATACCACTGAAGGAATGTTTAGTCAATCCTGATTCAATTCTCAGATTCAGATTAACCTAAACATGCGGATCTAGGTTCTTCTCGAATAGAAACATAAGTAGATCTCACCTTATACCTGTTTTGTGCAGCGGAAAGGGAGAACAGGTCAGAGATCAGAGAGCCACCGAGAGATAACTCCTCCAGAGGTTCACACACGCACACCAATCAGGAAGAAGGCTGCTAGGCCACTAGTGGAACTCGGCGCAGAGAAAGAGAGAGTTTTCGGCTAGGGTTTTTGGTTCTGAACTCGAGTTTTATTTATAAAACTTGTCCGGTTCCGTTTGGGCCATTTGGCCCAAACACCAATTAACTCGACGGTATTCGCGCACTGTGTCGATCGACACACCTTGTGTATCGATCGACACACAGTGCCTAAACCGTTTTATTCTCTCTAAGTACAGTAAATGCCTAGCACTTTTACCGTACTTCTGCCAAACCGTTCCTACACATTTTCCTGTTAGCTTAGGCGTGTGACCCATATGGGATCATATAATAAAGGCAATAAGTCCAAGACTTATAGATCATGAGCGGACTCTAGCAAGCCATCATGACCCCCAGTATTATATGACTTATGTCTGATCATTGACATACTCTTACTTTCTAGAGACAGTACCGAGATTACTGGACACAATTCCAACAAGAATCACCACCTTTGTCACAGGAGATAGGAGGAACGAGCAACGCAGGCAATATCACCGACGCTGTGATGGGAGAAGAGAGGATCCAACCTAACCCGTCCCGGCAAGGCGATGGAGCACGCTACGCATCAAACCCAAGGCCACAGGATAACACGCCGCTCGCAAGAGACTCGAGCGCCCGACCGCATCCACAGTGAGGCCGATACGATCGACAGACGACATAGAGCCACCGGAAAGGTCAGTGCGTATGAACAACACAATACCGACCAGCAGGATTGGAAGTCCGACCACAATGGAGATGCTACTCACGCTACTGGACCGAGTCGAAAACTTGGATAAAATGGCGAACGAACGCATTACCGCAATCGCTGACCAGCAAAACCTGCTCCGAGAAAACTTGCACAAACGCCAAGGCGCACCCACAGCGGAGCGGACTCCAAAGCGGGCACCACTGATAGGTCTAAAATTATCCCTATTCTAACTGCAAGTGCACAGTGATGTGAATGTAGTACTTTAGGGTATCGAATCCACAAGGACTCTAGGCAACGATAGATTAAGAACAGTCAAGTTAAACTAGGAAAAAGCAATGTAATGAAAACTAAAAGCAATGCAAGAAAGTAAATCAGTAGCAAGATTGGTTTGTAGGCAATTAACTAAAAGCGCTAAGTCTAGGGAGTTCTCAGGAAATCAGACAAGCAGATAAATTATTAAGTCGGGATCAAATTAAGCACGGTTCTAGAACTCAAACACGGAAATAGAATTAACCAACTTTCGTTGTGAGAATTCTCTAAGCCTAATAGCAGAAATCCAAATTTCTTTGTAATTCCTAACAGAATAAACTAGCTTTAAGATTAAGTTCGATATGTTCACAATTCAATTAAACCAAATTTCTTTGCGAGTAATTCAATTGCTCAACCTAAATAGTTCAGATTCTAAACCACACTTTCATGTGAATTTAACAACCTAAGATCTAGATTCTAAGTGATCAAGTTAGAAACTAGTGTTAAGCACAATTAAGATCGAAGAACAATTATTGATATGAATTCTTAACTGAAATAAATAAATCTAGCAAGTCATAAAATCCTATGAGAATCCCTAAACCTAACTATGAATCTACTCAAACATAGATAATGAAAACATAATCAATGAATTAATAGATTGCATAAAAGAGGATAAAGAAGTAAAGGGGTTTGAAATCTTCTCCAAAAAGGAGAAAGCAGTACATGATTAGATCAGCCCCAAAGCTCTAGAAATCTCTATGCTCTAAGTATGAAAGTGTATGGTAAAAACTGATGTAAAAACCTAATTATATAAGCTAATCACGTATTGGGGCTTCTTTGTAATTATCAGGAACTTCTGGGCAAAATTGTGAATTCTGCATTCTTCATTAAACCGCCGAGGAAGGCCCATATCGCTAGTGCGTCGATCGATGCATGATGTGTGTCGATCGATGCATTACTCTGTTTTGGACAGTGAACTCTATCTCTCGGGTCAAAGCACCAAAATGCTCCAAAAAGCTCCATAAACTCCAATTCCGCTCCAAACATGCATATATCTAATAACACATGTAAAAGACTCCAAAGAAACACTAAAAGACTCTAAAACACACTTATATCATGGTCTAAAACCGGTAAAAACCATGATATATCAACCGCCTATCAGCCGACGTCTTTTTCCTGAAGTACCACGCAGGACGGTGGGATTGGCGATCAACCTATCTGGGAGTGTATCAACTCCAACTAACTCGGCGCAGGTACTCGGAGACCAGCTCGCGACTATACTAAGCCAAATCCAGGAACTGAGCTCCAAATTTCACCGCGTAGCCAGCTCCGCCCCCGATCTCGACCGCGTTTTGGAACAAGCGCAACAGACGCCCTTCACAGCTCGGATCATGAACACGAGAATCTCGCGTATCGAGAAGGTCAAGTTCCCTTTCTACGAAGGAAAAACTGATCCCAGCCAATTCATGACTGCGTTCATGATAGCAATTAGCCGCAACCGATTCACCGACGAGGAAAGGGACCCCGGATAATGCCAACACTTCGTGGAAAACCTCAGGGGTATCGCCCTCACCTGGTTCTCACGACTCAAGACCGGATCGATCAAAAATTTCCAGGAGCTCTCGGAACTGTTCCTGAAGCACTATTCGCTCGACATAACGCCTGAATAATCGGATGCCGACCTGTGGGACCTCGAGCAGAAACAAGACGAGCCCCTACGAGACTTCCTCTATCGATTCAAGGAAGTTGTGTCCAAAATAAATGTAGATGACAGCGTAGCTAGAAGAGCACTTCGGAAGGGACTACTCCATTGTCCGGCTTTCAGGACAGATCTAAAACTTAACAAGCCCACTGTAGGATTATTAGTGTGTTCATGGTTTAATTCACAGATTACAACCTAGCACACATAACTCAGGATCTAGGTGATTTGCAGTTGAATCATACAGATCAGAATCATTACCTCTTTTAGAGTGCAGCGGATTGATTGGTAATATCGAGATCAGTTAGAGCAGATGATTACCGGCTCCTCCTTGGTATCCACACGCTTACAAGCTATGGATCAGGTTGCTAGACCAAGCTGGAATGAATCAGAGAGAGAGAGCAGACGGCTGCTTGGAAATCGCAGATGGGTGTGTTGAATAACCCTAGTCTGCGCCTCTCATCCCCTATATGGGCCCAAGGAATTATCCTAATGGCCTATTGGGATTTTGGGCCCAAGACACAAATCAGACAAAAGCCTGTATTTTGTCTGGCCCAATTCTCTGTACAAATACAGTAAATGCCTTTGCATCTTACCGTATTAATTCCATTTAACTTTCCCGTTAGCTATGGTGTGTGACCCTTAGGGATCATACAATACTGGTAATAAGTCCTAAACTTATAGATCATGAGCGGGCTCTAGCAAGTCATCATGATCACCCAGTATTTATGACTTATGTCTGATCTCGACACTTATCATACTTTCTAGAGATAGTACGGTAGATTTCAGGACATTCCCAACACCCACATCCTTAGAAGACGCATTGCACAAAGCAGTGGCGTTCATCGAACTGGAAGAAAAAGACACGATATTCTCCAAAAAGCAATCCGGCTCGACCAAAAAAGCCTCTACGACAAGAGAAAAGCCAAAGATCGACTCCCAGGACAACAGCAGTGGTAACGCATCTTTGACCTTTGTCATCGGGAACGCGTCCCAAGGATGGAACAAGTTTGTTCCGAACCAACCACGGTCAGGGGGACACCAACGACGACCGACCGAGTATCACAAGAAACGCTCTCACGATACCGCGTCATGCCAGAACTTGGCTGAGTACCTGTTGGATCAGTACCGAAATGGGGAAATAGTCAACCCCGAGCGAGGTGACTGACGACCCAAAAGTAACAATAACGGACAATAAACCAAGAAGAAGTCCCTCGGGAGGAGCCGGAAGAATGTCCCCAAGAAAACAGAGCCCAACAGGTGCCCTAGGGACAAGGATGACGAGGGGCGGGCTGCCCCGCAACCCCGTCGAAGAATCAATATGATAATAAGCGGACTACAATTGTGTTCGGATTCGGTACGGTCCATCAAGGATTATGGCCGAAAAGCGACAACAATCAAGCATAACCCGCTCCTAATTGAGGAAGGCATGCCGCTATCATTCACTGAAGGCGATGCAATCGGAGTAGACGTACCACAGAACGATCCTCGGGTGATCGAGATCCTGATCGGAGATTGCGAGATATCCCGCGTGATGGTTGATACAGAGAGCTCGGTCGACGTAATCTTTAAAGAAGCACTAAAGAAAGCAGAGTTCAAAAACTCGCGCGTTAAGCCAAAGGTGCAACCGCTAACCGGATTCGATGGCGACTAGACTATGACTATAGGCACAGTCAAACTCCCTATCTATATCGGCAGAATAGCAACGATGACGAACTTCGTCATCGTGGATAAACCAGCTATCTACAATGCCATCTTGGGAACTGATACGATCAGGTTTTAATCCCTAGATCTACACTGCAAGTGCACAGACGTGAAACAGTAGTATATAGGGTATCGAATCCACAGAGACTCTTGATTCTTGCGATAGATTATAGAATGTCAGGTTAAGCTAGGTAGCAATAGAGAAAGCAGTAAATCAAACAGCAGAAAAGTAAATAGATTGGTTTGTAAGCAATCAGGCGAAGGCGTCAAGTCAAGGGAGTTCTCAGAAAATCAGGATCTAATTAAGAACTGTTCTAGAACTAGAATCACAGAATTAAAACAGACAACCTTTCGTTGCGAATATTATCTATGTCTAACAACCTAGCAAGCCAACTTTCGTTGCGAATCCTAGAGTTCTAAACAAGCATTAATCTCAAGTTCTTTCGTTCACAATTCTCCTAAGCCAAATTTCTTTGCGAGTAGATCAAATTGCTCATCTAGGTTCTTTCTAGTTAATTAATCAACTGTCGTTGTGGAAATCAACCTAACATCGTAAATCTGGATAGCTACTTCAGATTAAGCATTAAGAACAACCCTAGATGAAGAACTAACAGATATGAATCCCTACAGATTGATCAACCTATAATTCCATGAAATCCCTAATGAGAATCCCTAAACTTAACAGGTAAACTACTCAGACATGATCATCGAAATAGAAGACATCATGAATAGAAAACCAAATAGCATATAATAAAATAAAGAACTGGGGTTCGAAATCCTCTCTCTTTCAAGAACAAGATCAGCCCCTAACTCTCTCTGAATGTCAAATAAATCGTAGCCTAAACAATGGCTTAAACCCCTAATATATAAGTCTAAACACGTTTTTGGGCCTTTTTGCAAGTCTGGGAAGTTTTTGGGCCAAAACTGTAATTTCTTCAAAATACAGATTTTTGGGCGCAGAATCCTGGAATCACCTTGCATCGACCTATGCATATACTGCATCGACCGATGCAAGGCGATTTCGCAGCCAGTGAACACTGTGAATCCTTAAACCTGTAAAATACCTAAAAAGACTCCAAAACATACTAAAAGACTCGATAATATAGACATATATCATGGTCGAAAGTCCTAAAACCATGATATATCAGGAACACCTTAGCTACACGCGATTAAAGCGGTCTTCTCGACATACCATCAATGCATCAAGTTCCTAACACCGAACAGAGTACAGACGCTAAGAGGAGATCATACCCACCTCGAGGTTATGCTTAATAAGTGAACGAAAGCTTCGCCACCTCTCGGAACCAAAAGGAAAGAGAAGGATCATACCAGGACCACCCATCGGAGGAAGGGCACCTGAAGGAAACCCACCTCGGTGGACTCAGGCTTAAACTCAAGCGGCCGAGCTACTTTACGATTTTATCGCCAAAAAAAGACTATTACCCTGTGTGATATGAACTACGAACGGCTTGATCCTCGTCTTCGAGGTACGTAGGCAACTCTACTCAGAGTGCAGCCGTAAATCAATAAAAAAGACTTTTGTCAAAATAACTCTGACGTCCTAAGGGACGCTCGACTTAATCATATCCGCACTACAAAACGTGCAAGGACACTCGCCTTCCCCATACGACAAAGACTATGTTCTTAAGTCGCATTGGCACAAGGAAAAGTCGGAAATCGCACCCGCACCCTAACTCAGACGGACTAAGTAAGCCGACCTGCCTAGCATAGCCAATCCCGATTTAGGAACAAAAACTTAGTACCGAGATCCGCTCGATGAATCAAACCCGAGTCTTTACTCTACCAAAACAAAACCCTTATTCAAGGTACAAACCATATCCTCGAGAAAAACACTCGAAGGGAGCCAAGCTATGAATCACGACATCAGAATTCCTTTCTTTCAAATATGAAGATGAAAAAATAACAACTCAGCCGAACAGGCTCCCTTTCCTTTGCTACCTCGTTCGTATGACAACAAAATCTCTTTAGACTATCTATGTCAACGAACAACGAGAAGAACTCACACATGAATAAACCAAAAGCGAAAGTAACTCCTCGCCCAAATAAACAAATCAAAAAGGATTACCAAAAGGCAAGAAAATCTCCGCCTTAACACAATCATAGAAAGAAGGAAACTTCACGAAAATGTAATAACATTCAAAAGGGGACCTCGTCACCCTACAAAAAGTCTTACAAAAGGGGAACATTGTTACCCCCACAAAAGTCTTACAAAAGGGGGGACCAAACCACCCCAGAAACAAAAAAAATACAGCCTAGACCGGCGGAAGGAGATCTTGAGCTGGCTCAACCAGAGACGCATTTGAAGCCAAGGTAGGCATTACCGCAGGCAACGACGAGGAAGTTTCCGTCACCACGAGCTGCGTACCCTCATGACTCTTCAGATTCCCAACCACCTCTGTCGACATCACGCCTACGTTGGTGCCGAACTCGTCAAGTAGGGTCACGTCGTCCACTTGTTAATCAACAGAAGGATACTGAAAGGGGCTAGGAGAAGGAGGATTGCAGTCACGCATCCTCATCGGAACCGGGGGAATCATAAAATACCCGTCAAAAATCTCGGGAGCATCGATCTCATCGATATTCCTGTTCCACTTTTCCTTCTCCGCCGCGAGCTCATCAAAGAAGTCATCGGGAACAGCCACTATCCTCTCATCTCGAAGCGACCAGAGATAGTCTAAAGTCTCAGAATACTGGCTAAGATTCATATATGCGTCGCTCTCAGATTCCTTCAAAGCAAACGCATCCTTCAGCATCTGAAGGCGAAACTCGCACTTCTTAATTAAAGCCTTGTGACATTAATAAGGTCGCCGATCTCCATCGACGAGATATTCTGCTCATTGGTTACCTCCTCGGCGCGACGAATTTTCTCCTCCATAAGCTCGGCAGACAGGTTCTCTTTGTAATTCCGTGAGCTCCTGGTTGCGATGTTCGAGAAGCTTAACATGCTCATAAAAAGTAGCAACCTGAATCTTCAGGTTCGCTTCGCTTATTCGAAGAAACTCGACGACGAGTTGAAGCTTTTCCAGCTCTTTCGTCAACTGAGCGATCTCTTTGCCGAACTCAGCACTTCGAGACCGCAGCTGACGATTCATGTCAAAGACATACGAATTCAGCAGCGAAGTCCCCTGAAAGACGAAGAACATTAAGATAAAGAAAATCAAGAAGTCAAACTAAAAAGACGGACATCGGGTAAAACACGAGTACTCACGTCAACGAAAAGCTTTGAGATGCCGCGATACACTTCCGGCTTGTACATCTCGTTCACCGAGCAAGGTGACATAGCCTCGCAGGAGATATTCTGAAATACCTCCCCGTAGTAATACTCATCTTGATTCTTCAATTTATCCCCCAAAGAGCAAAAGATCTATTCTTCCAACTCTCGGAGGAATCACCAACCCTCAAACGCTTGCTCGCGTCCGAACCATCGGAACGACTCGTGACCTCGGAAGGTCTTTTTCTCGCCTCGGCAGGCAAAGCCGACGTCCCCAGAACTCCTATTAGACGAGGGAAGTACCCCGACAGGATCATCTGATTTCGAGGTTTTCCGAATCAACCGGACAAAAGCCCAAGAGGAGTACCACCCTTTTCTTCGAGGCATCGGCATACTCAGCCGCCTTCTTAGACCTCAACTTGGACGAACGGTTTTTGGCCTCCTCGGCCTTTGTCTTATCGGCGTCATCGGAGGTCCTTTTCTCCCCTCTCCTAGACTGCGATATAGGAGAGATCGGTCTAGCAACCGAAGATCGGCTGTGACCATCTAATCGACCAACATCGGAAGATCTCGGAGCCTTCTTTGGATCAATCACCATTCTAGGATTAACTTTCCTTGCCTTCCCCATTTTCTTCACCCCTTGAGACGCTGCAAAAAGCGATTCATAAGAACAAAAACAATAAAATAAGCCAACCACGAGATATCCGCAAACTCACTAGTTTTCTTGGGTTCTTCGGCCTCGGGACAACTCCCAACCGAGCTCAGCCATGGTAAGAATCAACAGCAAAAAAGAATGCTGAAATCTAGCCGATCGGTCAACTACCAACGAAGAGGTTCCATTCGCTGGCGACCAAGGCCGAAGGATCATGAAACGAATACTTGTCGATTCTGACAAAGAAGTACTTCCTCTGCCAATCGTGCGTTTTGCTGGATTTGACACCAGTTCGCAATTTATATTGTGGACGTAAGTTAACTTGAATCCACTCCGGCCTCTTCGACACAATATTTAGTTGGCCGAAGCACTCAAACAGTTCGACCGTAAGCGGAATTTCGAGAGGCAAGCTAAGCTCAAGGAGGCCGGTTAAGTTAATAATGCCGGCGAGGTTAAGTTGGGTGAATGCAATCTTGAATTTCGCACAAAAATCAACCAGCACCTTCGGAAAACGGAAAGCAAAGATTCCCAAAGTGGAAGAACGACTCATAGAGACAAGCAAAATTCGGAGGAGCATCCGAAGGGCGCTGCGAGGTAGATGGCAAACGAACCTCGATATCGTCACACCCAAGAAGGGCCTTTAATGAGGCCAGAGAGTCTCCGGTAGAGGATGTCGGCAGAACGCCGAAATCATTTGCAGATCAAGAGCAAGATGCTTTTCCCTACTCTTTCTTTTGGGTAGCCCCCTCTTCCCTCGATTTCGTGAAGCTGCCCTGAGCGCAAGAGGAACATGCTTATCGGAGTGGTCGGCAGCATCGTCGCGAAGAGACATAGATTGCCTTCGAGAAAGCTCTTGGCCAAGATTGACGAAATCTGAGCTACGCGGGGAAGAATTAGGGATGCTCTCCCCGTCAAAAGCACCTGCACTCGCAATATTGGCGGAATTCTCACTATATTTGGCACGGATGCGCATATCGGCAGAAAAATCGACAAAGGCGAGATGGATATGAAAGGAAAAAGAAAATATCAGAGAGATTTAGAAGAGAGGGTACCTGAAATATACTTGTGGTAGCAAATGGCGAGAAGCGAAGAGAAAAGGCGATATTTATAGAAGCGAGAAGGTGGGGACTCTTCTGAGGGACGCAACTTTACCTCTCAACGGATGCGACCCTGAAATTTCCCAATACACGTGTCTCCATGTGATTGGACGAAGAAGAAGCGTCTTAAATACGCAAAACAACGGCGGGAGACGAATCGGTCCGAGTTGAATCTCGATTCACTACAACTCGGTTATTGGGTCTGAACCGCGACTAAATTCGCCGACCTGTATACCGCTCGGAGCGACGAACTGGGGGGGGCTTACTGTTAGAAGTGGGTTTAGCACCCCTCTGAGGCCTGGCCCAATAACGAAGGGGTCTGATATACCATGGATTTTAGGGTTTTTAACCATGGTATATGCCTTATTTATCGAGTCTTATGTTATGTTTTGGAGTCTTTTTAGTATGTTTACAGGTTTAGACACGTTTGGAGCATAATTGGAGTTATTGGAGCATTCTGGAGCATTTTGGAGATTTTACCCGAGAGACAGAGTTCACTGCCCATATTTGACGCTTGCAACGATCGGCACACCATTAGCATCGATCGTTGCATAGCGTGACCAAGCATTCTCGCGAGCGTTAATGAAGAATGAGGATTAATGCACTAAAGCCCAGAAAGCCCAGATATTTACACAGAAGCCCAAAACGTGTTTTAGCTATTATATAAGGGTTTTTAAGCCATTGTTTAGGCTACGCTTTCATTAAGTCTTATTTTATTTCAGAGAGAGTTAGGGGCTGATCCTGCTCTCGAGAGAGAGAGAGGATTTTGAACCCCAGTTCTTTGTTTTATTTTATGATATTTGGTTTTCTATTCAAGATGTTTTCTGTCTCGATGAACATGTCTGAGTAGTTTACCTGTTAGGTTGATGGATTCTCATTAGGGATTTCATGGAACTATAGTTTAAATCAATCTGTAGGGATTCATATCTGCTAGTTCTTTGTTTAGGTTGTTCTTAATGCTTAATCTGAAGTAGCTAATCAGAATTATGATGTTAGGTTGATTGATACAACGAGAGTTGGTTAATTAGCTAGAAATAACCTAGATGAGCAATTTGATCTACTCGCAAAGAGATTTGGTTTAGGGGAATTGTGAACATATCAAACCTGATCATTAATGCTAGTTTAATCTGTTAGTAATTGCAAAGAGATTTGGATTGCTGCACTTAGACTTAGAGAATTCTCGCAACGAGAGTTGGTGAATTCTATATCCGTGTTAGAGTTCTAGAACAGTTATTGATTAGATCCTGATTGATTGATTGCTTGTGTTCCTGATTTCCTGAGAACTCCTGAAACCTAACGCTTCGCTTCCTTGCTCACAAACTTGCTACTGTTTACTTTCTTGCTTCGCAATTTATTTACTTCACCATCTGCTTATTTCTAGTATTAATCTCTACGTTTCTGATTCTATTGAGACCAAGTGTCCCTGTGGATTCGATAACCCTATATACTACTTTGACGATACTGTGCACTTGCAGTTTAGAATAGGGTAAAACTTAGAACCTATCAAGTTTTTGGCGCCGTTGCCGGGGACTCTTTGAGTCCTCGATAGATTTGAACTTAGGGTTTAGACTAGGTTTTTCGTTTTTCTTTTTTTTTCTACTAATTTTTTTTTTCTTTTTTTGTTCTTGCGTTTCAGGTACGCTTGTAATCGCCCTGCATCGATCGACACGGTCCTGTGTGTCGATCGACACATCATCGCGCTTGCATCGATCGATGCTTCTCCTGCATCGATCGACACATATCGTAAGGAAGATGTATGATTTCTTCAGTCCAGGGATTGACAGTTCACAAATAGCTGAGTTGAAGAGTAAAGCCGACTATTTGCATAGTCTTATACTTGAAAAGTATGGGCAAAAAGCTATCAACTGCGTTGGAGGGAATGAATTCTACAGTCAGGAATCTGCTTTTCAGGGACCTTTCCAGCAACAGGGTAATGCCTTCTCGAGGAACTATGGTGTTTCTTCTTACCAAGCACCACCTGCGCCTGCATATAAGAGCAGATTGGAAACCATGTTGGAGCAGTTACTGGAAAGACAGGAAGAGGAGAGGAACTACATAAATGGTTCTGGGTTTCAGGGAAACAAGTATGGATCACCCTCCTATCAGGCACCTCCTGCAGCTAATGCTTATGAGAGCAAGATAGAATCCATGATGGAGCAGCTGCTAGAGGATCAGACTAAGGCTGCTATGGACTTCGACAGGAAGTTGGATGCTATGCATAAAAATCTGAATGAGAAGTTTGAATCTCTGAGCACACATGTGAAGAAGCTGAATGTTCAAATCCAACAGACATCTCAAGCAATACAAAGGCATAATGAAGCCGGGAAAGCTGAACAGTACAGATCCATCAAAGCTGTGACCTTAGGGGATGAGATTGAGTTGCTAGGTGAAGAAGAGAGCATAATCTCGGATTTTCTGGATGAATATTGTCTGCCTGATACATGCATCGATCGACACTCCCTATGTGTCGGTCGATACGCCGTTCTGACGGCAATTTCGAGTTCTTTCGAGAAACAGAATCGCCTTGCATCGATCGACACACATCATGCAACGATCGACGCAAAACGCAGACATGACCAGAAACCTGCAACAGTACCAGAACGAGTCTACAAGCCCCCTGTGCCATATCCTAAGGTTCCCAAACCCTCCAAACAAGAGATAGGAGTGGCTAACTGCATAAAAGTGATGGATAAGAAGGTGAATGAAACACCACCAGTTGAAACTTCGCGAGTTCATGCAAAGAAGATGATCTCCACTGATGGTCATCTGAAAGAAGAAGTTCATATTGGTGGAACTACAGTATCTGATAGTGGAGAGAAGAAGATGGCGGTTCCTCTTGAACCTGCTCTAACATCTTCAGTACCTGCAACTGCTCATAAGCAGAAAGCTTCAGACATCAGATATACATCAAAGGTAAGGTACAAATCACCTAAGCTTAAACCTTCTGATCATATTGTTTTGAATGCAGAAAAACGCAGTAGACCGCCCAAGCTTCGCTCCCGCCCTGATTCTGATTTCTCTTTCCTTGGGAAGCCTCATGATCTGAAAGCCTATACACCTCCTTGGATGAAGAGATATTCACAGAGACATTCAAAGTCTCTGTTGAAGCCGCCATGAGTCAAATCTCTGTACCATAGTCAAGCTAATGACTAAAAACAAGCGCTGAGTGGGAGGCAACCCACTGTTAGGTTCGTTTTTGTTTTCATTTTTTTCGTTTTGATTTGGTATTTTTAATTTTTCTGTTTTGTGTGTTCAAAGCCGAGAGAAACAGACATAAGCGCACTGCATCGATCGACACATATAGTGCATCGGTCGACACAGTGCGATTCACGGTTAGCCAATTTGATTGCGGTTCAGACACCGGTTATCTACATAACCGGGAGCTATAATCACCTTGCGTCGATCGACACCCTTGTGGCATCGATCGACGCAGGGCGACGACAGGTAAGTAATCTGCAACTTCCGGTTTGTTCTTCAATTTGATTATTCTTTCACCGAGCTCATGCTTTGATTACACTGGGGACAGTGTAGTTTAAATGTGGGGGAGGAAGCTACTGACACACGCTTTTGTTTTCTTAGTTTTTCAAAAAAAAATTTATTGAGTCAAAATTTGTATGAAACTATGATTTTTCGAGGAAACTTTTCGCTTGAACAGGAACTAAGTGACCATTGGACAGACTTGCAGAGTCTCTCTGACTATTAGAAAACCACATCACAGATCAACCTACTGGGAACACCCACATTACTTCAGGTATCAGAGGATCCCTTTACTGACTTCAACCTTAATACTGACTTAATTTTCTCACCTAAGGGCTTGGTATACTTTGTGTCGGATTCCCTTGTTAGTTCTGACACAGCCTGTCAACCTATCCTATTTGGTTCCCTTCTCCCCTTCCATAAAATAAAAAAAAAATAAAAAAATAAACTGAGGATGAGTTAGTAACTCCGAAGTGGTCATGGGAATAGTAGCAAACACTATTATCTCTTATGCGATCCATGGAATGTGTCCAAAGTACACCCCTTAACGGGAAGAACACTGATAAAAAAAAAAAATGATACCCAATGTGGGAAAAATCAGTTGTTAAGGAAGGGAAATAGAAGAAAGGGACTAGAGAAAGATAGTATGGTGGTCTAGAGCTGATAAGGTAAGAATCCATGTGCCCTTTGATCGATACTCCTTAGGTGAGACCGCACTTAAATACTTGCAGAAGTCAGTAGGGTGAATTTGAATGCTTGAATGTGATTGTGGAGTTTACTTGGGACAGTTGCTAAGTGTGGGGGAAGTACATTATGGTCTTGAGTTCTGTAGGAAAGTTTTCAGTGGATTGCTAAGTGAATGTGAATGCGAAAGTTCCTAAGACGAAATGAGTTTCTGTGTTTTCAAACTTCTTTTCTTATGCTTTGGTTCTTTACTTGCTTGAGGACAAGCAAGAGCTAAGTGTGGGGGAGTTGATATACCATGGATTTTAGGGTTTTTAACCATGGTATATGCCTTATTTATCGAGTCTTATGTTATGTTTTGGAGTCTTTTTAGTATGTTTACAGGTTTAGACACGTTTGGAGCATAATTGGAGTTATTGGAGCATTCTGGAGCATTTTGGAGATTTTACCCGAGAGACAGAGTTCACTGCCCATATTTGACGCTTGCAACGATCGGCACACCATTAGCATCGATCGTTGCATAGCGTGACCAAGCATTCTCGCGAGCGTTAATGAAGAATGAGGATTAATGCACTAAAGCCCAGAAAGCCCAGATATTTACACAGAAGCCCAAAACGTGTTTTAGCTATTATATAAGGGTTTTTAAGCCATTGTTTAGGCTACGCTTTCATTAAGTCTTATTTTATTTCAGAGAGAGTTAGGGGCTGATCCTGCTCTCGAGAGAGAGAGAGGATTTTGAACCCCAGTTCTTTGTTTTATTTTATGATATTTGGTTTTCTATTCAAGATGTTTTCTGTCTCGATGAACATGTCTGAGTAGTTTACCTGTTAGGTTGATGGATTCTCATTAGGGATTTCATGGAACTATAGTTTAAATCAATCTGTAGGGATTCATATCTGCTAGTTCTTTGTTTAGGTTGTTCTTAATGCTTAATCTGAAGTAGCTAATCAGAATTATGATGTTAGGTTGATTGATACAACGAGAGTTGGTTAATTAGCTAGAAATAACCTAGATGAGCAATTTGATCTACTCGCAAAGAGATTTGGTTTAGGGGAATTGTGAACATATCAAACCTGATCATTAATGCTAGTTTAATCTGTTAGTAATTGCAAAGAGATTTGGATTGCTGCACTTAGACTTAGAGAATTCTCGCAACGAGAGTTGGTGAATTCTATATCCGTGTTAGAGTTCTAGAACAGTTATTGATTAGATCCTGATTGATTGATTGCTTGTGTTCCTGATTTCCTGAGAACTCCTGAAACCTAACGCTTCGCTTCCTTGCTCACAAACTTGCTATTGTTTACTTTCTTGCTTCGCAATTTATTTACTTCACCATCTGCTTATTTCTAGTATTAATCTCTACGTTTCTGATTCTATTGAGACCAAGTGTCCCTGTGGATTCGATAACCCTATATACTACTTTGACGATACTGTGCACTTGCAGTTTAGAATAGGGTAAAACTTAGAACCTATCATGGTCCAGAAGAGATCCGGTCCATAAGACATAATGGAGACCCAACACAAGGAAGGTCGGCGGCGTCAAGGCAGCTCGGCGACATACTCGCCTGACCTGCATGGAGAAAAAGATAAATGTTAGTTTAACATTTATCTCAAAAAAATAAGTAAGAATCTCTAAGAAAATAAATTCTAAGTTGATAAGATTTAGTAAAGAATATGAGAGAGAATCTAGGGAAAAACCCTAGATCCTCTGATATAAATATTCTTCCCCGGCACGCGAAAAGACCAAGTCGAAACAAACACTTGTACTCATAAAAACCCTAAGGCTAGCGATCACCGATCGTTTCCCGCTTGATTCATAATAAGAGTAAATTTTCCGGTCTAACATGTTCTTGCTTTTGAAACCTAATTTAATCTTATATCCAAGTCCCTAAACTTCTAATCAATTTACTAAATTGATTATTGTTCGAGTTTCAGAATCAACAGGTAGTTTTTAGGGATTCTAGATCTCTAGCTCAGCGATTGTCCGAGCTAGGATCCAAAACTCTATGCTACAAGTTTGTTTTATTTGTTAACGCAATCTTTTATTATGGTTTCTATTTGGAAATCAGAGTAGTTATCTTATTGGGTTTTAAGGGGAATATTTTTATAGGATTAATCATGGGCAAGGTCCATATGGCTGATTTATAGAATTAGGGTTCTTTATGTAATGGTTTTTCGATTCTTGCATTATGTTTAATGCATGATTAGAGACTTATCGCCTTGAAGCTGATCATAAGACTTATAGATCTACGAAAGTATCGTAGCTATTAGCAGGCACCGCTATTTACCTTTGATTATTGCATCCTTAGTTAATTCCAAGACAACCCCCCCCCCCCCCAAAACTCCCTTTTAGTCTAGCAAAAATTAGGTCATTATAAGAAGTCAAGAGTTCGTCATTTCCCTATGAATTTGATCCCTTACTATATTACTCTCACTGTTGTGCACTTGCAGTAGGTTTTAGGGGTAAAACTTAGTACACGTCAAAAAATTTCCACCGTTTTCGGGATTTAATTTTTAACTTGAGATTTCTTTATTTACATTCATTTCCTATACTTTCGTTTCTTTCGAGTCTTTTATTTGCTATTCGACTGCTCTTTTTATTCTTTCTATCCACACGTATCAGGTGTATGACAACAAGAAGAACACCATCTCAAATAATGAATCATGTACATGAGGTGGATAGATACGAGAGAGAATTATGAAGGCTTAGAAGACAAATTAGTATGGGCGACCATATCAACCTTCCGGAAGATCACAACAACCGAGCAATTCCCAACAATAAACGAGAGGCAATTGGAGCTGAAAACCAACCGCCACTGCTCGATGCTGAAGGTAACCCTATTCCTCCTCAAAATGAGAATGTGTTTTTACATGCTTACCATGATTTAAGGAAAATAATTCTGATGCTCGCCCGCAACCGAGAATACAAGCCCGCACCATAGCTTATTTTGATATCCCACATAACCACTTGGAGAATCGATCAGCCATTCAAGTTCATATACATCATAGGAACGACTATGAGATCAAATCGCAGATCATAAATTTTGTCAAATAATACCAATTTCATGACCACTTGACGGAGCACCCGATGAAGCACATCAAACTTTTTGAAGAACTTTTCAATAACACCCGCCCCAACCGAATTCCCCCAGATTACTAAAAATGTAAGTTATTCCCTTTCTCACTTACTAATAAAGCTCTTTGATGGTTGAAATATATGCATGCAAATCTGCATTTCTAAATCATTTATATACTAAGTCTATATCGAACTTGTTGAGAAACAAGATTCAAAGCTTTAAGCAAGGTCTCGCTGAATCTTTCTATGAAGCATGGGAGCAATTCAAAGATCATCAACGCGATCGTCCCCACCATGGCTTCTCTGCACCTTGTTTGTTAAACACCTTCTATAGGGGTTTACAACCTATATACCAACTTTCCATAGACACTGCGAGTAGTGATTTCACCATGAAAATTGTTGCTCAAGAACGTTCTCTTGTCGATAATTTCCGCTAGTAATAGCAATAACTGTAGAAACTTCGACAAAACTGAGCGTTCTATTAGTGCCAAGAGGAAAGAAATCGAAGAACTTAAATAACTTATGGCCAAGCTGATAAGTATACAAAACTGATCGATGAACTCAATTGCTGCTATTATGAAGATGGAGCATATATCCTTAAGAAGAAGTTAACTATGTTAGAGCCCAATGTCCGTATCCGAACCGCAACCTCAGAAATGGATCTAAAAACAACTTCAAGAACATGAATCCCCTTGCCTATCGTAATGCTAACGTGGAAAATCAACGAGATCAATTCTATCCACATCCCAAACATTTCTAAAATCGTTTCTAGAACTAAAACTTTGGAGAAAATGGTAACTTTCAATCAAGAGCTCCTTATAACTCTCATTACGCGCCTTTCAACGTGCAAACTTATTTTCCACAAGCACCCACAAACGTTTCCAGATAACACAAACTCTAGAAAATGATGCAATAACTCATCACAGAGCAACAAAAGACGTTCAAGGAGTTCAACTCAAGAAAAGACGGTATGTATAATGACTTGAATTGGAAATTTTAATCACTCAATACCCATACCAAGAAGATAAACATACAAGTCGCTCAAACTGCCGATGCTATGAAAAGACAAGACGGAGTCCTACCTGGAAAGGTAGAAGACAACAGAAAGGGTATTGTAATGTGCTCTCTACCACAACTGATAAGAAGGAAGTCAAAACTATTCCAGGTCCAATGCTAGTTTCACTCCCCTCCATGAAATAGGTTTGAAGAAAGATGAGGAATCTAGAGTTCCACCTTTCTAGGTACCAGAACGTCTACCTCTTCAAAGACTTAAAAGGTAAAAGATCATGTCGTTTCACTTTTACTTGTTTGATCACTAGTATCAAATTTAAAGACTGTTTATGTGACTCTGGAGCTAATGTCAACATCATGTCAAAAATATTTTCTGAAAAGTTGGGAATTCAGCCCTTAATCCCATCTACTATGAACTTGGTATTGGAGATTCGTCTCAAATGAAAATAGAAGGAGCTATTAATGATCTATAACTTCTCGTTGCCAATATGATAGAGACTGACTTTCAAATTCTTGAGATGGATCATGATAATGAAAAACCGCTAATCCTAGGACGCCCATTCCTTTCCACTGCCAGTGCTGTCATTGATCATGCAAACCATAATGTAGTATTCCTAAATGCTAACCGAAGGAAGTTATACCCGACTGTTCCAATTGATGATCCAAACTCGAAGGACATTTCAAGGTGAAACATTCAGTCCCAAAGGAAAATGAAAAATCAAAAAGACAAGGACAACCTTACACCCGGCGTTTTAAACCTTTGCCACCAGCAAATCATTCTCTAAAATCAAAATCATATTTCTTGTGACGCTAAGTGATGCTAGCAAAGAACATATCAAAGAAATGGTTGATGTCACTACACTTGTTCTCCAGAACAAATAGATGCTTATAGATAAGATTCTTGTTGAAGGAATTGGTGAAAACCATGATAAGGATGAGAAATTTTAAGGAGAAATTGTTCCCGAGACATCTTTTTCTCATATCTAAGTCACTATAAACGTCGAGCTAACAATGTTAAATCAATGTGCTTGATGGGAGGCATCCCATTTGGTAGTAGTTGTTTTTATTTTTCTTGTATCTATCTTATGCTTTAAACCACTTTATTTCAATGCACAACATGATAATTGAGAGTCAATATTTGAGGTTCTTATAAACAGGGAAAGAATCAAATCACATCATACTTCAACTAAAGACAAGATCATTAAGACATGCGATCCAAAAGTGTTCTTCCTTACTTTCAAGATCAGTAAATGCTTCACACAACCACATTCTAGCATAATGAACCAAATCCTCAAGATGACTCCTTACAAGGAAAATATGTCTTAGCTCTAAAATACAAGTGAATGCAATCGTATATTATTATAGAACAAATCCTAAACATGCTAATGCAATTAGATGCTCTCTTTTTGAGTGAAATGTTTCGAAATTTTTCAATTTCTTATAGTTTTCTATAGTTTAGATAAATGTATGAGACTCAATATGAAAAATAGAATATAAGATCACAAAACAAAACAAAATTAGCAACTAGCTCTTCCCCCCCCCCTCCCAAATGTAAATCACACAATCTCTTGTGTGATATAAATGTGAATAGAGAGAGAGAACAAAGACAAAAAAAAATGCAAAATCGAAAAGACAAGGGTTGGAGTGTTACTTGGAGTTGGAGTAAGATAGAGTGGAGTGGAGTAATAGGAGGTGGAGTCTTCTTTGGATGTAGCACAAGACTCCCCAAACTTAGGCAATGGCCTTGTCTCAACCTTTTGCTTCATTGGCTCATCTTCCATTTTTCTAGTTTGAAACCAATTACCTATAACTTGCCCAGTCATAAACACTTATGATATAACCCATTTTTTACACTATTTTAGCTATCATTTATGTACTTTTTGTTGTTATAATGTGTTATCTAATGATTTTCAAGTGATTTCTACATTTTGTAGTTTTATGTGACTTTTCAGGAAAAAGGGGTGAAACAAACAAACAATTCACCTTTTTCTACCGATGCTTTCTGTCAGAAGTTCTACACCAAATACAGGACTTCTCACTTATATCAAGCTAAAATTTTGGCACAGGATAGAGGGATCTACCATCAACACATAGAAACTTGTTTCAAAGGAATCCAACAGTTAGATCTCAAGAGCCGTTAGGAGGTCGGAGCCATGGCCAGATGATCTATGAAGTCCACCGACTTAGACCCACTTTTTGGGCTGTTCTTCCAACTTAAGCCCACCAAAAAAGAGGGAGAAATGTCCCACATCGAAAATTAGAGAAGAAACACCTCCTCTAAAACACCTATATAAGGACATGACCCCTACTACTCAAATCATCACCTCTCATAATCACTTCTAAATTTTCCATGTAGTTTTTAGTTTTCTTTCTAGTTTTTAGTCTTTAGGTAGTTTTTAAGGATTATAGATCTCTAGCTCTGTGATTATCCGAGCTATGATACAAAACTCTAAACTACAAAAAAATTTACTTTATTTATTTATTTAATGAAAGCTTTTATTATGGTTTCTATTTGGAAATTATAGTAGTTACCTTGTTGGGTTCTTAGGGGAATATTTTCATAGGATTAATCATGGGTAAGGCCCATAAGGACGATTTATAGAATTAAGGTTCGTTATGTAATGGTTAACCGGTTATTTCCTTATGTTTAATGCATGATTATAGACTGATCACCTTGAAGCTAATCATAGCACTGATAGATCTACAGAAGTATTGTAGCTATTAGTTGGAACTAGAATAATCGAGCAAGTGTGATGTAAGCTGCGATACTTGACATACATGGCACTGTGAATGTGGATGAACTAGATATTAATGTATGATCATCCTCGCGGCCAGCTGCAAGAGTTGACTAGTTGAGTTGAAGAGATTAGGTGTTTAATGCTATGAGAATATGTTAGGCATAATTCTAGGTTTGGGGTTCTAAAAACATATTAGAGTAAGTTTATAAACCCTAGGTATATTTCTAAGTAGAAGTTGAACCCATGATCCCTTGAGAAATCCTGACGACCCAACACTTCATTTTATGACTTACAAACCACTATTTACCTTCGATTATTGGATACTTAGTTGTATCCGTAAAAAACCTCCCAAACTCGCTTTTAGTCTAGCAAAAAATAGGTCCTGATAAGGAGTCAAGAGTTCGTCATTTCCCTGTGAATTTGATCTCTTAATATACTACTCTGACTGTTGTTCACTTGTAGTAGGTTTTAGGGTAAAACCTGGTAGACATCAGGTTTTTGGCGCCGTTGCCGAGGATTTTATTTTTAACTTATTTCTTGATTTAATTTTCATTTCCTAGACTTTTGTTTCTTGCGAGTCTTTTATTTGATTTCCGACCGCTCTTTTTATTCTTTCTTTCCATAAGTTTTTGGTGTATGACAACAAGAAGAAAACCTTCTAAAATCATGAATCATGTACAGAAGGTGGATATAGATACGAGAGAGAATTCTAAAGGCTTAGAAGACAACTTAGGATGGACGACCATATCTACCTCCCAGAAGATCACAACAATCGAGAAATTCCAAACAATGAACGAGAGGTAATTGGATCTGAAAACCAACCACCACTTTTCGATGCTGAAGGTAACCCTATTCCTCCTCAAAATGAGAATATTGTTTTACCTGCTTAACATGACTTAAGGAAAATAATTATGATGCTCGACCACAACCGAGAAGATAAGCCCGCACCATAGCTTATTTCGATATCCTACATAACCACTTGGAGAATCGATCAGCCATTCAAGTTCCTATACATCATAGGAACGACTATGAGATCAAATGGGAGATCATAAATTTGGTCAAACAATACCAGTTTCATGATCACTCGACGAAGCACCCGATGAAGCACATAAAACTTTTCGAAGAACTTTTCAGTACCACCCGCACCAACCGAATTCCCCCATATAACTAAAAATGTAAGTTGTTCCCTTTCTCACTTACAAATAAATCTCTTTGATGGTTGAAATCTATGCATGTTGGATCTATTACTTATTGGAATGAATGGAAATCTGCATTTCTAAATCATTTATATACTATGTCTAAATCGAACTTGTTGAGAAACAAGATTAAAAGCTTAAACAAGGTCTCGTTGAATCTTTCTATGAACCATGGGAGCGATTCAAAGATCATATGAACGCGATTGTCCCCACCATGGCTTCTCTGCATCTGGTTTGTTAAACACCTACTATAAGGGTTTACAACCTATATACCAACTTTCCGTAGACACTGCGAGTAATGGTGATTTCACCATGAAAACTGTTTCTCAAGAACGTTCTCTTATTGATAATTTCCGCTAGTAATAGCAATAACTATCGCAACTTTGACATAACTGAACGTTTTATTAGTCCAAAGAGGAAATAAATCGAGGAAATTAAATAACTTATGGCCAAGCTGATAAGGATACAAAACCGATTGATGAACTCACGCGATGCTATCCAAGGCGACCACCCTGAATAATTTGATGAAGATGGAGCATATATCCTTAAGAAGAAGTTAACTATGTTGGAGCCCAATGTCTGTATCCAAACCGCAACCTCAAAAATTGATCTAAAAGCAACTTCAAGAACATGAATCCCCTTGCCTATCGTAATCCTAACGTGAAAAATCAACGAGAACAATTCTATCCACAGCCCAAACCTTTCTAAAACCGTTTCTAGAACAAAAACTTTGGAGAAAATTGTAACTTTCAATCAAGAGCTCCTTATAAATCTAATTAGGCGCCTTTCAACGCGCAAACTTATTCTCCACCAGCACCCACAAACGTCTCAAGATAAGACAAACTCGAGAGTGATGCAACAACTCATCACGTAGCAACAAAAGATGCTCAAGAAGTTCAACTCAAGAATAGACAGTATGTATAATGACTTGAATGGGAAATTTAAATCATTCAATACCCATACCAAGAAGATAGACATACAAGTCGCTCAAACTGCTGATGCTATGAAAAGACAAGCCGAGTTCTACCTAGAAAGGTAGAAGACAACACGAAAGGGTATTGTAATGTCCTTGCAAATGCAAATGTTAAGGACGAAATCAAAACTATTTCAGGTTCAATGCCTAATTTCATTCCCCTCCATGAAAAAGCTTTGAAGAAAGATGAGTAATCTAGAGTTCCACCTTTAGAGGTACCCAAACGTCTACCTCTTCAAAGACTTAAAAAGGTAAAAGATTATGGCCGTTTCACTTTTACTTTTTTTAATCACTGGTATCAAATTTAAAGACTGTTTGTGTGACTTTGAAGCTAATGTCAACTTGGTTTCAAAAGTATTTTCTGAAAAGTTAGGAATTCAAACCCTATTCTCATCTACTATGAACTTGGTATTTGGAGTTTCGTCTCAAAAGAAAACACCATAAGCTATTAATGACCTACAACTTCTCGTTGCCAACAAGATAGCGATTGACTTTCAAATTCTTGAGATGGATCATGATAAGGAAATACCCCTAATCCTAGGGTGCCCATTCCTTGCTAATGTTGGTGCTGTCATCGATCATGCAAACAATAATGCAGTATTCCTAAATTTCAACCGAAGGAAGTTATATCTGACTATTCCAGTTGATGATCCAAACTCGAAGGACATTTTCAAGGTGAAACATTAATTCCTGAAGGAAAAAGGATAAATGAAAAGACAAGGACAACCTTACCCCCCTCACGTTTTAACGTTTGTCACCGCCAAATCATTCTCTATATTTAAAATCATAGTTTTGTGATGCTATGTGATGTTAGCAAGGAACAAATCAAAGAAATGGTTGATACTACTAAACTTGTTCTCTAAAACGAAGTGATTCTTAGAGATAAGATTCTTGTTGAAGGAATTGCTGAAAATTATAACAAGGATGAGAAATTTTTATGAGCAATTGTTCCTGAGACATCCGTTTCTCACGCCTAAGTCATCCTAAACGTCGAGCTAACGACATTAAACAATGCGCTTGATGGGAAGCATCCCATTTGGCAGTAGTAGTTTTATATCTCTTAGTTTTCAGTTTTATAAAAAAAAACATAAAAACAAAAAAAAAATAAGAAAATCAGAAAATACAAAATGAAAAAGGTAAAGAGACTTGATCAAAGCCAGGTTTCAATAACCGCAACTAACCAACTTGAAGACTCGGACGTCCCAACCATCCCGACCGATTTACCGCATCCTGAAGCTCATCGCTACTGAATATCTCTTAGCTCCAGCCTAGAAACGCTCGGACGCGATCAAGCATATCGAGCTCCCAGCCAACCAGCATTTTCTTGCGACCACTCACAGCCGACCTACGGCCTACCCATCTCCATCCGCGACCATGCCAGGCAAGCTCACGGCTAACAGCCCATCCACCGCGTCCGGACGTCCTGAAGCTAAGGCCGATTGTCCTCCGACCGTGAGCCCGTTCTCCCAATCCATGCCCAATCCGTCCCATTCAGCGATTTTTTGAAGTATGATCCGACCAAAACCCAAACTGTTAATGAAAATTAACTTGTTTTGCTGTTTAGAAACAAGGTATGTTCTAAAAAGTTTTTGAAAAAATTATAAAAAGTCACTTTTGGGCATAAAAACACCTTTTCATAAACCAAAGTGATTTTTAAAGATCAAAAACTCCAATTATTCATCTCTCTCAAAGAGATAGGAGATTGTTGAGCAAAAATCTTGATTTTCAAAACTTGAACCTTTACAAAAATCTCTTGGCCTAATCTTACTCATTTTCAAAAAAGATTTCATATCTACATCTCTCTCACCCTCTCAATCAAGGTATATGTCCAAATCCTAACTTTTTCAAGAGAACCCAATTTTAGGAATTCATAGATTTGCACTCATAAAACTTTAGAATTGTTAGGGAATAATATATAGTTTCTCATTGAGAAAATATGTTGTTTAGAAAGCAAAACTTTAGCCTATTTGAGATAGAATTGCGATTTTTGTTTGGAAATTTAACCTTTCTTGAAAAACAAATTTGGACTTCGTCATTGCATAAATTAGCTATCTTTGATGCATTTAGTGATATGGATACCACACCTAAGTGATTTAGCATAAGAATTATCACTAAATTGTGTTTTTGAACAATCTCTTATATGATGCATCTTTGAATACGAAAATTAAACTTGAACTATCACTATGCTAATCCATTCACTTAAACAAATAAAATGGATTTATATTGAGTTTCTAGATACCAATGGCATTTATCTTAGCACTTCGAAACCTCTGAGTTGCACCATATTCACATCTTTGTCGAGATTTACTTTGCTTTATAGGCTATGGATCATTCATGACTCTTTCACCTTTTCACCACTCTCTTTTATCCCTGAAAGGCCAGATCATCTTTATTTGGTTCCCTGCCCAAAACTTAACTATCTTTTTGAACCTCATACATTCTCTCTTGTTTATTGATAAGCATATATGTGTAAAAACGCAGGAGAGAGAGGAACTATACAGTTTTCAGTCACTAAAGACGGAGGCACTGAAGACATTGGAGTAGGAGAGAAGAAATAACAAAATGGAGCTTTGCTTTGCCTTCATTATCTTATAAAAATTGGTAAATTTGTTTTCTCATGACTCTATCACTGTAGGGCGTTTCCCCCCTTTTGATGCTTTCCTTCAGAAATCCAAACCAAATAGAGAACTTCTCACCATTAGATCAAGCTCAAATTTGGACACAAGGTAAAGGGATCTACCATCAACAAATACCAACTTGTTTCAGAGGAATCCATCGATTAGATCTCATGAGCCATTAGGAGCAAGATGGCCCAATGAGCAGCATAACTGTCCTATGGCCACGACCTCAGCCTCCCAACTCGCGGGGGAAGGCATGTTAGCCATGATCAGGAGGGTCGGGGCCATGGCCAAATGATCAATAAAGTACACCGACTTAGACCCACTTTTGGACCGTTTTTGCCAACTTAAGCCCACCAAAAAGAGAGAGCAATGTCCCACGTCGAAAATGAGAGAAGAAACACCTCCTCTCAGGCACTTATATAAGGACATGCACCCCTTCTTCTCAAATCATCACCTCTCAAAATCACTTCAAAAGTTTATAAGTAGTTTTTAGTTTTCTTTCTTGTTTTTAGTTTTTATGTAGTTTTTAAGGACTCTAGATCTCTAACCCTGGGATTGTCCGAGCAAAGATCTGAAACCCTAGGATACAAGTTTTATTTATTTATTTATATAATGCAAGCTTTTAGCATGGTTTCAATTTGGAAATCCAAGTAGTTATCTTGTTGGGTTTTTAGGAGAATATTTCGATATGGTTAATCATGTGTAAGACCCACATGATTGATTTATAGAATTAGGGTTTTATGATTAATTCCTTATGTTTAATGGATGATTAGAGACTGGTCATCTTGAAGCTAATCAAAGGACTGGTAGATATATGGAAGTATTGTAGCTATTAGCGGAACTAAGATAATCGAGCAAATGTGTTTTAAGCTACGATATTTAACTTGCAAGGCACTATGAATGTGGATGAACTAGATATTAAAGCATAATCTTCCTCGCGGCCAGCTGCGAGAGTTGAATCGTCGAGTTGAAGAGATTATGTGTTTAAAGCTATGAGAATAATATACCATAATTCAGTGTTTCGAGTTTTAAAATTATAATAGAATAAGTCTTTGAACCCTGTCCTATTTAATGCAGAAACATTTGTTTAATACAAATATATATATAATTAAATTAATGCAACAATATTTTTTAGGCAAATGATTGAACATTTACCGTCATTATTCTTATTGTTTTAACTCATGATCATGTTCTTTTTGTATGTAAGTAATTCGGGTTATAAGCAATTAAATTCTTTTAAACAGAAAATTAGAGAACTATAATCAAAATCTCTAAATTAAAATATAGTTGCATCTAATATATATCTTCACTAAAAATTTATTTATTAAAATTTCTGTATATTTTGATCAATACCATGTAAATAATAAAACACCAAAAAGAGATTAATAAATGATAAAGATCTTCAAATAAAGAAACTTATGAGCTTTAGTCCAAAAATTATAAATATTAAACAAGTAAAGTTCATATATAGTCATAAATGGATTTATAGTACACCATATTAAATTTGGACATTTTCATTTGGGCCCATAAACCCGAAACAAAACATATTTGGAAAAACAGGTTTATATGAGGTTAGGGTATTTGTGTTTGATATGCTCTTTACGGTTAATATATCCACGGGTCTTGGATCGGCTTTGATTCCTACCTAAACCGTTCGTTTATCCAAATAACCTACAAATATAAAATATATTATTTTTTGGTTTTATAAGTATAATTTTAGCATTTTGGATTTTTTGTTTAGTTTTCAAATTTTTGAATATATTTTCTATATTTCATTTATATTATTTATGAATAGTTTCTCGGGTTTTCATGTATTTTTAGATTATTTTGTCAGGTGTTTAGATAAAAAAATATTAACCTGAACCGACCTAAATATTATTTTTTGGTATTTACATGTTCTTAATATTAAAACTGAACCGATATGAATCCAGATAAAACTGACACGAAAACCCAACCATAAATCTAGCGATTTCTATATAGCTACAAAACTTCTCTATTTTAAAAACACGGATCCGAATAGAACTATCTAAACTCAACCGACCTAAACCTAACCTTAAGACATAAATGCCCATACCTACATTTTATGAAGATGTGTAGACCTAAATAAAAATTTTAAGAGCAAAACACAAAGAATGAATGTTTTATTAAAATCAAATTTGTAAGAAAAAAATTATTATGCGTTGATGTGCGGATCAGAATAAAGTTGTTTTTAAGAAAGAGTACATAAAGGGGTATTTGTACATTTTACCTAATAATAATAATAATAATATTAATAATAATAATAAGATTTTAGTAAAAAAAACATAATTTTTTTCTTTCGACAAATCAAACTTTACTAATTAACAAGTGAATACATTGTTTAAGTACAATATTAAAGATAAACATATGACTCGAAACAAGACAAAAGAACTGGAAAAACAATCAAAGACATACATAATTACATCGACACAATTATTACATATATGTATGTATGTGCCATACACGTATGTATGTGCCATACATTGAGAAAACACAACAGAAGGGAGTTTGACGATGCTTTCCGAAGAGTAGTCTTACTCGCTAACCGATCAATATATCGGTTATTGTCGAACTTCATATTTGATATTTTCTGATGTGATTTGTATGCAACATCTTTTGGCTGAATTTTTTTTTACAAAGCACATCTTGGAATCCGATACGTCGAAATATAACTCTGAAAAATAGACACATTGATACCAACAATTCCATACCAAGATCTTTATGAGGAATGAGACTTTGCTTCGACCGTTGTTCCGAAATCCATTGATACCTTGTTCAAATTTTCCCATCCATAATCTCTTTGATATAATTGTAACTCTCTCATCCTTCTTAATAAATTGATTCCATGGCGGTTTTCGTGAAGGTCACCATTTCATTAACAAATTCAAGAGAATTTGTTTAAATCTTCGAAACATTACTGTATGACTACGGTAACATCCGGAAATTGTGAAGAAACTAATAGGAAATGTTAGTTTTAACAACAATACATCAAATTTTGTCGGACCAACATCAATGAAACCGCCAGAAAATATCCACCACCCATAAATAATGTTTTGACGCGATGAGTGGGAACACAGACAGTGACCTACTTGGTGAAATCGCAAGAAAATTCTTCTAACACCGTACCATATCGCGTCAAAATGGGAACGCAACCAGAGACATCTATGACCTATTACCAATGTTGAGATTGGATAGAAAACAACCTTCCTTTCTCTTCTTCTCGCAATTGAGGTTTCATAACTTTAAACATCGCTTCAGTTGTGAAATTTGGTGTGGGTGAAACCAATAATATAATTGGATTCAAGAAACCCAACGTCATCATCGCAAAGTGATGTAGCCTCAGAATCACACTGATGCCAAACCACTTGATGATCAGATGATCTCAAGCTACAACGATGCGGAAGATGGTGTTGAAGGTAGAGATGGTGATGAGAGTAGAGATTGACTCACTCAATCAATTGGATGGATAAAGATATGAATCACTCAACACTGTAGACCACAGATTCTATAGTACTAGATGAATCACTCAAATAGACTAGAGAACAAACACAAAGAAATCACAAACTTTGTGGAAGAAAACTGAATCGAAATTCTATTGCTTTTAGATTGATCAAGGGTGATTTACAATGAAATAACTAATGAGCTTATATAGGCTCAGTACACAATGTCTCTAAGGTATAAAACAAGAAAGGAACGCACATAATTAAGTAAAAACTAGCTGTTGGAGTCATTAAGAGAGAATCAGCCAAAATAGGAAGATGTGATGTGGTCTTTGAATCTGGACGGTTTGAGGGGATAAGTGAACTTCTCTGGAACATCTTGGATGTAGTAAATGACGTCCAAAGCACAGCAGCTTAGAGAATAGAGCCGTTGGAAGCTTTTGGCAAGAAATGGGAAGTATGCACATGTGTCCATATATGGAAGGTCGGTCCATAAGCTTCTCCAATTGATCCAATGCATTTTTATAGAGCTACTGACGTCTTGTATAGTCTCTGGTTGTTGAAAAATGTCTCCTGGTCTCCAAAGATATGTTTGAGGTCTTCTAATCTCGGAAGGTTCCATTATGGTAAGTGTAGGATCCTCTGGTTTTGAAGTTGAATAACTTCTGCATCAGAAATGGGATTAACCTGATTCCAAGTCTCTTGGATTCCCTGATGAATAAGGTTTCCAGAATAGGTTGGTTCGTTGCTTGGTTCGTCATCGTTGAGGTGCAGGGCCTTAATGAATGGTCGTCTGTCTCCATCTGGTCCATTTGAAGTCTTGCGAATTGAATCATCAATATTTTCTGTATGTGAAAAGCTTTTGGATAGATTCTTCTTTGGGGTGTGCTCTAGATGAGCTGGGTATGAACTCCAGATGATGGTTGAGCTGGTATGATTGGTCTTGATCTCCATTTTAGCTAAGCAAAGCTCACATGTCTCTTTAGCTCTAACTGACATAGTGGTTGAGTTAGTGAGCGCCCAGTCTGGTATGGTTCTGATGACCTCATCATACCCTCCCTCTTCCAGAAGTTTCGACCTCGAAAATTTACAATCTCCACCAAGAGAAAGCAAGTTAGCTTTCATTCTATTTTGTGAGTTTAGAACCTTACCTTGATAGCTTTGTGGCATTGTGATGTAAGGGACATCAGGTGGTTCTCCTTGGAGTAGATAAGTTAATATAACTCCTCTTCTCTGGTTTTCTTGGCAGTGATAAGTGGTTGCACCATTATGTCATGTGGTGGTCGTGTCCTTATTCACCATTGGTGGTGATGCCTGCTTGTTCTGAACTTTGTGAGGAAATAAGTTCGGTGTAACTCCTCTGTGTTTTGCTCCTTTAGTTCCTGAAACATCATTGACACTTTGGGAAAGAAACAAGTGAATTATGGACTTCTTATGAATAGATTAACTTGAAGCTGTTTCACTTTCACTAGCTGTCGTAACTTCTGGCAAGTTTAGCAAATCCTTCAACAGAGTTGTTGGGTCATTCAAAATAAGGCAGGTTATAAATTGACTTACCTGGTTAACACCCTGATGGACCTGGCTTTCTTTAGAGGGAATTGTGGAGCATAGTGATGTCTCGTCTGGTGGATTTTCCTTGATCCCCCATTTAGACTTATCTTTAGTTCTAATCTCTGCCTCAACACTTGACTCAAGAAACAAGTGCATTATACCAGTGGCTTGATAATCAGTGTTAGACATTTTAAGTTCAGATATAACCTTGCATTTTGTTGAGGCTGAGACTCTTACATGTCTCTGGTTTGATTGTGGTTCTTGTGGAGATAAGAAACTCAGTCTTTGTCTCTTTACTAATGCTTCCTTGGCATGATGCTTCTTGGATTGGTGTGTACCTAAATCAAATCTCAAAGACAAGACCAAGTGCATTACATTTGAGTTTAGTATTATAGGAACATATTTGGTGAAACTTAAACTTACAGTGATTGCATTGGTGAGTTGGAACATGATACTCTCCTTGTTTGCTTTCACCTCACGGTTGATGTCTTCTTGGCTTGTGTGCTCTTCTTTTTGTCTTATTCCTGGATCAAAACTCTTTGGCAAAGATAAGTGCATTAATCTAGGACTAGAAATCAAAAGATCACAATGAGATAAACTATCACTTTCTCTAGATATTTTTGTTTTCTCTTCTAGATATTTATGTTTTCTCTTCTAGGACAATTTACAGCAAAATGTCCTTTCCTATGGCACTTTTAGCATGTTGGTCCTTTGAGACCCAAATTATTCTTGGTTGCTACTGCTGGTTCATTCAAGATATGGTTCTCTGTTTTTGGATCATTTAAACCTTGTTTAATCATGGAGGTACTTACTTGACCAAAACTCTGGTTTTGTTCTGCCTCCTTTGATGACATGGTTTGTGAAATTAAAGTGTGAGCTGGTGGATCCTCTTGGGTCAGAATGTTGTTTGTAATGAGCTCTTCCTTGTTATGATCTGCATTTTTAACCTTTGGCAAAGACAAGCACATTAATCTTGAATTGGGAATTTCAGAACTAGGATGTGACAAGCAATCTCTTGACCTTGATGAATTCAATTTCAGTTCAAGTGATGCTAAATCAGTAACTAGTCTTTTCGGGCATGCAACAACAAAATGACCTCTCTTATGACATCTATAACATACTGGACTTGATTTAAGAGAGATTAAGTTCTTACTTTGGGGTGTTCCTTGTAGCTCACGTTGTGGTATTGAAATAGGTGTAAGAGTTGCAACTGGTGGCTTCTTCTGTGTATGGTGTTGCTTAGGCTGAGATAAGTGTGGTTGAGGTATGATCATCACTCTCTTTGGTTGGCTGTGAGTTTGGTTCTTCTTCACAAACTCCTTATACATTCTGGATTTGAGATCTCCCCAATCTAGTATTGGCTTATTGTAGAAGCTATGTGCAATTCCTTCAGCCACCATTGGTAAGCATCTCCAACTAGAGCATCTATGGCATATGACAACTTCTCTTCTTTGGGAATGTTATTGGTTCTCATCCATTGCTTCATGTTTGTCTCCCATCAGAGGTAGTCCTTTGGGTCCTTATTGTGACCTGAAAAGATTAGAGACTTGGATTTATAAACACATCCCTTACTGATTGGTTTCTTGGTTCTGGTTGGAGTGATGCTTTGTGTTATTTGTCTTGGCAAAAAGATGGAGTGAGGCTCCTCTTCTTCCTGTTGGAATTGATACACCTCATATGAATCTTCCTCAGTCTCTTCATCATATTCATCAAAGTTTGAACTGAGTTGGCTCCAGCCTTTTGATGAATGAGGGGTATTGGCGTGTGGCTCATAATGGTATTGATTGGAGGGGTCTGGCGGCTTTGGTTCAAAATCTTTGCCATCTGGTTCATCACCATATTCAGAGCCTGAATCACATTCTGGCCATGGTGGTGATTGGTATTCAGCCTCATCATCAGAAAATGAAAGACTTCCTCCTTCTTGGCTCCATGGGTCTTCTTCGGTTAGGTAATGATCTTCCTCCACGAGTTCCTCCATTGTTCTCTCTGCTTTTCTCTAAGAGTTCCTTGCACAAAAAGAGCAAGAAAGGTGAATATTTTCGTGGCCCAAAAAAAAGGAAAGGTAACTTATGGCAAAGAAAAGAAATGGAAAATTTTCAAATTCAATATAGTAAAAAAGGAAAGGATGGATGGCTAACAGATTTTTTTTGGTAGTTTTCAAAATTTATATAATCTAAGTGATAAAAATGAAGGAAAGATGACGAACAATGATGAACAAAATATTCAGAACAATTTTTTTTTTTTAAAGGTTTATAGATGCAAAGCAGAATTAAAACAAGAGCAAAAAGAACAAAATGAAAGCAAAACAGATTTTTATGGGTTTTCGATTGGGATGTAATATCAAAACAAAACTGAAAATGAAATATAAAGGTTGGATTGATACAACCTGAGGGATATGAGCTTTTGAAGCTCTGATACCAGATGATGTAGCCTCAGAATCACACTGATGCCAAACCACTTGATGATCAGATGATATCAAGCCACAACGATGCGGAAGATGGTGTTGAAGGTAGAGATGGTGATGAGAGTAGGGATTGACTCACTCAATCAATTGGATGGATAAAGATATGAATCACTCAACACTCTAGACCACAGATTCTATAGTACTAGATGAATCACTCAAATAGACTAGAGAACAAACACAAAGAAATCACAAACTTTGTGGAAGAAAACTGAATCGAAATTCTATTGCTTTTAGATTGATCAAGGGTGATTTACAATGAAATAACTAATGAGCTTATATAGGCTCAGTACACAACGTCTCTAAGGTATAAAACAAGAAAGGAACGCACATAATTAAGTAAAAACTAGCTGTTGGAGTCATTAAGAGAGAATCAGCCAAAATAGGAAGATGTGATGTGGTCTTTGAATCTGGACGGTTTGAGGGGATAAGTAAGCTTCTCTGGAACATCTTGGATGTAGTAAATAACGTCCAAAGCACATCAGCTTAGAGAATAGAGCCGTTGGAAGCTTTTGGCAAGAAATGGGAAGTATGGACATGTGTCCATATATGGAAGGTCGGTCTATAAGCTTCTCCAATTGATCCAATGCATTTTTATAGAGCTACTGACGTCTTGTATAGTCTCTGGTTGTTGAAAAATGTCTCCTAGTCTCCAAAGATATGTTTGAGGTCTTCTAATCTCGGAAGGTTCCATTTATGGTAAGTGTAGGATCCTCTGGTTTTGAAGTTGAATAACTTCTGCATCAGAAATGGGATTAACCTGATTCCAAGTCTCCTGGATTCCCTGATGAATAAGGTTTCCAGAATAGGTTGGTTCGTTGCTTGGTTCGTCATCGTTGAGGTGCAAGGCCTTAATGAATGGTCGTCTGTCTCCATTTGGTCCATTTGAAGTCTTGCGAATTGAATCATCAATATTTTTTGTATGTGAAAAGCTTTTGGATAGATTCTTCTTTGTGGTGTGCTCTAGATGAGCTGGGTATGAACTTCAGGTGATGGTTGAGCTGGTATGATTGGTTTTGATCTCCATTTTAGCTAAGCAAAGCTCACATGTCTCTTTAGCTCTAACTGACATAGTGATTGAGTTAGTGAGCGCCTGGTCTGGTATGGTTCTGATGACCTCATCACAAAGGATAAAAGGGCATGAAGATGAGAAACAAAAGATCCCATAGTTTAATTCTAATATTTGCAGAATTTATGAAGAAAAGATAGAAAAGGAACACGAACAAAAATGGGGCTGATCGACGATTTTAAGGTGTGACAGATCGCCTCGATTCTCTCGAAAAAATATTTGATTCGATAATTGCAAGAAAAGATTTTTTGTGAGAGACGATTTTAAGGCGTGATATAGATGGCCTCATTCTCTCAAAAAAAATATTTGTCGCCAAAATGAATAAAAAAACATTAAATAAAAATAATTAATTTTTTAAAAAATTGACAAGTCACAATGAGTTTGCCCTAAAGGATGAACCACAATCACGCGCCGCCTCCTTCCTTTGGCCTTTATATATAAATACCCAGAAAACCCATCTCTGGCTTTGCTGTTTTCTCTCATTCATTCATCGGCTCAAGCTTTCATCTGCCGCTCTCAAACACACATATAATCGTAACTTTTTTTTCGTCATCTTTTACAAGGTAACTTTTCGATTCTCTTCTTTGCGGATACGACTTTTTTATTAGTTAACCATCTATTCCTTTGATCCCGACTGTTATTAGAAAAATCTGAGAGTATAGATTCTTAAGATTTTATATCTACTCTCATCAATTTGATTGGCTCATGGTTGTTTGTAAGAAATTTTGATTCGAATCAATATAAATTGATTGTTTCGTGCTGGGGGATTTGATTTGTGTAGGTCAATAGTATATTTGATTCGATGATTCTGTATTTGATTTGGGTACGTCAATAATATATTTGATTCGATGATTCTGTACTGGGTTTTCATATTGTAAATCTCTAAACTTTTCTTTGTTTTCTGTTGTTGGTTCTTGATGTTTTTACTTCTTCATAATTAAGGATTTTTCCGATAAGATCTCCCGCTTAATCTTGTACCCTTTGAGATTAGCTTTATTTGATTTTTTTTTTTTTACTGCGTTGTTCTTTGAAATTGAATCATTTAAGCCTTCAAGTATTCGTTTTGCATAATAAGAGAACGAAACAATCACTTTGCATCTTTCTCTCTTTATACCTTTGTTTCTTTATTTGAGGCTGACTCTTTGTCTTTATAATGTTTTGAAGGAAGCTAGCAGTTTAAGCTGCAGGGGATCTACAATTTGTCAAAAGTGAGAGTGAAGAATCTTTTATGTCTGAACAGGCTTCTCTCTTTCAATCATCTATACGGCTTTTAGGAGAGTACTGTCCTTTATCTAGGAAAAAGTCGACTCATAAAAGTTTGCGTCTTGGATCTGTCAAGGCTTACAACAATACGAGCAGTTCGGGTTTTCAGTTTATGCAACCAATCCAGTTTCACTACCTCTTTTGACATTCCCTGTCCTATCTGGTGCTTGCTGCTGTTATTCGTCAAATCAAAATGGCTTTGCAAAACATTGGTGCTTCCAACCGCGACGATGCCTTCTACAGGTACAAGATGCCGAGGATGATGACAAAGATCGAAGGTAGAGGCAATGGTATCAAGACTAATGTTGTTAACATGGTTGAGATCGCTAAGGCCTTGGGGAGACCTGCTACCTACACTACGAAGTATTTTGGTTGTGAGCTGGGTGCACAGTCCAAATTCGATGAGAAGACAGGAACCTCGTTGGTGAATGGAGCTCACGACACTTCCAAGCTTGCGGGACTTCTTGAGAACTTCATCAAAAAGTATGTTCAGTGTTATGGATGTGGGAATCCTGAAACGGAGATACTCATCACAAAGACGCAGATGCTCCAGCTGAAATGTGCCGCTTGTGGGTTTATCTCTGATGTCGATATGAGGGACAAGCTTACGGCGTTTATTCTGAAGCATCCTCCAGAGCAAAAGAAGTCGATGAAGGACAAGAAGTCTATGAGGAGAGCTGAGAAAGAAAGGCTGAAGGAAGGTGAAGCGGCCGATGAGGAAATGATGAAACTCAAGAAGGAGGCTGCTACTAAGAAGAAAGCTACGGGTAGTTCGAAAGAGAAAGTTTTGAAGAAGAAAGAACATTCCCCACCTCCAAGCCAATCTGATGAAAATGAGCAAGCAAACAGCGAAGAAGATGACGATGATGTCCAGTGGCAAACAGATACATCCCGGGAGGCTGCTGAAAAACGAATGAAAGAACAGCTCAGTGCTGCAACAGCAGATATGGTGATGCTGACTACTATTGAAGAGAAAAGGCCAGCAGTTGTGAAGAAGAAGTTGTCAGAATTGCAGCCATCGAAGTTGCCTGAGAACGGCAATAGCAAGATCTTTGAAAATACTCATGAAAAGCTTGTGAGTGAGATACAAGAGCTTCTGAGCTACGGTTCAACTCCTTCCCAACTCAAAACCGCCATAGCTTCAAACTCATCTACTCCTCAGGAGAAGATGGACGCCCTGTTCTCTGCTCTTTTTGGTGGCGAAGGAAAGGGATTCGCTAAAGAAGTGGTCAAGAAGAAGAAATATCTTGTGATGATGATGATGATGATGCAAGAAGATACTGGTGCTCCTCAGCAGATGGTTTTGCTTAACGCATTAGAATCTTTCTGCGTGAATGCGGCCGCAGAGGCTGCCCAAGAAGTTGCTCTTGTTATCAAAGGTCTTTATGATGAAGACCTCGTGGAAGAAGATGTGATTTTCCGATGGTACAAGAAAGGCATCAAAAGCTCCCCCGTGATGAAGAACGTGACTCCTTTCATCGAGTGGCTCCAGAACGCTGAGTCCGAGTCGGAAGAAGAGTGATACTGTTTTCTTTTACTTGGTGTGGTTTAAAATTTGGTTTGTGTCTGTGTCTGTCTGGTTTAGTCCGAGTCATGAATAAGGTAAGAGGACAGTGGCTAAGGTTTCTTCACGTAAGCTGCTCTGGCCATCGTCTCTGTTTGTTATCTTTAGATGTTCTCGTCATTCTGTTTTTAAGTTTCAGACTGTTTCTTTATGTTTTGTCTCTTGGTATTTGTAGTGATTTAGACGTATGTTATATTATTTGGTTAAATATTTTTCTTTCTTTTTTTTTTGGCAAATGTGGATTGAGACTAAACCAAGACAAACATAACTTCAAATATACAAGGTAAACGAAAAGCGAAAACAAGTATAGAATGCACAGCTATAAGAGCAGTCTAATACTAGAAAACAAACGAAATGCAGAACGTCCTGAATTTGAGATCATCCTAAACTATTTTTACAATGGGCAGGAGCCTTTACCGAAGTAGTTATCAGAGGCAAGAATGCTTGACTACAACGTTAAGTTACTTTGTGAGTAGGGGTGTTACGATTAGTCTTCATTTCTGAATCTTGAGCCATAGAGTTGAGAACTTGAGCTTGAGGAGGGAAAGTTAGTTTAAGCTGAAATCCTCTTTATTGGTCTTGGAATTTTTGCTTAGGAACATAGCTTTGTTATTTATTGAAGGAAACAAAATCTTGTTGAAGTTGATAATCTTTGCTTCTATAGTTGTTAAGGTTTTGTTGATAGTTGTCTTGATTTTCTTAATAGTTGACTTCTTCTTGAGTCGATTTATCCACTTCATTCATTTTTCAGAAGTTTGAGTGGTTCTATTGTTTCCAATGAAGTGAATATCATTCTTCTTACTAGATACAAAGAATTTATCCAACTTTTCATTCAAGACTTTAATTTTCTTACTAGTGATGTCCTTAAGCGTTTTGATTCCTCTTAGAAATCTATCATAGTCCTCACCATAATTGTTTGACATATTTCTGGCCCATTTGCAATTAGAAGCCCATATGAAGTAAGAAATCCCACATCGAAAATTGAAGAAAATCCTAAGATTTTAAGTCACCATATAAGGACCTCACAATCTCCTTTGTAATCACCACCAATCACTTCAAATACAATTTAGTTTAATAGTGTCTTAGTTTTAGTTTTAGTTTTAATTTTAGGTAATTTTTAAGGGAGTATAGATCTCTAACTTTGATATTGTTGGGGCCAAGATCAAAAATTCTAGCAACAATATTATTTTATTTCTTTATTTTAAACAATTACTTAACATGAATTTCATTTCGAAGGGTTAATCATGGATAAGACTCTAATGGACGATTTATAGTAATTGTATTCTTTATTTAAATGGTATTTCGTTTATCTTTATTCTTAATGCATGATTAAAGATTGATCACATTGGAGCTGTTCACCTGGAAACCACTAACATGTTGAATTCATCAACCGAAACTAGGATAAGCGAGAAATTGTGTTGTACGATGTGACCAGACTTACATGGCATTGTGAACGTTGATAAATTAAATATTAATGCATGCTCTTCTTCGCGCACAACTGCCAAAGTTATCTGGTCGAGTTGTTAAAAATTGGTGTTTAATTCTACGAAAGTAGGTTTTGCACATTTTTGTGTTTTGAGTTTGTGATTATAATAGACTACGTCTCAAGAATTCATAGGTATAAGTACAAGTAAAGTCGAACCCATGATCCTGAGAAATCCATGTCGCCCAATATTTTGCTTATTATTGCATTCAAACTGCTTTCGACTTTTAGTTATTATAACCCCAATCGGGACACATGATATAAACGAGATTTTACTCGGTTTACTGGTTATTTTATGAAACTTTCATAAGTGACTCATGTTTTTTTTTTAAATATGTTTTTAGTACAATTTTTTTCATATTTGATTGTAGTATATAGACTCTTTTCAGAAAAATCAAGTTAAATATAAGTCAAATGGAGCCAAAAGCCAATTTTGGATACTGAATCTTTTTGTCAACAGTTCAACCTAACATCAAAACCTTCTCACCGTTTTATCATCCTTAATTTGGATGAGAGGTATAGTGATCTACCAAATTTAAGTTCCACTTGACATGAAGAAAATCCAACAACTCAAACTCAAGAAAATGCTTGCACAAGATAAGACCATAAGCAGCCAAAATGGAGCCACATAAGATCACAGCCACGAACTAGCCATTCATGGTCGCAACCATGGTCTGCACAACTGTTTTCAGGTCTAGATCGGTCAAAACCAACCTACTTTGTGACTTTGGGCCATTTTTAATATATAACTCGTTTGAATGATTTTTACTTTATTCCACATCGAAATAATCCTACGGTTTTCTCATCAGTATATATAGGGTAGCACCCCTCTCTTTGTAATCATCAAAAACTTTAAGTGATCTTTTATATTAATAGTTTTAGAATTTTTATCTTTAGTTTTAAGGTTTAGAAGTTTTAGGGTGCTTGAGAGAGGGTCTTTATCTTTAGATTTTTATCTTTAGATTTCTAGCCCTAAACCTAATTCTTCATACTCAGTCTAACCAGCTTGTTTGTTGGGTTATATAGGGAAGCCTATGGCCATGGTCTACTACTCTATGGCTGAGTAGATTGTTTGTTGGGTTATATAGGGAAGTTGTTAAAGAAGAATGATATCGGTTTGATTAGGATTACTTGTACTGAACTTATGCTTGATTTATCTTTCCTTTAAGTTTGTTCTTAATGCATGAAACTAGAGTCATGAACTAGGATCTGATTTTAGGATTGATAAAATAACTAGTGTACTAAACTTATTAACTTGAACTAGCTTAAGGGTGCAATTGTGTTACAGGGTGCGGCATCACACTTATAAGGCATTGTGAATTTTTGCTGAACTTACTACTAATGCATGATCTTTCTCGTGGCTAGCTGCGAGAGTTAACTGGTTGAGTTAAATACATTATATGTTTAATAATATGAGAGTAGATTAGGCATATTATAGTGTTCGAGTTTGTAGAACTAGCTAAAAACACTAGGAGAAAAGTTAGGCTTATATGAATAATTCCAAACCTCTGAGATACTCCCTCGACGCCAAACATTTTACTTTTTTAAGTGCATTTTCGTTTTCTTATTATATTCTATTTGCTATTAGATAACTTGACACCCACTCAAACTTCAATTGTCTTAACTCTCCTCTGATCTTTCTTGACTTTGCAGATATGCATAGTTTCCTTGTGGATCGATACCTTAAGTACTGCATCACACATTTCTACACTTGCAAACCTGAGATTTCATAAATTTAAAATGCTCTGAACAAAAAGGGACGGATCAAGTTTTTGGTGCCATTTATGTGGAATCTGTAGTATCCCCGAACAGGGATACCCACCCTAGGAGGATTGGGAGAATGAGGCATGGAACCAGAACGTTGAAAACGGTCTAAGGGACTAAGAAGAAGGGTTCATGGCCTAGACAATAAGCTAAGCTCAGATGGAAGGAAGCTTAGTTAGGAGGAAGGAGCTAGGAAGGGAGTGTTCAGCTCAAATGAGCTGAACAGTCCAGCTGATCAGATGACAATCAGCTCAACCCGAATGGATGTAGTGATGACCTACTAGGTCAGCTGGTCAGCTAGTGTCACTAGCTGACCCAAGGAGCGGTTGGGCCGAAGGATCACCATTGGTTGACACCCTTTCGGCCAACCAAAGACACCTATTCGCCAAAGGGAAGTTATGGGTGTGATGAAGCCTATAAATACACCTTTGGTAGGCCATTTTCGCATCAACACATCCATGGAAAAACCCATGATTTTTTCCTAAGGCAAAGGCCAATTAAAAGAAGAGAAAGAAGGAGATTTTAGCCGGAATACTCAAGGGTATTGTCTGGCGGTTTAAGATGGAGATTTGGGACGGTTTCCAAGGCAATCAAGACGCGGGTCATATGTGACTGTACGCGGGTCATACGCGTCTGTTCATGGAACGGACATGACTGTTCATGGAATGGACGCGAGTGGCCGGATTTCTCTAGGGGGATCGAGATGATCCGTATACACTATCAAAACAAGAGAAAATGGTTGGAAAGGATCGGTTGAGTATAAAGGATCACGATCGGCCATGGGCCATGATCGTGATCGTGACCGGCCATTGAATGGTAAGCGGATTGATCCACATGAACGGGTTGGAGTGGGTCAACGATTCGCGTGCAACCGCTAAGGCACATCCGTGGAATGAGTTGCCAAAGGTTGACGGATTACCTTAGACCGACCCTTACATGAAACGGATGGATGATCGTAGTCAATAGCAATCAGTCCGAGGGATGGCACAACCGTCCGTGGGATGTACGTTCAGCACACGCGCGTCGTCTGTAACCGTCCGTGGGACGTTCACAGACGAACACGGGTCAATCATACCCGTTCGTGGGACGATCGCGACCATAGCGAACGATCGTACCCGTACGTGGGACGATCGCGACCGTTCGCAGACGATCGTTCCTGCACGCGGGACGACCGTGTCGGTTCACGGACGTACACGCAGACGAACATGTCCGCTCGTGGGTCGCATTATGGTCATTAAATGTGACCAGTTTGAGTCATGAGATGGATTAAGGACATGAACCAATTTAAGGGGAATGTAGAATGATGCAGGAAATGAACACGGCTCAGACGATGGGGCGAATGATAAAGGGAAACAAAGGAATGGAAACAAGTATGGTAGTGAAACCAAAGGAACTAGAAGATCTCTTTTGTACTCGGTCATGTGGGGATGGTTGGTTGAATGACTATGTGCAAAGGAGATCTGTTCTATGGATTTTGATGAGCAAACGAGTTAAATGTGGAAGAAAGCACAAGGACAAAGGAACCAGGATGTTCAACCGATTTCACACCGAATCGCTACTAAGGCTAAGAAACACATTAAGTAGCCAAATTCTATTCTAAGTAATGGTTTAGAATGGAATAGGCGAACAGAACAATTTAAGTAAAGACTTAGGTGGTTATAATGGATAGATAGGATTGGAACCTCGAAAAGAGTTTTGAAAAAACGAAATAAGAACTCATGAGGTTCACGGATGGATCGTTTCTTTAGAAGAACGATATTAGTTTTAAGTAAGGATTTCCGCTGCGTATTGATCTATGACTAGAAGTTCATGAAGGATCTATGACTAGAAGTCAATAGGAAGATCCGAGGAATACTTGTTCCTAAGGGAAACTTTAAAATAGGACGTAATTTAGGGAGGTTCAGGTCTCGGAACAGCATGGCCATTTGAACGCATCGACCGCGGCCTAGGGTGGCCGGTTCGGGGCTTGACAAATGGTATCGGAGCGGAGTTTTTTATAGGACGATGCGGTTCACTTCGTGGAAAAGAACGCACATAACTGGTTGCTTGCAAAGTCAAGTGTACCAAGGACGCACCGAGTCTTGGGCAGACTTTGAGATCAAGTCCAATAGGAAGTACTTTCCAGCTGAGTATGGGATCAGTTGGAAGTTCGTATTTACCAGCCGAGTATGGTATCAGTTGAAAGATTAGTTCTTGGATTTTGATTAAGGTCGCAAGATGGTGCTGAGGTGAACCAGATGAGGGCGCAGTCACGGGAAAGTGGCTGGCCAAACCGGGAGGGACCGAAAGAGGGAGATGGGATTAAGTTGGGGCTGATCACCATACCTCTAGAAATCCGCACCAAAGTATGTACGAAGGCGGCAGTAAGGATCAAGGGATCCGAGAATGTCCGCAAAGTAAAGAGGAAAATGGGATTGAGTTGGGGCTGATTGCCATCCTCTAGAAACCGGTACAAAAAGTTCCACTTGCGGAAACAATGGAAGCGCACTTTGGGGAGTGTAGGAAGCAAGGAAGAGTACGTGCGAAGTGCAGCAGTAGGGACCACATGATCCTAAGCTGTCTGCAAAATAAGGGAAAAGAAATAGCGACAAATGAAAGACCAATAATATGCTTCCACTGTGTAAAGGCCGGGCATCACAAGGGTGAATGCTCGAAGCTGATAGAAGAAAAGCAGAGACCAGAAATAAAACATGGGAATGAAAGTCAAACGGAAAAGGCTAAGGGCTAGACCAGGACACCACATGTTTATGAACTAGTTGAGGACATTGGCGTGGCCAACTCTTATAATGTAATTGCTTGTCTGTCATTAACCCCACGTCTTCAAATTGTTTTGTGTGTCATTACATTTGAAGAAAAGGGTTAGGTTGCTTAGAATTGTGAATGCGTAAGAACCATAACAGGGCCGAGTCCAAGGAGGACAAGTGTTGGAAATGTGTCCAGTAATCTCGGTACTGTCTCTAGAAAGTAAGAGTATGTCAAAGATCAGACATAAGTCATATAATACTGGGGGTCATGATAGCTTGCTAGAGTCCGCTCATGATCTATAAGTCTTGGACTTATTGCCTTTATTATATGATCCCATATGGGTCACACGCCTAAGCTAACAGGAAATCGTGTAGGAACGGTTTAGCAGAAGTATGGTAAAAGTGCTAGGCATTTACTATACTTAGAGAGAATAAGAGGGTTTAGCCATTGTGCATCGATCGATGCATAAGGTGCAACGATCGATGCAATGCGCGAACGCCTCGGAGTTAATTGGCATTTGGGCCAAATGGCCCAAAACGAACTGAACAAGTTTTATATAAACTTAAGACGAGTTCAGGTCGTGTAGCCCTAGCCGCGACTCTCTCTCTCCCTGCGACCTCCCTCAGCTCGGCCTAGCAGCTTTCTTCCTGCTTGGTGTGCGTGTGTGAACCTCTGGAGGAGTTATCACTCGGTGGCTCTCTGATCTCTGACCTGCTCTCTCTTTCCGCTGCAAAACAGGTAAAAGGTGAGATCCACTTATGTTTCTAATCAAGAGAACCTAGATCTGGCATGTTTAGGATCAAGTAATCTGATGAATTGAATCAGGATTAACACCCAAAGATCCATCAGTGGTATCAGAGCCATTGGTTCTGGTTTTTCTTGTTTAGATTCAAGTTTAGGATTGTTTTCTTGTTTAAGAAGTGTTTTGAATCAATTACTGATAAGAGAAATCACTTAAGCAACAAGGAATTGAAACCTAAACACATTTGAAATCGCAAAAATCCAAGCTATATTGATTTGGAAGAATGCGATTTTCATAAAGAAGTATCGGCTGTGATCGCGATGCATCGATCGATGCGATCGCATGATCGGTCGATGCAACCACGAGAGATCGCATTGCATCGATCGATGCAATGCAAGGATCGATCGTTGCAGTCGCGAGAGATTGACCGCGATCGCATGGATCGTTCAAACGATCGCATGGATCTCGCGAGAATCTCTCGGCCAGACCTGATAACCGTTCGTGCACGCGTGAGAGCATCGATCGATGCAGGATCGATGAACGATCGTTGCAGGATCGATGCTGAGAGCATCGATCGATGCGGTTAGGGTTTAGACTCGGTTTAATTTAATTAAAATTAAACGTCTCGGTTTAATAAACAGATTTAATAATTTTATTAAGTCTGGTTAAACCGGGATAAGAAATCCAATGTCGAAATAATTATTGGATTTAGTGCCTAAACCAGGATTTTCTAATTTGATTTGGTTGGACCAAATAAATTGAGAAAATCCGGTTTAGTAAATAACCGGTTGACAATTGTGGTCGTCGTAGTAATTAATTTTGGTTAGACCAATTTTAATGAACCAGACCGGTTATGTCATTTAATTAGACAATTGGGTTATGTCTTGGACATGGACCAATTCTTGGGCCTCGGGCCAAGAAGTTAAAACAATTGGGCCAATTATTTGAGTCTCTTCTTCAGATTAATTTAAAATTTATTTTTATAAAATTTTAAAATCGATTTTAAATTAATAAGTTTCCAAAATTTTGAAATTAGAAAGTTTCTTAATTTAGAAGTTTCTGAATTTGCATGTTTTGGATTTAAGGAAAGTTTCCAATTTTAGAAAGTTTCCTAAAATAGTAGGTTTCCTAAAATAGAAAGTTTCCCGAAATAGTAATCTTCTATTTTGGGAATGAAATTTTAATAAACCTACGAACCTCATATAATATCAAGCGTTGGATGTCTTGTCCATTCTATGTCAGCTGTCAAAGCCCATTCAATTGTATTCATGGCCTTACAGTGTGAGGATGTCTGCTTTTGCGTGGGTAAGACGGTTTGTGATTCATAAATGTCATTGGGAGTCCCAGACATTAATGATTACATGACTGTATAGTCTGGTTTTCTTGACTAGGCCATCGGGAGTCCCGGGCCTTGAGACATCAGAGTGGATTGGGCCTCGGGCCCAGATTCACAACCAAGAGTTATATCACGGATATAATTAGCCGATACAGGGCTTACCGATATAAGCTAAGGTTGGGTGACGGCCAGTGGCCCACTTTAATCTTAGTTATATGTGGATCTTGGAATCATTATATTCTATTGAGGGTAACTTATGTTATTGAATATAATGCATGATTAATCATATTAAATTTAATACGAGATTAATCATATTGAACATATTAACTAAAATCCTTTTATCTTAATTTTCAGTTATGACTAGCACAAACAATCAAAACACTTTCTCGATCCGATCTGTCCTTAAGATGGACAAGCTGAACGGATCAAATTTCTTGACTTGGTCGCGGAACCTGAGGCTAGTCCTCAGACAGGAGAGAAAGGACTATGTTCTTGAGAGAGCTCTCCCCGTGAGGATCGGGTCCAATGCTCCTCATGCAGTATATGATGCTTGGAATAAGCATTATAATGATGCGGTAGATGTGCGTGGTCTGATATTGGCTACCATGGACTCAGACTTGCGGAAGCAATATGAGAACATGGAGTCGCCAATAGAGATGATCAGCAGCCTGAAATTGAAATTTCAGGAGCAGATAAGAGTGGAGAGATACCAGTTGGTTAAATCTCTCACTAGCTGCAAGCTACCAAATGATCATCCAGTAAGTCCTCATGTCAGTAAAATGATGGGTTACATTGATAACCTGAGGAAACTGGATTATCCAGTTAGCCAAGAATTGGCAACTGAGATCATTCTGCAGTCACTGCCGTCAAGCTATGATAAGTTCAGAAGGAACTATATCAAGAAAGGCTTAACGAAGACGCTGACTGAACTGCATGATATGCTCAAGACAGTTGAGCCAAACATGAAGAGTACCCTGAAAAATCTCATGAATGAGAAGGGTAGGTTTGATAAACCTAGTGCTGACAAGGGTGAAGGCAAAGTTGTCCAGATTTTGAATCATGGCAAGCGTGTGTCTTCTGAGCCCGAGTCAGATACCTCTTACGTTGGTAAGTGCTGCTACTGTAAGGAGACAGGGCATTGGAAGAGAGATTGCATTAAATTCATGGAAGATGATGAGGAGTTAAAGTCGATGTATGCGACTACTTCCTCAGGTATTCATGTTATTACTTCAAGTTCTACCTTAAAGGTATTGGATACTGGTTGTGGCACTGATATTTGTGATAATATGCAGAGCTTAAGCAACAGTAGAACGTTGAAGGAAGGGCAAGTGAAACTACATGTCTGGAAGGAGCTTGGGATGCTGCCTCAGTCGTAGGGTTTTTCACTTATAGATCCCTTTGAGGCTTGGTTTTGTATTAAGTAATTGCTACAATGTACCTGCTTTAAGCAGAGTTGTCTTTCATTTTCTTGTAAGAATTTGAATGTTTTTCATTTTGATAAAAGACAAGTTTTGTTCTTTTGATCTTAATGAAATATTAATTGTAGCACCCTATTCATGGAATGGGTTTTATATCTTAAACCAAAAGTGCCTAAATGTAACATAAATACCGAATTGGTTTAAATCTGATGAATTAAACCTGATTTTTCTTGGCATAAAGTCTTGGTCACATAGAGTAAGTCGGATTCAGAAATCCCATAGTCATGGACTGTTGGGCTCATTTGATAAAATATCTTATGAGACTTGAATTCTGTTTACTAGACCAAAAGGTAAAGGGCCTATCTTAGCCGAGCTAGAGAAAAGCCCAAAGGCTTATTGGACCTGGAACATACTCATGTATGTGGCCCAATGAGCAGTAATGCCAGAGAAAATCTTCTGTACTTCATTGTCTCTACTGATTACTTCAGTGAGTGTGACTGTATTCATTTGATGAGACACAAGTCGGAATTCTTTGACATGGTCGAAAGAGTTCCAGAATGAAGTATAGGATCTGAGTGACAAAAGTATTAAGACTCTGGATTAAATCACGAGTGAGAATACTTAAGTCATTGATTGTGTGATCATCTTAATGAGTGTGAAATCGTTTCACAGCTCAGTTCTCCTGAAAACCTGAAGGTGTTTCTGTGAGAAAGAATCAGATCTTATTAGAAATGATTAAAGATGAGTCACACGAATCTTCCATGATATTATTTAAGAATAACGCTCTAAAATATCTAAGTTTACGCTGAAATAGTTCCACAAATATCAGTTGAAAGACACCACGTTAATGTGGATTGGAATCGATCCAAATTTGTCTTTACTGAGTATTTGTAGTTGTGCTACTTCGCTGGTTGTCCTAGAGAAACTAAGGCTTGTTACTTTTACGTCCAATCTGTTTTCTAAGAAGGGAAGTTATTTTCCAAGAAGAACAGTGGGAGTAAAAGCATAACTCGAAGTTTTCTTAGGGAAACCAAGGCTCGGTACTTTTACGACCATTCTGTTTTCTAAGAAGGGAAATTACTTTCCAAGAAGAACAGTGGGAGTAAAAGGTATTTCTACGACCATTCTGTTTTCTAAGAAAGGAAGTTAATTTCCAAGAAGAACAGTGGGAGTAAAAGTACAACTCGAAGAAATTCGAGAAATACAGGAGGCTGCTTTACCTATTGAGGGAGAGCAGCGGAAGGATTTACAGATTTCTGTAGAATCTACACCTGTGGAGCCTGAAGTTCGCAGATATGAATGAATCAGTTACTAATCAGAGAGTGATTTCTCGTCATTAGTTGAACCTGATAATCATTGAAAGTTCGCATGATCTGATGATCATTGAAAGCGACGAATCTGCGAAATTCAAAGAAGCGAAAGTAAGCCCGGACTCCGAAAAATTACATTTTATGTAAGATAGCTTCATCGATCCATTCATGGATGGAAGCAAACATATCGGAGTTGGAATCTTCGTTCTGTTGAAGTAGTCAAGGTTTTGACTTGAACAGGAACGAAGCGGAACTGTGTGTTTACTAATAGATTAGTGGGAGCGATATTGCATTTCTCAAAGTGTATGTCGATGACATACTGATTCTCGGATATAACGTCCCAACGCTGTAGTCGGTAAAGGACTAGCTTGGGAGTTGGTTTAATGAATGACATGGGTAAAGCCACGTAGTCTTGGATTTTGGATTTAAAGATAGAGATCCAAAAGAGCTGGTAGGACAATGTCAGGATTCTTAAATTGACAAAGTCCTCACTACAAGAAATGTGCCTTTCCATAGCGCCTGATAACCGCTATCGTTGGATTCTATAGCGCTTTTACGTCCGCTGTATATGCTCCCGTTATAAAAAGTATGACACTTTTTATAGCACTTTTGGAAAGTGCAATAATATTATTCACTTTACATAGCGCTTTTGTTTTTGCAATATATTATTTTTTAATAGCATTTTGTTTTCGTTATTATATGTTTTATTCATTGCATTTTTTTGTTGCTATCTTTTATTTGTGATAGCATTTTTTTTTTCTGATGTTCTACTGCAATATTTTTACAATTTAAATTCTAAACTACTAAATTGGAACCGTTAGAAAACATGATATTCTCATTAAAACCAAACAGCTTACAATGTATAACAAGATACAAAGGTTCCAAACTAAATATGGATTTCAAAGTTACATCACACTAATTTGAGTTTGTCATTAGGCCAAGCCAACACACTACCTGTAGCATCAGCAATACATTCGATTTCTGAATTTGGTCTCCACACTTTGGCATCTCCAATCTTTGACAAATCTACAAGTATCTTCGAAGCATTAGGACCAATCGGAACAAAGTGCACAAGATCAGCTGGATTTGTTGATAAAACACGGCCCTCTGCCACAATTTTTCCTGAGCCGATGCAATCATAGAGAATACACTTCTTGTTGGTACCTTTGCTACTGCCTGTGATGTTTAAATGTATCACACGCAAATAGGAGTAGGTAAGTTTAGCTTTTACCGCAGGTGATGTTTTATGTGAGTCCACCAATCTGCTAATGAAACTAATCTTATCCACTGGCCATGCGATGGACATATGAATGGCATCACCCATTTCTGCCATCTCAGGACTTGGCCTCCACAGAAAAGCTTTCTCATCAATCACCTTCTCAATCTTCATAATTGCAGCATTAGGACCCAGCATAATTCCATTGACCTTCTCACTTGGATCAACTGAACAGATTTTACCCTCAGCAACAATGTCAGAACCATTCCAAGCATATATGTTGCATGTCGTCTGTGATTCAGAAGTGTCCTAAGGATTCATGAAAATGTATCAGTCATCTCATTATTCAGGTTGACAACACCACTCATTAATTATAACATTTACCGTGGATCCAACAGGTTTAACACCAGATGAGCTGCAGTCAGGTGATTCGAAAACAATTCTGTCAACTGGCCAAGGAATTTTGGTTCCAATAGCTTCACCAATTGAAGAAACTGCTAATGTAGGCCTCCATAGATAAGCGTCTGGTGTTGTAGCAGATTTCACAATAACAGCTGCTGCATTAGGACCGATTGGAAGTTGACCAATCTTATAGCTTGGTTCCGCCGAGCAAAATTCTCCTTCCCCAACAACTTCATCTGCTACTGAATACCAATCCAATATCTTGCACTTAACAGGTTCTGTGCTTTTGTTCGAAACATTAGACTGAGCATCTCCATCTGCACATGGTGACTAACAAGGAGGAAACGAATTGGTTAAAATCTTATTTCATTCAGAATCATTAGATGCTAATCAATGCATGGGCAGAAAATCTCACTAGGATAGCCCAGCAACTTCTCTGCTTCATTCACAAACTTTTTGGCCCCTTCAGCATACTCTAAGCTATTCCTGTAAAGAAAACCATGAAATTCCAAGTATCAAAATACCTCAGAAACTCATTGAAATGTAAAGTATAAAGATAAGACATAGAGTTTCATACCTAGGTAACCAAACCCATGACTTCTCCATATTACACCAAACACAACCCAACTCCACGAAGATTTATATACATAAGTTAGCAGAAAACAATTGATCAGACACTTACATATAGAAAATCAGCAATTTGATAAGAAATATGTCACAACAACAGTTAGAAAAGGGAATAACAATATTACCAGTTAGCTAGAGTCTTCTGCAAAAAGGGCGTGTAGATCTGTAACAAAAAATACAATTAGATTACTCTAATCTAAGAACCCTAAATAGACACAAACCCGCGAACCCAGAAACACGATTTGACCAAAGCCACGAACTCAAGAATCTGCAAAGTATTCACTCAAAACCAGGAAAAAAAAACCCTAAATCGACTCAATCTAAGAACCCTAAATCGACTCAAACCCATTGTATCTGTAGGCTGATGACTAACATTACGACAATCAATGCATGGGCAGAAAATCTCACTAGGATAGCCCAGCAACTTCTCTGCTTCATTCACAAACTTTTTGGCCCCTTCAGCATACTCTAAGCTATTCCTGTAAAGAAAACCATGAAATTCCAAGTATCAAAATACCTCAGAAACTCATTGAAATGTAAAGTATAAAGATAAGACATAGAGTTTCATACCTAGGTAACCAAACCCATGACTTCTCCATATTACACCAAACACAACCCAACTCCACGAAGATTTATATACATAAGTTAGCAGAAAACAATTGATCAGACACTTACATATAGAAAATCAGCAATTTGATAAGAAATATGTCACAACAACAGTTAGAAAAGGGAATAACAATATTACCAGTTAGCTAGAGTCTTCTGCAAAAAGGGCGTGTAGATCTGTAACAAAAAATACAATTAGATTACTCTAATCTAAGAACCCTAAATAGACACAAACCCGCGAACCCAGAAACACGATTTGACCAAAGCCACGAACTCAAGAATCTGCAAAGTATTCACTCAAAACCAGGAAAAAAAAACCCTAAATCGACTCAATCTAAGAACCCTAAATCGACTCAAACCCATTGAACTAAAGAATCTACAAAGATTTCGATCAAAACCAGGAAAAAACCCATAAATCGATTCAATGTAAGAACTCTAAATCGGCTCAAACCCACGAACCCAGAAACACGAAATAACATAAAACCTTCACTGTTACCTGTCAAACTTAAATCCGAAGGCCGAAGACAACGAAAATGGTGAAGATCTCCGGACCTAATTTCTGTTCTCACTGAACGAGAGCTACAGTGAAAGAGGAAGAACACGAGATCTGTTTTTTTCTAAGTTTTTAATTTTTTGTCCTTAATGTTTTTTTAGCTCCTAAAAAATTGTCGCGGGCTTTGGGAAAAATTATTCCCGCCTCACCTACAGTAGCACTAATAATTGTAATGTGCTATCTTAGACTAAAATTTTTAGCCCGCCACATATCAATTTTTACGCGGCCAACATTATATAGCACTACCAAATCGCAAACGCTATGAAATATTGGTCTCAAACTCTTTTATAGCGGAAAATTCGAAAACGCTATTATTAAGTGCTATCTATAACTCAATTTCTTGTAGTGCCTACACGTTTTTCAGCAATCCAAGAAGGGTTTTATGCCAATGTCACATGGCATTACGTTAAGCAAGATACAGTATCCTACGATAACTGCTGAGCTTAAATGCATGGATAGGATTCCATATGCTTCGGTAATTGGATCTATCATGTATGCCATGAAACGTACTTGTTTGATGTTGCTTTAATGTTAAGCAAGACAAGTAAAGACCAGTCAAATCCAGCAAAGAATCAAGTTTCCTAAAGTATGTCCTAAAGTATTTGAGGAATACTAAGGATAAGTTCTTGATTTACGGAGAAAGTGATGTGCTACAAGTCAGCAGAGTCTGAAAGGCAAGTTTCCAATAGACAAAGATGATTTCCGATCACAGTCCGGTTATATCTTGTGTCTATCTGGCGGTGCAAGGCACTGTTGCTGACTCAATGACTTAAGCTGAACATTTCGCAACTTGGGAAGTGGCGAAAGAGGTTGTTTGGAAAGAAGAGTTCATCACTGAACTTGATGTGATTCCCAGCATAGATGAGTCTAGCTGCACATCAGAGGTCCAAACACCTTGAGATAAATGACAGAGATGTTAAGTAGATCAGCAAGTTTCAACAAATGAGAACGTTGCTAATCTATTAACGAAGCCACTCCTTAGCCCTAAGCACGAGTCACGGACTGTAGCTGTAGGATAAGTGAAGTTAAGATATAGTCTTAATTTCAGTGGGAGTTATTAAAGGGCTTTATTTAGTTATTGGATATGTTCTTGAAATAACATTTAAGATGTTTAATGAAATTATTATTTCATGATTATTTTAACTGTGATGAAATAATCGTTCCAAAATGATATGAACCATTTTATAGGTCATCGAAGTAAATGACTTGATCTTGAGTCATCGAAGTCATTTAGCTTGATCATGAGACCCTATATTTGATAGATGTTTATATCATCCCGTCCCTAGTTAAAGGTTGTTGAAATTGGAACACCAACAACCGTGTGAGACTGGATTGGTACGTGACTTATGACAAAGTCTCAGTGTGTCATAGATGCGCGACATCAAAGTCAGTACATAGGTGTATGTTGGGGAACATACGACCGGACAAGACCCGCTTATAAGAACTCTTCAGGATATTTATATCTGTGTCATAAGAGATTCTTACTACGACTATAGAGTATAGTCCTTAGACCTGAGTTCGCATGCATGTAACTGCACATGGACTGATGCACTTTGATCATTGTCTAACGCTATCATTCTGCGATAGTTATAAGGACCTTGTTTGGGTACATTATGAAATGAGTAGTTTACAGTGATGGAACAAGACGGGATTTGTCCCTCCAATATAAATGGAGTGAATATCTCTAGGCCAATCGGAGATTTGAATACTGGAAAATGCATGGCCATGCTCAAAAGGACTTTCCCGAGTCGTTTGGATTGTCAGTATCAAATCAGAGTCCGATGAACAAGATTAGGCTTTATAAGGATGACACCAATCTTGCCTTATGACTAATCGAGATATTGAGACAAAAGGATTATGAATACAGAGATTCCAGTACAAGTGGGAGATTGTTGGAAATGTGTCCAGTAATCTCGGTACTGTCTCTAGAAAGTAAGAGTATGTCAAAGATCAGACATAAGTCATATAATACTGGGGGTCATGATGGCTTGCTAGAGTCCGCTCATGATCTATAAGTCTTGGACTTATTGCCTTTATTATATGATCCCATATGGGTCACACGCCTAAGCTAACAGGAAATCGTGTAGGAACGGTTTAGCAGAAGTATGGTAAAAGTGCTAGGCATTTACTATACTTAGAGAGAATAAGAGGGTTTAGCCATTGTGCATCGATCGATGCATAAGGTGCAACGATCGATGCAATGCGCGAACGCCTCAGAGTTAATTGGCATTTGGGCCAAATGGCCCAAAACGAACTGAACAAGTTTTATATAAACTTAAGACGAGTTCAGGTCGTGTAGCCCTAGCCGCGACTCTCTCTCTCCCTGCGACCTCCCTCAGCTCGGCCTAGCAGCTTTCTTCCTGCTTGGTGTGCGTGTGTGAACCTCTGGAGGAGTTATCACTCGGTGGCTCTCTGATCTCTGACCTGCTCTCTCTTTCCGCTGCAAAACAGGTAAAAGGTGAGATCCACTTATGTTTCTAATCAAGAGAACCTAGATCTGGCATGTTTAGGATCAAGTAATCTGATGAATTGAATCAGGATTAACACCCAAAGATCCATCAACAAGGGCCAAGCTTCCCATAGAATTGGGAAAAGAAACAAGTCCAAAAAGGATCGGGCCAAACTTTCCATAGTGTTGGAAAAAGGGTTAGGTCGCTTAGCATTATAAATGTGTAAGGACTGAAATCATTGGTGGTGTTGAAACACACACACTGGTTGACTCCGGGGCTACCCATAGTGTTGTGAGCCCGGGGATGATTGATAAAGGTCGAGTCCTACGGGGACCAGCATATGATCTAGTAAGGAGAATTACTAAGATTAAGAACCTAAGATCAAGTCCAGGGAGGACAAGGATAAAGTGTGGATCAAGTCCGTAAGGATTCTGATCAGGATTTGACTAAGTCCAAGACAAGAGAAAAATCAGGGAAATGATTAAGTCTTGACGGACCAAGGTCAATGGGAAATAGAAAGGTATATGGGGCCAGGCCAGAGAGTGGACACTAAAAGTTAACCTCCACCGAATTCGGGGACGAATTGCCAATCGGTGGGGTAGACTTGTAGCTTCCCAGTGCCAGGAACGCATTGATCTCTCAATGGCTAAGGAGTCTAATAAGGCAACCGTAACAGCCAAGGCAGACATGTTGTAGAATAATCGGTCTAAGTTCCAAAGGGAAAACGTGATTTGTCATGGGTCAAGATCACAGCCGTGTATCATGAATATGGGTTGGTTATGGTCGAACGTACGAAAAGGTGCAAATGGGTTCGGGACGGTTTGCGTACGAGCCAAGTGGTACATCCGTCGGACGATATCGCTGGTCAACGGAACACGTCCGCGGACTGGATTATGTGCGTAACGGATGGTATATCCATACAGAATCATGACCGGATGGGCTTAAGGATATGTATGGATGATGGCTTTGTCTGTGGGACGATCTCACCGATCGCGGGACGATCATGGGACGATCCCAGGACGCGCGGGATGACCACACCCGATCGTGGGACGATCGTATCCGTTCGCGGACGATCGCACCTGACCGTAAGGGCGCGATCAAGTGGAGCCCGTTAGTGGAAAACAACCTGACCACGTTCGTGTCCGTTCATTATGACCGGATATAAAGGGACTTAGGCCATATTAGTTGGAATGTAGAATGGCAAGGGAATTATTGTGGCCAATGGAATGTTGGTACACATAAAATGATTGCTAACGCATTCGAATTTTAATAGCCTTGAATGGTTCATAGAGTTGGAACGGGGTAAACACCTTGAGTCGGATTCAGGGACGAATCCCTTTCAAGGGGGGTAGACTTGTAGTATCCCCGAACCGAGATACCCACCCTACGAGGATTGGGGAATGAGGCATGGAACCAGAACATTGAAAACGGTCTAAGGGACTAAGAAGAAGGGTCCATGGCCTAGAAAAGAAGCTAAGCTCAGCTGGATGCGAGCTTAGTTAGGAGAAAAGGAGCTAGGAAGGGAGTATTCAGCTCAAATGAGCTGAACAGTCCAGCTGATCAGCTGGGTCAACTGATAATCATTTCAACCCAGCTGGATGTAGTGATGACCTACTAGGTCAGACCCCAAGGGGCGGTTTGGCCGAAGGGTCACCATTGGTTGGCACCCTTTTGGCTAACCAAAGACACCCATTCGCCAAAGGGAAGTTATGGACGTGGTGAAGCTTATAAATACACCTTTCGTAGGCCATTTTCGCATCAACACATCCATGGAAGAACCCATGGTTTTTCCTATGGAAAAGGCCAATTAAAAGAAGAGAAAGAAGGATATTTTGGCTGGAATACTCAAGGGTATTGGCCGGCAGTTTAAGATGGAGATTTGGGACGGTTTCAAAGGCAATCAAGGCTGGGAAACAAGAGGCAAATACCCATAAACTTATGAAGGAAAATTTGGGGCTGAAGGAAACCGAGAAACAGCTTGGTACACGTGCGACGACCGGAAGTGTCCATGGATCAACCGAAAATCATCTACGGGTCGACCGGAAACGACTACGGGTCATATGTGACCGTCCGCGGGTCATACGGGACTATTTGTGGAACGGACACGAATGTTCGTGGAATGGACGCGACTTGTCGGATTGCTCTGGGGGATCGAGATGATCCCTATACACTATGGGAACTAAGAGAAAATATTTGGAAAGTGTCGGTTGAGTATAAAGGATTACGATTAAAGGATTACGATTGGCCATGGGTCAGGATCGTGATCGTGACCGGACATCGGATGGTAAGCGGATTGATCCAGGTGAACGGGTTGTAATGGGTCAACGAGTCGCGTGCATCCACTAAGGCACATCCGTGGAATGAGTTGCCAAAGGTTGACAGATTACGTTATACCGGCCCTTACATGAAATGGACGGATGATCCAGGTCAATAAAAACCAGCTTGAGGGTTGGCACAACCGTCTGTGGGATGTACGTTTGGTACAAGCGGGTCGTCTGTAACCCTCTGTGGGACATTCGCAGACGAACGTGGTCGATCGTACCCATTCGTGGGACGATCGCGACCGTACGCGAACGATCGTACCCGTACGTGGGACGATCGCGACCGTTCGTGGATGATCGTTCCTGCACGCAGGACGACCATGTCGGTTAACGGATGTACACGCGGACGAACGTGTCCGTTCGTGGGTCGCGTTACGGTCATTGAACGTGACCAGTTTGGGTCATGGGACGGATTAAGGACATGAACCGATTTTAGAGGAATGTAGAATGATGTAGGAAATGAACACGGCTCGTACAAAGGGGCGAATGATAAAGGGAAACAAAGGAATGGAAACGAGTATGTTGGTCAATTCAAAGGAACTTGAAGATCTCTTTTGTACTCGGTCATGTGGGGATGGTTGGTTGAATGACTAAGTACAAAGGGGATCTGTTATATGGATTTTGATGAACAGACAAGTTAAATGGTGGAAGTAAGCACAAGGACAAAGGAATCAGGATGTTCAACCGATTTCATACCAAATCTTTACTATGGCTAAGGTACACCTTAAGTAGCCAAATTATATTCTGAGTAATGGTTTAGAATGGAATAGGAGAACATAAAAATCTAAGTAAAGACTTAGTTGGTTAGAATGGATAGATATGATTGGAACCTCGTAAAGAGTTTTGAGAAAACGAAATAAGAACTCATGAGGTTCACAGATGGATCCTTTCCGCTGCACATTGATATTATGGTCAAGTAATGATTTCCGCTACACATTGATAAGTATGAAGGATCTAAGACTAGAAGTCAATAGGAAGATCCGAGGAATACTTGTTCCTAATAGAAAAATTAAAATAGGATGAAAGGAAGGTTTAGGCCTGGGAACGGCCTTGCAATTTAAATGCATCGACCGCAGCCTAAGGTGGCCGGGTCGGGGCTTCACATAATTTATATGTCTTCATATACCTAGTTTTAAAGGTTAGTAATAATATGACTCTAAGAACACCCTTTTCTTCTACTGTTCATTTTTGTTTCTCTTTGTTTCTCTTTGTTTCAGGATTCTGAAACATGGATCAATCTCTGGAGATTGATCAAAGTTTGAACCAGGACATTCGGGACCCATCTCAGGTTCACAGCCCACACGACTCTCAAAGCTCCCCCATTTTCGTGGAGAACAGACTGCCCATATGCAGTGCATGAACTTCTCACACACCCATCTTTTTCCTCATTTGATTTTGAGAAATCATAACCGGCCTAAACCACTTCATCTCATGTAAATCAACTTGAGGGAATCATAAGCCAATACTTAGACTACTAAGCTATGTGTGACTCTATCTTAGATAAGCTCTCTCTGCAACCTTTTCCAAGAAACCGTAGGATATTTCAGTTCATATCTAAGTGCTTAAGAAGTAAGCTTATAAACATGAAGAAATTGAAAATGTAAGGCTATGTGTTTTTCAGAATAACGAAACGCAATACACACTTTGGTTCTGAAAAACTTGCTTTATGTTAGATTGACCTTATGATCTTACAAGAACACTATGCTCAATCTAATCTCTCAAACTCAATGATCTATACTTGATCACTTGAGCTCTCACAAATTCTCTCCTTTTTAAACGCTTGCCCTTTACACGGCGCAAGCTCTCCTATTTATACAAGATAGGATCGCTAACCTAGTTAGCTCAAACCCTTAAGAAGATAAACCTTATCTCTTAAGATATCTTTATAGAATCCTAACAACCTTAACTACTTTAAGATCTAGGAAACTCTTTTAATCTTCATTAAATATTTGTCTCAAATATTCTCCAAGATGTATGTCCAGCTCGCCATATATCTCGGATAGTCCACCTCAGCTCCAGCTCTTGGTTAAGTCGATCCACTAAGTCCTCAACCATGCTTCACACGTTGCTCGTCTGTATCACTCCTTGAGCTACTCCTTGACTGATACATGAAGTGACTCAGCTACATCTTCAATCTCCCCCTTTTTAGGATTGTGTGTCTCTCAAGTACCTATAGATAATTAAGAATACTAGACAAGAGCCAAACAAGTCGTATTCTGGAAACCTGTATTTTTGATTAGATTTCTCAAATCATAATTACTTGTTTCATGAACAAAAAAGTGAGTTTCAACAAGAGAGTTTTTGTAATTCAAAACATAACCGAGATGTTATCATCAGATTACTACAAACCAAAACAACTCCCCCATAATCCTAGACTTGTTCCAAAGTGAACCGATTAAAAAAAACTAAACTAAATTGGCTTCACTCCCCCATAATCCTGTGCTCATATCTTAGCCACTATCCTCATCTCCCCCTTCTTGGGATCACACAATGTTAAAAACATATGGTTAGTAGTTAAAGAGCTTGCTTTGGAGAGAGATTCTTACCTGGCATAGCTCGGAGAAGACGCTGAATCACCTCAGAGAAGGTTTGGAGTGCTTTGGCAGTGTCTGCAACTGCTTCTCTAGCTGCATGAGGGCTACAGTTTCCAACTGGTACACGAACTGATCCAAGACACTATCTCCTGCATTGTTTGAGTCGAGGATCGTGGAGCAGATGCACTGGAGCTGGCACGAAGTGGTGCATATTTCTTTGGACTAGCCCTGACAACCTCTTTCTTCTTCTCATGCTTAGCCTCCTCAGTTTTGATGAATGCTTCCCAAGATCGTGAGTCCTTCTTGTAGAAGACAGGAGCAATCACCTTTTCTCCTTTGAGCAAAGTAGTGGCATGTTGAACCTTCATGAGACCAGTGATGATCCTCGGAAACGCCAGCTAACGAGACTCAGACTCTTTCACCACTCCTAGAGACAAGATTTGCTTAAAGATCATCTTCCCAACATCAGTTCTGATCCCTTGAGCTATCTTGTAGAGTAGCCTCGCTCTTTGTTCAGACAGATGATGTTTATGGGTAGTTGGGATCCAGTTATAGGCCGTAAGAACACTTAATGCTGCGTAGCAATGTGGAAGACCTGTGGCAGTGAGCTCTTTCCATCCTTTCTTTCCTTCACTGAGATACATAGCTATTGTTTCCATGCTCTCTGATTCAGCTTCAGTGTCAGCCTGAACCTCTTCATCAGTCAGCTCTTGAAGACCCAAGGATTCGTTAATCGCAGCTGGAGAAAGCTCGTACACGAATCCCCTGAACCAAACTTCCACCTTTTCAACAGAGTCTTCAATTTTTACACTCGACAGACCAGTGTAGAATTCACTGATGTGCTCTTTGACGTACCCAGCTAGTACGGTCACAGTTGTTACCAGATTTCCATCCTTAATCAGTTCAATATATCCCCATTCATCCTCTTCTTCCATATCTACCAATCTCTTAGGCAAGATTCCACGAGTATGAAAAAGTTTGTACCTTTCTTTATCCAAGGATCGGGATATCTTTGGCTTCTTAGCTAGTATTGGTCTCCCAAAAGATGTCTTTACTTTGAAATCTTTCTTCTCTGGTTCTTGCTTCCTCTTCCTTCACTGCAGTCGTGTTTCTCTCTCTGACTGTTTATGCACTGAGATTTTAGTGGCCGACTCATACCCATCAGATTCAGTTTCTTCGTCAGAGATTTCTATCGGCTTCGTCTTCTTGTTGTTCTTTTATTCTTCAACTGCAGTCAAATCGCTCTTCTTCGACTTCTTCTTGCTCTTCGATTTTGTGGATCTAGGAGGATTGGTCATCTTATCTTTCTTTGAAACAAGCTGATGAGTCTTAGGAGCGTAATCCGCTATTGATCCAAGTTCTTCGATAGTCGCTCCGGTTTTGATTTCAGCAGCTCCAACTTTCGTTGATGTTCTTTCTTGCTCAGGTGCTTCACGGATTTCAGTCGTGGCTTCGCTTTCATTGAAGAGACTCCATTCCATGTACACGACAATTGCAAGCGGGTTGAACTCCTCTTGAGTTGCAATTTGAGTTGATTGTGCTTCATCATTGGTTGCATGTTCCATTGGAGACCCGATTTGAGCTGGATTGATCTTCTCGGAACTCATGGTAGCTCGGATGAATTTCACTCTTAGTCTCTTCTTAGGTTTTCTCGGAGATGAGCAAGAAGAGAGTAGTGCCTTTTGCCGCGAACATATGACTCTTTAATCTCCCATCTTTTGTTTTCTAGCGCCCCTTTGGTTTAGTTTTGGACCGTCTCGGTGTAGGATCCCTAGGATCTAGGGTTCATTATATTGAATTTACCAACCTCGTTCTTACCTTGAACTGGCAGCGGAATGAATTGGTGAACGAGATCAGTGAGCAACGCAGACGCCTTGCCTCTACCAGATACACACGCACACAAGCTGGAAACCGGGATGCTAGTGCCGAATCTTTGGGATCTCTGAGTTCTGGTGTTTCTGCTTTTCTGTCAGAGAAAAACTCTACGGCTAGGGTTCCAGGTCGAAACTATATAACTATATAAAGACCTGGAATGACTTAAATCGAACCATAATTAATCAGATTCGTTTAAGTCATAAAACCGAAACTCAGTTTCGGAATCGACCCTGTGTCGATCGACACACATACTGTGTCGATCGACACACCACCCGAAACTCATTATTGATGTGTATCCAATACACATCCATACGATCATTACTATAATGATAATTCCCATATTTAACGCTTCCAGTTTGCTTAGGTGTGTGACCCTATAGGTTCATATAATACTGGTAGTAAGTCTACAACTTACAGATTGCAAGAGGCTTCTAGCAAAACATTGCAACCGCCCAGTATTATACGAATGTCTGATCTCGACACACAACTATCATCAGGAGTGAGTACAAGTGTGATTTCAGGACACTATCCCAACAATCTCCCACTTTTACTGGAATCATCAATTCCTATAATCCTTTTGTCTCTATATCTCGATTTGGCATAAGGCAAGATTATTGTCATCCTTATTAAGCCAACATCGTGTTTATCGAACTCCTGATCTTATACTGAACATTACAAACAACTGAACTACAGTTCGTTTGAGTGCGGCCACACATTTTTCTCAGTATTAAATCTTCGATAGGCCCTGAGATATTTATCTCCCGTTATTCAGGAGGGAAAAATCCCATCTTGTTCCATCCCTATTTCAACGCACACTTCATGATATAACTGAACAGTGCCGTTATAGTCGCCAGTTACGGGTCGACGTTTGACAAAGTCAAGGTGTACCAATTCATATGCAAGAAAGCATGATGAACTCAGGTCTGAGGACTATACTCTATAGTTGTAATGAGAACCTCTTATGACACAGATATAACTATCTTGTAGACTTCTCATCAGCGGGTCATGTCCGATCATATGTTCACCAACATATATCTATGTGACTGACTGCGATAATCATATCATTGGCTCCATGAAACTTAGCCAACAGTCACCTCACAATCTAGTCTCTCGCGGTTGCCATTGTCCCACTTTGACAACCTCGACTAGGGACAGAACATAATTTATGCCATCTATGACTTATAGGGTTTCATGATCAAGTCCTCAACTTGATGACCTATAATATGACACAAACTTATTTTGGGACCATTATTTAGATCACAATAAATAATGCAGAAATCAAATTTCATTAAACATATCCAAAGAATGTTTACAAGAGCGTCTTATTATAACTAAAATAAAACTAAAACTCCCACTAGAATCAAGATTAAATCTTAAGATCTCTAATGCCTACAACAGTCGTATGACTCTCATGCTTAGGCCTTGGGAGTGACTTAGTCAGAAGATCAGCGACATTCTCGTCCGTCGGAACTCGGCTGATCTTCACATCACCTCTATTGACGATATCACGAATCAGGTGATATCTCCTCTCTACGTGTTTGAACTTCTGGTGTGACATGGGTTCTTTCGCCTGAGCAATGGCTCCGTTGTTATCACAAAACAAAGCCACTGGCTCCAAGATACTAGGAACCACACCAAGTTCAGTCATGAACTTCTTGATCCAAACAGCTTCCTTTGCCGCTTCAGAAGCAGCAACATATTCAGCTTCCGTCGTGGAATCAGCTACGGTATTCTGCTTAGAGCTCTTCCAGCTCACTGCACCGCCATTCAGACAGAAGACATATCCAGACTGTGATCGGAAATCGTCTATGTCCGTCTGAAAACTCGCATCAGTGAATCCATTCACTACAAGCTCTTCACTTCCTCCATACACCAGGAATTTATCCTTAGTATGTCTCAAATACTTGAGAATATTCTTGACAGCTGTCCAGTGAACTTCACCTGGATAAGATTGGTATCTACTCGTCATGCTTAACGCGTAAGCTACATCTGGACGAGTGCAGAGCATGGCATACATAATAGATCCTATTGAAGAAGCATAAGGAGTCCTATTCATGCGCTCCCGCTCAGCATGTGTCACCGGACACTGCTTCTTGCTGAGACTAATGCCATGAGACATCGGTATGAAACCCTTCTTGGAATCATGCATCCTGAATCTGTGCAACACCTTATCAATATAAGTGTCCTGGCACAATCCAATCAGCCTATTCGCTCTATCTCTGTAGATCCTGATTCCAAGAATGTACGCGGCTTCTCCCATGTCTTTCATGGAAAAACAACTTTCGAGCCAAGTCTTAACAGACTGAAGCAACGGAACGTCATTACCGAGGAGGAGTATGTCATCGACATACAGTACAAGAAACGCAATTCTGCTCCCACTAGTCTTCTTGTAAACACATGGTTCCTCTTCGTTCTTGATAAAACCAAATTGTTTTACTGTTTCATCAAAACAAAGATTCAAACTCCGTGATGCTTGCTTCAATCCATACATGGATTTATGAAGCTTGCATACCTTCCCAGCGTTCTCAGGATCAACAAAACCTTCAGGCTGTGCCATATACACATCCTCTTCCAGAATACCATTCAGGAATGCGGTTTTGACATCCATTTGACAAATCTCATAGTCATAATGAGCGGCAATCGCTAGAAGAATCCGAATGGATTTAAGCATAGCGACTGGGGAATAGGTTTCATCATAGTCAATACCATGAATTTGCTTGAAACCTTTAGCCACCAACCTCGCTTTGTAAATCTGTACATTGCCATCCACGTCGATCTTCTTCTTGAAGATCCATTTACACTCAATGGCTTTTGCACCATTGGGTAAATCGACCAAGGACCATACTTGGTTTTCTGACATGGATCCCATTTCGGATTTAGAGGCTCCAAGCCACTTTTTGGAGTCCGGGACCATCATTGCTTCCGCGAAGGTCGCTGGTTCGTCACTATCAATGATCATCAGATCATTGGAATTGGTCACGAGAAATCCATAGTATCTCTCGGGTTCGTGACGGATCCTTCCAGATCTGCGAACTTCAGGCTCCACAGGCGCCGGTTCCACAGAACTTTGTGGATCCAACTGCTGCTCTTCCTCAGCAGGTTGAGCAGTCTCCTGTGCATCTCGAATTTCTTCAAGATGTACTTTACTCCCACTGTTTTTCTTAGAGAGAAACTCCCTCTCAAGAAAAGAACAGTCCCGAGCAACAAATACTTTGTTCTCAGATTGGTTGTAAAAGTAGTTTGCCTTGGTTTCCCTAGGATAACCAACGAAGTAGCATTTATCTGATTTGGGTGCGAGCTTGTCAGAGATTAAACGTTTGACATAAGCCTCACAACCCCAAATCTTCAGGAAAGACAGACTAGGAATGTTCCCAGTCCACAATTCATGTGGTGTCTTTTCCACTGATTTAGATGGTACCCTATTTAGTGTAAACGCAGACGTTTCTAGAGCGTATCCCCAAAAGGATAATGGAAGATTTGAATGACTCATCATAGACCGAACCATATCCAATAAGGTTCGAGTCCTCCTCTCTGAAACTCCATTCCATTGGGGTGTTCCAGGAGGAGTGAGTTGTGAAACAATTCCACACTCGCTCAGATATTCGCTGAACTCTTGACTCAAGTATTCTCCTCCGCGATCCGATCGCAGAACTTTGATACTTTTGCCAAGTTGGTTCTGTACTTCATTCTTGAATTCCTTGAATCTATCAAAGGATTCTGACTTGTGTCTCATCAAATAGACATAGCCATACCTACTGAAATCATCAGTGAAGGTAATGAAGTACTTGTAATTTCCTCTGGCAACAGTACTCATTGGCCCACATACATCAGTATGAACAAGGCCCAATAAATCACTGGCCCTTTCATTTGGTTTGTTGAAAGGGGCCCTAGCCATTTTGCCCATCAAACAAGATTCACATTTCTCACATGATTCAAAATCAAATGAGCCCAGAAGCCAATTCCGATGGAGCCTTTGGATGCGTTTCTCATTGATATGGCCCAAACGACAATGCCATAAGAAAGTCGGGTTTTCGTCATTTGACTTAAACCGCTTTGTATTTATGTTAAAGACAGGCATTTCTTGGTTTAAAACATATAACCCACTATCTAATGGGGCGCTACCATAACACGTACCATCACGATTAAAAGAACAAACTTTATTCTTAACAGCAAAATCAAAACCTTCCAAATCCAAAACGGAAACTGAAATTATGTTTCTGCTAATCGCAGGTACAAAGTAGCAATTATTCAAAGCTAAAACCATTCCCGAAGGTAAAGACAAATCGTAGGTGCCTACGGCCAGTGCAGCAACCTTAGCTCCATTCCCGACCCGTAGCTCCACTTGTCCTTTCTTCAGCGTTCTACTGTTTCTTAGTGCCTGCACATCAGTACAAATATGAGCACCGCAGCCGGTATCCAATACCCACGAAGTAGAACTAGAAGACATAACATTAAGTTCGATAACATAAATACCTGAGTCAGACGCATCATACGTCTTCTTCAGCTTCTTGTAATCTTCCATGAACTTCTTGCAGTCTCTCTTCCAATGCCCTAACTGCTTGCAGTAGTTGCATTTGTCCTCAGGAGAAGGCCCGGATTTGGGCTTTGGCTTGGGCTTGTCCTGACTCTCAGTCTGGACAACTTGGGCCTTTCCCTTATCCTTCTTAGGTTTCTTAAACCTTTTACCCCCTTGTACCATCAGTACACTGAGAGTTGCCTTCTTGAGATTCGGCTCTGCTGTCTTCAGCATGCCGTGCAACTCAGTCAATGTCTTAGTCATGTTTTGCATGTTGTAGTTCATGATGAACTGATCAAAACACGACGGCAAAGACTGCAGAATCATGTCAGTGGCTAGCTCCTGGCTATTAGCACAGTCCAGTTTCCCCAGGTTATCAATGTAACCCATCATTTTAAGGACATGAGGACTTACTGGACTATCCTTAGCCAGCTTGCAATCCATGAGAGATTTAACCGTCTGGTATCTCTCTGTGCGAGCTTGCTCCTGAAACAAAGCTTTCAGGATGTTAATCATCTCAATGGGTGACATCACGTTCTCATATTGCTTCTGCAGCTCAGAGTTCATAGTCACTAGCATTAGACAATTAACATCTTTGACATCAGCTGAATGCTTATCCCAAGCATTCTTTTCTGTCTGCGGGGCATTTGAACGTGGCCTCTCGGGGAGAACTCTTTCAAGGACATATTCCTTGTTCTCCTGCCTGAGAACTATTCTCAGGTTCTGATACCATTCCAAGAAATTAGATCCATTTAACTTGTCCTTCTCAAGGACGGATCTTAGTGAGAAAGTGTTGATGTGAGTTGAGACAAACATAGCTGTAATTAAAAGAGGTAGAGGTTTTAGTTATAATGCTCAAGGAAATGAGAATTCTTATCTAATAAGAAAAACTCGCATTGTATTCAAAACTATGTTTCCTCAGATGAATACAATGAGCCAATATCCATACTTCACCAAAATCTGAGTGGGCAACTCGACATCACCCTAACTTTAGTTATCTAGGTAAGCAAACCATTGCTAATTGTACCCAGTACAACTCTTGGTCGTAGATGAGACAAACTTTGTCTAATCCACTCTGATGTCTCTGGGCCCAGAACTTCTGACAGCCCAGTCAAGTGAAACCAATCTCTTCTGTGTTGTGATCACTGACAGTCGCACTGCAAGTCTATCAATGACCACCTGCCTTACTCATGTTGCTGTGGATACCAAGGACTCCAAGGCTATCCAACAAACAAAACGAGTCTTGACAGTAGACAAGATCGGGCAAGACATCAAGATTACTTGATATTTTGTTGAGGAAAATAACTATTTGGTCTTGATGTATATCCAATATACATCCAAGAAGTTATTAATTTAATTAAAACATTCAGTTTTATTAAGTTTAGGTTCATCTAGAACTTTAGGATTGAATTTGGTCTGGTATATGCAAATTTATGGTCCAACCAGTAATTCTGCGAATGGTGTGTCGATCGACGCCAACCATTGGCATCGGTCGACACAACTCAATTTAAACCGGTCTTCGATAACCGGTCAAACCGGATCGAATTTCCTTAACCGATTCAATCTAATTGAACCGGTTCGGTTTAACGGTCCATGTCGATCGTCACACAACTCTGTGTCGATCGACATTACCAAACCAGAACCAAATTGGTTAATTAAAATTAACCGAGGGAGATAACCGGTTCAATCCAATTGAACCGATCTATCTAATCGCATTGCATGTGTTGACCGACACACCCAGTGTGTCGATCGACACAGCAGGAATACGGGTACTCGATCTCAGATCAAAACCCTAAAATTATTTACGAGTTTTCTCTCTGTGTCGACCGACACACGCTTTGTGTCGATCGACACTCTGCGACAAACCCTAAAAATTTTATGCGTTTTCGCGGCGTGTCGACCGACACAAGCTTAATATCGATCGACACAGTGCGATTTTAACAGTTCATCGTTTTTCAACAGGAACAAAATCCGAGATTAAAACCTTGAAAACACGATTTAGCAAGCATCAATCTAATCAATTACATCAGTATTCGATTTAAATGCTCCAGATTCAATAGACTAATGAAGGATTCGTTTAGTATTTCCTGGTTCAATTCATCAGATTAATTGATCCTACTAAACATGCCAGATCTAGGTTCTCTTGCTAGAATCATAAAGGATCTCACCTGTTACCTTGTTTTGCAGCGGAAAGAGGAGGTACGGGTCAGAGATCAGCAGAACCACCAAGAGATAGCTCCTCCAAAGGCTCACACACGCACACTGCAGGAAATTGGCTGCTAGACCGAGAGGAGAGAGGCGCAGAGAGAGAGAGAGGGAGGCGCAGAAGTTGGCTGGGGAAAAAGAGCTAGGGCAAGTTTTATTCATAAAACCCTTGTCTAGTTCTATTGGGCCTTTTGGGCCCAATTCCCAGTTTGATTAAATCCCTTGGATTTAATCAGGCCCTTCTATCTCTCCAAGCACAGTAAATGCCTAGCACTTTTACCGTACATCTGCTGAACCGTTCCTTCTTAGTTTCCTGTTAGCTTAGGCGTGTGACCCATATGGGATCATATAATAAAGGCAATAAGTCCAAGACTTATAGATCATGAGCGGACTCTAGCAAGCCATCATGACCCCCAGTATTATATGACTTATGTCTGATCATTGACATAGTCTTACTTTCTAGAGACAGTACAGAGATTACTGGACATAATTCCAACAATCTCCCACTTGAACTGGAATCTCTGTATTCATAATCCTTTTGTCTCAATATCTCGATTAGTCATAAGGCAAGATTAGTGTCATCCTTATAAAGCCTAATCTTGTTCATCGGACTCTGATTTGATACTGACAATCCAAACGACTCGGGAAAGTCCGTTTGAGCATGGCCATGCATTTTCCAGTATTCAAATCTCCGATTGGCCTAGAGATATTCACTCCATTTATATTGGAGGGACAAATCCCGTCTTGTTCCATCACTGTAAACTACTCATTTCATAATACACCCAAACAAGGTCCTTATAACTATCGCTTAACGACAGTGTTAGACAATGATCAAAGTGCATTAGTTCATGTGCAGTCACATGCATGCGAACTCAGGTCTAAGGACTATACTCTATAGTCGTAGTAAGAATCTCTTATGACACAGATATAAATATCCTGAAGAGTTCTTATAAGCGGGTCTTGTCCGGTCGTATGTACCCCAACATACACCTATGTATTGACTTTGATGCCGTGCATCTATGACATCCTGAGACTTTGTCATAAGTCACATACCAATCTAGTCTCACGCGGTTGTTGGTGTTCCAATTTCAACAACCTTCGACTAGGGACAGGATGATATAAGCCATCTATCAAATATAGGGTCTCATGATCAAGCTAAATGACTTTGATGACTCAAGATCAAGTCACTTACTTCGATGACCTATAAAATGGTTTATATCATTTTGGAACGATTATTTCATCACAGTTAAAATAATCTTGAAATAATAATTTTATTATTAAACATCTCAAATGTTTTACAAGAACATATCAATAACTAAATAAAGCCCTCAAACTCCCACTCGAATTTAGATTACATTTCAATGTCTCTAATGCCTACAGCTTGAGTCAGGAACTCGAGCTTAGGTCTTGGGAGTGGCTTTGTCAATGGATCAGCGACGTTATCATCAGTCTGAACTCGGCTGATCTTGACTTCCTTTCTATTAATGATGTCACGTATCAAGTGAAATCTTCTTAGGACATGCTTGGATTTCTGGTGTGATCTTGGTTCCTTTGCCTGAGCTATAGCACCATTGTTATCACAAAACAGTGCCAGAGGCTCAGCCGCATTTGGTATCACACCTAGTTCAATAATGAACTTTCGTATCCAAACAGCTTCCTTCGCTGCTTCTGAAGCGGCGATATATTCAGCTTCTGTAGTGGAATCAGCAACGGTGTCTTGCTTGGAGCTTCTCCAACTGATTGCACCGCCATTCAGACAAAAGATATAACCGGACTGTGACCGGAAATCATCTTGGTCTGTCTGGAAACTTGCGTCCGTAAATCCACTGACTTCAAGCACATTACTTCCGCCGTACACTAAGAACTTATCCTTAGTATGTCTTAGATACTTCAGGATATTCTTGACGGCAATCCAGTGGCTTTCACCTGGATTTGACTGGTATCTACTCGTCATGCTCAATGCATAAGCAACATCAGGACGAGTACAGATCATGGCATACATGACAGATCCTATTGCAGATGCATAAGGAATATTCTTCATGCGCTCAAGCTCAACAGCCGTCGTTGGGCTCTGCTTCTTGCTTAGCGTTGTGCCATGTACCATTGGTGTGAAGTCCTTCTTGGAATCTGCCATGCTGAATCTATGCAGGACTTTGTCAATGTATGAATCTTGACACAAGCCTATCAGCCTTTTAGATCTATCCCGGTAGATCCTGATTCCAAGAACGTATGCGGCTTCACCCATGTCTTTCATGGAAAAACAACTTCCAAGCCAGTCCTTTACCGACCGCAGCATTGGTACGTCGTTTCCGAGAAGGAGTATGTCATCGACATACAGAATAAGAAATACTATCTTGCTCCCACTAGTTTTCTTATACACGCATTGTTCTTCTTCGTTTCTGATGAAGTCAAATTGCTTGATCGCTTCATCAAAACGAAGATTCCAGCTCCTCGATGCTTGCTTCAATCCATAAATGGATTTATGAAGCTTGCATACTTTCCCAGCATTCTTTGGATCTATGTAACCGTCAGGTTGTGTCATATACACATCCTCTTCCAGAATGCCATTCAGGAAGGCGGTTTTCACGTCCATCTGCCAAATTTCATAATCATGAAAAGCTGCAGTTGCTAGTAGAATCCGAATAGATTTCATCATAGCCACTGGGGAATAGGTTTCATCATAATCCACACCGTGAACTTGTCTGAAACCTTTTGCCACCAACCTGGCTTTATAAATCTGGACATTTCCATCCACGTCAATCTTCTTCTTGAAGATCCATTTGCACTCGATGGCTTTTACACCAGCGGGTAAGTCAACCAACGAAAACACTTGGTTGACCGACATGGATTCCATTTCGGAATCAGTGGCCTTACGACACTTAGAGGAATCTGGGCCCATCATGGCTTGATTGAAGTTCGATGGTTCATCACCATCAATGATCAGAAGATCATGACAGTTAGTCACGAGGAATCCTTGATATCTCTCGGGTTCGTGACGGATCCTCCCGGATCTTCGAACTTCAGGTACCACAGGTTCAGGCTCTACAATTTCTTGTATATCCTCCTGCTGCTCTTCCTCATTAGGTTGAGCAGTATCCTGTTCATCTTGAATTTCTTCAAGCAGTACCTTACTCCCACTGTTTTTCTTAGAGAGAAACTCCCTCTCAAGAAAATTACAATCCCGGGCAACAAAGATCTTGTTCTCGGATCGTAGGTAGAAGTAATAAGCCTTGGTTTCCTTCGGATAACCAATGAAGTAGCATTTGTCAGACTTTGGTGTAAGCTTGTCAGAGATCAATCTCTTGACATAGGCTTCACAACCCCAAATTCTAAGATAAGACAGCACTGGAGCTTCTCCAGTCCATAGTTCATATGGTGTCTTTGCTACTGCTTTTGATGGCGCTCTATTTAGAGTGAACACTGCTGTTAGCAGAGCATATCCCCAAAGGGATATTGGAAGGTCTGTGTGACTCATCATAGATCGAACCATATCCAATAAGGTCCGATTTCTCCTCTCAGACACACCATTCCATTGTGGTGTTCCAGGAGGAGTGAGTTGGGATACGATCCCACACTCTCTCAGATGATCACTGAATTCTTGGCTTAAGTATTCTCCTCCTCGGTCGGACCGAAGAGCCTTAATGCTTTTGCCAAGTTGGTTCTGTACTTCATTTTGGAATTCTCTGAATTTCTCAAACGATTCAGACTTATGTTTCATCAAATAAACATATCCATACCTACTGAAATCATCAGTGAAGGTAATGAAGTACTGATAGTTTCCTCTTGTATTTGTGGACATTGGGCCACACACATCAGTGTGTATCAGGCCCATTAGTCACTGGCCCTCTCGTTAGGTTTATTAAAGGGGGCCCGCGTCATTTTGCCCATCAGACAGGATTCGCATTTCTCACATGACTCAAAGTCAAACGAGCCAAGAAGTCCATTCGTATGGAGCCTCTTAATGCGTTTCTCGCTGATGTGCCCTAAACGACAATGCCATAGAAACGTTCGGTTCTCCTCATTAGGTTTGAACTGTTTGGTATCAATGTTATAAATTGGCGCGGATTGATCAAGTATGTAAAGCCCATTCGTAAGAGGGGCACAACCATAGAACAAATTGTTGCGATTGAAGGAACATAATTTATTCTTAACTGAAAAATCATAACCTTCCAAATCCAACAAAGAAATTGAAATAATATTTCTGCTTATCGCAGGTACAAAATAACAATTATTGAGTTCTAAAACCAATCCCGAAGGTAAAGACAACAAGTATGTGCCTACAGCTAGTGCAGGAACTTTCGCTCCATTCCCAACTCGTAGCTCCACTTGTCCTTGCTTCAGCCTCCTACTGTTGCTGAGTGCCTGATGAAGAAGTCTCCAGAGTCTTCTTCTTTAATTCCTTTAGACCTTCCTGGAATTTCTTACATTCTCTCCTCCAATGCCCTGGTTCTTTACAGAACCTGCAGATGTCAGTAGGCCCAGCCTTGGATTTGGGCTTGGGCTTTGGCGTGTCCTTGTCCGAGACTTGAACAGCCTTAGCCTTTCCCTTGTCCTTGGCAGAGGATTTCTTAAAGCCCTTGCCCTTTTGCACCATAAGCACATTGGGGTCCTTGGCTTTCATCAAGTTGGGCTCTGCAGTCTTGAGCATTCCGTGAAGCTCAGGCAATGTCTTACTCAAGCCATGCATATTGAAGTTCAGGATGAACTGATCATAGCTTGCAGGTAAAGACTGCAGAACGATGTCGCAGGCAAGTTCCTGGCTGATAGGGCAGTCGAGTTTCTGAAGATGATCGAGATAACCCATCATCTTCAAGACATGAGGACTCACTGCCGCATTTGCAGCCAACTTACAGTCTAAGAGGTTCTTAACTGTCTGGAACCTCTCAGTCCTTGCCTGCTCCTGAAAAAGCGATTTCAGGCTTGCCATTATCTCGATGGGCGACAACACACTCTCGAACTGCATTTGCAGCTCAGCAGTCATGGTCGCCAACATCGGGCAATAGACATCATTTTCATCTGACGAATGCTTTTCCCAAGCATTATGCAGAGTCCTGGCGGCATTGTTAGGAGGCCTCTCGGGGAGGGGATCACGAAGGACATAATCCTTCTTCTCCTGCTTGAGGACCAGCCTCAAGTTCCTTGACCACGTCAGGAAGTTCGTTCCAGTCAGCTTCTCCTTGTCGAGAACAAACCGGATTGAGAATGTGTTTTGTGTGCTTGTTGTAGTCATAGCTGAAATATAAGATAAAAGGTTATTAGTTAATATGTTCAATATGATTAATCTCGTATTATACTTAATATGATTAATCTCGCATTATATTCCATAACATCAGTTATCCTCAATAGAATATAATGATTCCAAGATCCACATATAACTAAGATCAAAGTGGGCCACTGGCCGTCACCCAACCTTAGCTTATATCGGTAAGCCCTATCTCGGCTAATTATATCCGTGATATAACTCTTGGTTGTGAATCTGGGCCCGAGGCCCAATCCACTCTGATGTCTCAAGGCCCGGGACTCCCGAAGGCCTAGTCAAGAAAACCAGACTATACAGTCATGTAATCACTAACGTCTGGGACTCCCAATGACATTTATGAATCACAAACCGTCTTACCCACGCAAAAAGTAGACACCCTCACACTGTAAGGCCATGAGTACAATTGAATGGGCTTCGACAGCTGACATAGACTGGACAAGACATCCAACGCTTGATATTATTTGAGGTTTGTAGGTTTATTAAAATTTCATCCCAAAATAGAAGATTACTATTTTGGGAAACTTTCCTTTTTGGGAAACCTACTAATTTTGGAAACTTTCTAAAATCGGAAACTTCCTAAAATTGGAAACTTTCTAACTATAGAAATTTCCTAAAATCCAAAACATGCAAATCTAGAAACTTCTATTCTAAGAAACTTTCTAATTTCAGATTTTGAAAACAGATTAATTTAAAATCGATTTTAATTTTATATAAATAAATTTTAAATTAAATCTGAAGAAGAGACTCAAATAATTGGCCCAATTGTTTTAACTTCTTGGCCCAAGGCCTAAGAATTGGTCTATGTCCAAGACATAACCCAATTGCCCAATTAAATGACATAACCGGTCTGGTTCATTAAAATTGGTCTAACCAAAATTAATTACTACGATGACCACAATTGCCAACCGGTTATTTACTAAACCGGATTTTCTCAATTTATTTGGTCCAACCAAATCAAATTAGAAAACCACTGGTTTAGGCACTAAATCCAATTTTTCGACTTGTGATTTCTTATCCCGGTTTAACCAGAACTTAATAAATTTTATTAAGTCTGTTTATTAAACCGTGACGATTAAGTTTTAATAAGTTTTAAACCGAACCGAACCGATTGGTCACGAACCGATCACGGTCGTGACCTAGCTTCGCGGTCGAGACAGCCGCAGCCGCAAGCATCACGCTTCCGCGGCGGGTCGATAGTCGGGACGTGAAGCCGGACGGGACGGGACGATCGGGACAGCCGGGCCGTGCGATCGGGATGAGACGCGATCCATGCGATCGGCGATCGTGCGATCCATGCGATTGATCGGCCCATCTCTCGCGATCGGACGGGACGCGTACGGCTTCGATCCATGCGATCGTACCGAACGGATCCATGCGATCGTTATCGGCCGATCCATGCGATCTTCTTGCGCCAAGTCGCCGATCGTGTCGACGACACAACCCGATCCATGATCGGTTCGTGCGTCAACCGATCCAGACGTGTGATCCGAAACCGATCAACACTCCGACGCATACCGATTCATATAGATCGGATCATGCGATTTCTATTAGTTTAGGTTTTAATTCTTTGTTTCTTAAGTGTTTTTATTATCAATAGATTGATTCAAACACTTCTAAACAACCTAAACATGATTCTAAACAAGAAATCCTAATAGAACCAATGGCTCTGATACCACTGAAGGATTCGTTTAGTATTTCCTGGTTCAATTCATCAGATTAATTGATCCTACTAAACATGCCAGATCTAGGTTCTCTTGCTAGAATCATAAAGGATCTCACATGTTACCTTGTTTTGCAGCGGAAAGAGGAGGTACGGGCCAGAGATCAGCAGAACCACCAAGAGATAGCTCCTCCAAAGGCTCACACACGCACACTGCAGGAAATTGGCTGCTAGACCGAGAGGAGAGAGGCGCAGAGAGAGAGAGAGGGAGGCGCAGAAGTTGGCTGGGGAAAAAGAGCTAGGGCAAGTTTTATTCATAAAACCCTTGTCTAGTTCTATTGGGCCTTTTGGGCCCAATTCCCAGTTTGATTAAATCCCTTGGATTTAATCAGGCCCTTCTATCTCTCCAAGCACAGTAAATGCCTAGCACTTTTACCGTACATCTGCTGAACCGTTCCTTCTTAGTTTCCTGTTAGCTTAGGCGTGTGACCCATATGGGATCATATAATAAAGGCAATAAGTCCAAGACTTATAGATCATGAGCGGACTCTAGCAAGCCATCATGACCCCCAGTATTATATGACTTATGTCTGATCATTGACATACTCTTACTTTCTAGAGACAGTACAGAGATTACTGGACATAATTCCAACAACTAAACCCTAACACGCTCTGATACCACTGTAGGATCCCTAGGATCTAGGGTTCGTTATATTGAATTTACCAACCTCCTTCTTACCTTGAACTGGCAGCGGAATGAATTGGTGAACGAGATCAGTGAGCAACGCAGACGCCTTGCCTCTACCAGATACACACGCACACAAGCTGGAAACCGGGATGCTAGTGCCGGATCTTTGGGATCTCTGAGTTCTGGTGTTTCTGCTTTTCTGTCAGAGAAAAACTCTACGGCTAGGGTTCCAGGTCGAAACTATATAACTATATAAAGACCTGGAATGACTTAAATCGAACCATAATTAATAAGATTCGTTTAAGTCATAAAACCGAAACTCAGTTTCGGAATCGACCCTGTGTCGATTGACACACATACTGTGTCGATCGACACACCACCCGAAACTCATTATTGATGTGTATCCAATACACATCCATACGATCATTACTATAATGATCATGCACATATTTAACGTTTCCAGTTTGCTTAGGTGTGTGACCCTATAGGATCATATAATACTGGTAGTAAGTCTACAACTTACAGATTGCAAGAGGCTTCTAGCAAAACATTGCAACCGCTCAGTATTATACGAATGTCTGATCTCGACACACAACTATCATCAGGAGTGAGTACAAGTGTGATTTCAGGACACTATCCCAACACTCGGTTCATTCGAAATTGATTCCCTGTACCCACTGGTTTACTGCAATAGACCATATCATTCTTTCACAAAACAAAGTAGTCTAACACATACCAATTCAACTGCATCCACTGCTAGTTCCAGAGTTAAAGTGGGAATTCTCACAAATTATGATGATCACTGTTTTCACAAGAATCAACTGGCTTTAAAAACAGTGTTGACAAACTTTTTTCAGAATTATTTTGTACCTTTTTGACATAGTTCTTGTACTAGGATGTACTCTCAGCTTTTTTTGATTCATGCATTTGGCCATCTACATTTCCATGACTAGCTTTCACACTCCTATTCCTTTATCTTGCCTTGCCAGTTTTCAACCTTTATCCTGTAGGAGAGAGCAGATCTTTCATTTTCTTTTCTTTTCCTTTTTTTTTGTTTGTATTACTTGTTGAGCTAGTTTTTATTGCTTGACTAGCTCAGTCTGATTCTTGCTGATCTTTTTGCTCTCTCTTTCTACGAAACCTGTACTGGATTTTGACAAGACGGAATAGTAGGTAGCTCTTTTCCACTTCATCGTATGACTCCAAACTAAGTCTGAGATAGATGTACATCCTGAGTCGCTACCTATACTAGTTCTGCACACTTCCACAGACCGTCACATTTCACAAATACCAAGTGCATTTCTTAAAGTGATAAAACGAGTAATATCAAGTGGTTTTGTGAAGAAATCAGCCAGTTGAGACTCAGTGACAATGTGTTCTATCATTACCTGTTTTTCCTCCACTAACTCCCGAATGAAGTGGTGCCTTATGTCAATGTGTTTGGTTCTAGAGTGTTGTACTGGATTATTTAAAATATTTATGTCACTTTTGTTGTCACAATAAACCAGTAGTATTCCTGAATCCATTCCAAAATCTGCAGACATTTGTTTCATCCACAAGAGTTGTGCACAACAGCTTCCCATTGAGATGTATTCTGCTTCAGCTGTAGATAGAGATACTGAGTTCTGCTTCTTGCTCATCCATGGAATAAGATTATTCCCCAAAAAGAAACAACCACCACTTGTGCTCTTCCTGTCATCAACACTCCCAGCCCAGTCAGCATCACAATAACCAACCAGACTCTTATTTGATCCTTTAGAATACCAGATTCCCAAGCCAACCGATCCTTTGACATATCTGATGATACGCTTAACAGCTTCTAGGTGTGACTGCTTGGGCTTGGCTTGATACCGTGCACACACTCCAACACTAAATGTTAGGTCTGGTCTGCTTGCAGTTAGATAGAGCAGACTTCCTATCATTCCTCTGTACGTTCTGACGTCCACATTTTTCCTTCATCATCCTTTGTCATCTTGACTGTAGTACTCATAGGTGTTTTTGCCTCCTTGCAGTGTTCCATCTTGAACTTAGTAAGAAGATTCTTTGCATAGGTTGTCTGTGATATGAATATACCTTCCCTTGATTGCGTGATCTATAGTCCGAGGAAGTATTTCAACTCATCAACCATGCTCATCTCGAACTCCTTTGTCATACTTGAAACAAACTCATCAACTAGTTTTTGTGATGTGCTACCAAAGATGATGTCATCTACATATATTTGCACCATCAAGATCTCCTTGTTTTGCTCAAGAATAAACAAAGTCTTGTCTACACTTCCCCTGTTGTAGCCTTGATCCAACACAAAACTGGTTAGTCTTTCATACCATGCTCTAGGTGCTTGTTTAAGACCATAAAGAGATTTGTTCAACTTGTACACATGCTTAGGATTCAATGCATCTTCAAATCCTTTCGGTTTCTCTACATACACTTCTTCCTGAAGAAAGCCATTAAGAAAAGAACTTTTCACATCCATCTGGTAGACAGTGAAATACATGATGCAAGCCATTCCTAAAAACAGCCTGATTGATTCAAGTCTTGCGACAGGAGCAAAGGTTTCTTCAAAATCCACACCTTCTATTTGAGAATACCCTTGAGCCACTAATCTTGCTTTGTTTCTGATCACTACCCCTTCCTCATCAATCTTATTTTTGAATATCCACTTGGTTCCAACGATGTTTCCTTGTTCTAGTCTAGGAACTAGTTCCCATACATCATTGCGTACGAATTGTTCCAGCTCTTGTTGCATAGCAACAATCCAAAACTCATCATCGATTGCATTTACATGTGTTTTAGGCTCAATAGTGGAAACAAAACAATTTAAAGTCAAGTTTGACTCCTCTGGTCTTTCTTTCTTCTTCTGCTTCTCCGTTTATGTCCTTGACAGAATGGTTGCGAGGGACATGTAATTCTTTGCTCATTTTTATTGGCTCTGGGGCTTGTTCTTTGACTTTCTCAGGTGTCTTTAACTTGTTCTTGAGTTTCATCAGAACTCCTCGAGTCTTTCTTTCCTCTCCTGCTTCTCCAATAATGTCTTTGGCAGAGTGATTTCGAGGAACTTGTAACTCTTTCTTGGGTTGAGTCACGTTCTGCTTCAGATCAGTCTGAGTCAAATGTCTCATTTCTCTAGTCATTTCATTCCTTCCCTCATTATCAGAGTCTCCCTCATAGTTTCCTTCTTCCCACTGTGTGAATGAGTAGTCATCAAATACAACATTCACTGATTCCATTATGAGACACGTTATGTTGTTGTACACCCTGAATGATGTACTATTTCCTGAGTAACCTAGAAATATCCCTTCATCGCTTTTTGAGTCAAACTTCCCGAGATGATCTTTATCATTTAAGATGTAACACTTACATCCAAACACATGGAAATAGCTCAGATTTGGTGTTTTTCCTTTCCACAATTCATACGGTGTTTTTGTGGACCCTTTTCGAACGTACACCCTATTGATGATGTAACATGCAGTGTTGATTGCTTCAGCCCAGAATCTGGTTGGTATATTATTCCCATGCAGCATTGCCCTTGCCATCTCTTGTAGTGTCCTGTTCTTTCTTTCTACCACACCATTCTGTTGTGGTGTTCTTGGTGCTGAGAACTGATGACTTATCCCATGGTTCTCACAAAACATCCTCATTGTATCATTTTGGAATTCTCCTCCATGATCACTCCTAATTCGTTTCACACCTCCTCTCTCATTGATCAGCTGAAGTGCCCAGTTCCTGAAGCTACTCGCCGTATCTGACTTCTCTCTGATGAACATTACCCATGTAAACCTTGTGTAGTCATCTACCAATACAAAGACATATCTCTTTCCAGCTACACTCTTGGTTTGCATTGGTCCCATTAGATCCATGTGCACCAAGTCAAGGGCTGCCTTAGATTGAATGTCAGGGACCTTCTTGTGTTGCACCTTAACCTGCTTCCCTTGATTGCATGGACCACATACCATCTTGTCACATCCTCTTATGTGATGAACTCCACAAACCATCTCTTTGTTTACAATAGTAGTCAGATTTCGAACATTCATATGTCCGAGTCTTTGATGCCACAGATTCAGCTCATCCCTTGCATTAAAACACTTCATTGTACTTCTCCACATATAGCAATTGTTACCGGTTCTAACTCCTTGAATGACGATCTCCTGATGTTCATTGATTCCCTTGCACTCAGTGCGTAAACATCACCATCAATCCTTCATCACATAACTGGCTGACACTTATGAGATTTGCTTTGAGTCCCTGCACCAAATAAACAATCATCAGTTGTGGTAACCTTCCCTCCTTTAATTAACTTGACTTTTTGAAGATTCTTCTGATCTCCAGTCATGTGTCTTGAGCATCCACTGTCAAAATACCATGGAATGGCTTCTTCATGTTCATCCGAGACAAACGCCATATTGCATCTGAATCCAAGTCCAGCTTTTGTCCTCACAGATGTATTCCTTGCTGTTTGATGTAGATCGGATCTCTTGATCCAGATTTGATTCCTGTAGCCATTCCAGTAATACATTCCTTGTCTTCTCAGCCAACTCACTTTTTCCCTGAACTTTCTGCAATATGCTTTGATGTGTCCGTGATTTCCACAGTACCAGCATCCATCTGTTTTGTTGTGAGAATCTTTGAAATTTTGATTCACAAATCCTCCTGAAACAAAGTTGATATTCTCAGCTTCCTTCATTCCCTTACCTGTGTATCCGAGACCTCTATACCCTCTTTCAGTTCTTCCTGCACTTAAGATTCTGTCTAGTTGTTTACTTCCTGTAAGCATGTGAATCTTCTTGTGATACTGAGTTAGTTCTGCTTGCAGTTGAGCTGATGTTTCTTTTTCTTCCTTTAACTCTTGTTCGAGTTTATCAGCCTTCACAACAAGATTCAGTTTTTCCTTCATCAATGTCACATTCTCATCACTTAGTCTCTTTACGGTCATGAGTTCAATATTTAATGACTCAACAATGGCTTTAAGACGTGACTTCTCCTTAATCAATTCCATATTTTCCTTTCCTATCTTGATTAGAGTGTCTCTTACCTCTTCCAGATCTATGTCAGGTTCTGATTCAGATCCTGACTCATCTTCTTCTCCGTCAAACTCAGTGATTCCAACAAAGGCCACAAAGTTGTTCAATTCATCTTCACTTTCGGTGCTGTCTTCATCAGTATCTTCTTCAGCCAGTAGATATTTTTCTTTACTTTTCTTTTGATCATTTACACACTCCAGTTGAGTATGTCCGAGACCTTGACACCCAAAGCACTTGATTTCTCTCCTCTTGACTGTTGGGCATTCAGTTCGATAATGTCCAAAGCCCTTGCATTCATGACACTGGATTTCAGCACGCCTAGCAGACTTATCTCCTTCGGTTTGTTTTCTGAAGGTGTTTGACTTCTTTTGAGATGCTCCTTGTCCTTGTTCTATTCTTTTCAAAGCACGATCAAACCTTCTAACCAACAAGCTCAGCGGATCTTCTTCATTAATAGCATGTTTGCTTGTTTCATTAACCACTAGAGCTAAGCTGTGTGGTTTCTTAATGCCTTATAGTTCTAATTCATGTGCTTGCAACATACCTACTACTTCTCCAAAGGTAAGTTCTTCTGTGTTTTGAGACACTCTTAGAGCTGATTTGTATGGCATGTATTTCGGTGGAAGACACCTTAGAAACTTTTTGACAAGTTTCTTGTCCTTGTATTTCTTCCCAAGAGTTGCAGCTTCTTGAGCGAGTGAGCTTAGCTTAGCACTGAAATCTGCAATAGACTCATGCTCATCCATCTTTAGATTTTCAAACCGTGAGGCAAGAAGATCTTTTCTTGAGTTCTGCACTTTTTGAGTTCCCTCAAAGTGTGTTTGTAGGATGTCCCATGCATCTTTAGCGGTTTCACAGCCTTGAATTAGCTCAAAGGTCTTTTTAGAGACACTGCAATGGATTGCACTCAGAGCCTTGGAGTTGTATTTGGATCTCTTTATTTCTTCTTCAGTCCAACTCTCTTCTGGTTTGGGTGTCTCCACGCCTTTTTCATCTTTGATCATGGGCTCCTTCCAAGTTTCCATAACTGCCTTCCATGCCAATGGATTGATTCCCCTGATCTGTGACCTCATCCTTGATTTCCAAAACCCATAGTTTCCAGCATCATGAATGATTCTTGTGCTGTTCAAGAGTTCTTGATAGCCTTCCATCTTTCTCCTCAGGATCTCACCCAAATAGATAGCTACGAGTGGTAGCTCTGATACCAAATGAAAATGTAAGGCTATGTGTTTTTCAAAATAACGAAACGCAATACACACTTTGGTTCTGAAAAACTTGCTTTATATTAGATTGACCTTATGATCTTACAAGAACACTATGCTCAATCTAATCTCTCAAAATCAATGATCTATACTTGATCACTTGAGCTCTCACAAATTATCTCCTTTTTAAACGCTTGCCCTATACACGGCGCAAGCTCTCCTATTTATACAAGATAGGATCGCTAACCTAATTAGCTCAAAGCCTTAAGAAGATAAACCTTATCTCTTAAGATATCTTTATAGAATCCTAACTACCTTAACTACTTTAAGATCTAGGAAACTCTTTTAATCTTCATTAAATATTTGTCTCAAATATTCTCCAAGATGTATGTCCAGCTCGCCATATATCTTGGATAGTCCACCTCAGCTCAAGCTCTTGGTTAAGTCGATCCACTAAGTCCTCAACCGTGCTTCACACGTTGATCGTCTGTATCACTCCTTGAGCTACTCCTTGACTGATACATGAAGTGACTCAGCTACATCTTCAGAAATGATCAATGAAATTTTATCATTGATTATACAAGAGCCAGATAAGCAGAAGCAAAACAAGAATCACGAGTTTTGTGGATTTCACAACTTGAAGAGCGCAATGGAAGAAGCCAAGTGCACCAATGAATGGTATAATGAGCCAACTCAAAAACAAAACAGAAGAAATCAACTAAGTCATTGAGAAAACAATTGATACTCAAAAGAAGGTTGAGAAAACTTAGAACATTTGTTCACTATGTTCTCAAGCTAGGAACAAGAAGAACAAAATTGTACTTATAAAGAAACCTTCTAGGAGAATGAATAGTTTAATAATTTCTCACTTGGAGAAGTTCTTGAAGCTAGACCGGATCCTACAGAACATGCCTACTTTGGCTACGAACCTATTTTCGAGCTCGTTTCAACTGAATTATAACATTAAGCTCACCTCACAACTCATGGGAAACTGCTCGTTCACACCTGCTAATACCTTGAACAGCGACAAAACCCTTCTCCACCATGGTTATGACCACCTGACCCACGACCAAGCCCAATTTCGCCACAACCAAGCCACCTTGACCCGCATACAAGTCGCCCCTCACTGTGACCATGGGCCTCACGCCCGCGGCTAAGAAAACATCCCCCACGGCCAGTCACTCCTCTTCTGCGGCCAAGGTATAGATCATCCTTTAGCTGTGGCCAAGCTCATTCACCATAAGCTTCCCAGTGCCAGGAACGCATTGATCTCTCAATGGCTAAGGAGTCTAATAAGGCAACCGTAACAGCCAAGGCAGACATGTTGTAGAATAATCGGTCTAAGTTCCAAAGGGAAAACGTGATTTGTCATGGGTCAAGATCACAGCCGTGTATCATGAATATGGGTTGGTTATGGTCGAACGTACGAAAAGGTGCAAATGGGTTCGGGACGGTTTGCGTACGAGCCAAGTGGTACATCCGTCGGACGATATCGCTGGTCAACGGAACACGTCCGCGGACTGGATTATGTGCGTAACGGATGGTATATCCATACAGAATCATGACCGGATGGGCTTAAGGATATGTATGGATGATGGCTTTGTCTGTGGGACGATCTCACCGATCGCGGGACGATCATGGGACGATCCCAGGACGCGCGGGATGACCACACCCGATCGTGGGACGATCGTATCCGTTCGCGGACGATCGCACCTGACCGTAAGGGCGCGATCAAGTGGAGCCCGTTAGTGGAAAACAACCTGACCACGTTCGTGTCCGTTCATTATGACCGGATATAAAGGGACTTAGGCCATATTAGTTGGAATGTAGAATGGCAAGGGAATTATTGTGGCCAATGGAATGTTGGTACACATAAAATGATTGCTAACGCATTCGAATTTTAATAGCCTTGAATGGTTCATAGAGTTGGAACGGGGTAAACACCTTGAGTCGGATTCAGGGACGAATCCCTTTCAAGGGGGGTAGACTTGTAGTATCCCCGAACCGAGATACCCACCCTACGAGGATTGGGGAATGAGGCATGGAACCAGAACATTGAAAACGGTCTAAGGGACTAAGAAGAAGGGTCCATGGCCTAGAAAAGAAGCTAAGCTCAGCTGGATGCGAGCTTAGTTAGGAGAAAAGGAGCTAGGAAGGGAGTATTCAGCTCAAATGAGCTGAACAGTCCAGCTGATCAGCTGGGTCAACTGATAATCATTTCAACCCAGCTGGATGTAGTGATGACCTACTAGGTCAGACCCCAAGGGGCGGTTTGGCCGAAGGGTCACCATTGGTTGGCACCCTTTTGGCTAACCAAAGACACCCATTCGCCAAAGGGAAGTTATGGACGTGGTGAAGCTTATAAATACACCTTTCGTAGGCCATTTTCGCATCAACACATCCATGGAAGAACCCATGGTTTTTCCTATGGAAAAGGCCAATTAAAAGAAGAGAAAGAAGGATATTTTGGCTGGAATACTCAAGGGTATTGGCCGGCAGTTTAAGATGGAGATTTGGGACGGTTTCAAAGGCAATCAAGGCTGGGAAACAAGAGGCAAATACCCATAAACTTATGAAGGAAAATTTGGGGCTGAAGGAAACCGAGAAACAGCTTGGTACACGTGCGACGACCGGAAGTGTCCATGGATCAACCGAAAATCATCTGCGGGTCGACCGGAAACGACTACGGGTCATATGTGACCGTCCGCGGGTCATACGGGACTATTTGTGGAACGGACACGAATGTTCGTGGAATGGACGCGACTTGTCGGATTGCTCTGGGGGATCGAGATGATCCCTATACACTATGGGAACTAAGAGAAAATATTTGGAAAGTGTCGGTTGAGTATAAAGGATTACGATTAAAGGATTACGATTGGCCATGGGTCAGGATCGTGATCGTGACCGGACATCGGATGGTAAGCGGATTGATCCAGGTGAACGGGTTGTAATGGGTCAACGAGTCGCGTGCATCCACTAAGGCACATCCGTGGAATGAGTTGCCAAAGGTTGACAGATTACGTTATACCGGCCCTTACATGAAATGGACGGATGATCCAGGTCAATAAAAACCAGCTTGAGGGTTGGCACAACCGTCTGTGGGATGTACGTTTGGTACAAGCGGGTCGTCTGTAACCCTCTGTGGGACATTCGCAGACGAACGTGGTCGATCGTACCCATTCGTGGGACGATCGCGACCGTACGCGAACGATCGTACCCGTACGTGGGACGATCGCGACCGTTCGTGGATGATCGTTCCTGCACGCAGGACGACCATGTCGGTTAACGGATGTACACGCGGACGAACGTGTCCGTTCGTGGGTCGCGTTACGGTCATTGAACGTGACCAGTTTGGGTCATGGGACGGATTAAGGACATGAACCGATTTTAGAGGAATGTAGAATGATGTAGGAAATGAACACGGCTCGTACAAAGGGGCGAATGATAAAGGGAAACAAAGGAATGGAAACGAGTATGTTGGTCAATTCAAAGGAACTTGAAGATCTCTTTTGTACTCGGTCATGTGGGGATGGTTGGTTGAATGACTAAGTACAAAGGGGATCTGTTATATGGATTTTGATGAACAGACAAGTTAAATGGTGGAAGTAAGCACAAGGACAAAGGAATCAGGATGTTCAACCGATTTCATACCAAATCTTTACTATGGCTAAGGTACACCTTAAGTAGCCAAATTATATTCTGAGTAATGGTTTAGAATGGAATAGGAGAACATAAAAATCTAAGTAAAGACTTAGTTGGTTAGAATGGATAGATATGATTGGAACCTCGTAAAAAGTTTTGAGAAAACGAAATAAGAACTCATGAGGTTCACAGATGGATCCTTTCCGCTGCACATTGATATTATGGTCAAGTAATGATTTCCGCTACACATTGATAAGTATGAAGGATCTAAGACTAGAAGTCAATAGGAAGATCCGAGGAATACTTGTTCCTAATAGAAAAATTAAAATAGGATGAAAGGAAGGTTTAGGCCTGGGAACGGCCTTGCAATTTAAATGCATCGACCGCAGCCTAAGGTGGCCGGGTCGGGGCTTCACATAATTTATATGTCTTCATATACCTAGTTTTAAAGGTTAGTAATAATATGACTCTAAGAACACCCTTTTCTTCTACTGTTCATTTTTGTTTCTCTTTGTTTCTCTTTGTTTCAGGATTCTGAAACATGGATCAATCTCTGGAGATTGATCAAAGTTTGAACCAGGACATTCGGGACCCATCTCAGGTTCACAGCCCACACGACTCTCAAAGCTCCCCCATTTTCGTGGAGAACAGACTGCCCATATGCAGTGCATGAACTTCTCACACACCCATCTTTTTCCTCATTTGATTTTGAGAAATCATAACCGGCCTAAACCACTTCATCTCATGTAAATCAACTTGAGGGAATGATAAGCCAATACTTAGACTACTAAGCTATGTGTGACTCTATCTTAGATAAGCTCTCTCTGCAACCTTTTCCAAGAAACCGTAGGATATTTCAGTTCATATCTAAGTGCTTAAGAAGTAAGCTTATAAACATGAAGAAATTGAAAATGTAAGGCTATGTGTTTTTCAGAATAACGAAACGCAATACACACTTTGGTTCTGAAAAACTTGCTTTATGTTAGATTGACCTTATGATCTTACAAGAACACTATGCTCAATCTAATCTCTCAAACTCAATGATCTATACTTGATCACTTGAGCTCTCACAAATTCTCTCCTTTTTAAACGCTTGCCCTTTACACGGCGCAAGCTCTCCTATTTATACAAGATAGGATCGCTAACCTAGTTAGCTCAAACCCTTAAGAAGATAAACCTTATCTCTTAAGATATCTTTATAGAATCCTAACAACCTTAACTACTTTAAGATCTAGGAAACTCTTTTAATCTTCATTAAATATTTGTCTCAAATATTCTTCAAGATGTATGTCCAGCTCGCCATATATCTCGGATAGTCCACCTCAGCTCCAGCTCTTGGTTAAGTCGATCCACTAAGTCCTCAACCATGCTTCACACGTTGCTCGTCTGTATCACTCCTTGAGCTACTCCTTGACTGATACATGAAGTGACTCAGCTACATCTTCAATCTCCCCCTTTTTAGGATTGTGTGTCTCTCAAGTACCTATAGATAATTAAGAATACTAGACAAGAGCCAAACAAGTCGTATTCTGGAAACCTGTATTTTTGATTAGATTTCTCAAATCATAATTACTTGTTTCATGAACAAAAAAGTGAGTTTCAACAAGAGAGTTTTTGTAATTCAAAACATAACCGAGATGTTATCATCAGATTACTACAAACCAAAACAACTCCCCCATAATCCTAGACTTGTTCCAAAGTGAACCGATTAAAAAAAACTAAACTAAATTGGCTTCACTCCCCCATAATCCTGTGCTCATATCTTAGCCACTATCCTCATCTCCCCCTTCTTGGGATCACACAATGTTAAAAACATATGGTTAGTAGTTAAAGAGCTTGCTTTGGAGAGAGATTCTTACCTGGCATAGCTCGGAGAAGACGCTGAATCACCTCAGAGAAGGTTTGGAGTGCTTTGGCAGTGTCTGCAACTGCTTCTCTAGCTGCATGAGGGCTACAGTTTCCAACTGGTACACGAACTGATCCAAGACACTATCTCCTGCATTGTTTGAGTCGAGGATCGTGGAGCAGATGCACTGGAGCTGGCACGAAGTGGTGCATATTTCTTTGGACTAGCCCTGACAACCTCTTTCTTCTTCTCATGCTTAGCCTCCTCAGTTTTGATGAATGCTTCCCAAGATCGTGAGTCCTTCTTGTAGAAGACAGGAGCAATCACCTTTTCTCCTTTGAGCAAAGTAGTGGCATGTTGAACCTTCATGAGACCAGTGATGATCCTCGGAAACGCCAGCTAACGAGACTCAGACTCTTTCACCACTCCTAGAGACAAGATTTGCTTAAAGATCATCTTCCCAACATCAGTTCTGATCCCTTGAGCTATCTTGTAGAGTAGCCTCGCTCTTTGTTCAGACAGATGATGTTTATGGGTAGTTGGGATCCAGTTATAGGCCGTAAGAACACTTAATGCTGCGTAGCAATGTGGAAGACCTGTGGCAGTGAGCTCTTTCCATCCTTTCTTTCCTTCACTGAGATACATAGCTATTGTTTCCATGCTCTCTGATTCAGCTTCAGTGTCAGCCTGAACCTCTTCATCAGTCAGCTCTTGAAGACCCAAGGATTCGTTAATCGCAGCTGGAGAAAGCTCGTACACGAATCCCCTGAACCAAACTTCCACCTTTTCAACAGAGTCTTCAATTTTTACACTCGACAGACCAGTGTAGAATTCACTGATGTGCTCTTTGACGTACCCAGCTAGTACGGTCACAGTTGTTACCAGATTTCCATCCTTAATCAGTTCAATATATCCCCATTCATCCTCTTCTTCCATATCTACCAATCTCTTAGGCAAGATTCCACGAGTATGAAAAAGTTTGTACCTTTCTTTATCCAAGGATCGGGATATCTTTGGCTTCTTAGCTAGTATTGGTCTCCCAAAAGATGTCTTTACTTTGAAATCTTTCTTCTCTGGTTCTTGCTTCCTCTTCCTTCACTGCAGTCGTGTTTCTCTCTCTGACTGTTTATGCACTGAGATTTTAGTGGCCGACTCATACCCATCAGATTCAGTTTCTTCGTCAGAGATTTCTATCGGCTTCGTCTTCTTGTTGTTCTTTTATTCTTCAACTGCAGTCAAATCGCTCTTCTTCGACTTCTTCTTGCTCTTCGATTTTGTGGATCTAGGAGGATTGGTCATCTTATCTTTCTTTGAAACAAGCTGATGAGTCTTAGGAGCGTAATCCGCTATTGATCCAAGTTCTTCGATAGTCGCTCCGGTTTTGATTTCAGCAGCTCCAACTTTCGTTGATGTTCTTTCTTGCTCAGGTGCTTCACGGATTTCAGTCGTGGCTTCGCTTTCATTGAAGAGACTCCATTCCATGTACACGACAATTGCAAGCGAGTTGAACTCCTCTTGAGTTGCAATTTGAGTTGATTGTGCTTCATCATTGGTTGCATGTTCCATTGGAGACCCGATTTGAGCTGGATTGATCTTCTCGGAACTCATGGTAGCTCGGATGAATTTCACTCTTAGTCTCTTCTTAGGTTTTCTCGGAGATGAGCAAGAAGAGAGTAGTGCCTTTTGCCGCGAACATATGACTCTTTAATCTCCCATCTTTTGTTTTCTAGCGCCCCTTTGGTTTAGTTTTGGACCGTCTCGGTGTAGGATCCCTAGGATCTAGGGTTCATTATATTGAATTTACCAACCTCGTTCTTACCTTGAACTGGCAGCGGAATGAATTGGTGAACGAGATCAGTGAGCAACGCAGACGCCTTGCCTCTACCAGATACACACGCACACAAGCTGGAAACCGGGATGCTAGTGCCGAATCTTTGGGATCTCTGAGTTCTGGTGTTTCTGCTTTTCTGTCAGAGAAAAACTCTACGGCTAGGGTTCCAGGTCGAAACTATATAACTATATAAAGACCTGGAATGACTTAAATCGAACCATAATTAATCAGATTCGTTTAAGTCATAAAACCGAAACTCAGTTTCGGAATCGACCCTGTGTCGATCGACACACATACTGTGTCGATCGACACACCACCCGAAACTCATTATTGATGTGTATCCAATACACATCCATACGATCATTACTATAATGATAATTCCCATATTTAACGCTTCCAGTTTGCTTAGGTGTGTGACCCTATAGGTTCATATAATACTGGTAGTAAGTCTACAACTTACAGATTGCAAGAGGCTTCTAGCAAAACATTGCAACCGCCCAGTATTATACGAATGTCTGATCTCGACACACAACTATCATCAGGAGTGAGTACAAGTGTGATTTCAGGACACTATCCCAACAATCTCCCACTTTTACTGGAATCATCAATTCCTATAATCCTTTTGTCTCTATATCTCGATTTGGCATAAGGCAAGATTATTGTCATCCTTATTAAGCCAACATCGTGTTTATCGAACTCCTGATCTTATACTGAACATTACAAACAACTGAACTACAGTTCGTTTGAGTGCGGCCACACATTTTTCTCAGTATTAAATCTTCGATAGGCCCTGAGATATTTATCTCCCGTTATTCAGGAGGGAAAAATCCCATCTTGTTCCATCCCTATTTCAACGCACACTTCATGATATAACTGAACAGTGCCGTTATAGTCGCCAGTTACGGGTCGACGTTTGACAAAGTCAAGGTGTACCAATTCATATGCAAGAAAGCATGATGAACTCAGGTCTGAGGACTATACTCTATAGTTGTAATGAGAACCTCTTATGACACAGATATAACTATCTTGTAGACTTCTCATCAGCGGGTCATGTCCGATCATATGTTCACCAACATATATCTATGTGACTGACTGCGATAATCATATCATTGGCTCCATGAAACTTAGCCAACAGTCACCTCACAATCTAGTCTCTCGCGGTTGCCATTGTCCCACTTTGACAACCTCGACTAGGGACAGAACATAATTTATGCCATCTATGACTTATAGGGTTTCATGATCAAGTCCTCAACTTGATGACCTATAATATGACACAAACTTATTTTGGGACCATTATTTAGATCACAATAAATAATGCAGAAATCAAATTTCATTAAACATATCCAAAGAATGTTTACAAGAGCGTCTTATTATAACTAAAATAAAACTAAAACTCCCACTAGAATCAAGATTAAATCTTAAGATCTCTAATGCCTACAACAGTCGTATGACTCTCATGCTTAGGCCTTGGGAGTGACTTAGTCAGAAGATCAGCGACATTCTCGTCCGTCGGAACTCGGCTGATCTTCACATCACCTCTATTGACGATATCACGAATCAGGTGATATCTCCTCTCTACGTGTTTGAACTTCTGGTGTGACATGGGTTCTTTCGCCTGAGCAATGGCTCCGTTGTTATCACAAAACAAAGCCACTGGCTCCAAGATACTAGGAACCACACCAAGTTCAGTCATGAACTTCTTGATCCAAACAGCTTCCTTTGCCGCTTCAGAAGCAGCAACATATTCAGCTTCCGTCGTGGAATCAGCTACGGTATTCTGCTTAGAGCTCTTCCAGCTCACTGCACCGCCATTCAGACAGAAGACATATCCAGACTGTGATCGGAAATCGTCTATGTCCGTCTGAAAACTCGCATCAGTGAATCCATTCACTACAAGCTCTTCACTTCCTCCATACACCAGGAATTTATCCTTAGTATGTCTCAAATACTTGAGAATATTCTTGACAGCTGTCCAGTGAACTTCACCTGGATAAGATTGGTATCTACTCGTCATGCTTAACGCGTAAGCTACATCTGGACGAGTGCAGAGCATGGCATACATAATAGATCCTATTGAAGAAGCATAAGGAGTCCTATTCATGCGCTCCCGCTCAGCATGTGTCACCGGACACTGCTTCTTGCTGAGACTAATGCCATGAGACATCGGTATGAAACCCTTCTTGGAATCATGCATCCTGAATCTGTGCAACACCTTATCAATATAAGTGTCCTGGCACAATCCAATCAGCCTATTCGCTCTATCTCTGTAGATCCTGATTCCAAGAATGTACGCGGCTTCTCCCATGTCTTTCATGGAAAAACAACTTTCGAGCCAAGTCTTAACAGACTGAAGCAACGGAACGTCATTACCGAGGAGGAGTATGTCATCGACATACAGTACAAGAAACGCAATTCTGCTCCCACTAGTCTTCTTGTAAACACATGGTTCCTCTTCGTTCTTGATAAAACCAAATTGTTTTACTGTTTCATCAAAACAAAGATTCAAACTCCGTGATGCTTGCTTCAATCCATACATGGATTTATGAAGCTTGCATACCTTCCCAGCGTTCTCAGGATCAACAAAACCTTCAGGCTGTGCCATATACACATCCTCTTCCAGAATACCATTCAGGAATGCGGTTTTGACATCCATTTGACAAATCTCATAGTCATAATGAGCGGCAATCGCTAGAAGAATCCGAATGGATTTAAGCATAGCGACTGGGGAATAGGTTTCATCATAGTCAATACCATGAATTTGCTTGAAACCTTTAGCCACCAACCTCGCTTTGTAAATCTGTACATTGCCATCCACGTCGATCTTCTTCTTGAAGATCCATTTACACTCAATGGCTTTTGCACCATTGGGTAAATCGACCAAGGACCATACTTGGTTTTCTGACATGGATCCCATTTCGGATTTAGAGGCTCCAAGCCACTTTTTGGAGTCCGGGACCATCATTGCTTCCGCGAAGGTCGCTGGTTCGTCACTATCAATGATCATCAGATCATTGGAATTGGTCACGAGAAATCCATAGTATCTCTCGGGTTCGTGACGGATCCTTCCAGATCTGCGAACTTCAGGCTCCACAGGCGCCGGTTCCACAGAACTTTGTGGATCCAACTGCTGCTCTTCCTCAGCAGGTTGAGCAGTCTCCTGTGCATCTCGAATTTCTTCAAGATGTACTTTACTCCCACTGTTTTTCTTAGAGAGAAACTCCCTCTCAAGAAAAGAACAGTCCCGAGCAACAAATACTTTGTTCTCAGATTGGTTGTAAAAGTAGTATGCCTTGGTTTCCCTAGGATAACCAACGAAGTAGCATTTATCTGATTTGGGTGCGAGCTTGTCAGAGATTAAACGTTTGACATAAGCCTCACAACCCCAAATCTTCAGGAAAGACAGACTAGGAATGTTCCCAGTCCACAATTCATGTGGTGTCTTTTCCACTGATTTAGATGGTACCCTATTTAGTGTAAACGCAGACGTTTCTAGAGCGTATCCCCAAAAGGATAATGGAAGATTTGAATGACTCATCATAGACCGAACCATATCCAATAAGGTTCGAGTCCTCCTCTCTGAAACTCCATTCCATTGGGGTGTTCCAGGAGGAGTGAGTTGTGAAACAATTCCACACTCGCTCAGATATTCGCTGAACTCTTGACTCAAGTATTCTCCTCCGCGATCCGATCGCAGAACTTTGATACTTTTGCCAAGTTGGTTCTGTACTTCATTCTTGAATTCCTTGAATCTATCAAAGGATTCTGACTTGTGTCTCATCAAATAGACATAGCCATACCTACTGAAATCATCAGTGAAGGTAATGAAGTACTTGTAATTTCCTCTGGCAACAGTACTCATTGGCCCACATACATCAGTATGAACAAGGCCCAATAAATCACTGGCCCTTTCATTTGGTTTGTTGAAAGGGGCCCTAGCCATTTTGCCCATCAAACAAGATTCACATTTCTCACATGATTCAAAATCAAATGAGCCCAGAAGCCAATTCCGATGGAGCCTTTGGATGCGTTTCTCATTGATATGGCCCAAACGACAATGCCATAAGAAAGTCGGGTTTTCGTCATTTGACTTAAACCGCTTTGTATTTATGTTAAAGACAGGCATTTCTTGGTTTAAAACATATAACCCACTATCTAATGGGGCGCTACCATAACACGTACCATCACGATTAAAAGAACAAACTTTATTCTTAACAGCAAAATCAAAACCTTCCAAATCCAAAACGGAAACTGAAATTATGTTTCTGCTAATCGCAGGTACAAAGTAGCAATTATTCAAAGCTAAAACCATTCCCGAAGGTAAAGACAAATCGTAGGTGCCTACGGCCAGTGCAGCAACCTTAGCTCCATTCCCGACCCGTAGCTCCACTTGTCCTTTCTTCAGCGTTCTACTGTTTCTTAGTGCCTGCACATCAGTACAAATATGAGCACCGCAGCCGGTATCCAATACCCACGAAGTAGAACTAGAAGACATAACATTAAGTTCGATAACATAAATACCTGAGTCAGACGCATCATACGTCTTCTTCAGCTTCTTGTAATCTTCCATGAACTTCTTGCAGTCTCTCTTCCAATGCCCTAACTGCTTGCAGTAGTTGCATTTGTCCTCAGGAGAAGGCCCGGATTTGGGCTTTGGCTTGGGCTTGTCCTGACTCTCAGTCTGGACAACTTGGGCCTTTCCCTTATCCTTCTTAGGTTTCTTAAACCTTTTACCCCCTTGTACCATCAGTACACTGGGAGTTGCCTTCTTGAGATTCGGCTCTGCTGTCTTCAGCATGCCGTGCAACTCAGTCAATGTCTTAGTCATGTTTTGCATGTTGTAGTTCATGATGAACTGATCAAAACACGACGGCAAAGACTGCAGAATCATGTCAGTGGCTAGCTCCTGGCTATTAGCACAGTCCAGTTTCCCCAGGTTATCAATGTAACCCATCATTTTAAGGACATGAGGACTTACTGGACTATCCTTAGCCAGCTTGCAATCCATGAGAGATTTAACCGTCTGGTATCTCTCTGTGCGAGCTTGCTCCTGAAACAAAGCTTTCAGGATGTTAATCATCTCAATGGGTGACATCACGTTCTCATATTGCTTCTGCAGCTCAGAGTTCATAGTCACTAGCATTAGACAATTAACATCTTTGACATCAGCTGAATGCTTATCCCAAGCATTCTTTTCTGTCTGCGGGGCATTTGAACGTGGCCTCTCGGGGAGAACTCTTTCAAGGACATATTCCTTGTTCTCCTGCCTGAGAACTATTCTCAGGTTCTGATACCATTCCAAGAAATTAGATCCATTTAACTTGTCCTTCTCAAGGACGGATCTTAGTGAGAAAGTGTTGATGTGAGTTGAGACAAACATAGCTGTAATTAAAAGAGGTAGAGGTTTTAGTTATAATGCTCAAGGAAATGAGAATTCTTATCTAATAAGAAAAACTCGCATTGTATTCAAAACTATGTTTCCTCAGATGAATACAATGAGCCAATATCCATACTTCACCAAAATCTGAGTGAGCAACTCGCCATCACCCTAACTTTAGTTATCTAGGTAAGCAAACCATTGCTAATTGTACCCAGTACAACTCTTGGTCGTAGATGAGACAAACTTTGTCTAATCCACTCTGATGTCTCTGGGCCCAGAACTTCTGACAGCCCAGTCAAGTGAAACCAATCTCTTCTGTGTTGTGATCACTGACAGTCGCACTGCAAGTCTATCAATGACCACCTGCCTTACTCATGTTGCTGTGGATACCAAGGACTCCAAGGCTATCCAACAAACAAAACGAGTCTTGACAGTAGACAAGATCGGGCAAGACATCAAGATTACTTGATATTTTGTTGAGGAAAATAACTATTTGGTCTTGATGTATATCCAATATACATCCAAGAAGTTATTAATTTAATTAAAACATTCAGTTTTATTAAGTTTAGGTTCATCTAGAACTTTAGGATTGAATTTGGTCTGGTATATGCAAATTTATGGTCCAACCAGTAATTCTGCGAATGGTGTGTCGATCGACGCCAACCATTGGCATCGGTCGACACAACTCAATTTAAACCGGTCTTCGATAACCGGTCAAACCGGATCGAATTTCCTTAACCGATTCAATCTAATTGAACCGGTTCGGTTTAACGGTCCATGTCGATCGTCACACAACTCTGTGTCGATCGACATTATCTAATCGCATTGCATGTGTTGACCGACACACCCAGTGTGTCGATCGACACAGCAGGAATACGGGTACTCGATCTCAGATCAAAACCCTAAAATTATTTACGAGTTTTCTCTCTGTGTCGACCGACACACGCTTTGTGTCGATCGACACTCTGCGACAAACCCTAAAAATTTTATGCGTTTTCGCGGCGTGTCGACCGACACAAGCTTAATATCGATCGACACAGTGCGATTTTAACAGTTCATCGTTTTTCAACAGGAACAAAATCCGAGATTAAAACCTTGAAAACACGATTTAGCAAGCATCAATCTAATCAATTACATCAGTATTCGATTTAAATGCTCCAGATTCAATAGACTAATGAAGGATTCGTTTAGTATTTCCTGGTTCAATTCATCAGATTAATTGATCCTACTAAACATGCCAGATCTAGGTTCTCTTGCTAGAATCATAAAGGATCTCACCTGTTACCTTGTTTTGCAGCGGAAAGAGGAGGTACGGGTCAGAGATCAGCAGAACCACCAAGAGATAGCTCCTCCAAAGGCTCACACACGCACACTGCAGGAAATTGGCTGCTAGACCGAGAGGAGAGAGGCGCAGAGAGAGAGAGAGGGAGGCGCAGAAGTTGGCTGGGGAAAAAGAGCTAGGGCAAGTTTTATTCATAAAACCCTTGTCTAGTTCTATTGGGCCTTTTGGGCCCAATTCCCAGTTTGATTAAATCCCTTGGATTTAATCAGGCCCTTCTATCTCTCCAAGCACAGTAAATGCCTAGCACTTTTACCGTACATCTGCTGAACCGTTCCTTCTTAGTTTCCTGTTAGCTTAGGCGTGTGACCCATATGGGATCATATAATAAAGGCAATAAGTCCAAGACTTATAGATCATGAGCGGACTCTAGCAAGCCATCATGACCCCCAGTATTATATGACTTATGTCTGATCATTGACATAGTCTTACTTTCTAGAGACAGTACAGAGATTACTGGACATAATTCCAACAATCTCCCACTTGAACTGGAATCTCTGTATTCATAATCCTTTTGTCTCAATATCTCGATTAGTCATAAGGCAAGATTAGTGTCATCCTTATAAAGCCTAATCTTGTTCATCGGACTCTGATTTGATACTGACAATCCAAACGACTCGGGAAAGTCCGTTTGAGCATGGCCATGCATTTTCCAGTATTCAAATCTCCGATTGGCCTAGAGATATTCACTCCATTTATATTGGAGGGACAAATCCCGTCTTGTTCCATCACTGTAAACTACTCATTTCATAATACACCCAAACAAGGTCCTTATAACTATCGCTTAACGACAGTGTTAGACAATGATCAAAGTGCATTAGTTCATGTGCAGTCACATGCATGCGAACTCAGGTCTAAGGACTATACTCTATAGTCGTAGTAAGAATCTCTTATGACACAGATATAAATATCCTGAAGAGTTCTTATAAGCGGGTCTTGTCCGGTCGTATGTACCCCAACATACACCTATGTATTGACTTTGATGCCGTGCATCTATGACATCCTGAGACTTTGTCATAAGTCACATACCAATCTAGTCTCACGCGGTTGTTGGTGTTCCAATTTCAACAACCTTCGACTAGGGACAGGATGATATAAGCCATCTATCAAATATAGGGTCTCATGATCAAGCTAAATGACTTTGATGACTCAAGATCAAGTCACTTACTTCGATGACCTATAAAATGGTTTATATCATTTTGGAACGATTATTTCATCACAGTTAAAATAATCTTGAAATAATAATTTTATTATTAAACATCTCAAATGTTTTACAAGAACATATCAATAACTAAATAAAGCCCTCAAACTCCCACTCGAATTTAGATTACATTTCAATGTCTCTAATGCCTACAGCTTCAGTCAGGAACTCGAGCTTAGGTCTTGGGAGTGGCTTTGTCAATGGATCAGCGACGTTATCATCAGTCTGAACTCGGCTGATCTTGACTTCCTTTCTATTAATGATGTCACGTATCAAGTGAAATCTTCTTAGGACATGCTTGGATTTCTGGTGTGATCTTGGTTCCTTTGCCTGAGCTATAGCACCATTGTTATCACAAAACAGTGCCAGAGGCTCAGCCGCATTTGGTATCACACCTAGTTCAATAATGAACTTTCGTATCCAAACAGCTTCCTTCGCTGCTTCTGAAGCGGCGATATATTCAGCTTCTGTAGTGGAATCAGCAACGGTGTCTTGCTTGGAGCTTCTCCAACTGATTGCACCGCCATTCAGACAAAAGATATAACCGGACTGTGACCGGAAATCATCTTGGTCTGTCTGGAAACTTGCGTCCGTAAATCCACTGACTTCAAGCACATTACTTCCGCCGTACACTAAGAACTTATCCTTAGTATGTCTTAGATACTTCAGGATATTCTTGACGGCAATCCAGTGGCTTTCACCTGGATTTGACTGGTATCTACTCGTCATGCTCAATGCATAAGCAACATCAGGACGAGTACAGATCATGGCATACATGACAGATCCTATTGCAGATGCATAAGGAATATTCTTCATGCGCTCAAGCTCAACAGCCGTCGTTGGGCTCTGCTTCTTGCTTAGCGTTGTGCCATGTACCATTGGTGTGAAGTCCTTCTTGGAATCTGCCATGCTGAATCTATGCAGGACTTTGTCAATGTATGAATCTTGACACAAGCCTATCAGCCTTTTAGATCTATCCCGGTAGATCCTGATTCCAGGAACGTATGCGGCTTCACCCATGTCTTTCATGGAAAAACAACTTCCAAGCCAGTCCTTTACCGACCGCAGCATTGGTACGTCGTTTCCGAGAAGGAGTATGTCATCGACATACAGAATAAGAAATACTATCTTGCTCCCACTAGTTTTCTTATACACGCATTGTTCTTCTTCGTTTCTGATGAAGTCAAATTGCTTGATCGCTTCATCAAAACGAAGATTCCAGCTCCTCGATGCTTGCTTCAATCCATAAATGGATTTATGAAGCTTGCATACTTTCCCAGCATTCTTTGGATCTATGTAACCGTCAGGTTGTGTCATATACACATCCTCTTCCAGAATGCCATTCAGGAAGGCGGTTTTCACGTCCATCTGCCAAATTTCATAATCATGAAAAGCTGCAGTTGCTAGTAGAATCCGAATAGATTTCATCATAGCCACTGGGGAATAGGTTTCATCATAATCCACACCGTGAACTTGTCTGAAACCTTTTGCCACCAACCTGGCTTTATAAATCTGGACATTTCCATCCACGTCAATCTTCTTCTTGAAGATCCATTTGCACTCGATGGCTTTTACACCAGCGGGTAAGTCAACCAACGAAAACACTTGGTTGACCGACATGGATTCCATTTCGGAATCAGTGGCCTTACGACACTTAGAGGAATCTGGGCCCATCATGGCTTGATTGATGTTCGATGGTTCATCACCATCAATGATCAGAAGATCATGACAGTTAGTCACGAGGAATCCTTGATATCTCTCGGGTTCGTGACGGATCCTCCCGGATCTTCGAACTTCAGGTACCACAGGTTCAGGCTCTACAATTTCTTGTATATCCTCCTGCTGCTCTTCCTCATTAGGTTGAGCAGTATCCTGTTCATCTTGAATTTCTTCAAGCAGTACCTTACTCCCACTGTTTTTCTTAGAGAGAAACTCCCTCTCAAGAAAATTACAATCCCGGGCAACAAAGATCTTGTTCTCGGATCGTAGGTAGAAGTAATAAGCCTTGGTTTCCTTCGGATAACCAATGAAGTAGCATTTGTCAGACTTTGGTGTAAGCTTGTCAGAGATCAATCTCTTGACATAGGCTTCACAACCCCAAATTCTAAGATAAGACAGCACTGGAGCTTCTCCAGTCCATAGTTCATATGGTGTCTTTGCTACTGCTTTTGATGGCGCTCTATTTAGAGTGAACACTGCTGTTAGCAGAGCATATCCCCAAAGGGATATTGGAAGGTCTGTGTGACTCATCATAGATCGAACCATATCCAATAAGGTCCGATTTCTCCTCTCAGACACACCATTCCATTGTGGTGTTCCAGGAGGAGTGAGTTGGGATACGATCCCACACTCTCTCAGATGATCACTGAATTCTTGGCTTAAGTATTCTCCTCCTCGGTCGGACCGAAGAGCCTTAATGCTTTTGCCAAGTTGGTTCTGTACTTCATTTTGGAATTCTCTGAATTTCTCAAACGATTCAGACTTATGTTTCATCAAATAAACATATCCATACCTACTGAAATCATCAGTGAAGGTAATGAAGTACTGATAGTTTCCTCTTGCATTTGTGGACATTGGGCCACACACATCAGTGTGTATCAGGCCCATTAGTCACTGGCCCTCTCGTTAGGTTTATTAAAGGGGGCCCGCGTCATTTTGCCCATCAGACAGGATTCGCATTTCTCACATGACTCAAAGTCAAACGAGCTAAGAAGTCCATTCGTATGGAGCCTCTTAATGCGTTTCTCGCTGATGTGCCCTAAACGACAATGCCATAGAAACGTTCGGTTCTCCTCATTAGGTTTGAACCGTTTGGTATCAATGTTATAAATTGGCGCGGATTGATCAAGTATGTAAAGCCCATTCGTAAGAGGGGCACAACCATAGAACAAATTGTTGCGATTGAAGGAACATAATTTATTCTTAACTGAAAAATCATAACCTTCCAAATCCAACAAAGAAATTGAAATAATATTTCTGCTTATCGCAGGTACAAAATAACAATTATTGAGTTCTAAAACCAATCCCGAAGGTAAAGACAACAAGTATGTGCCTACAGCTAGTGCAGGAACTTTCGCTCCATTCCCAACTCGTAGCTCCACTTGTCCTTGCTTCAGCCTCCTACTGTTGCTGAGTGCCTGATGAAGAAGTCTCCAGAGTCTTCTTCTTTAATTCCTTTAGACCTTCCTGGAATTTCTTACATTCTCTCCTCCAATGCCCTGGTTCTTTACAGAACCTGCAGATGTCAGTAGGCCCAGCCTTGGATTTGGGCTTGGGCTTTGGCGTGTCCTTGTCCGAGACTTGAACAGCCTTAGCCTTTCCCTTGTCCTTGGCAGAGGATTTCTTAAAGCCCTTGCCCTTTTGCACCATAAGCACATTGGGGTCCTTGGCTTTCATCAAGTTGGGCTCTGCAGTCTTGAGCATTCCGTGAAGCTCAGGCAATGTCTTACTCAAGCCATGCATATTGAAGTTCAGGATGAACTGATCATAGCTTGCAGGTAAAGACTGCAGAACGATGTTGCAGGCAAGTTCCTGGCTGATAGGGCAGTCGAGTTTCTGAAGATGATCGAGATAACCCATCATCTTCAAGACATGAGGACTCACTGCCGCATTTGCAGCCAACTTACAGTCTAAGAGGTTCTTAACTGTCTGGAACCTCTCAGTCCTTGCCTGCTCCTGAAAAAGCGATTTCAGGCTTGCCATTATCTCGATGGGCGACAACACACTCTCGAACTGCATTTGCAGCTCAGCAGTCATGGTCGCCAACATCAGGCAATAGACATCATTTTCATCTGACGAATGCTTTTCCCAAGCATTATGCAGAGTCCTGGCGGCATTGTTAGGAGGCCTCTCGGGGAGGGGATCACGAAGGACATAATCCTTCTTCTCCTGCTTGAGGACCAGCCTCAAGTTCCTTGACCACGTCAGGAAGTTCGTTCCAGTCAGCTTCTCCTTGTCGAGAACAAACCGGATTGAGAATGTGTTTTGTGTGCTTGTTGTAGTCATAGCTGAAATATAAGATAAAAGGTTATTAGTTAATATGTTCAATATGATTAATCTCGTATTATACTTAATATGATTAATCTCGCATTATATTCCATAACATCAGTTATCCTCAATAGAATATAATGATTCCAAGATCCACATATAACTAAGATCAAAGTGGGCCACTGGCCGTCACCCAACCTTAGCTTATATCGGTAAGCCCTATCTCGGCTAATTATATCCGTGATATAACTCTTGGTTGTGAATCTGGGCCCGAGGCCCAATCCACTCTGATGTCTCAAGGCCCGGGACTCCCGAAGGCCTAGTCAAGAAAACCAGACTATACAGTCATGTAATCACTAACGTCTGGGACTCCCAATGACATTTATGAATCACAAACCGTCTTACCCACGCAAAAAGTAGACACCCTCACACTGTAAGGCCATGAGTACAATTGAATGGGCTTCGACAGCTGACATAGACTGGACAAGACATCCAACGATTGATATTATTTGAGGTTTGTAGGTTTATTAAAATTTCATCCCAAAATAGAAGATTACTATTTTGGGAAACTTTCCTTTTTGGGAAACCTACTAATTTTGGAAACTTTCTAAAATCGGAAACTTCCTAAAATTGGAAACTTTCTAACTATAGAAATTTCCTAAAATCCAAAACATGCAAATCTAGAAACTTCTATTCTAAGAAACTTTCTAATTTCAGATTTTGAAAACAGATTAATTTAAAATCGATTTTAATTTTATATAAATAAATTTTAAATTAAATCTGAAGAAGAGACTCAAATAATTGGCCCAATTGTTTTAACTTCTTGGCCCAAGGCCTAAGAATTGGTCTATGTCCAAGACATAACCCAATTGCCCAATTAAATGACATAACCGGTCTGGTTCATTAAAATTGGTCTAACCAAAATTAATTACTACGATGACCACAATTGCCAACCGGTTATTTACTAAACCGGATTTTCTCAATTTATTTGGTCCAACCAAATCAAATTAGAAAACCACTGGTTTAGGCACTAAATCCAATTTTTCGACTTGTGATTTCTTATCCCGGTTTAACCAGAACTTAATAAATTTTATTAAGTCTGTTTATTAAACCGTGACGATTAAGTTTTAATAAGTTTTAAACCGAACCGAACCGATTGGTCACGAACCGATCACGGTCGTGACCTAGCTTCGCGGTCGAGACAGCCGCAGCCGCAAGCATCACGCTTCCGCGGCGGGTCGATAGTCGGGACGTGAAGCCGGACGGGACGGGACGATCGGGACAGCCGGGCCGTGCGATCGGGATGAGACGCGATCCATGCGATCGGCGATCGTGCGATCCATGCGATTGATCGGCCCATCTCTCGCGATCGGACGGGACGCGTACGGCTTCGATCCATGCGATCGTACCGAACGGATCCATGCGATCGTTATCGGCCGATCCATGCGATCTTCTTGCGCCAAGTCGCCGATCGTGTCGACGACACAACCCGATCCATGATCGGTTCGTGCGTCAACCGATCCAGACGTGTGATCCGAAACCGATCAACACTCCGACGCATACCGATTCATATAGATCGGATCATGCGATTTCTATTAGTTTAGGTTTTAATTCTTTGTTTCTTAAGTGTTTTTATTATCAATAGATTGATTCAAACACTTCTAAACAACCTAAACATGATTCTAAACAAGAAATCCTAATAGAACCAATGGCTCTGATACCACTGAAGGATTCGTTTAGTATTTCCTGGTTCAATTCATCAGATTAATTGATCCTACTAAACATGCCAGATCTAGGTTCTCTTGCTAGAATCATAAAGGATCTCACATGTTACCTTGTTTTGCAGCGGAAAGAGGAGGTACGGGCCAGAGATCAGCAGAACCACCAAGAGATAGCTCCTCCAAAGGCTCACACACGCACACTGCAGGAAATTGGCTGCTAGACCGAGAGGAGAGAGGCGCAGAGAGAGAGAGAGGGAGGCGCAGAAGTTGGCTGGGGAAAAAGAGCTAGGGCAAGTTTTATTCATAAAACCCTTGTCTAGTTCTATTGGGCCTTTTGGGCCCAATTCCCAGTTTGATTAAATCCCTTGGATTTAATCAGGCCCTTCTATCTCTCCAAGCACAGTAAATGCCTAGCACTTTTACCGTACATCTGCTGAACCGTTCCTTCTTAGTTTCCTGTTAGCTTAGGCGTGTGACCCATATGGGATCATATAATAAAGGCAATAAGTCCAAGACTTATAGATCATGAGCGGACTCTAGCAAGCCATCATGACCCCCAGTATTATATGACTTATGTCTGATCATTGACATACTCTTACTTTCTAGAGACAGTACAGAGATTACTGGACATAATTCCAACAACTAAACCCTAACACGCTCTGATACCACTGTAGGATCCCTAGGATCTAGGGTTCGTTATATTGAATTTACCAACCTCCTTCTTACCTTGAACTGGCAGCGGAATGAATTGGTGAACGAGATCAGTGAGCAACGCAGACGCCTTGCCTCTACCAGATACACACGCACACAAGCTGGAAACCGGGATGCTAGTGCCGGATCTTTGGGATCTCTGAGTTCTGGTGTTTCTGCTTTTCTGTCAGAGAAAAACTCTACGGCTAGGGTTCCAGGTCGAAACTATATAACTATATAAAGACCTGGAATGACTTAAATCGAACCATAATTAATAAGATTCGTTTAAGTCATAAAACCGAAACTCAGTTTCGGAATCGACCCTGTGTCGATTGACACACATACTGTGTCGATCGACACACCACCCGAAACTCATTATTGATGTGTATCCAATACACATCCATACGATCATTACTATAATGATCATGCACATATTTAACGTTTCCAGTTTGCTTAGGTGTGTGACCCTATAGGATCATATAATACTGGTAGTAAGTCTACAACTTACAGATTGCAAGAGGCTTCTAGCAAAACATTGCAACCGCTCAGTATTATACGAATGTCTGATCTCGACACACAACTATCATCAGGAGTGAGTACAAGTGTGATTTCAGGACACTATCCCAACACTCGGTTCATTCGAAATTGATTCCCTGTACCCACTGGTTTACTGCAATAGACCATATCATTCTTTCACAAAACAAAGTAGTCTAACACATACCAATTCAACTGCATCCACTGCTAGTTCCAGAGTTAAAGTGGGAATTCTCACAAATTATGATGATCACTGTTTTCACAAGAATCAACTGGCTTTAAAAACAGTGTTGACAAACCTTTTTCAGAATTATTTTGTACCTTTTTGACATAGTTCTTGTACTAGGATGTACTCTCAGCTTTTTTTGATTCATGCATTTGGCCATCTACATTTCCATGACTAGCTTTCACACTCCTATTCCTTTATCTTGCCTTGCCAGTTTTCAACCTTTATCCTGTAGGAGAGAGCAGATCTTTCATTTTCTTTTCTTTTCCTTTTTTTTTGTTTGTATTACTTGTTGAGCTAGTTTTTATTGCTTGACTAGCTCAGTCTGATTCTTGCTGATCTTTTTGCTCTCTCTTTCTACGAAACCTGTACTGGATTTTGACAAGACGGAATAGTAGGTAGCTCTTTTCCACTTCATCGTATGACTCCAAACTAAGTCTGAGATAGATGTACATCCTGAGTCGCTACCTATACTAGTTCTGCACACTTCCACAGACCGTCACATTTCACAAATACCAAGTGCATTTCTTAAAGTGATAAAACGAGTAATATCAAGTGGTTTTGTGAAGAAATCAGCCAGTTGAGACTCAGTGACAATGTGTTCTATCATTACCTGTTTTTCCTCCACTAACTCCCGAATGAAGTGGTGCCTTATGTCAATGTGTTTGGTTCTAGAGTGTTGTACTGGATTATTTAAAATATTTATGTCACTTTTGTTGTCACAATAAACCAGTAGTATTCCTGAATCCATTCCAAAATCTGCAGACATTTGTTTCATCCACAAGAGTTGTGCACAACAGCTTCCCATTGAGATGTATTCTGCTTCAGCTGTAGATAGAGATACTGAGTTCTGCTTCTTGCTCATCCATGGAATAAGATTATTCCCCAAAAAGAAACAACCACCACTTGTGCTCTTCCTGTCATCAACACTCCCAGCCCAGTCAGCATCACAATAACCAACCAGACTCTTATTTGATCCTTTAGAATACCAGATTCCCAAGCCAACCGATCCTTTGACATATCTGATGATACGCTTAACAGCTTCTAGGTGTGACTGCTTGGGCTTGGCTTGATACCGTGCACACACTCCAACACTAAATGTTAGGTCTGGTCTGCTTGCAGTTAGATAGAGCAGACTTCCTATCATTCCTCTGTACGTTCTGACGTCCACATTTTTCCTTCATCATCCTTTGTCATCTTGACTGTAGTACTCATAGGTGTTTTTGCCTCCTTGCAGTGTTCCATCTTGAACTTAGTAAGAAGATTCTTTGCATAGGTTGTCTGTGATATGAATATACCTTCCCTTGATTGCGTGATCTATAGTCCGAGGAAGTATTTCAACTCATCAACCATGCTCATCTCGAACTCCTTTGTCATACTTGAAACAAACTCATCAACTAGTTTTTGTGATGTGCTACCAAAGATGATGTCATCTACATATATTTGCACCATCAAGATCTCCTTGTTTTGCTCAAGAATAAACAAAGTCTTGTCTACACTTCCCCTGTTGTAGCCTTGATCCAACACAAAACTGGTTAGTCTTTCATACCATGCTCTAGGTGCTTGTTTAAGACCATAAAGAGATTTGTTCAACTTGTACACATGCTTAGGATTCAATGCATCTTCAAATCCTTTCGGTTTCTCTACATACACTTCTTCCTGAAGAAAGCCATTAAGAAAAGAACTTTTCACATCCATCTGGTAGACAGTGAAATACATGATGCAAGCCATTCCTAAAAACAGCCTGATTGATTCAAGTCTTGCGACAGGAGCAAAGGTTTCTTCAAAATCCACACCTTCTATTTGAGAATACCCTTGAGCCACTAATCTTGCTTTGTTTCTGATCACTACCCCTTCCTCATCAATCTTATTTTTGAATATCCACTTGGTTCCAACGATGTTTCCTTGTTCTAGTCTAGGAACTAGTTCCCATACATCATTGCGTACGAATTGTTCCAGCTCTTGTTGCATAGCAACAATCCAAAACTCATCATCGATTGCATTTACATGTGTTTTAGGCTCAATAGTGGAAACAAAACAATTTAAAGTCAAGTTTGACTCCTCTGGTCTTTCTTTCTTCTTCTGCTTCTCCGTTTATGTCCTTGACAGAATGGTTGCGAGGGACATGTAATTCTTTGCTCATTTTTATTGGCTCTGGGGCTTGTTCTTTGACTTTCTCAGGTGTCTTTAACTTGTTCTTGAGTTTCATCAGAACTCCTCGAGTCTTTCTTTCCTCTCCTGCTTCTCCAATAATGTCTTTGGCAGAGTGATTTCGAGGAACTTGTAACTCTTTCTTGGGTTGAGTCACGTTCTGCTTCAGATCAGTCTGAGTCAAATGTCTCATTTCTCTAGTCATTTCATTCCTTCCCTCATTATCAGAGTCTCCCTCATAGTTTCCTTCTTCCCACTGTGTGAATGAGTAGTCATCAAATACAACATTCACTAATTCCATTATGAGACACGTTATGTTGTTGTACACCCTGAATGATGTACTATTTCCTGAGTAACCTAGAAATATCCCTTCATCGCTTTTTGAGTCAAACTTCCCGAGATGATCTTTATCATTTAAGATGTAACACTTACATCCAAACACATGGAAATAGCTCAGATTTGGTGTTTTTCCTTTCCACAATTCATACGGTGTTTTTGTGGACCCTTTTCGAACGTACACCCTATTGATGATGTAACATGCAGTGTTGATTGCTTCAGCCCAGAATCTGGTTGGTATATTATTCCCATGCAGCATTGCCCTTGCCATCTCTTGTAGTGTCCTGTTCTTTCTTTCTACCACACCATTCTGTTGTGGTGTTCTTGGTGCTGAGAACTGATGACTTATCCCATGGTTCTCACAAAACATCCTCATTGTATCATTTTGGAATTCTCCTCCATGATCACTCCTAATTCGTTTCACACCTCCTCTCTCATTGATCAGCTGAAGTGCCCAGTTCCTGAAGCTACTCGCCGTATCTGACTTCTCTCTGATGAACATTACCCATGTAAACCTTGTGTAGTCATCTACCAATACAAAGACATATCTCTTTCCAGCTACACTCTTGGTTTGCATTGGTCCCATTAGATCCATGTGCACCAAGTCAAGGGCTGCCTTAGATTGAATGTCAGGGACCTTCTTGTGTTGCACCTTAACCTGCTTCCCTTGATTGCATGGACCACATACCATCTTGTCACATCCTCTTATGTGATGAACTCCACAAACCATCTCTTTGTTTACAATAGTAGTCAGATTTCGAACATTCATATGTCCGAGTCTTTGATGCCACAGATTCAGCTCATCCCTTGCATTAAAACACTTCATTGTACTTCTCCACATATAGCAATTGTTACCGGTTCTAACTCCTTGAATGACGATCTCCTGATGTTCATTGATTCCCTTGCACTCAGTGCGTAAACATCACCATCAATCCTTCATCACATAACTGGCTGACACTTATGAGATTTGCTTTGAGTCCCTGCACCAAATAAACAATCATCAGTTGTGGTAACCTTCCCTCCTTTAATTAACTTGACTTTTTGAAGATTCTTCTGATCTCCAGTCATGTGTCTTGAGCATCCACTGTCAAAATACCATGGAATGGCTTCTTCATGTTCATCCGAGACAAACGCCATATTGCATCTGAATCCAAGTCCAGCTTTTGTCCTCACAGATGTATTCCTTGCTGTTTGATGTAGATCGGATCTCTTGATCCAGATTTGATTCCTGTAGCCATTCCAGTAATACATTCCTTGTCTTCTCAGCCAACTCACTTTTTCCCTGAACTTTCTGCAATATGCTTTGATGTGTCCGTGATTTCCACAGTACCAGCATCCATCTGTTTTGTTGTGAGAATCTTTGAAATTTTGATTCACAAATCCTCCTGAAACAAAGTTGATATTCTCAGCTTCCTTCATTCCCTAACCTGTGTATCCGAGACCTCTATACCCTCTTTCAGTTCTTCCTGCACTTAAGATTCTGTCTAGTTGTTTACTTCCTGTAAGCATGTGAATCTTCTTGTGATACTGAGTTAGTTCTGCTTGCAGTTGAGCTGATGTTTCTTTTTCTTCCTTTAACTCTTGTTCGAGTTTATCAGCCTTCACAACAAGATTCAGTTTTTCCTTCATCAATGTCACATTCTCATCACTTAGTCTCTTTACGGTCATGAGTTCAATATTTAATGACTCAACAATGGCTTTAAGACGTGACTTCTCCTTAATCAATTCCATATTTTCCTTTCCTATCTTGATTAGAGTGTCTCTTACCTCTTCCAGATCTATGTCAGGTTCTGATTCAGATCCTGACTCATCTTCTTCTCCGTCAAACTCAGTGATTCCAACAAAGGCCACAAAGTTGTTCAATTCATCTTCACTTTCGGTGATGTCTTCATCAGTATCTTCTTCAGCCAGTAGATATTTTTCTTTACTTTTCTTTTGATCATTTACACACTCCAGTTGAGTATGTCCGAGACCTTGACACCCAAAGCACTTGATTTCTCTCCTCTTGACTGTTGGGCATTCAGTTCGATAATGTCCAAAGCCCTTGCATTCATGACACTGGATTTCAGCACGCCTAGCAGACTTATCTCCTTCGGTTTGTTTTCTGAAGGTGTTTGACTTCTTTTGAGATGCTCCTTGTCCTTGTTCTATTCTTTTCAAAGCACGATCAAACCTTCTAACCAACAAGCTCAGCGGATCTTCTTCATTAATAGCATGTTTGCTTGTTTCATTAACCACTAGAGCTAAGCTGTGTGGTTTCTTAATGCCTTATAGTTCTAATTCATGTGCTTGCAACATACCTACTACTTCTCCAAAGGTAAGTTCTTCTGTGTTTTGAGACACTCTTAGAGCTGATTTGTATGGCATGTATTTCGGTGGAAGACACCTTAGAAACTTTTTGACAAGTTTCTTGTCCTTGTATTTCTTCCCAAGAGTTGCAGCTTCTTGAGCGAGTGAGCTTAGCTTAGCACTGAAATCTGCAATAGACTCATGCTCATCCATCTTTAGATTTTCAAACCGTGAGGCAAGAAGATCTTTTCTTGAGTTCTGCACTTTTTGAGTTCCCTCAAAGTGTGTTTGTAGGATGTCCCATGCATCTTTAGCGGTTTCACAGCCTTGAATTAGCTCAAAGGTCTTTTTAGAGACACTGCAATGGATTGCACTCAGAGCCTTGGAGTTGTATTTGGATCTCTTTATTTCTTCTTCAGTCCAACTCTCTTCTGGTTTGGGTGTCTCCACGCCTTTTTCATCTTTGATCATGGGCTCCTTCCAAGTTTCCATAACTGCCTTCCATGCCAATGGATTGATTCCCCTGATCTGTGACCTCATCCTTGATTTCCAAAACCCATAGTTTCCAGCATCATGAATGATTCTTGTGCTGTTCAAGAGTTCTTGATAGCCTTCCATCTTTCTCCTCAGGATCTCACCCAAATAGATAGCTACGAGTGGTAGCTCTGATACCAAATGAAAATGTAAGGCTATGTGTTTTTCAAAATAACGAAACGCAATACACACTTTGGTTCTGAAAAACTTGCTTTATATTAGATTGACCTTATGATCTTACAAGAACACTATGCTCAATCTAATCTCTCAAAATCAATGATCTATACTTGATCACTTGAGCTCTCACAAATTATCTCCTTTTTAAACGCTTGCCCTATACACGGCGCAAGCTCTCCTATTTATACAAGATAGGATCGCTAACCTAATTAGCTCAAAGCCTTAAGAAGATAAACCTTATCTCTTAAGATATCTTTATAGAATCCTAACTACCTTGACTACTTTAAGATCTAGGAAACTCTTTTAATCTTCATTAAATATTTGTCTCAAATATTCTCCAAGATGTATGTCCAGCTCGCCATATATCTTGGATAGTCCACCTCAGCTCAAGCTCTTGGTTAAGTCGATCCACTAAGTCCTCAACCGTGCTTCACACGTTGATCGTCTGTATCACTCCTTGAGCTACTCCTTGACTGATACATGAAGTGACTCAGCTACATCTTCAGAAATGATCAATGAAATTTTATCATTGATTATACAAGAGCCAGATAAGCAGAAGCAAAACAAGAATCACGAGTTTTGTGGATTTCACAACTTGAAGAGCGCAATGGAAGAAGCCAAGTGCACCAATGAATGGTATAATGAGCCAACTCAAAAACAAAACAGAAGAAATCAACTAAGTCATTGAGAAAACAATTGATACTCAAAAGAAGGTTGAGAAAACTTAGAACATTTGTTCACTATGTTCTCAAGCTAGGAACAAGAAGAACAAAATTGTACTTATAAAGAAACCTTCTAGGAGAATGAATAGTTTAATAATTTCTCACTTGGAGAAGTTCTTGAAGCTAGACCGGATCCTACAGAACATGCCTACTTTGGCTACGAACCTATTTTCGAGCTCGTTTCAACTGAATTATAACATTAAGCTCACCTCACAACTCATGGGAAACTGCTCGTTCACACCTGCTAATACCTTGAACAGCGACAAAACCCTTCTCCACCATGGTTATGACCACCTGACCCACGACCAAGCCCAATTTCGCCACAACCAAGCCACCTTGACCCGCATACAAGTCGCCCCTCACTGTGACCATGGGCCTCACGCCCGCGGCTAAGAAAACATCCCCCACGGCCAGTCACTCCTCTTCTGCGGCCAAGGTATAGATCATCCACCAATACATGCATCCTTTAGCTGTGGCCAAGCTCATTCACCATATACCAGCTCAACAAAAGCGATAGATAAAACTCCGGTTATTACAATGGCCTCATACATGATCTTAGATGCCACCAAGATGACTAGGACTGTCAAAAATATGAAGAAATCAAAGAGTCTCTTTCAAAGATTCAAATGTACTTTGATCTTGCCTAGTTGCCAAAGTTGTTTGGTCGAGTTGTTAAAAATTGGGTGTTTAATACTACGAAAGTAGGTTATGCCCATTTTTGTATAAGTACAAGTAAAGTCGAACCCATGATCCCCTGGGAAATCCATGTCGCCCAATATTGTGCTTATTATTGCATTCAAACTGCTTTCAACTTTTAGTTATTATAACCCCAATCGGGACTCATGATATAAACGAGATTTTACTCGGTTTACTGGTTATTTTATGAAACTTTCATAAGGGATTCATGTATTTTTTTATATGTTTTTAGTACAAATTTTGCATATTTGTAGTATATAGACTCTTTTTAGAAAAATCAAGTTAAATATAAGTCAAATGGAGCGAGAAGCCAATTTTGGATACTGAATCTTTTTTTCAGAAGTTCAACCTAACATCAAAACCTTCTCACCGTTTTATCATCCGTAATTTGGATGAGAGGTATAGTGATCTACCAAATTTAAGTTCCACTTGACATGAAGAAAATCCAACAATTCAAACTCAAGAAAATGCTAGCACAAGATAGGACCATAAGCAGCCAAAGTGGAGCCACATAAGACCACAGCCACGAACTAGCCATTCATTGTCGTAACCATGGTCTGCACAACTGTTTTCAGGTCTAGGTCGGTCACAACCAACCTACTTTGTGACTTTGGGCCATTTTTAATATTTAACTCGTTTGAATGATTTTTTACTTCATTCCAGATCGAAATAATCCTACGGATTTCTCATCAGTATATATAGGGTAGCACCCCTCTCTTTGTAATCATCACAAACTAAATTTAAGTTATCTTTTATATTAATAGTTTTAGAATTTTTATCTTTAGTTTTAAGGTCTAGGGTGTTTGAGAGAGATAATCTTTATCTTTAGATTTTTATCTTTAGATTTCCAGCCCTAAACCTAATTCTTCATAGCCAGTCTAACCAGCAGCATGTGGCCATGATCTACTACTCTATGGCTGAGTAATTTGTTTGTTGGGTTATATAGGGAAATTTTTAAAGAAGAATGATATCGGTTTGATTAGGATTACTTGTACTGAACTTATGCTTGATTTATCTTTCCTTTAAGTTTGTTCTTAATGCATGAAACTTGATCATGAACTAGGATCTGATTTTAGGATTGATAAAATAACTAGTGTACTAAACTTATTAACTGGAACTAGCTTAGGGGTGCAATTGTGTTACAAGGTGCGGCATCACACTTATAAGGCATTGTGAATTTTTGCTGAACTTACTACTAATGCATGATCTTTCTCGCGGCTAGCTGAGAGAATTGACTGGTTGAGTTAAATACATTATATGTTTAATAATATGAGAGTAGATTAGGCATATTTCAGTGTTCGAGTTTGTAGATCTAGCTGAAAACACTAGGAGCAAAGTTAGACTTATATGAATAATTCCAAACCTCTGAAATACTCCCTAGACTCCAAACATTTTATTTTTTAAGTGCATTTTCGTTTTCCTATTCTATTCTATTTTCTATTAGATAACTTGACACCCATTCGAACTCCCATTGTCTTAACTCTCTTCTGATCTTTCTTGACTTTGCAGATATGTATAGTTTCCTTGTGGATCGATACCTTAAGTACTACATCTTACATTTGTGCACTTGCAAACCTGAGATTTCATAAAGTTAAAATGCTCTGAACAAAAGGGGCGGATCAAGTCTTTGGTGCCATTTATGGGAAAACTATATGTCTTCATCTGCCTAGTTTTAAAAGTTCGTAATATGACTCTAAGAACTCCCTTTTCTTCTAGTGTTCATTTTTGTTTCTCTTTGTTTCAGGATTCTGAAACATGGATCAATCTATGGAGCTTGCAAAGTTTGAACCAGGACATTCGGGACACATCCACTACAAGAAATCTGGGTTTTTATAGCAGATCAATATAGCGTTTTTTTTTCCTGATTATGCTATGGTTGACATATCTCTGGCTTTTACATAACATTTGTATATTTGTAAACTCTATCAATTGGTTAAGCGGGACAATAAAATTTCACGCGCCTGATTTTTATGTTTGGCGCCCAATGAATATCACATAAACTGCTATCAATTGTTTAAGCGGGACTAAATTTTTTAAATCCCTACTTAGTTTAGAACAAAATAAGAAAAAACTAAAGGAAAAACTTTTTAAGGTAAAAAACTCAGATCTAGTTTCTTTTTCTCAGATCAGATCTAGAATTAGGAGAAAACAAAAAGACTCTCTCCTTTGTCGTCTCTCCTCCTCTCAATTGCGACATCTCCTCTTCTCGTCTCTAATTCAGCCAAATCTCGGCTAGCGATTCTTCAAAACCTCTCATCACGGAGCATGGAGACACTCGGATTTTGTTGGTATGCTTTTTCACTCGACTGTGGGTCGACAAGTATAAGCCAAATATGAGACCTATAACACCGATCTTTTTATCTTCTTGTGTCAAATCTGATTTTGTTATTACATTCTCTTATTTATAAATTTTGGTTTGTGGGTATGGTTATAATCAGGACGTGGTGGTCGTAAATTTAGGGGTGGACGAGGTGGAGGGTTCATGGGTGGACGACGCTGAGGCATAGGCGGCTGAAGAGGTTTCGGAGGAGGCCATGGTGGAGGTCGAGGCGAAGAGGATCTCTATTCAGGTACTCCATGGTTTCTCTTTGATGTAAATATATGTTTCAATCGGATGAATTTTGTTGGAAACCTTTCCAGTCGAAGTTACTTGTTGTTATCCTCGGTGATGTTTATCTTTTGATTGCTAATTCTTTTATTCACATCGCAACTAAGGCTTGATTTACATGAGTGCTGGTGAAAGTGGAAAGTCATGTGAGGTTCACATGTAAGTTGCATACAATTTTCTTCTTCTTTTTTTGCTCTCATTTCTTTAATACGTGTTGGATTTGTTAATCATGTCTCTGTAGCATTTTACTTGTGAACCTAGAAATTGTAAATTATGGTTCCAAGAAAATCGTGTCTCTATAGCATCTTATATTAGACCATTTACAATGGGGTGTTGTAAAACATTTTCAACAGTTGTAAAAAAAATTGGAGCTACAATGGAGGTGTTGTAAAACTAAAATCCTATGTGGCAAAAACAAGTGTTGTAAACTTTTAACATCCGTGAAAGTAAATTGTGGGGCCATTTTTTTTCTTTTTCTTTTTTCTTTTTTCTTTTGATCTTAATTAAGATATATGTATGCCACTTGGACGTTATTCATTGGATGTTCATATTTGGTGTTTTTTCTTTTCATCTCAATTATTTAATATCAATTATTTCTTAATAGTTATCATTATAATATATAATTTTTATATCAAAATTTATTATTTTTAATACTTTATAAATATACACTTGTTTTGTTTAATTTGGGCATAGGAAAAATTTAGTATTTTTTATTATTGAAAAAAATAAAAGGAATAATTAAAGGAAAAAGTGGTGGGGTAGGGTGTTGTAATTTTATTCAACAAAACCATTGTAGATGAAAAAGTTGAGTGAGGGTTGAATTCTGATGTGGAAGAAAGAGAAACTGATGTGGAGGGTGTTGATAACTCAAACCATTGTACATAGTCTTATGGACTTAGGTGTTATGCTCGTCTTCATCACAGGGCAGTGAACTGCAGGAAGAAGAAGTGTGGCCAGAGACACTGCTGCTTATGTTCTTGATAGGCACCGAGTGACGTGGCACATGCATATAAAAGAGCAGAGAAGTTTTAGTGAATTGTGTTAGTAGTCTCAGCAAGTATAAATAGGAGATTTGAGAGTCAAGAACCTTATGCTTGATATTGTATGTTGTTTAGAAGTGTCACGATGAGACCTTCGTCTCCGATCATCATGAGGTCGTGAGAAAGCTACTATAAGCATCTTGTTACTCGTTTGATGTTAAGATTCAAGGAGTGTTGAGTTACGATCTTATCAAATTGGTGCGGTAAGCCGGTTCGAAGCATCGCTGATACAGACGTTCAGATCGAAGAAGCAATGGCGATGGGATTTGTGAATATTTTGATCTTCAGTGGTGGCGCTGGTGAATTTCGACTATGGATATCAGCACTGGAGGCTCAATTTTCTTTTCTTGACTATTCAGAGTTGGACAAGTTGGCTTGTGCTCGGTTATTCATAGACGGTAAAGCAAAGGACCGTGTTCAATGGTGGGAGTCAATTCATGCTTTTGAACACTGGGATGAGTTGATGAAGGCACTGTTATTATTGGTGTTTGGAAACAAGGATGATCCAGTGCGAGTTAGGGCAAATATGGAGAGGGATCGACAAATGAAACAATGGAGAGAAGATTGTGATTGAGAGAGGGATGTTACAGAAAATAAAGGGTGAGAATGATGACACGTGGACGGCTCAAATACAAACACAAGAGGAAGCTGTAGCATTAAAACAACATTTTACTCATTCTTTACAGTTCAATCGAAAAATATTGTAAACAGAAAGTTCTTCTTCTCTCTTCTTGTTCTTGGTTGTTCGTCGTCAATCTGAGTTCCATCATCTGGTTGGAAGCTCTTTTGGCAAGAGAAGTTGTTTTTTCTTGTGAACATTAGCTTCTGGTTCTATAGTGTTTTTGAGATACAAATTTCTTGTATCAAAGGTATCAGAGCTCCTATCAATCCTCGGAATCTTGGAATGACGATGCCGGAGAAAAGCGATGCGCATGTTGAGGCTCTATTGGAGGGGTTACGAATCCGATTAGGGTTAGGGAACAAGGAAGCAACACCGGATCTTCAACGCGACGATCCAACTCCAGAAATGGTTGTTGCTACACCAGACCCGATTATGTTGTTCAAATCAGCTTTGGAGAAGTTTCAATCTACCATGAAGTCAGGTTTGGATGAGTTGAGGGATGAGATCCGCGAGTTTAAAGCTGCATTCCACAATGATTGTGATGAGCTGATTCAGAAGATTATGAACGTTCAGTCTGAATCAATTTCAGTGAGCGATAAGTGTTCGAATCCAGTATCGGAACCAACGGAGGCGGTGAACTCGTCCTTGCATAATGCGGTGGTTCTTCAAGAAGATTTGGTTCAGGAAACCGAGGAGATTGCCGAAATGATTCCACAGTCTCAGGTACCGTTTTCTTTCTGGGAATTTAGACATGGAGATAATCTGCTAGGAATTAACGGCGTAGAATTTCTAGTTACGGATCAAAGTCTGGGCATAAAAAAATGTCAAGAATCAACTCTTGAGGAATTTCCAAAATCGTTCTCACATTTGTGTCTGGATGGCTCAACAAAACGAGCACTTATGTGGTTTAGAGGCATGGAAAGTGGCTGGGAATTTTAAGAACTTCCCAAAGATCACGACTACAATTCTTGCCCACCAACTGTTTGACCAAATGCTTCTGAGAAGAAAGGAGAATCAGCAAAGAATCTTGAGAAAAAAACTAAAGTCCAGGAAATTCAAGTACAAACTGAAGAAACAACATGGGATCAATTTTGCTAGTCTAAAAGTGATATGGCTTTTGAAGATCTGCACAACAAGCAGCTCGCTGTTTACAACCATGAGACGATCGATGCTCGGTCTTGGTGCTGAGATTGCCAAGAATCTTATTTTTGCTGATGTAACATCTGTGACGCTGCATGATGAAAGAGTGGTAGAGCTATGGGACGTATCTAGCAACTTTGTTTTCTATGAGGATGATATTGGCAAGAACTGGGCGGATGCTTCTGTTCACAAGTTACTGGATCTTACCAATGATGTGGTTGTCTCTAGCTTGACCACAAGCTTAACCAAAGAACATCTTTCAGGTTTCCAGAGTACAAGGTTACTAGAAAGACATGGTGTTTTGAGGCTATGTGCTTGTTCCGATGAGACTTCAGGAGATTATTTCCAGCTTAATACACTACCAGATACTGAATCTGATGAATCTATGCAGCTGCAGACATGGTGTTTTGATGATATGACTCCATCAGAGGAGATAAGGCCAAGGTTCTGGTGTAAAATAAAAACTAACAGCTTAGGGATGATAGGCGGCAAGTCTGAAACGTCCAAGCTAACTTCTGCATTTGAGCTGGTTGTTATGGTTACCCTTTGGTCTGATCACATGGAGGTTAAATCGGAAATACCACAACTCCTTAAGACTATACATCAAGCTACATTCTCAGTGATACGATACATTTTGGCATCTAGTGGGAAATGCTCTAGTTCGCAAACCAGAGAATATGATGTGGGAATTTACGGCTATTTGCTACTGTTCTTAGCTCAGACTAAATTGTTGATAGTTCATACCATATGGCACCGATGGAGACGCAAGAACATGTTGGTGACATGCTATACCAAGACTGGAAAAATTTCTCTGTTGCTTATCTACAAGGACCAATTTTCATGAAGTGCTGCAGCAAATGTTTCTCATAAACCTTGTGATCAATGTTTTTCAAGAGGGGAATATTTGTTACAGGAAATAAAAGGTGAGAATGATGACACGTGAACGGCTCAGATACAAACACAAGAGGAAGCTGTAGCATTAAAACAACATTTTACTCATTCTTTACAGTTCAATCGAAAAATATTGTAAACAGAAAGTTCTTCTTCTCTCTTCTTGTTCTTGGTTGTTCGTAGTCAATCTGAGTTACATCATTTGGTTGGAAGCTCTTTTGGCAAGAGAAGTTGTTTTTTCTTGTGAACATTAGCTTCTGGTTTTATAGTGTTTTTGAGATACAAATTTCTTGTATCAAGGGAGACACATGAATCAACTCCACTTGATTCAGAAGTGATTCTTGGAAACAAATCAATAAGGGAAATTGAATGGAGCAAGAAACAGCTAGTGGATGGAGAGGCGATTCTGGAAAAGGATTCGTCGATGCTAGGAACATAACTTTGTGAAGTTACGGAAGAGATCGAGGATAATTCATCTAAAATAATTACGGAGAAAAAATTTATGCACAACAACGGATTCAACTGTAGAAACTTATTGTGTTCCCCAGAAAGAATCAATTCTATATCCTCATGTATCATTTTGTATCCTGGAATCTGGCCGTAGAGATAAGATGCTAGGATATTTGGAAAAGAATATATCAATTATGGATCAACAACGTGAAAAACACGAAGTTCTCCGAACAATATGTGATGATGTGCAATCAGAGGTGGCTTGCAAATTTTGGGAAATCTACAAGTGTCGTTACTGATCAAGGAGCACACAAAATGTTCGATGTATTGTCGTTTAAGCTAGAAACTGTTAAGAAATCTCTAGTGTTGAATGGTCTGTCGCAGCTTTACTGTGTTCACCAACGAGATACTCTTCCAGCTAGTAGAGTAACAAGTAAGCACAAACAGAAGTTCTGTAAAGCATGGAAGTTCAAATACAAATCTGGAATTCTGCATCAACTTAGGACCCAAAGTGAACAGCTTAAAATCATGGAGCACCTTATACTTAGACTTATCAGCTCATTCATGATTTCACCAAAGAGTCATTTCATTCTCGAGGTATTGTCTACGAAGACAGTGAAGATAACATGAAGAGGTAAAAGGACAAACTGTTAACATCATGGAAATTCAAATATAAACAGAGGCATCAGATGAGAAGAATGCCACCCCTTGTTTTGCATAAACTCTCTAAAATAAAGAATAACATGAAGAGAAGGTGTTTGAGAAGGCAACAAGACCAGAAAAATGCAGAAGAAGAGTGTAGAGGATATGCTGTGGTGATTATGGGTTAAATACAATGAGGTTAATACAGAAACAGACCTACACGTTTTTTTTGATCGGATTCTACAAAGTAACGAATTGTTATTGTCACACCACAACATGTCTGAGAATTGGGTGGACCAGTTTACTCAATTGTACTATGAAATATGTCACTTGCTCAACCATAAGTGGCACTTTCTTTTGTGGTATTCTACAAAGGTGGACCTGGATAATTCATCTTCAGTTTGGCTTTGTTGGAAACAAGCATCTGCAGAGTAGTAGTTTTAAACAGGAGATGTTACAAGTCCAGAGTCAAGACAAAAATGGTCATTTCCTTATGCAGAAGAGAGTGGAGGACTCACTGCTGGACATAATGAGAAGGAAACTCATCGGCGGAGGTTTGAAGCAGAATATGATTGTTATTGGGGAGTTCAAACTGAAGCACAAATGGAGAAGCTCATACAGCCAGTTTTTGAGCTGGAATTGTTTTGAACAGTGTTGTGATCACTATTGATGTTGGAATTTGTTGGGATTACATGAACAAGGTGATGGCTGCAATACTGTTGTCTCCAGGGCTCATGGTAAACCAAGTCTTTCAAGACTTGGGTGTTCAAGTACAAACACATGATTCTGCAGGGAGTCATGCCACAAATGTATCATTTCATTGAGAAAGAGGGAGAAAAATACATCAGTTATTTCTCTGATATTCCACTCAGATCAACCCATGCAGAAGATTGTACTTCATTGTTGTGGGAAACATGCAGGTGTGACGATCATATAACATTTGTGGCGAGAACTATTATGAATTATCTGATTATCAAAGTGATTAAAGGCACAAGATCTGTTGAGATGTCTCTGGTTTTTGTACTAGTGACTGAACCCCCCGCGCACGCGCGGGAGTGTTGTTGGCTTTTTTTAAGGCTTCCGTAATATTTTTATGTTCATTTTTAATTTTGATGAAATATGTATCATGTTTGCTATGAATAAACCTTGGGTAAAGTATTCTGGTCTCTTCGCTTGGATAACCAGGAGATTGTAGTGCATATCCTGAGCGTTGACCAAACATAGAGTCAAGCATCCATATCTAATTCACAAAATACAGAATGTAATCTAGACTATTCGATTGTGCAATCAAGACGTTGATAGGTATGGCGTAGTGTTGTTTTGGTACATTTATGAACCGCTCTTGAATGCTCTGGTGAGAGCACCCCCCCCCCCCCCCCCCCCCCCCACACTGTTTTTTCAATGATTTCCCGTTAATTGTAAGTTGAGTCTTGCATTTTTTTATTCTGAGCGTGTGATGACGATTGTAGCACAAACACTTTTGATCAAATTAACTTTTCCTAGTAAGAGAAGGTGTTTAGTAATTCTTTCATATTTGGTTCTTTATTTTTTTATTTATTTTTTTGTTTAATCTGGTGGTATCCCGGGCCTATGGAAGAGCCCAGACTAATCCCCAAGGGGAGGTGCAGCCCATGGATAGACCCTCTCTCCGGATATTCAAATGGGCCGTAAGCAATGGGTCCATATCCATGTGGGTGAGCAGAAGAGGCATTTTTGTTTCCGCCTAGGCTCGAACCCGGGTTGTTTCTAGCCACCACGAGCCCCTCAACCGCTCTTGGTTCTTTATTTTGACGAACTTTTTCTCCTTTGTCGTTTTTTCCTTTTTTGATTTTTCTTGTGTACTTTCCTTTTGCTTTTTTCCTCTTATTTGATCACTCTCCATTCATTCTTGATTCTTCCTTTGTTCTACTTTTAGATTGACCTCTGGCCCTTAAAAAAAAACAGCTTGTCGATCACGTATGTAGGTGTATTTATGTTTTGCTTCTAAAATGTTTTGATTTTTTGTGGGTTATAGGAGGAGAATTACGATAGTGTATATAATTAATGGACGTAATGGTAATGATTGCCTTTTCGTTATATAATATGAGGAGTCCAAAAATCTCATGTGGTTTGGCTTTGGGTGTATGGGCCCGTTGAGTGAGGAAGCATTGTGCAGGCAATGCATGTGTATCACGGGGGTGATGTTCGTCGACGTTAGGTCAGACGTAGTCGTGACGATGATACAATTTATAAGCACTATGAGCTATATCTACGTTTATTTGACGATATTGACTCATGCCATACGTTACTTGTTCTTTTTATTTAGTTAATGTTTTTAAACAGAACTTAATTATTTTATAATCACAAAGATGACAATACTTTTCTTATGGCGATGGTTTCTGAGGGTTAAAATATGTGTGTTAAAATATGTTGGAAGTGGCGAGGTTATTAGTGTTGCTGTTGATGTTAGTACGCTCTGAACTTAGAAATACGTACGTTTGGAAAAGAACCTTGTAAGTTCGTTATGTGATTTTTTAGTTGTTTGTGGTAGCTCATTTTTAAAGTTGTTTCGGTCTTTGTGATCAACATGCATTGCGAATAAATTTGAACGACTGAACACCCTTTAATTTAAATAGAAATCTACAGCTCAGTAAGAAGCCCATGGAGATACATAAATTTGAAAATATGGAAGACTGGCAAAGGAAGAATATGAAGCAAAAACAAAGAAAGGACATGCTACTTAGGGAGTACTTATATATCCAGAATTGACGACTACTCAGTACCACGCTTGTGTTTGTTCAACTCTGCCTTGGCAATGGTAAGTGGGGTCGTATCATTGATGAGATGGGGAGCTGTTGGAGGGAGTAGAAGGTGGGTCCTCTGGTGGTGGAAGATCAGCTCCATTATCCTAGAGAAATTGATGTATATTAGTTTGCGGTATGATATGCAGTTTTTAAGCAGTATGTGTGAATGAAAGTAAACAAAGGCATTAATACTAACCTCTTCGATTGCCTAAGGGTGTGACAGGACAATCAATCTTGACACACTGTGAAAGACAGCTATGAAAGACTGAAAGGAGAAGCGTCTGAAAACAAAGGGCGGTGCAGCAGCTGAAAAAACCGCACAGGTATAGGTGGTGGTGCGGTCCTTTGGTGTGAAATTGTAGGGAGACACTTTGATCTGGAAGAGAAACTGTTTCCCTGCAAGTGTGGTCGGACATGGAGGCAGAGCAGACTAAATACTGCAGACTTGTCGTTAATAGTCATAAAACCTCCCAAAGGTGAGACATACCATCACAACACAACAAACTATAGGGCAAAAGCAAACTCATTTTTAGATATTTTTTTTGTCTGTCATCAGAGATGCAAAATACTTCTTCGATTTGAACTTTAGAACATACCATTTCACTACACACCACATGTTGTATGTATCGTCTTCTACTCCTCCCTTGTTTTCACCTGCATATACACATTAGCAAAAAGGAATCAAGCCTGTGCGGTTTCTTCAGCTGCTGCACCGCCCTTTGTTTTCAGACGCTTCTCCTTTCAGTCTTTCATAGCTGCCTTGATGGTATCATCCGCCAACACACTGCAATGGAGCTTCACTGGTGGGAGAGAAAGAGGCTTTGCAATCAGAACGAAAAGCACAAATTCAATTCATGAATTCATATATTGATAAAATCTGGAGGGAGATTTTAAAAAAAAATAATGCTTAGTTTGCCTCAGATAACCAAGTCCGGTGACTGAGTTTCTCCTAACAAAATAACATTTACCCAAGTATAGTAACCGGTATGTCAACAATCAAAGAGCGAGTCAAATTAGACAAACAACTAAAAACAGATTATGCAATGTCGGCAATACATTAACAGGAACCAAAAAGCAGTACTGAAGTATGAATGCTAGATTATAACATCAAATGTAAGAGACAGACAAACGGTAATTACGTGTTCTTGCGGTGATGGGGATGATGGTGAGGAGTTACGGTTCGAGAACAGGAGGTCACAGTAAGAAGGTTGTATAATTTGAACTAAATATATCTACTATGTAACCTGTACGTTCTGTTAATATTTGTTGTTTTCTCAAGGTACCTTAATGCTGTTGCCGACATGTGCCTTCACAAAGCTTTGTTGACATCGCAGGACCTAGTATCAAAGTTATTGTGTTAGGCTGAAGTGTTGGTTGGGTTTGGTGTCTGTAATACATCATGTTAACAATCAGTTTGGGATTTTTGTTCCCAATAATTGGCTACAACAAATGTAAGAGTGTGCTAGACACATTTATGTTTTTTTATCTTACTTGGCTCTTCTTTGTTGCAGTGTCTCTGTGCGTTCTCATTTGGTTTCCTTGAGAAGAGCATATGGGGTGACGAAAACTAGACTTGGAATATCTAGCAAGATATGTTTCAGCATCTACACGATAATGAGCAAGAGTTGCTAATTTAAGAAGGTTGATATAGTCCTGTCAGAAAACTTTAAATTTAGAAAGGACAAAGAAGATCCTTAACATCTGGATGCATGGACTGCACATTTCGCATGAAGACCACAAACACATCCCTGTCTGCGTGAAACAGAAGATAACACACTATCAACAAAAAGCGATACACAGAGAAAATGTAGAACACAACAAATTTGCAGCACAAACTTCCATTCACCACGAAATTGAGAATGTGGAAGGCCTTTTTGCGTAGTCCATCCATATTCTGGAACTCTAAATTGGATTCTCAAAAGTTGAATATATAAAAGACAGTAAACATTTATTCCCTCTTTTCAAAAAAAAATATTTAGAAGATTTCCACCAATTCCTCATTAGATAACGCTCGAAGAATCCTAAGCGATTATTCAAAAATTTAAAATGAGAAGTTTAAAAGTCAAACAAAAAATCCGTACGTGCCATAGCAACTATGTAGACATTTCCATAGAGAACATCAAGAGCATGGAAGAGACGATTCTGCCAAATCGGCGACTCATTTACGTCCGACCAATTTGGAGCTTCCTTCAGATTCAACGCTGCCACCGACGAAGAAGACATCATCACCTCCGACGCATGTTGCATAGTCTCCACGCTGCCGATTCTCATCTATGGATATGAAACGATTCAGATTCCTACCGGAGAAGCAGGAATGGCTCTTAAGAGCCTGTTATGTCTGTTGAATTTTGACTTCACATCGACATAGATTTAGTGATTTGGACCACGACATGGGCCCAAAAATAAATCCTAACGACGGTGGCCCGTTTGTGATGTAAAGGAGGGTTTCGAAACAGGGTAAAAAAAATTAGTGTGCCACGTAGGTGAAATGAAATATGCTGAGGTGGAGAGCTGAGGAGAGAGCAAATAAGTGTCTAATTATATATATGATTATCACGAAATGTTCTTTTACATGCCAAATGGGTGTCATTTTGTTTATCCAGCAAGATCGTCAAAGCAATAGAAAGAAGCAGAACTGGTCGAATTTGGGAAGATTCAAATTCAGAGGCAGAGTAACAACAGATGAATAGACAGGTTATGTCATTGTGATGCTGCAAAGGAGAGTCTTATTTCTATCACAACATCCATTTGTGGGTCTGGTCACAGTGCTAAAAACAGGAATATTGCTATTATTCACATCCCAAAACAGTGAGGACAACACTAAGAATGAAATCAGCTGTTGATATGAGAAGGGCCATAGCCTTTCAGTGGATTCACTGGTACTCCTGAAGCTGATGGAAGAATAGTGTATCAAGCAACAATCTACTATAATAAAGTTGGATGTTCAAATACAGAGGCGCAAGGAATGCACTCATGAGTACGGGACAACAAGTGTTGCAGAGAAAGAAATATCTGAAATCATGGAGGTTTAAATACAAAGCAATAAGAAAGCATGTTCAGTTTCTGCTCTCAACTTCTGGTGTGGGCAGAAAATCTTCTTCTACATGACATCATTGGAGATTCAGGAACAAACTGATTGATTCAGTTTTTTTTGCCTTTGAAATGGATCCACAATTGAAGTTGCACAGTATTTCAGATTGGAGCTGATTGGTGATTCATAGCTTGGGGACAAGCTGCCTTCGAAAAGGGGGGTATTGATAGGCACCTACTGACGTCGCTAGGGATGTTAATATGGGTAAACCCACCCCATTTAGACTCAACCCATTTAGACCCTAACCCATTTAAACCCCAAACCCTTTAAGACCCATTTACTTTAAAGGTCTAATAGGGTTACCCATTTAGACTCATTTAGTTTTACACTTACCCATTTAAACCCAATTAGACCCATTTAAATTAGATATGAATTTTTTATTATTTTAATATAGGCATTAAGTCATTAACAACTAAAATCTGATTTTTTTATTTTGTTTAATTAATTATATTTTAACATTAAATAATTGATTTTTCCAGCCAAAAACGCGGAATTGCGTTTTCCCGCCAAAAACGCAGAATTGATTTTTCCTGCCAAAAACGCGGAATTGAGTTTTCCCGCCAAAAGCGCGGAATTGAGTTTTCCCGCCAAAAACGCGGAATTGTGTTTTCCCGCCTAAAACGCGGAATTGATTTTTCCCGCCAAAAACGCGGAATTGAGTTTTTCCGCCAAAAACGCGGAATTGCGTTTTCCCGCCAAAAACGCGGAATTGCGTTTTCCCGCCAAAACGCGGAATTGCGTTTTCCCGCCAAAAAAGCGGAATTGCGTTTTCCCGCCAAAAACGCGGAATTGCGTTTTCCCGCCAAAAACGCGGAATTGATTTTTCCCGCCAAAAACGCGGAATTGCGTTTTCCCGCCAAAAACGCAATTCTGCGTTTTCCCGCCAAAAACGGGATTCCGCATTTTCCCGCCAAAAAATGTGATTCCGCGTTTTCCCATCAAAATTATGATTCCGCATTTTTTCGCCAAATCGCGATTCCACGTTTTCTCTCAAATTTTCGTCGTAAAGCGATTCTGCGTTTTCTGGTCGAAAACTAGGGTTGGGCATTTTATTTGAACCCGAACTAATTTATAAAAATACCCGAACGGGTTCTCTAGCCCTAAACCCGAAAACCCGAAAAATTCGATTCGAACCCGAACGGGTACCTTAACAGTTTGGGTACCCGAACGTCCAGGCCTATCAAAAACGCTATTCAGCGTTTTTCCGTAAAAACGCAATTCTATTTTTTTTTTCTTTCAAAAACGTAATTCTGTGTTTTCCCGTCAAAAATGTAATTTCGCATTCCGTCAAAAACGTGATTCCGCTTTTTCGTCAAAATTATGATTTTTCCACAAAGTGAAATTAACCTTTTTCTAATTATTTGTTTTTTTAGTTAAGCTAATAAAGTTTTTTTCTATTTTAAATAATTTAAAAATTAATTTTTGATAATGTTACAAAATATAAATGGGTTAATAGGGTCCCCATTTATTTAATATGAAAACCCTATTAATAAATGGGTCTAAATGGGTTACCCCATTTAAACCCACCAAAAAATATATGATAAATGGGTTTAAATGAGCATTTATTTTAACACATACCCATTAAAAACCCATTTATCAAAAGCCCATATTAACATCTCTAGACGTCGCACATGCATAAGAAAGAGCAGAGAAGTGTTAGTTAATTGTGTTAGTAGTCTCAGCAAGTATAAATAGGAGATTTGAGAGTCAAGAACCTTATGCTTGATATTGTATGTTGTTTAGAAGTGTCGCCATGAGACCTTCGTCTCCGATCATCATGAGGTCATGAGAAAGCTACTATAAGAATCTTGTTACTTGTTTGTTGATAAGATTCAAGGAGTGTTGAGTTACGATCTTATCAGTTCCTCCGGAAGTTCTCAACTCCTCTGCAGTTGCGGCAAAGAACACAACAGTCTGCAAAATACCGCAACTGCAGAGGAGTTGAAGTTAGGGTTGCCTTCTTATAGCTTCTCTTGTCAACCTCTCGTTTAACAGCCATGGCTAGAGAAGGATTTGATTTCAACACCTGCATTTATGAAGGTTCGTTGCTACACCATCACTCATTTGGTTTGTTAAGGAGCAATCTCATAATTGTAGTTTTGATTTATCACTGTTACAAGAATTTCCTATTTATCAAGAGAACGAGAGTCTACGTCAAAGTTCCTCTACTCATGGCTTCAAGGAGCGGAAGTGCGTGCTGTCTTCATGAGTTCCAAGGATCTTTTTAAGGTAGGGAGATTAATTAGATATTAATCCAATATGACGCATAATGATGGTGAAGGTCTCTTGAATAGAATTTATCTGAATTTTCGTGTTCTTGAACAGAGAGAGCTTCAAGATCTTGAAAACGAAGAGAACATGCGAGTTTGTGGCTTCCTAAAAGTGGTCGATTTGATTCTTCTGCAAAGAAACCTGTCGTTTCCCAGATTTATCTTAGCGGTTATCTCCTCGTTAGTTTGCTCATTAGTTATATATGCCCTCACTTCTTCCGTGGATAATAATCTAATGCTTAATTTCTTGCATATTTCACGTCCATTCATGCCAAATTCTTAGGTCCTCTACCTTCAAATGTTGTATTTTTATTGTGTTGAAGTTTGTTTATAAATTATCTTTGTGTTTATGACTTTGAACTCTGTAAATTGTTTACGTCAAGAAATCTTTTTCAGCTTATTAAATTTGAATTTTTTATTATTATATATTTATAAAATAATAGTTCATAAATTCAAAATCACATTACAAAATACAAAAAATGATAGCAGCGAATTGCTATATATAATAATGTTATATACAGAAATAACATATGAAAATTGCTATTGTATTTAAACTATTGCAGATAAAAAAATCGCTATTATATATAGAAAAACAATAGCAACACAAAAAAATGCTATCTAAAATGTCTGACCTATTATGACGGGCGATGATACAGAGCTTGTTAAAACGTTATGGTATCAGTACATAGCGTTATTCATCAGCTAAGAAAAGCCTTTTTCTTGTAGTGATCTCAGGTTCACAGCTCACACGACTCTCACAGCTCCTCCATTTTCGTGGAGAACATACAGCCCCATGAACTTTTCACACACTCATCTGTTGCCTCATTAGATTTTGAGAAATCATAACCGGACTAAACCACTTCATCTCATGTAAATCAACTTGAGGGAATGATAAGCCAATACTTAGACTACTAAGCTATGGCTGACTCTATCTTAGATAAGCTCTCTCTGCAACCTTTTCCAAGAAACTGTAGGATATTTCAGTTCATATCCGAGTTCTTAAGAAGTAAGATTAGGAACATGAAGAAATGATTAATGAAATTTTATCATTGATTACACAAGAGCAATATAAGCAAAAGCAAAACAAGAATCACGAGTTTCGTAGATTTCACAACTTGAAGAGTGCAATTGAAGAAGCCAACTGCACCAATGAATGGTATAATGAGCCAACTCAAAAACAAAACTGAAGAAATCAACTAAGTCATTGAGAAAATAGTTGATACTGAAAAGAAAGTTGAGAAGAACTTAGAACACTTGTTCACTATGTTCTCACTTGGAGAAGTTCTTGAAGCTAGACCGGATCCTACAAAACGTGCCTACTTTAGCTATGACCCTAGATTTCGAGCTCGTTTCAACTGAAATCTTACATCAAGCTCACCTCACAATCCATGGGAAACTACTCGTTCACACCTGCTAATACCTTGAACTGCGACAAAACCCTTCTCCACCACGGTTACGACCACCTGACCCGCGACCAAGCCCCATTTCGCCACAACTAAGCCACCTTGACCCGTGGCCAAGTCACCTCTAACCGTGACCACGGGCCTCGCGCCCATGGCCGAGAAACCATCCCACACGGCTAGTTACTCCTCTTCTGCGGCCAAGGTATCGATCATCCACCCATACCTGCATCCTTCAGCCGTGGCTATGCTCATTCACCATATACAAGCTCAACTAAAGCGATAGATAATACTCCGGTTATTACGATGGCCTTATACATGATCTTAGATGCCACCAGATGACCAGGACTGGCAAAAATATGAAGAAAGCATAGAGTCTCTTTCATAGATTCAAATGTACTTTGATCTCGCCCATAATGACAAACCAATAAGCGTACTCCACAAGATTAAAGAATAGGTCAGTTTCTCATTACTTGTCGCATTGATGGATTTGATTTCAAAGACGTACTTCGTGATTGAGGTTCTTGCCTGACCCTTATGCCATTATCAATCGCACACCAGCTGGGGGATCTATGACTTTTAGCCCACATATATTTGAATTGTGTTAGCTAACAATGTCGTATAACCGCGAAAGGAGTTGTTTATGACATACATGTTCTAGTAGGAGAAGCCATTCCTCCGTCGACTTCTACATTGTTTACATGCCCATAGGAGATCCATGAACCTTAATTCTATGATGGATATTTGCTACTATTGGATCTATCATAGATTGGCTCAGTCGGAGAGTCTCCTTTGCCTACATTGACAAATGGAAGTACTATCCAGAAAAACCGTTCGAAAAGACTTCTCAACCTAGAAAAAAAGTGTAAGGACATATACTAATGAAGAATATACTGAAGGCCATTGACAACCTAAAAGGACCTGTCGAAAAACAAGTTTCCTTCTTCACTGAGCTCATCCTTTTGGACAAGTCAAGCTAAAAGGTCTAAAACAAGTGTTCATGAGAGGCAATCTGGTTAAGCCTCTCTTCATCTTTTCGTTTTAGGATTTCTAAAATTCTCATTTTGGTTTTAGTTTTCATTTGTTTCAGGTTTTACACAAAAAGATAAGGCCTGACCGGGACCACGATAGTCTGATCCGTGACAAAACGACTAACCGCTACGAGTCGCCGTATCATTATTGCGGCCACTAACTCCTTCACCGCGGATTTCTCCTCTGCAGCCGCGGCTAACCCTCACTCGATTGCGTAAACTCTTTCGACCACGGCCAATCATCCATTTAACAAGCGGCCTAACACATTCACCGCACCTCTTCCCTTCTAAACATGGTTGTATCCACTCTTGTAACCCAAGTAAGTACTGTAAGGACCCTGGCCCAGCCCATTTTAAAATTTTCAAAAGAAGGAAGGGAAGCCCAAAAGCCCAAGCCCATTTGCCCAAAACCCTAGGGTTTTCCCTTCCCCCACCTATAAATAGAGCCTCCTCCTCCCTAAAAACTCATCTTCTTCTTTCCCGGCGAAGCCCTGTCGAGTTTGTGAGCCAACCGAGGTGGACAAAAGCCCTATTTTCGAGATCTCATCATTCCCTATCACCAGGTAACTCCCGAGATTCCAGATCTGAGATTTAAACCACCAAAAACACGTTTTCTCCAATAACTCCGAAAATACCCCAAATCCCGAGAAACCGAGCACACCACCGTGACCGCCGTGACGAGACGAAGCCGGAGCCGCCGAGACGAGCCCCACGCGCCGCCGCACGCGCCCCCACGCGCCGCCACTCGCTGGAGGAGTCACGGGCGCGTGAGATCCACTCGCGCCGGAGGGTCCACGCGCCGGAGTCCCACGCGCCGCCGCCGGTGCCCACGTGCCGCCGCCGCCGTCGCCGGAGCCCACGCGCCGCCGCCGCCGTCGCCGGAGCCGCCGTCGCCGGAGCCGCCGTCGCCGGAGAACCGCCGGAGCGCCGTTGACCGCCGCCGTTGACCGCCGGAGCGCCGCCGTTGACCGTCGCCGACGGCCACCGTTGACCGCCGGAGTTGACCGTTGACCGCCGGTTGGTCCGGTTTAATTCGAACCGGTTTGCTTCCAATTTCAATTTCCTTCCGGTTTGGTTGGTCCAAATCAATTTCAATCCCAATTCCTGGTTTAGTTGGTTAGGGTCTGGTTAGGGAAATTGGGCCGGTTATGGAAAATGGGCCTGGTTCAGTCTGGGTTTGGGTCTGGGTCTGGGTTGACCGGGTCAACCGGTTGACTTTGACCAAGACCGTTGACTTTAAGTCAACCAAACTTCAGTAGGCCATAACTCGACCGTCCTAAACCCGATTCGAACGAAACGAAAGCCTATCTCACTTGAATTTTCGTCCCCTTTTCCGAACCGATGTCCGTTCGGGCCAATGGGGTTGCTAAATTACCGTTTTGCCCTCTTCTTTGGCTAAGGTGAGGACCGGTTGTGGTTTCCCTTGCTCTATCTCAATTCCGGGCGATAGTCCTCTGTTAATCGCGTCTTTCCTAGGTAGAGTAGACTAGTATTGCGCACTATGATTGATTGTGGAACATAGAACTGCTAGGTTATCGCTGAGCCCGAAAATGTTGTTTGTGTGTGATGGATATGATTGGTAGAAGTGGTAGGGCCCCCGAAAGGGTGTTGTGTGGCAGGGGCTGTAGGAACTGTTTAGTTGATCCTGATGTAATTCACAGATTCATATCAACCTAAACATACAGATCTAGGTTCTCTTGAATAGAAACATTAGATGATCTCACCTTTTACCTGTTTGTTGCAGCGGAAGGAATAGAACAGGTCAGAGATCAGAGAGATACACCGAGGGATGAATCCTCCAAAGGTTCACACACGCGATCACAGAAAACGGCTGCTAGACCGAGCTGATGGGAGGCGCAGGGAGAGAGGAAAATCGGCGCTGGGTTAGGGTTAGGAGAAAGAGATTTGGCCTTTTGTTTATTAAAAGCCTTCTCTTTCCCTTTTGGGCTTATGGGCCCAAAACACCAATCTGATTAAATCCCATTTAATCAGACCCATTAATCTTTCTCTCTTAGTACGACAAATGCCTGGCACTTTTGTCGTACTTCTGCTAAGCCGTTCCAACACATTTTCCTGTTAGCTTAGGCGTGTGACCCATATGGGATCATATAATAAAGGCAATTAGTCCAAGACTTATAGATCATGAGCGGACTCTAGCAAGCCATCATGATCCCCAGTATTATATGACTTATGTCTGATCTTTGACATACTCTTACTTTCTAGAGACAGTACCGAGATTACTGGACACAATTCCAACAATCTCCCACTTGTACTGGAATCTCTGTATTCATAATCCTTTTGTCTCAATATCTCGATTAGTCATAAGGCAAGATCGGTGTCATCCTTATAAAGCCTAATCTTGTTCATCGGACTCTGATTTGATACTGACAATCCAAACGACTCGGGAAAGTCCGTTTGAGCATGGCCATGCGTTTTCCCGTATTCAAATCTCCGATTGGCCTAGAGATATTCACTCCATTTATATTGGAGGGACAAATCCCATCTTGTTCCATCACTGTAAACTACTCATTTCATGATGTACCCAAACAAGGTCCTTATAGCTATCGCAGAACGATAGCGTTAGACAATGATCAAAGTGCATCAGTCCATGTGCAGTCACATGCATGCGAACTCAGGTCTAAGGACTATACTCTATAGTCGTAGTAAGAATCTCTTATGACACAGATATAAATATCCTGAAGAGTTCTTATAAGCGGGTCTTGTCCGGTCGTATGTTCCCAACATACACCTATGTACTGACTTTGATGCCGCGCATCTATGACACACTGAGACTTTGTCATAAGTCACGTACCAATCCAGTCTCACATGGTTGTTGGTGTTCCAGTTTCAACAACCTTCGACTAGGGACAGGATGATATAAAACATTTATCAAATATAGGGTCTCATGATCAAGCTAAATGACTTTGATGACTCAAGATCAAGTCACTTACTTCGATGACCTATAAAATGCTTCATATCATTTTGGAACGATTATTTCATCACAGTTAAAATAATCTTGAAATAATAATTTCATTAAAACATAAAATAATGTTTTACAAGAACATATCAAATAACTAAAATAAAGCTCACAAAACTCCCACTCAAACTTAGATTACATTTCAATGTTTCTAATGCCTACAGCTTCAGTCAGGAACTCGAGCTTAGGCCTTGGGAGTGGCTTTGTCAACGGATCAGCGACATTATCATCTGTCGGAACTCGGCTGATCTTGACTTCCTTTCTATTTACGATGTCACGTATCAAGTGAAATCTTCTTTGAACATGCTTGGATTTCTGGTGTGATCTTGGTTCCTTTGCCTGAGCTATAGCACCATTGTTGTCACAAAATAGTGCCAGAGGCTCAGCCGCATCTGGTATCACACCTAGTGTTGGAATTGTGTCCAGTAATCTCGATACTGTCTCTAGAAAGTAAGAGTATGTCAATGATCAGACATAAGTCATATAATACTGGGGGTCATGATGGCTTGCTAGAGTCCGCTCATGATCTATAAGTCTTGGACTTATTGCCTTTATTATATGATCCCATATGGGTCACACGCCTAAGCTAACAGGAAAATGTGTAGGAACGGTTTAGCAGAAGTACAGTAAAAGTGCTAGGCATTTACTGTACTTAGAGAGAATAAAAGGTTTAGCCACTGTGCATCGATCGATGCATGAGGTGCAACGATCGATGCAGTGCGCAAACACCGACGAGTTAATTGGTATTTGGGCCAAATGGCCCAAACGGAACAGGACGAGTTGTGTCATAAAACTCGAGTTTCAGACTGATTAACCCTAACACTTGAGCCAAAAACTCTCTCTCTCTGCGCCGAGTTCCCCTTGTGGTCTAGCAGCTGTTTCCTGTGAAAGCGTGTGTGAACCTTTGGAGGATTCATCCCTCGGTGTTTCTCTGATCTCAGACATACCATCCATTTCCGCTGCAATAACAGGTATAAGGTGAGATCATCATTCGTTTCTATTCTGAGAAGAACCTAGATCGCATGTTTAGGATAATCTGAATCTGGAATTGAATCAGGATTGATCTAAACATTCCAACAGTGGTATCAGAGCTTTAGGTTCTGGTTTTTTTTTTTTTTTAGATTCATGTTTAGGACTGTTTTCTTGTTTAAAAGTGTTTTGAATCAACTACTGATAAGATAAATCACTTAAGAAACAAGAATTGAATCCTAAACAAACTGTTTAAAAATCGCATGACCAAACTATATTGATTTGGTATGTGATCTAAACTGATTTTGCATCGACTGAGATCGCATTGCATCGATCGATGCAATGCAAGGATCGATCGTTGCAGTCGCGAGAGATTGACCGCGATCGCATGGATCGTTCGAACGATCGCATGGATCTCGCGAGAATCTCTCGGCCAAACCTGATAACCGTTCGTGCACGCGTGAGAGCATCGATCGATGCAGGATCGATGAACGATCGTTGCAGGATCGATGCTGTGAGCATCGATCGATGCGGTTAGGGTTTCGGCTCGGTTTAATTTAATTAAAATTAAACGTCTCGGTTTAATAAACAGATTTAATAATTTTATTAAGTCTGGTTAAACCGGGATAAGAAATCCAATGTCGAAAGAATTATTGGATTTAGTGCCTAAACCAGGAATTTCTAATTTGATTTGGTTGGACCAAATAAATTGAGAAAATCCGGTTTAGTAAATAACCGGTTGACAATTGTGGTCATCGTAGTAATTAAAACTTGGTTAGACCAGTTTTAATGAACCAGACCGGTTATGTCAAATAATTGGACAATTGGGTCATGTCTTGGACATGTACAAATTCTTGGGCCTCGGGCCAAGAAGTTAAAACAATTGGGCCAATTATTTGAGTCTTTCTTCAGATCAATTTAAAATTTATTTTATAAAATTATAAAGTCGATTTTAAATTAAAGTTTCCGAAATTTTGAAATTAGAAAGTTTCTTAAAATAGAAGTTTCTGAATTTGCGGGTTTTGGATTTTAAGAAATTTCTAAAGTTAGAAAGTTTCCGGTTTTAGAAAGTTTCCAATTTTAGAAAGTTTCCGAAAATAGTAGGTTTCCAAAAATTAGAAAGTTTCCCGAAATAGTAATCTTCTATTTTGGGAATGAAATTTTAATAAACCTACGAACCTCAAATAATATCAAGCGTTGGATGTCTTGTCCAGGCTATGTCAGCTGTCAAAGCCTATTCAATTGTATTCATGGCCTTACAGTGTGAGGGTGTCTGCTTTTGCGTGGGTAAGACGGTTTGTGATTCATAAATGTCATTGGGAGTCCCAGACATTAATGATTACATGACTGTATAGTCTGGTTTTCTTGACTAGGCCATCGGGAGTCCCGGGCCTTGAGACATCAGAGTGGATTGGGCCTCGGGCCCAGATTCACAACCAAGAGTTATATCACGGATATAATTAGCCGATATAGGGCTTACCGATATAAGCTAAGGTTGGGTGACGGCCAGTGGCCCACTTTAATCTTAGTTATATGTGGATCTTGGAATCATTATATTCTATTGAGGGTAACTGATGTTATTGAATATAATGCATGATTAATCATATTAATTTTAATACGAGATTAATCATTTTGAACATTTAACTAATAACCTTTTTATTTATATATTTCAGATATGACTACTACAAGCACACAAAACACATTCTCGATCCGGTCTGTTCTCGAGAAGGAGAAGCTGACTGGAACGAACTTCCTGACGTGGTCAAGGAACTTGAGGCTGGTCCTCAAGCAGGAGAAGAAGGACTATGTCCTTCGTGATCCCCTCCCCGAGAGGACTCTTGCCAATGCTGCCAGGACTCTGCACAATGCTTGGGAAAAGCATTCGTCAGATGAAAATGATGTCTATTGCCTGATGTTGGTGACAATGACTCCTGAGCTGCAAAAACAGTTCGAAAGTGTATTGTCTCCCATCGAGATAATGGCAAGCCTGAAATCGCTTTTTCAGGAGCAGGCTAGGACTGAGAGGTTCCAGACAGTTAAGAACCTCTTGGACTGTAAGTTGGCTGCGAATGCGGCAGTGAGTCCTCATGTCTTGAAGATGATGGGTTATCTCGATCATCTTCAGAAACTCGACTGCCCAATCAGCCAGGAACTTGCCTGCGACATCATTCTGCAGTCTTTACCTGCAAGCTATGATCAGTTCATTCTGAACTTTAACATGCATGGCTTGAGTAAGACACTACCTGAGCTTCACGGAATGCTCAAGACTGCAGAGCCCAACTTGAGGAAAACCGCCAAGGACCCCAATGTGCTTATGGTGCAGAAGGGCAAGGGGTTTAAGAAATCCTCTGCTAAGGATAAGGGAAAGGCCAAGGCTGTCCAAGTCACGGACAAGGACACGCCAAAGCCCAAGCCCAAGTCCAAGGCTGGGCCTACTGACATGTGCAGGTTCTGCAAAGAACTGGGGCATTGGAGAAGAGATTGTAAGAAATTCCAGGAAGGTCTAAAGGAATTAAAGAAGAAGACTTTCGAGACTTCTTCATCAGGTATTTTTGTTATAGAAGTTAATACAACTACTTCTGATAATACCTCATGGGTCATGGATACTGGTTGTGGGGCTCATATTTGTACTAATATGCAGGCACTCAGCAACAGTAGAAGGCTGAAGCAAGGACAAGTGGAGCTACGAGTTGGGAATGGAGCGAAAGTTTCAGCACTAGCTGTAGGCACATACTTGTTGTCTTTACCTTCGGGATTGATTTTAGAACTGAATAATTGTTATTTTGTACCTGCTATAAGCAGAAATATTATTTCAATTTCTTTGTTGGATTTGGAAGGTTATGATTTTTCAGTTAAGAATAAATTATGTTCCTTCAATCGCAACAATTTGTTCTATGGTTCTGCCCCTCTTACGAATGGGCTTTACATACTCGATCAATCCGCGCCAATTTATAACATTAATACAAAACGGTTTAAACCTAATGAGGAAAACCGAACGTTTCTATGGCATTGTCGTTTAGGGCACATCAGCGAGAAACGCATCAAGAGGCTCCATTCGAATGGACTTCTTGGCTCATTTGACTTTGAGTCATGTGAAAAATGCGAATCCTGCATGATGGGCAAAATGACACGGGCCCCCTTTAATAAACCTAACGAGAGGGCCAGTGACTTATTGGGCCTGATACACACTGATGTGTGTGGCCCAATGTCCACAAATGCAAGAGGAAACTATCAGTACTTCATTACCTTCACTGATGATTTCAGTAGGTATGGATATGTTTATTTGATGAAACATAAGTCTGAATCTTTTGAAAAGTTCAGAGAATTCCAAAATGAAGTACAGAACCAACTTGGCAAAAGCATTAAGGCTCTTTGGTCCGACCGAGGAGGAGAATACTTAAGCCAAGAATTCAGTGATCATCTGAGAGAGTGTGGGATCGTATCCCAACTCACTCCTCCTGGAACACCTCAATGGAATGGTGTGTCTGAGAGGAGAAATCGGACCTTATTGGATATGGTTCGATCTATGATGAGTCACACAGACCTTCCAATATCCCTTTGGGGATATGCTCTGCTAACAGCAGTGTTCACTCTAAATAGAGCGCCATCGAAAGCAGTAGCAAAGACACCATATGAATTATGGACTGGAGTAGCTCCAGTGCTGTCTTATCTTAGAATTTGGGGTTGTGAAGCCTATGTCAAGAGATTAATCTCAAACAAGCTTACACCAAAGTCTGATAAATGCTACTTCATTGGTTATCCGAAGGAAACCAAGGCTTATTACTTCTATCTACGTTCCGAGAACAAGATCTTTGTTGCCCGGGATTGTAACTTTCTTGAGAGGGAGTTTCTCTCTAAGAAAGACAGTGGGAGTAAGGTACTGCTTGAAGAAATTCAAGATGAACAGGATACTGCTCAACCTAATGAGGAAGAGCAGCAGGAGGACCTACAAGAAATTGTAGAGCCTGAACCTGTAGTACCTGAAGTTCGAAGATCCGGGAGGATCCGTCACGAACCCGAGAGATATCAAGGATTCCTCGTGACTGACTGTCATGATCTTTTGATCATTGATGGTGATGAACCATCGAACTTCAATCAAGCCATGATGGGCCCAGATTCCTCTAAGTGGCGCAAGGCCACTGATTCCGAAATGGACTCCATGTCGGTCAACCAAGTGTTTTCGTTGGTTGACTTACCCGTTGGTGTAAAAGCCATCGAGTGCAAATGGATCTTCAAGAAGAAGATTGACGTGGATGGAAATGTCCAGATTTACAAAGCCAGGTTGGTGGCAAAAGGTTTCAGACAAGTTCACGGTGTGGATTACGATGAAACCTATTCACCAGTGGCTATGATGAAATCTATTCGGATTCTACTAGCAACTGCAGCTTTTCATGATTATGAAATTTGGCAGATGGACGTGAAAACCGCCTTCCTGAATGGTATTCTGGAAGAGGATGTGTATATGACGCAACCTGACGGTTACATAGATCCAAAGAATGCTGGGAAAGTATGCAAGCTTCATAAATCCATTTATGGATTGAAGCAAGCATCGAGGAGCTGGAATCTTCGTTTTGATGAAGCGATCAAGAAATTTGACTTCATTAGAAACGAAGAAGAACAATGCGTGTATAAGAAATCTAGTGGGAGCAAAATTGTATTTCTTATTCTGTATGTCGATGACATACTGCTTCTCGGAAACGACGTTCCAATGCTGAAGTCTGTAAAAGACTGGCTTGGAAGTTGTTTTTCCATGAAAGACATGGGTGAAGCCGCATACGTTCTTGGAATTAGGATCTATCGGGATAGACCTAAGAGGCTGATAGGCTTGTGTCAAGACTCATACATTGACAAAGTCCTACAAAGATTCAGCATGAAAGATTCCAAGAAGGGCTTCACACCAATGGTGCATGGCATAACGCTAAGCAAGAAGCAGAGTCCTACATCGGCTGCTGAGCTTGAGCGCATGAAGAATATTCCTTATGCATCTGCAATAGGATCTGTCATGTATGCCATGATCTGTACTCGTCCTGATGTTGCTTATGCATTGAGCATGACGAGTAGATACCAGTCAAATCCAGGTGAAAACCATTGGATTGCCGTAAAGAATATCTTGAAGTATCTAAGACATACTAAGGATAAATTCTTGGTGTACGGTGGAAGTGATGTGCTTAAAGTCAGTGGATTCACGGACGCAAGTTTCCAGACAGACACAGATGATTTCCGGTCACAGTCCGGTTATGTCTTTTGTCTGAATGGCGGTGCAGTAAGTTGGAGAAGCTCCAAGCAGGACACCGTTGCTGATTCCACTACAGAAGCTGAATATATCGCCGCCTCAGAAGCAGCGAAGGAAGCTGTTTGGATACGAAAGTTCATTATGGAACTAGGTGTGATACCAGATGCGGCTGAGCCTCTGGCGCTATTTTGTGACAACAATGGTGCTATAGCTCAGGCAAAGGAACCAAGATCACACCAGAAATCCAAGCATGTTCAAAGAAGATATCACTTGATACGTGACATCATTAATAGAAAGGAAGTCAAGATCAGCCGAGTTCCGACAGATGATAATGTCGCTGATCCCTTGACAAAGCCACTCCCAAGGCCTAAGCTCGAGTTCCTGACTGAAGCTGTAGGCATTAGAAACATTGAAATGTAATCTAAATTTGAGTGGGAGTTTTGTGAGCTTTATTTTAGTTATTTGATATGTTCTTGTAAAACATTATTTTATGTTTTAATGAAATTATTATTTCAAGATTATTTTAACTGTGATGAAATAATCGTTCCAAAATGATATGAAGCATTTTATAGGTCATCGAAGTAAGTGACTTGATCTTGAGTCATCAAAGTCATTTAGCTTGATCATGAGACCCTATATTTGATAAATGTTTTATATCATCCCGTCCCCAGTCGAAGGTTGTTGAAATTGGAACATCAACAACCGAGTGAGACTGGATTGGTACGTGACTTATGACAAAGTCTCAGTGTGTCATAGATGCGCGGCATCAAAGTCAGTACATAGGTGTATGTTTGGGAACATACGACCGGACAAGACCCGCTTATAAGAACTCTTCAGGATATTTATATCTGTGTCATAAGAGATTCTTACTACGACTATAGAGTATAGTCCTTAGACCTAAGTTCACATGCATGTGACTGCACATGGACTGATGTACTTTGATCATTGTCTAACGCTATCGTTCTGTGATAGCTATAAGGACCTTGTTTGGGTACATCATGAAATGAGTAGTTTACAGTGATGGAACAAGATGGGATTTGTCCCTCCAATATAAATGGAGTGAATATCTCTAGGCCAATCGGAGATTTGAATACTGGAAAATGCATGGCCATGCTCAAACGGACTTTCCCGAGTCGTTTGGATTGTCAGTATCAAATCAGAGTCCGATGAACAAGATTAGGCTTTATAAGGATGACACCAATCTTGCCTTATGACTAATCGAGATATTGTGACGAAAGGATTATGAATACAGAGATTCCAGTACAAGTGGGAGATTGTTGGAATTGTGTCCAGTAATCTCGGTACTGTCTCTAGAAAGTAAGAGTATGTCAATGATCAGACATAAGTCATATAATACTGGGGGTCATGATGGCTTGCTAGAGTCCGCTCATGATCTATAAGTCTTGGACTTATTGCCTTTATTATATGATCCCATATGGGTCACACGCCTAAGCTAACAGGAAAATGTGTAGGAACGGTTTAGCAGAAGTACAGTAAAAGTGCTAGGCATTTACTGTACTTAGAGAGAATAAAAGGTTTAGCCACTGTGCATCGATCGATGCATGAGGTGCAACGATCGATGCAGTGCGCAAACACCGACGAGTTAATTGGTATTTGGGCCAAATGGCCCAAACGGAACAGGACGAGTTGTGTCATAAAACTCGAGTTTCAGACTGATTAACCCTAACACTTGAGCCAAAAACTCTCTCTCTCTGCGCCGAGTTCCCCTTGTGGTCTAGCAGCTGTTTCCTGTGAAAGCGTGTGTGAACCTTTGGAGGATTCATCCCTCGGTGTTTCTCTGATCTCAGACATACCATCCATTTCCGCTGCAATAACAGGTATAAGGTGAGATCATCATTCGTTTCTATTCTGAGAAGAACCTAGATCGCATGTTTAGGATAATCTGAATCTGGAATTGAATCAGGATTGATCTAAACATTCCAACACCTAGTTCCATAATGAACTTTCGTATCCAAACAGCTTCCTTCGCTGCTTCTGAGGCGGCGATATATTCAGCTTCTGTAGTGGAATCAGCAACGGTGTCCTGCTTGGAGCTTCTCCAACTTACTGCACCGCCATTCAGACAAAAGACATAACCGGACTGTGACCGGAAATCATCTGTGTCTGTCTGGAAACTTGCGTCCGTGAATCCACTGACTTTAAGCACATCACTTCCACCGTACACCAAGAACTTATCCTTAGTATGTCTTAGATACTTCAAGATATTCTTTACGGCAATCCAATGGTTTTCACCTGGATTTGACTGGTATCTACTCGTCATGCTCAATGCATAAGCAACATCAGGACGAGTACAGATCATGGCATACATGACAGATCCTATTGCAGATGCATAAGGAATATTCTTCATGCGCTCAAGCTCAGCAGCCGACGTAGGGCTCTGCTTCTTGCTTAGCGTTGTGCCATGCACCATTGGCGTGAAGCCCTTCTTGGAATCTTTCATGCTGAATCTTTGTAGGACTTTGTCAATGTATGAGTCTTGACACAAGCCTATCAGCCTCTTAGGTCTATCCCGATAGATCCTAATTCCAAGAACGTATGCGGCTTCACCCATGTCTTTCATGGAAAAACAACTTCCAAGCCAGTCCTTTACAGACTTCAGCATTGGAACGTCGTTTCCGAGAAGTAGTATGTCATCGACATACAGAATAAGAAATACAATCTTGCTCCCACTAGATTTCTTATACACGCATTGTTCTTCTTCGTTTCTGATGAAGTCAAATTGCTTGATCGCTTCATCAAAACGAAGATTCCAGCTCCTCGATGCTTGCTTCAATCCATAAATGGATTTATGAAGCTTGCATACTTTCCCAGCATTCTTTGGATCTATGTAACCGTCAGGTTGTGTCATATACACATCCTCTTCCAGAATACCATTCAGGAAGGCGGTTTTCACGTCCATCTGCCAAATTTCATAATCATGAAAAGCTGCAGTTGCTAGTAGAATCCGAATAGATTTCATCATAGCCACTGGTGAATAGGTTTCATCGTAGTCCACACCGTGAACTTGTCTGAAACCTTTTGCTACCAACCTGGCTTTATAAATCTGGACATTTCCATCCACGTCAATCTTCTTCTTGAAGATCCATTTGCACTCGATGGCTTTTACACCAGCGGGTAAGTCAACCAACGAAAACACTTGGTTAACCGACATGGAGTCCATTTCGGAATCAGGGCCCATCATGGCTTGATTGAAGTTCGATGGTTCATCACCATCAATGATCAGAAGATCATGACAGTCAGTCACGAGGAATCCTTGATATCTCTCGGGTTCGTGACGGATCCTCCCGGATCTTCGAACTTCAGGTACCACAGGTTCAGGCTCTACAATTTCTTGTAGGGCCTCCTCCTGCTCTTCCTCATTAGGTTGAGCAGTATCCTGTTCATCTTGAATTTCTTCAAGCAGTACCTTACTCCCACTGTCTTTCTTAGAGAGAAACTCCCTCTCAAGAAAGTTACAATCCCGGGCAACAAAAATCTTGTTCTCGGAACGTAGATAGAAGTAATAAGCCTTGGTTTCCCGTGGATAACCAATGAAATAGCATTTGTCAGATTTTGGTGTAAGCTTGTCTGAGATTAATCTCTTGACATAGGCTTCACAACCCCAAATTCTGAGATAAGACAGCACTGGAGCTTCTCCAGTCCATAATTCATATGGTGTCTTTGCTACTGCTTTTGATGGCGCTCTGTTTAGAGTGAACACTGCTGTTAGCAGAGCATATCCCCAAAGGGATATTGGAAGGTCTGTGTGACTCATCATAGATCGAACCATATCTAATAAGGTCCGATTTCTCCTCTCAGATACACCATTCCATTGAGGTGTTCCAGGAGGAGTGAGTTGGGATACGATCCCACACTCTCTCAGATGATCACTGAATTCTTGGCTTAAGTATTCTCCTCCTCGGTCGGACCGAAGAGCCTTAATGCTTTTGCCAAGTTGGTTCTGTACTTCATTTTGGAATTCTCTGAACTTCTCAAAAGATTCAGACTTATGTTTCATCAAATAAACATATCCATACCTACTGAAATCATCAGTAAAGGTAATGAAGTACTGATAGTTTCCTCTTGCATTTGTGGACATTGGGCCACACACATCAGTGTGTATCAGGCCCAATAAGTCACTGGCCCTCTCGTTAGGTTTATTAAAGGGGGCCCGTGTCATTTTGCCCATCATGCAGGATTCGCATTTCTCACATGACTCAAAGTCAAATGAGCCAAGAAGTCCATTCGAATGGAGCCTCTTGATGCGTTTCTCGCTGATGTGCCCTAAACGACAATGCCATAGAAACGTTCGGTTTTCCTCATTAGGTTTAAACCGTTTTGTATTAATGTTATATATTGGCGCGGATTGATCGAGTATGTAAAGCCCATTCGAAAGAGGGGCAGAACCATAGAACAAATTGTTGCGATTGAAGGAACATAATTTATTCTTAACTGAAAAATCATAACCTTCCAAATCCAACAAAGAAATTGAAATAATATTTCTGCTTATAGCAGGTACAAAATAACAATTATTCAGTTCTAAAATCAATCCCGAAGGTAAAGACAACAAGTATGTGCCTACAGCTAGTGCTGAAACTTTCGCTCCATTCCCAACTCGTAGCTCCACTTGTCCTTGCTTCAGCCTTCTACTGTTGCTGAGTGCCTGCATATTCGTACAAATATGAGCCCCACAACCAGTATCCATGACCCATGAGGTATTATCAGAAGTAGTTGTATTAACTTCTATAACAAAAATACCTGATGAAGAAGTCTCGAAAGTCTTCTTCTTCAATTCCTTTAGACCTTCCTGAAATTTCTTACAATCTCTTCTCCAATGCCCCAGTTCTTTGCAGAACCTGCACATGTCAGTAGGCCCAGCCTTGGACTTGGGCTTGGGCTTTGGCGTGTCCTTGTCCGCGACTTGGACAGCCTTGGCCGCTCCCTTATCCTTAGCAGAGGATTTCTTAAACCCCTTGCCCTTTTGCACCATAAGCACATTGGGGTCCTTGGCGGTTTTCCTCAAGTTGGGCTCTGCAGTCTTGAGCATTCCGTGAAGCTCAGGTAGTGTCTTACTCAAGCCATGCATGTTAAAGTTCAGAATGAACTGATCATAGCTTGCAGGTAAAGACTGCAGAATGATGTCGCAGGCAAGTTCCTGGCTGATTGGGCAGTCGAGTTTCTGAAGATGATCGAGATAACCCATCATCTTCAAGACATGAGGACTCACTGCCGCATTCGCAGCCAACTTACAGTCCAAGAGGTTCTTAACTGTCTGGAACCTCTCAGTCCTAGCCTGCTCCTGAAAAAGCGATTTCAGGCTTGCCATTATCTCGATGGGAGACAATACACTTTCGAACTGTTTTTGCAGCTCAGGAGTCATTGTCACCAACATCAGGCAATAGACATCATTTTCATCTGACGAATGCTTTTCCCAAGCATTGTGCAGAGTCCTGGCAGCATTGGCAAGAGGCCTCTCGGGGAGGGGATCACGAAGGACATAATCCTTCTTCTCCTGCTTGAGGACCAGCCTCAAGTTCCTTGACCATGTCAGGAAGTTCGTTCCAGTCAGCTTCTCCTTCTCGAGAACAGACCGGATCGAGAATGTGTTTTGTGTGCTTGTAGTAGTCATGTCTGAAATATATAAATAAAAAGGTTATTAGTTATTATGTTCAATATGATTAATCTCGTATTAAAATTTAATATGATTAATCACGCATTATATTCAATAACCTAAGTTACCCTCAATAGAATATAATGATTCCAAGATCCACATATAACTAAGATTAAAGTGGGCCACTGGCCGTCACCCATCCTTAGCTTATATCGGTAAGCCCTAAGTCGGCTAATTATATCCGTGATATAACTCTTGGTTGTGAATCTGGGCCCGAGGCCCAATCCACTCTGATGTCTCAAGGCCCGGGACTCCCGATGGCCTAGTCAAGAAAACCAGACTATACAGTCATGTAATCATTAATGTCTGGGACTCCCAATGACATTTATGAATCACAAACTGTCTTACCCACGCAAAAGCAGACATCCTCACACTGTAAGGCCATGAATGCAATTGAATGGGCTTTGACAGCTGACATAGCCTGGACAAGACATCCAACGCTTGATATTATTTGAGGTTCGTAGGTTTATTAAAATTTCATTCCCAAAATAGAAGATTACTATTTCGGGAAACTTTCCATTTTTGGAAACCTACTATTTTTGGAAACTTTCTAAAATTGGAAACTTTCTAAAACCGGAAACTTCCTAACTTTAGAAATTTCTTAAAATCCAAAACCCGCAAATCCAGAAACTTCTATTTTAAGAAACTTTCTAATTTCAAAATTTCGGAAACTTTAATTTAAAATCGACTTTATAATTTTATAAAATAATTTTAAATTGATCTGAAGAAAGACTCAAATAATTGGCCCAATTGTTTTAACTTCTTGGCCCGAGGCCCAAGAATTGGTCCATGTCCAAGACATGACCCAATTGTCCAATTATTTGACATAACCGGTCTGGTTCATTAAAACTGGTCTAACCAAGTTTTAATTACTACGATGACCACAATTGTCAACCGGTTATTTACTAAACCGGATTTTCTCAATTTATTTGGTTCAACCAAATCAAATTAGAAATTCCTGGTTTAGGCACTAAATCCAATATTTCTTTCGACATTGGATTTCTTATCCCGGTTTAACCAGACTTAATAAAATTATTAAATCTGTTTATTAAACCGTGACGTTGATTTTAATCAAGTTTTAAAACCGAACCGAACCGAATGGTCACAAACCGATCACGGTGTGACCTAGCTTCTCGATCAAGTTACGATCGTCCAGCCGCAAGCCGCACGCACGATCCGAGATCGAGATGACAGCGGACGGGATGATCGTCGAGATCGGGACAGCCGGGAAGCTCGGGACGGGACGGGCGATGCACAGCCGGGACGCGATCGATCCTACGATCGGACGATCCGATCCAATCGATCGGCCCGACGTTTTGTTCGATCCGACCATGCCGTCCGCCTAAGCCCACGATCGTTTCGATCCAACCGGACGACGCAGTCCATGCGATCCTTACGGATCCATGCGACGCTTGCCTTGCGGTCGATCGAACCGGCCATACCTCTCGGCCGTGATAACCAACCGGCCAAGCCGATCGATCCCTTCTCGGCCGATCGCAAGAAAACGAGTCATATAGCTCGGTTTTGCGATTTCAAACGTTTGTTCAGGATTCAATTCAGTTTCTTAAGTGTTTTTCTTATCAGTAATTGATTCAAAACACTTCTAAACAGAATAAACAACCTAAACATGAATCTAAAACAAGAAATCCTAAGAACCAATGGCTCTGATACCACTGTAGGAACTGTTTAGTTGATCCTGATGTAATTCACAGATTCATATCAACCTAAACATACAGATCTAGGTTCTCTTGAATAGAAACATTAGATGATCTCACCTTTTACCTGTTTGTTGCAGCGGAAGGAATAGAACAGGTCAGAGATCAGAGAGATACACCGAGGGATGAATCCTCCAAAGGTTCACACACGCGATCACAGAAAACGGCTGCTAGACCGAGCTGATGGGAGGCGCAGGGAGAGAGGAAAATCGGCGCTGGGTTAGGGTTAGGAGAAAGAGATTTGGCCTTTTGTTTATTAAAAGCCTTCTCTTTCCCTTTTGGGCTTATGGGCCCAAAACACCAATCTGATTAAATCCCATTTAATCAGACCCATTAATCTTTCTCTCTTAGTACGACAAATGCCTGGCACTTTTGTCGTACTTCTGCTAAGCCGTTCCAACACATTTTCCTGTTAGCTTAGGCGTGTGACCCATATGGGATCATATAATAAAGGCAATAAGTCCAAGACTTATAGATCATGAGCGGACTCTAGCAAGCCATCATGATCCCCAGTATTATATGACTTATGTCTGATCTTTGACATACTCTTACTTTCTAGAGACAGTACCGAGATTACTGGACACAATTCCAACAGGGGCGTATACATTGCCGGGGTATGCGTCCCTTGAGAAGGCGTCGGGGGTCTGACGAGCCCCCAAGAAGGATAAAGAAGGATAGAGAAGGATTGTGTGGGCCTACGGGTCGAAGGGAGGGGTTCATGAGTGCGAAGGCACGAGTGGATGTAGATTGCGTGGTGAAGCCTTCGGGCCTGTTTGCAAGGTGTTATTAGCTTAGGACTTGTGATTCGTAGTTGTGTAGTGTAAGCGGGATCGCGGACTCCCTAAGTCCGACCTCACTGGGTGATTGTGTTTGAAACAATTACTCAGGCCTCCTTTCCTTTCCTGTCCCCGTTTTCTTGCAGGTCCGGATGCGGGATTGAGCGATCGTGTGATATCATTGGTGATCTTGAATATGAAGGAGGCGCCTGGGATCTGGGACCAGTTGAGTTGGCGCCCCGGTTGGACCATATTCAGTTCAACGGGCGTCCTAATACCGCGCCTCCAGTTTAACCGGGAGGCGGGTGTTACAAGTACACTCATTCCACTACGATAATATTTTCATCTTATCCTACTTTATTTCACACTGGGACAATGCGATTTAAGTCAGGAGAGGATTTCATCCTTTTGAACCACATTTTCTTACCTGAGTCATATCACTTCCAAATTTGTTTTTATAAAGAAAATTCACCTTTTTTAGGATTTGTTAAGTTGAATTTTTTAAGGATTTCAACCTTTTTAGGATTTCAATTTTCTTAGGATTTCCACATTTTCTTACTTGAGTCATATCACCACAATAACTCTATTTTATTTGACTTAGACTTACAATTTTCTCATCAAAGTTTCTAGGCAGGACGACTGACTAGATATTCAGGACATCTTTATCCATTTACCACTCTCTATTATCCATGAATGGCAAACTCATCTATAGTCTATATCCCATCCAAACCTTAACCATATTTCGAACGTCACGACCATCTTTCTTCTTTTCTATGTGCAGATATGTGCAAAAACATCGGAGAGAGTGAGAGAGGGCCGAGGTCGAGTGAGAGAGGACCACACAAACTCCCATTGTCTTAGCTTTCCTCAAATCTTACTTAAATTTTCAGATATGCATAATTTCTCCGTGGATCAATATTTTAAGTATTATAGTGCACATTTGTGTACTTGAAATCCCAATTTTAATCGAGGTTTTATAAATTTAAAACTCGAAAGCCCTTAACAAAAAGGGGCATACAACACACTCCCAAAGCCCTTCTAGTTAGTTAGAATCTGGTAGAGGTTTAAAACCTGGTACACATTATGTTTATGAAGTCAAGAGATTGATAGACACGAAACAAAACTCCAAAGATTATGAGACAACTTAGAATGGATGATCAAATCGATCTCCAGAGAGACCAACAAAACCGTGAAGAAATTCACAACCATGAATGAGAGACAGCTAGAGAATCAAACCCACAACCACTGCTCGATGTTGAAGGTTACTATATTCTTCATCATGCGCTAAATGAGAAAGATATATTTTTACCTGCTAAACATGACATGAGACAAAACTTTACCAATGCCGAGAACATCCAAATGGTGATAACCAACACTAGAAGAATGATAATGCGATTCACCCTATCTTACATGCACAACAACAACAGCAACAAAGAAGGCAGCTCAGAAATTGCACCATTGCTGATTTCGAGAATCCTCACCAACTCTTTGAAAATCGATCATCCATTCAAGTTCCTATTACCCAAATAAACGAGTATGAGATCAAAACGCATATCATAAATTTGATAAAACAATACCAGTTACAAAATGTTTTCGCCCATAAGACATCCTTATAGGTGAATTATTAAAACTTTCTTGAAGAACAAAGCAGTTCAAGATTATCCTTTAACATTGTTAAACTGGGAATAAATTTTACACGAGAGGATAAATAATATACATGGCCTGTATAAAACTGTTGACTGCGGATAAAAATGACATGACAATCATGCTCGAACATTAGATGTATATGGTTTTGACCATAATTGGATGAAAAGAGTATATTTTGGAATTATCATACTCATAGAATCTACCATTTCGGTACAACTTTTATTTTATGCATATCGAGAAAATTCTTTGACAATCTCATCAAAACTGTGCTAAATATTCCCGAAAAGAAAAAATATAGTATAAAATAAAGGTTGAATCTCTTTTCGTTTTGCAGAAGATCTGACTTATAGGTTACCCAATATGGGAAAGTGTTTATTCCAATCTTTAGATTGCCGAAGCTAAAGAAAAAATTCTAACGTGGCTGAAGACCGAGACTAAATTTCCAGATGGGTATGTTTCAAAGTTTTCACATTGTGTAAATTGGGAGAGGGGAAAGATATCGGGCCTAAAAGTCATGAATGTGATGTCATCATGCAAAAACTTCTACCAATTTCATTTGTGGAACCATTACCGAAATTTGTTCATAAGGCAATTTCATGTAATAAGTATTTGAAATATAAAAAAAATTAATTATTTAAATATTTTTTTTCAGATATTAATTTTGTTTTCAATGATATTAATTTTAATTTTTAAATATGTATGAAATAAAAAAAAAATAAGGACCAAAGATGTTACTACATTGAATGAAAATATTACTATGATGTTTTGCAATCTAGAAAAAATCTTCCCACTGGCTTTTTATGTGATGAAACATCTACCGGTGCATCTTCCGGTCCGATATAGGTGGATGTATCATTCCGGACTGTACATGTATCACCTGAAAAAGGTGTAAAACAAAACCCGAATCGGACGATCGATAGTAGCTCACTGTGTCAACGAAGAGATTTTCTACGTGACGGCTAATTACATTGCATCTTTACAATTTTTAGACTCCGCAAAAGATATAAGGGAAACTCGATTCACCTACAATTATCTTGATGTTCCGACCATGTTCCAGCAAGTAGGAAGAATCAGTGGTAAATCAGCAACATCATGGTTAAATAATGAGGAATATAACATGCTTCCTACATTTTTACTGTTCAATTGTGAAGATTTTGAACTGTATGAAATGTATATATGCTATGTTATATAATATATTTAATTGTATATAATTCATGGTTAAACACACAAAATTAAACATGTATGCAGGATGTGTGAAGAATATATGACGCTTAATTTCCCAAACATTACTTCAGACGCAATGACGATAGCAAAAGATGATCAATTCACAAAATGGTGTAAAGACTACGTAAGTTATAAAACTTAAATACACCTATTTTATTATATATTTTATCTCATTTATTAAATTATATATGTGCATATTAACGACGCAAGCAAGTCATATGAATTTTTATTGTGGCTTCTAGAATTTTTACAAGGTCCAAAACATCAAATCACGTCATGGCATATGTATTATTCGAGGGGATATCATTACCATATAAAATACATGGACAAAATAAGAAGATAATTAATTTTACTATTTGTGTTTCGGAACCGTTGAGACATAGTATTTTGGATATAGTCAAGATACATTCATGATAGAATATCACAGTGTGGTTGGACTCAAAGAAATGATATTCAAATGTCATTGGTACAACACTGGTCGAAGAATACAAAGATATCCATCTTTTATTTTTTTATTTCTGCCCGCAAATGAATTATGACAAGTACGATACATTCATATTACCGGAGTAATGTGATCAAGTATGTTATATTCCTTATCCACGACTGCGACCAACCATATAAGAATGGTGGAAAACAACAAGGATTATGCCGGTATGATTTTCTTAAACTCGAGAAATTGCTCAAATTGCAATACAAAACGACATTTTCAAGCATGTTATCATATAACATGCTAACCCAAGAGACCGCGTCAACTTCTTTGTCTCGTAGTAAGATTTATGAGCTTTATTAGGTGATGGAAAAACATAATTAAAGGATTGAGCAATATCGTCCAAGCATTCCTCCATGATAATTTAATTGATATTTCATTTCATCACTTTCGACGTTATGTATAATTGATAAATTACATCAGCACACCCATAGTATAAAGGTTGATTTGCAAATTCTAAAGCTTAGAAAATGGTATCATTGTTTTCTTCGTAGATTGGTTCTTGGACATTTTTGGCACAGTCAAGTAAAATGTATTCATTGGGATCATGGAACTCATCTATCGGAACTTGAATATTAGAATATTTATTCCTTGTTTCACGCCCCACCTGATGACTTGTCGATGCTTCACCTCTGTATTTACATTGTTCTCTGTGGTGCGTCCATACATAAATTTTTTTTTGTTTGTAGTTTTTTAGGATACAAAATTCTCGACTAGCTCCATACCATTTTCCACTTTCTTTCCTAGGAAATTTCCATTGCTAGTGGTGTCAAGGAGTACCTTTATCTTTGGCAAGACACCAAATTAATAAATAGAGACTCTTTCAAGAAACCGTGGTGTGGGCATTAAATGTGATATCAACCCAAGAGCATGGGGAGGACATAAATAAACCAACCAAGACCCATGGAGAAAACCAACCTGAGCACATCATAGACATATGTTCATATCTTAGAGCATATCTTCCCAACCAGAGGAGTTAAGACACAAGAAAACCTGTTCCAGAGACCTAACACATCAAGGAGTCACTGAGAAATGGAAGTGGTTCAAAAGCTTTCCACATGAAGAAGTTATTGAAGTTATAAATAAGAAGATTTTCAATGGACCTGATGGAGACATACGACCACAAGCTGAAGAAGTGCAACTCAACCAGAACGAATCAAGAGAAAGGTGACTAGTGATGTAATCTTGACTCATCAGGTAATCCATGAGAATTGGAACCAGAACAATTTCGTTTCTGATGGAGAAGTTATTCAGGTTCTAAACCAATGGTTTCTGGACTTACCTTATTTGGAAGCTTGATATACCATGGATTTTAGGGTTTTTAACCATGGTATATGTCTTATTTATCGAGTCTTTTATTATGTTTTGGAGTATTTTAAGTATGTTTACAGGTCTAGGTACGTTTGGAGCGGATTTGGAGATTATGGCGCATTCTGGAGCATTTTGGAGCATTTGGCCGAGAGGAAGAGTTCACTGTCTATATCAGACTATTGCATCGATCGACACACTTGTGGCATCGATCGATGCATATGCGGATCAGGCTTTTTCCGCGAGCGTTTAATGAAGAATTTGGAAATTGCACTTTTGCCCCGAAGTTTATCATAATTACAAAGAAGCCCCAGCTGAGTTTAGATCATTATATTAGGGTTTTTAAGCCATTTTTTAGGCTACGCTAAATTTTACATTCAGACAGTTTTAGGGGCTGATCAGATACTCGACAGAGAGAAGATTTCGAACCCCTGTTTCTTGTTCTGTTTTATGATATTCAGTATTCTATTCATCATGTCTTTTGTTATGATTGTCATGTCTGAGTAGTTTACTTGTTAGGTTTAGGGATTCTCGTTAGGGATTTCATGGAATTATAGGTTGATCAATCTGTAGGGATTTACATCTGTTAGTTCTTCATCTAGGGTTGTTCTTCATGCTTAATCTGAATTAGCTACCCAGATTTATAATGTTAGGTTGATTTCTGCAACGACAGTTGATTAATCAACTAGAAAGAACCTAGATAAGCAATTTGACTATTCGCAAAGAAATTTGGCTTAGGAGAATTGTGAACAAAAGAACTTGAGATTAATGCATGTTTAGGATCTCTAGAACTCGCAACGAAAGTTGGTTTGCTAGGATTGTTAGACATAGATAATATCCGCAATGAAAGTTGGTTTCTTATGCTTCTGTGATTCTAGTTCTAAACAATTCTTAATTAGATCCCGATTGATTGATTAGCATATGTTCATGATTTCCTGAGAACTCCCTTGACCTGACGCTTCGTTTGATTGCTTACAAAACCTCTTTAATTACATTTCTGCTCTGATTTACTGCTTTCTACCGCTTCTACCTAGCTTAACCTGAAATTCTATAATCTATCGTAAGAATCTAGAGTCTCTGTGGATTCGATACCCTATATACTACTAGTTCACGTCTGTGCACTTGCTGTGTAGATCTAGGGATTAAAACTCTGATCGTATCAAGTTTTTGGCGCCGTTGTCGGGGACTCTTTTGAGTCTTGCGTTTCAGGTACGCCTGTATTCGCACTGCATTGATCGACACGGTCCTGTGTGTCGATCGTTGCATCTTCGCGACTCGCATCGATCGACGCTTCTCTTGCATCGGTCGACACATCTACGTAACTGAGACAGTTTATGCATGATCGCGAATTGAGTAATTTGGACAAGGAGCTCGTGAATCTCAAACTTAAAGAGCTTTCTAAGCTAGAGAGAGAGAACAGAAAAGCTCAGAAGAAGGCTAAGATGGCGAACATTAATCAGGTGCCTTTGATTTTAAGACCTGATGCTCAGGGTGTTCTGAGAGACCAACAGAACAACCCGTACAATGATACTTGGCAAAGGATCGATGCTGAGGGACGTGTGATCCCTGATCATGAACCGCCCCAAGGTCAAAGGCAGATGATTAATCATCCTGCTGATGAGAGGACTCTTGCTGACTACAATCGTTCGGATGAGTTCTATGCTAACCGGTCAGCAATTGTACCCCTTGGATTTGAGAGGAATGACTTTGAGATCAAGACTGTCTACTACTCTCTTCTAAGGCAGAATCCTTTCCATGGTCTACCGCACGAGCAACCGATGGATCACATTGATGACTTTGAGGACTTCATCACTGGAATGAAGTATAATGGGGTGAATTATGACTATATGTATCTCAATCTTTTCCCTTATTCTCTCGCTTGAGAGGCTGCTGCTTGGCTGAAACAACTTCCAACTGGGAAAATTTACTACTTGGGATGCTGTTAAGAGAGAGTTCTTGAGGCACTTTTATGATGATGCTCGCTCTGATCAGTCGAGACATGATATTATCGCCTTCACCCAAGGTCCTACAGAGCCTCTTAAGTCTGCTTGGATGAGGTTTAAGAAGTACCAACGTGACTGTCCTCATCATGGATTCTCTAAAGTGACGCTGCTAGGCATATTCTTCAGAGGCATTGATCTCCATTATCAGTCTGCGTTGGATAATGTCAACAATGGCAATTTAAATACAAGGACTCCTGAGCAGGCTAGAGTGCTAATTGACAACTTGGTAAGCAGCAATAGCGCCAAGAATGCTGATAGAAGAAGGAAAGAGTCTGGTGGTAAGATTGATAATTTGGAGATTGCTGATATCATGAATAAGCTGGACACTGTTCACAGTTTGTTGACTGGAAAGAAAGCTGTCCACTTTGCTCAGGAAGTTGAGATGTTTAAGGCTAAAGAGGACAACAAAGAAGAGGATGTGAACTACATTAGTGGCTCTGGATTTCAAGGAAACAGGTTTGGAAATCAGTAGAGGACTTATGGATCATCCTCCTATCAGACACCTCCTGCTGCTAGTGCTCATGAGAGCAAGATGGAAACCATGATGGAGCGGTTGCTGGAAGGTCAGACGAAGACTGCTGTGGACTTCAACAGAAAGATAGATGCATTGTATGAAGATCTGAATGGGAAGTTTGAATCTTTGAGCACACATGTGAAGAAGCTAGATGTCCAAGTTCAACAAACAGCTGGGAAAGCTGAAAAGAAGCAATAAGTTAATGTTTTGACCATAAGAGATGATATTGACTTGCTGTAAGAAGAAGAGAGCATAATCTCGGATTTTCTTGATGAATTCTGTCTGTTTGAGGCAAGCATCGATCGACACAAGTCGTGCATCGATCGACACAGTCCCGATACGTCTGATGAAATTGCTCGAAATCGCCTTATGTCGATCGACACACATCGTGCATCGATCGACACAGATCGCATACGGGACCAGAAACCTGCAACAGTCCTAGAACGAGTCTATAAGCCCTCGGTGCGATATCCTAAGGTTGCTAAACTGTCTAAACAGGAGCTAGAAGTAGTTAACTGCATGAAAGTGATGGAAAAGAAGCTGATTCAGATTACAGAGAAGATACCAGACCCAAGAGCCTTTGTGCTGGACTGTTGCATCTCTAAGGACAGATTCAAGCGTTCTCTGTGTGACTTAGGATCTTGTGTGAATCTCATGCCATACTCTGTGGCTGAGAGATTAGGAATGATGGAATTCCAGCCTACTAGGATCTCTCTTATCCTAGCTGATCGATCAAAGTGGTATCCAGAAGGAGTTCTTGAGGACGTTCATGTCAGAGTTGGGAACTACTTGATTCCGACAAACTTTGTGGTGCTGAAGTATGAGATTGAGCCAGCTGATCCTATTCTGCTTGGAAGATCATTCTTAGCTACTGCTGGAGCTGTGATTGATGTGAGACATGGACTGATTGATCTCCACCTGGGAGATGATCATTTGCGATTCAAGATGGATAAGCTGAACAAATCCACCATCGATGGACATAGCTTCAATGTGGAAGTGGAACCAGAGATTCCTATTGGAGAAGAGAAGATGGCAATTCATTCTGGACTTGCTCTAACATCTTCAGATCCTGCAACTGCTCTTAAGCAGAAAGCTCCAGATCTCTCTCTTCCACCAAAGCAAAGGTATGGATCCTCTAAACTCAAATCTCCTAATCCCTCAGCTTTGAATGCAGGAAAACGTAGAATCCCACCCAAGCTTCACTCCCGCCCTGGTTCTGTTCACTGTTTCCTTGGGAGATCTAATGATCCGAATGCTTATACGCCACCATTGGATGAAGAGACATTCACAGAGACACTCAAAGTCTCTGTTGAATCCCCCATAAGTCCGTTCTCCTTTCCATAGTCAAGCTATTGACTTTAAACAAGCGCTGAGTGGGAGGCAACCCACTGTTAGGTTCGTTTTTGTTTTCATTTTTAGTTTTGATTTGGTGTTTTAAATTTTTCTGTTTTATGTGTTCAAAAGCGTGAGAAACAGGCAGAATCGCACTGCATCGATCGACACACATAGTGCATCGGTCGACACAGTCGCGATTTACGGTTTTCCGTTTCAATTGCGGTTCAGACACCAGTTATTTACATAACCGTGGGCATAATCGCCTTGCATCGATCGACACCCTAGTGGCATCGATCGACACAAGCCGACGATAGGTAAGTGTTCTGACCCTTTTACGGTTTGTTTTCATTCCGTTTTCTTTTCTCACCGAGCCTAGGCTTGACACCACTGGGGACAGTGTGTTTCAAGTGTGGGGGAGGTAGCTACTGACGCACACTTTTTTTTTTCTTAGAGTCAGTCAAAAATTTGTTTTATCGAGTCAAAACAGTTTAAGTAGGAAACAATGAATTTTTGAGAAGTTAAGTAACCATTGGGATGAGCTTGCAGGATCAATCTATGACTATTAGAAAACCCCATTCGGATCAGCCTACTGAGGACACCCATATCAATTCAGGTACTCAGAGGATCCTTTACTGACTTCGCCCCTAATTTTGACTTAAATTTCTCACCTAAGGGCTTGGTATACTTTGAGTCGGATTCCTCTGTTAGTTCTGACACAGCTTGTAAACCTGTCCAAGTAAGGTTCCCTTCCCCCTTCTCTTAAAGCAAAAAAAAAAAGAAGAGAATAATAAACTGAGGATGAGCTAGTAGCTCCGAAGTGGTCGTGGGAGTGGTAGAGACCCCTATTACCTCATGTGCATCCATGGAATGTGTCCAAAGTACACCCCATAACAGGAAGAGCACTGATAAAAAATAAATGATACCCAATAGGGAGAAATCAGATGCTAAGGAAGGGAAAAGAGAAGAAGGAACCAGAAAAAGATAGTATGGTGGTCTAGAACTAGCAGAGTAAGAATCCATGTGCCCTTTGATCGATAATCCTTAGGTGAGACCGCACTTAATAGCTAATAGAAGTCAGTAGGGTGAATTTGAATGCTTTGGATTGATTGTGGAGTTTACTCAGGACAGTTCCTAAGTGTGGGGGAAGTACATGTTGGTCTTGATGTCTTGCAGGTGAATCTTTTAGTGGCTTACAAAGGGGAATCTGAGTGTTGTTCGTTCTACGATAAAAAGAGTTTCTGAAAGTTTTCAAACCTCTTCACCATATTCTAGTTCTTTGTTTTGCCTGAGGGCAAGCAAAGGCTAAGTGTGGGGGAGTTGATATACCAAGGATTTTAGGGTTTTTAACCATGGTATATGTCTTATTTATCGAGTCTTTTATTATGTTTTGGAGTCTTTTAGGTATGTTTACAGGTCTAGGTACGTTTGGAGCGAATTTGGAGATTATGGCGCATTATGTAGCATTTTGGAGCATTTGGCCGAGAGGAAGAGTTCACTGTCTATATCAGACTATTGCATCGATTGACACACTTGTGGCATCGATCGAGGCATATGCGGATCAGGCTTTTATCGCGAGCGTTTAATGAAGAATTTGGAAATTACACTTTTGCCCAGAAGTTTCTCATAATTACAAAAAGCCCTAGCCGAGTTTAGATCATTATATTAGGGTTTTTAAGCCATTGTTTAGGCTACGCTTTATTTTACATTCAGAGAGTTTTAGGGGCTGATCAGATACTCGACAGAGAGAAGATTTCGAACCCCTGTTTCTTGTTCTGTTTTATGATATTCAGTATTCTATTTATCATGTCTTTTGTTATTATTGTCATGTTTGAGTAGTTTACTTGTTAGGTTTAGGGATTCTCATTAGGGATTTCATGGAATTATAGGTTGATCAATCTGTAGGGATTCACATCTGTTAGTTCTTCATCTAGGGTTGTTCTTAATGCTTAATCTGAATTAGCTACCCAGATTTATGAAGTTAGGTTGATTTCTACAACGATAGTTCATTAACCAACTAGAAAGAACCTAGATGAGCAATTTGACTATTCGCAAAGAAATTTGGCTTAGGAGAATTGTGAACGAAAGAACTTGAGATTAGTGCATGTTTAAGATCTCTAGAACTCGCAACGAAAGTTGGTTTGCTAGGATTGTTAGACATAGATAATATCCGCAACGAAAGTTGGTTTCTTATGCTTCTGTGATTCTAGTTCTAGAACAATTCTTAATTAGATCCCGATTGATTGATTAGCATATGTTCCTGATTTCCTGAGAACTCCCTTGACCTGACGCTTCGTTTGATTGCTTACAAAACCTCTTTAATTACTTTTCTGCTCTGATTTACTGTTTTCTAACGCTTCTACCTAGCTTAACCTGAAATTCTATAATCTATCGTAAGAATCTAGAGTCTTTGTGGATTCGATACCCTATATACTTGTAGTTCAAGTCTGTGCACTTGCAGTGTAGATCTAGGGATTAAAACTATGATCGTATCAAAGCTCACGGAATCAATAACTTCAAACACATATTTGGAAACCTGGAGGGACATCTAAGCATTCAGGAGACGCCTGTAACCATCTAGGAGAGTCATTTATCATCTTACCATGCACCAGAAACCACATGATCAAGAGGATTCCCATGTTTGAGTACTTTCCTTTGTTGGATACATTCAAACTTGATGCCATAATTCTTAACAGCCATATATCCAAGACTTCTGCATTTTGGACGTGATCTACTCTTCAGAATGTCCCAGAGAAGCTCACCTATCCACTCAAAAAGTCTAGATACAAAGGATACATCACATTTCCTATTTTGGCCGATTTGGTCTTAATTGTCCAACGACTCTTTTCTATTAGCTATGCACGTTTCTGTACTTATTTTAGAGCTTAGAAGGCTATGTAAAGCTCTATATAAAGCTCATTTCGACCATATGTACAATTCACCCTTTCAATCAAGTTAATACATAAAATCATTTTGTTTCAAAGAGTGCTTTTTTGAGTTGGTTCTTGTCATTAGATTCTAAGTTTGAGAGATACTTATAATCTATTGATCTCTGTATTAAGGCTTGTTTGTATGATTCAAGCATCCTTAATTCCCCACAGATTGAGAGAGTCAATCATCCCACCAGATTCCGCAAGGCTTGGCTTTGAATTACTGATCATCAAGTGATCTTGGCTTGGAGTGATTATGAGGCTACATCATCATGTCCTCATCATAGTGATATAGCCTTTAAACCTCTCTCATGCCTCATTTAAGGTCTCATTATTGCATTGAGGAAATATTGTGATCTCATTCCTAAACTAAGTTGTCCTGGATCTCGAGAAGAACTTGGAGAGAAAGCCTTCTTACAATCATTCCTTGAAGTGATAGAACCCTTTGGGAAGTTATTTTCCCACCAGTGTTCCTTATCCCGAGAGAGAAGGGGAAGAGCCTCAACTTGAAGCTTTGTTTAGACACCTCGTTTATCTTGGTCATCCCACAAATCCTATCGAATAAGTTTAAGTGGCCTAGGGAAACAGCAACACCATGGACTAATTTTCCTTTGACCATAGAGATGAGGCTTGTCTTGATCTAGATATGGTTTTTCTAAGCCGGAGGAGGAAGGATATCTTGGCGATTCATGTGAGGGTTAGGAATATCACCCACTACAATATGTCTACCTCTCCTAGGTGGATGCACATGCAGTCCCACACCTTGAACATCCTCAGCTTATTGGAGTGGAGGAGGAGGCTGTGACAAGTTCTCAGCATGATCGAGTAGAGTTCCTTGTCCAGCATGACCTTGATGTCCTTGGACACCATGATCTTGATGTACAGCTTGTTGATCCAAACCCAACCGCAGGATGTGCTCTACTCTTTTCTTTTGATTTATTTCTCTATCTTCTCTTTCTAAGAGCTGAATGTTGTCCAAAGGTTGAACCAAGTGTCTGTGAACTCTAAACCTTGTGATCATTCATCTATAAGAATAAGAAGAATAAACAAGTAAAAATATTAGTAATGTAGCAAATAAGAACTTAGTCTCAAAAGGATGTAAAATCCTAATGACTAAAACTAAACTCAATTGGCAACAGTGCCAAATTGATACATATACGGTTCAAGATAATCCATCACTCAAAGATACTAGAAAGTTATCAATGTGGTATAACTGAGGTTGGAAAATCCAAATGGGTTAATCTAGTGCACTGGGAAAGCATACAACTCTCTAAGCTAAGACAATTCAAGTTAAGAGTTTGAATTCTTGCAATCCTAACTATTGAAGGCAATAATATTGATCATGATATTGAAATGGAGACCATAGAAGATCAATGTGTTATTGGTTATGAGAGGTCTTGGAGTAACCAAACTAGAAGAGGTAACTAGAAGAGAAGCATCTGTGAATAGTACCCACGGATGAACAGTAAAAACAGTTTTAGTTACCTTAAGATATTTTGGTCTAGCTTCCCTTGTAAGCTAAATATGTGGACAATTATGAGCCACATGATTTAGGATAAGTCTAACAGCTAGTTTCAGTATATTGTGAGGAAAATTTTCGAATTAAAAGACTAAGAAGGATTACTCTCTTCTCCAATTCTCTCTCTACTCTCTCTCTCTTGTTCTTATTTTTTAAAACTCTTTCTAATCTTCGATTCTTGTGATTCTTTGTTCTAAATCTCTGGTTTTTATTCTCAAATTCTAATATGGTATCAGAGCTTTGATCTCTATTCTCTTAATTCTCTCTTTGTTTCATAATTCTCTCGGTTCCTTTTATTCTTTCTGTCCTAAAATCTTGATACTTGTTCTCTGTCCCAAAATCCCTGGTTTCTCTCCCACCATGGAAGACACGGTTCAAATCAGCTCAAGCTTAAGGCCTACTGTCATCCCTGTTGTGCTCAAAGGTCTTAACTATAGGACATGGCAGAGAACCACCAAGACTGCCATTTGTGGAAGAGGGCTGTGGGATCACATTTTGGAAGACAAAACTCCAAGTGAAGAAGATACAACTAAGAAGAAAGATGAGCAGACCAAGAAAGAAGAGGCAAGATGGTTCCAGGAAGATCAGTTGGTGCTTGGCTTCCTCCAAAACTCTCTTGACCCATCTATTCTTGAAGCTTACTCCCATTGTGAGACAGCCAAGTCACTGTGGGACACTCTCAAGAAGGTTTATGGTGATGTATCAAATCTGAGCAGGGTGTATGAGGTGAAGAAAGCCATTAGTGAGCTGAAACAAGAAGACCATGACTTTACCAAGTACCTTGGGAAGTTCTCTTCAGCATGGTCTGAGCTTGATATGTTAAGGCCTAGTACTATGGACCCTAAGGTTCTCATTGAGAGAAAGGAGCAAGACAAGATCTTTGGCCTTCTACTCAACTTGAATCCGGTCTACAATGATGCCATAATGAAGATCCTAAGGGAGACTACACTCCCTGATTTTGAAGAGGTGTGTTCAAGGATCCAAAAGGAGCAAGGAAACATTGGTTTGTTTGGAGGAAAAGGGGAGTTGGTGACTGCCAACAAAGCTGGTTTCAAACCAGAGGAGAAGAAGGCTGCAGCTTGTGATCACTGCAAGAAGAAAGGCCATTCCAAGGATAAGTGTTCGATCCTTCATCCCCATCTCAAACCAGCCAAGTTCAAGGACTCTAGGGAAAATGCAAACATCTCTCAAGAAGCTGGAAATGAGCAGGCTACTTCTTCAGCTCAAGGAGGAGAGCTTGCACTCTTCACCAACACTGAGTATGTGAGGAAGAGTGACTTGGAGGATCTCATCAAGGCTTATGCCTCTAAGCTCTCTGGTATCACTTTATTGTCTCATAAACTGCTTGCTAAAACTGATCACAACTTGGTAGTAGATTCAGGAGCTTCTCACCACATGATCAGTAATGCTAAGTTGTTAAAAGACATTAAACCTGCCCTAGGAAGAGTAACTATAGCTGATGGTCAAGGAATTCCTATAATTGGTACAGGAAAGTTAAGATTGTTTAACAAGGAAAGTGAAGCATTCTATGTTCCTAAGTTTAAGTCTAACTTGCTGTCGGTTAAAAGGATCACTAAAGACTTGAATTGCAATGTTATCTTTGGGCCTAATGAAGTTTGTTTTCAGGATATTAAGAATGGAAAGGTTATTGGCAGAGGTGGGACACAAGATGAGCTGTACCTTCTCAAAGACACTTCTCCAAGCAACCCAGATACCTTAGCTTTTAAATCATGTTTTTCTTTCAATCAAAATGTCCTATGGCATGCTAGACTAGGACATCCTCATGCTCGTGCTTTGAACTTAATGTTGCCTAATATTAGCTTTGATCATTCAACTTGTGAAGCTTGTATTCTTGGCAAACATTGTAGAACTATCTTTCCTAAATCAACTACTATCTATGAACATTGCTTTGATCTTGTGCACTCTGATGTTTGGACTTCACCTTGTCTTTCTAGAGATCGGAACAAGTATTTTGTGACCATCATAGATGAAAAATCAAAATATACTTGGGTAACATTGCTTCCATCTAAAGATAGGGTGTTTGATGCATTTCTAAACTTTCAAAACTATGTTACTAATCAGTTTAATGCCAAGATTAAGGTGTTTAGATCAGATAATGGAGGAGAGTACACAAGCCAAATATTCAAATCTCACTTGAAAAAGTATGGGATCCTACATCAAACAAGCTGCCCACATACTCCTCAACAAAATGGTGTGGCTGAAAGGAAGAATAGACATCTAATGGAGGTTGCTAGGTCTATGATGTTCCACACCAATGTTCCTAAGAGGTTTTGGGGAGATGCAGTGTTGGCAGCATGCTATCTTATCAACAGGATCCCAACTAGAGTCCTTCAAGACATTTCACCATATGAGGTATTGAACAAAGCCAAACCATTTATTGAACACTTACGTGTGTTTGGTTGTGTTTGTTTTGTATATATCTCAGGAGATCAAAGGAATAAGCTAGATGCTAAGAGCGCAAAGTGTATGTTCCTTGGATACTCCACAACTAAGAAGGGCTACAAGTGTTTTGATCCAAGCAACAACAAGACCTAGGTTTCAAGGGATGTTAAGTTCATTGAGGGGCAGAGATACTATGAGAAGAAGGATTGGGAAGGTTTGAAGGATCTCTCAAGATCACCTTCTGATTTGGCTACAAGTTTGAAGTACTTGTTGGATCACTTGGGAAATGACACCCCACGGCCAGAGAAGCCTGAAACAACTACACAAGAAGCTCAACAAGAGGATACTGAACCAGCAACACACACACATGAACCGGCTGAAGCTCAAGAAGACATTCTACCTCAAGATCAGAACCAAGTGGACTTGGATATGAATGAGGATGAGATGGTTTATCAAGAGGCAGTGTGTAATGAGGAGGTGGTTGATCAACAGGTTCAACAACTCAGGAGAAGCACAAGGGAAAAGAAAGATCCATCAGAATGGATGAAGACAAGAGTCTACTACAACAACCAAACAGTAACTCATCCTAGTCAGTCTACTTGTTCTATTGACTTGCTACCATCTAGTCACAAGGCCTTTCTTGGAAAGATTGAGCTAAACCAGGTTCCTAAGACTTATGAAGAGGCTGAGGGTATTAAGGTTTGGATGGATGCAGTAAAGGATGAGAAAGAAGCTATGGAGAGGAATCACACTTGGATTGTGGAGAAGCTGCCAAAAAGGAAGAAGACTGTTAGCTCTAAATGGGTCTTTACAATCAAGAATAAAAGCAATGGAGACATAGAGAGGTACAAGGCAAGGCTAGTAGCAAGGGGATTCACTCAAACCTATGGAGAAGACTATACGGATACCTTTGCACCAGTGGCTAAACTTCATACAGTGAGAGTCACATTGAGCTTAGCCACAAACCTCTCATGAAATCTATGGTAAATGGATGTGAAGAATGCTTTTCTACAAGGTGAGCTTGAGGAGGAGGTGTACATGACTCCACCACCAGGATTGAAACACTTATGTAAGGATGATGAGGTATTGAGGCTGAGAAGGGCGATTTATGGCTTGAAGCAATCACCAAGAGCTTGGTACCATAAGCTCAGTCATACACTTATGGACCATGGTTTCAAGAAGTCTCAATCTGATCACACTTTGTTCACACTTCAAAGTGCTCTAGGAGTGGTGGTAGTTCTGATTTATGTGGATGATTTGATTATCACAGGAAGTGATAATGATGGGATTCAATCCACAAAGGTTTTCCTCAAGAGTTCCTTTGATATCAAAGACCTTGGTGAGTTGAAGTACTTCTTGGGCATTGAAGTATGCAGATTCAATGATGGATTGTTTCTGTCCCAAAGGAAGTATGTTAAAGACTTGTTGACAGAAACAAGTATGCAAGATTGCAAGATTGCAAAGACTCCACTTGAAGATGGCTACCAAGTCAATAGAAAGGGGGAGAAATCAGATGAAGTCAAGTTCAAAGATGTCTCATTGTATAGGAGGCTGGTTGGGAAGCTTATCTACCTCACTCTCACAAGACCAGACTTATGCTTTGCTGTGAATCAAGTTAGCCAACATATGCAATCACCCACAGTGTATCATTGGAGTTTGATTGAGAGAATCCTCAGATATCTCAAAGGATCAATCGGACAAGGCATTTGGATGGGTAAGAATGAGAGCACAGAGATTGTTGGCTATTGTGATGCAGATTGGGCTGGTGATAAGAGTGATAGGAGATCAACAACCGGCTATTGCACCTTCATTGGAGGCAACTTGGTGACTTGGAAGACAAAGAAGCAGAAGGTGGTATCTTGTTCTAGTGCTGAATCTGAGTATAGGGCCATGAGGAAGCTTGCAACTGAGTTAACATGGCTGAAGGCTTTGCTTAAGGACTTTGGCATAGAGCAATCAAGTCCAATCACCTTCCATTGTGACAACCAGGCTGCTATTCACATTGCAACCAACTCAGTGTTTCACGAGAGGACCAAACACATTGAGATTGATTGTCACAAGGTAAGGGAGAAGATTGAAGATGGAACCATTCTGCCTTGCTACACAAAGAGTGAAGATCAGCTTGCGGATATCTTCACTAAGGCTGCTAGTCTTAAGGTTTGCACTCATGTATTTTGCAAACTAGGGCTGGTGGCAATTCATGATTAGAACTCTCCTGATTCATGAGCAGCATACTCTTTTTCCCTTGATGCGGTTTTGTCCCAAGTGGTTTTCCACATCAAGGTTTTTAATGAGGTGTTGCCATGATCATTCCAAGTTCAGCCTTTAGGGTGATTCCAAAGTCTGAACTTGAGGGGGAGTATTGATCATGATATTGAAATGGAGACCATAGAAGATCAATGTGTTATTGGTTATGAGAGGTCTTGGAGTAACCAAACTAGAAGAGGTAACTAGAAGAGAAGCATCTGTGAATAGTACCCACGGATGAACAGTAAAAACAGTTTTAGTTACCTTAAGATATTTTGGGCTAGCTTCCCTTGTAAGCTAAATATGTGGACAATTATGAGCCACATGATTTAGGATAAGTCTAACAGCTAGTTTCAGTATATTGTGAGGAAAAATTTCGAATTAAAAGACTAAGAAGGATTATTCTCTTCTCCAATTCTCTCTCTACTCTCTCTCTTGTTCTTATTCTCTAAAACTCTTTCTAATCTTCGATTCTTGTGATTCTTTGTTCTAAATCTCTTGTTTTTATTCTCAAATTCTAATAAATAAAGCAATAAGTAAGCAAGAACAAGCAAGAGAAAATCAAAATTGAAGTAATACAATTATAAAAGAAGGGTCTTAGTTAGTTAAGCTAATCACATTTCCATTCTCATAACCCTTTGTTAATCATGCAATTATTCAACTTCCATTATAGAATTACAAGATAAGCATGCAATTCGTTCAATCAAATTACAATTTAGCAAGCTAATCCTTAGGCTAAGAATACTACTCCAAACTAATCCTATTCCTAGGCATTCATTTTTTTTTGTTAATTACCTAATCAAGATCAAACTTTGATTTGTGAAAAGAATAATCATCAAGCATTTAAATCAAGTTAATATTCACATTCTTACATGGTATCAGAGCTTAAAAGCTCCCGTACCTAGTCTCTACTTCCGCAAAACTCTTTAATCTCTCATTCTTTCTTTACTCTTGTTCTTGTTCTTGAAGCGATTCTGTCTCATCTCTTTAAAACTCTCTTAAATCAGTTTCTTCTTGATATGCCCTCCTGTCTAAGTCATGGAGAACTCAAGAGTGTTGATACCAGTTACTCTCAAAGGGGCTAACTATTTGGTATGGGCTAGGATGACCAAGTCTGCCCTTGGTGGCCGTGGGTTATGGAAGCATGTCATGAGTAGTACTGCTCCAAACCAGATGATTAAAGCTGGAGCTAAAGCTGGTGCTGAAGCAGGTGCAAAGGCTGGTGCTCAAGCTAGCGCAAAGGCTGGTGAAGCTGGTGGGGAAGATGTTTCTGTCAATGAAGAGCTTTGGGTTCATGGAGACCAGAATGTACTATCCATTCTACAAAGCTCTCTTGAACATCAATCTTGGAAGGTTACTCTTACTGTGAAACCGCCAAAGACCTTTGAGATACACTTGAGAAAGTGTATGACAACAAGTCTAATCTGACCAGGGTGTTTGAAGTCAAGCTTGCTCTCAGAAACCTTTATCAGGAGGACATGGAGTTCAAGGCTCACTTTGGAAAGTTTAGGTCCTTATGGGCTGAGTTGGAAATGTTGAGGCTAAGTTCTATGGATTCTCTTGTTCTGAGTGAAAGGCGTGAGCAGGACAAGGTCTTTGCCCTCTTGCTTACCTTGAATCATTCTTACCACAACCTCATCCAACACATCTGGAGGTTGGAGACACTTCCATCTTTAGATGATGTGTGTTCACAGATTCAAAAGGAGCATGGTTCCTTTGGATTGTTTGGTGGAAAAGGAGAGCTTGTCACAGCAAACAAAGGTGTGTACAAGCAGGAAGAGTGGAAGGCTGTGGTGTGTGATCATTGCAAGATGGATGGTCATCTCAGGAACAAGTGTTGGACACTTTACCCTCACCTTAAGCCTAAGAACCTCAAAGGCGGCAACAACACCAACCGGTTCAGGGAACAAAGAGCACACTTCTCCAATGGAGCAGCTGAGCATGATGTCCATGGTTCTTCAAGAGGTGTGGTTGTGAGTAATGAAGAAAGAGACATGGTTGTTTCCACTCCAATGATGGCGGTTCATGATGATGTGGTCAGGAGATCAGACCTTGATACACTCATCAAAGCTCTCAAAGACAACTCTGGTAATGCACTTGGTAACTCTCTTCATGCATCAACTAGCTCCAGGCCTTTAATTGTTGATTCAGGAGCTTCACATCATATGATTAGTGACTCTAACTTGATCAGTAATCTGAAACCAGCCTTAGGGAATGTTGTTATTGCAAATGGAGATAGAGTTCCTGCTTAAGGCATAGGAAACCTTAAGCTATTTGATAAAGAGTCCAAAGCATTCTACATGCCTAGTTTCACTTCCAATCTATTATCTGCCAAGCGTGTTGCTACTGACCTTGATTGAAATGTTATTTTTAGCCCTAATGATGTGGTTTTTCAGGATATTAAGACTAGTAGGTTGCTTGGGAGAGGTGTGAGTAAGGATGAGCTTTACATGCTTGAAGACACTTCTCTTGTTTCTTAATTATCCCCATTTGATTCTGAACTTGTTTCTGCGTTTAGTTCCAATTCTGATTAGGTAATGACTTTGTTTGGCATGCTAGGCTAGGCCATCCTCACTCTAGGGCCTTAGGATTGTTAATGCCTAATGTTTCTTTTAAGAATGATGAGTGTGAGGCTTGTATACTTGGTAAGCATTGCAAGTCTGTATTTCCATCTTCTAAAACTATCTATGAAAGTTGCTTTGATCTTGTTCACTCTGATGTATGGACTGCACCATGTGTATCTAGAGAGAACCATAAATACTTTGTTACATTCATTGATGAAAAATTAAAATAAACATGGATAACTCTGATTCAATCAAAGGATATAGGGTCTTAGAAGCATTTGTGAACTTTTAGAACTATATCACTAACCATTTCAATGCCAAGATCAAAATTTTTAGATCAGATAATGGTAGGGAGTACACTAGTCATGCCTTCAAACAACACCTATCCAAGCATGGAATCCTCCATCAAACAAGCTGTTCATACACTCCACAACAGAATGGAGTGGCTAAGAGAAAGAGCAGAAATCTAATGGAGGTTGCAAGATCCATGATGTTTCATACCAATGTTCCCAAAAGGTTTTGGGGAGACGCTGTCATGGCAGCATGTTATTTGATCAATAGGATTCCAACTAAAATCCTCCATGATGTCTCTCCATATCAGGTATTAAACAAAACCAATCCATCCATTAATCACTTAATGGTGTTTGGTTGCGTGTGTTTTGTTTTGATCCCAGGAGAACAAAGGAATAAGCTTAAGGCAAAGAGTACAAGAGCTATGTTCATTGGGTATTCAACAACTCAAAAAGGATACAAATGTTATGTACCAGAAACAAGAAGAGTTTTGGTATCAAGGGATGTGAAGTTCATGGAAAACAAAAGCTTCTACAATGATAAAAGATGGGATGACTTGAAGGATCTCTCCCAAAACCCTTCTGGCTGAGCAATCAACGTAAAGATCATATTGGAAAACTTGGGTATTGGTCAAGATAAGAGTAAGGTTGATTCTCCAAAGAAAGATGTGGCTGTGGAGAACTCAGAAGCTACCAATCTTGATAATGAGGGTGGTAATCAAGAACAATAGATGGTACAAGAAGACTTGGACCAAGCCGGTTTTATCATTCATGATCAAGTTGCAATAGCAAGTGATGTAGAGGATCATGTGGATGTAGAGCAGGAACAAGAGCCACAACAAGATCCACAGCCGGTTCAAGCCCTAAGAAGGAGTACAAGAATAAAGAAAGACCCTTCTGAATGGAAGAACACAAGAGTATACTTCAACAGCAATGCAGTAGCTCATCCTATCCAAGCAGTTTGTTCCATGGCTCACTTTCCCCAAGAAAATCAAGTGTTTGTTGGCAAGTTGGATTAAGGACAAACCCCAACAACTTATGAAGAATCTAAGGGGCATAAGGAATGGATGGATGTTGTGATTGATGAAACCAAAGCAATGGAGCACAATCAGACTTGGTATGAGGCATATCTTCCAAAGGGAAAGAAGGCTGTGAGTTCTAAATGGGTCTTCACCATCAAGTATAAGAGTAATGGGGAGATTGAAAGGCACAAGGCAAGGCTGGTTGCAAGAGGGTTTACTCAGACCTATGGGAAACATTACTTGGACACCTTTGCACCAGTATCTAATTTACACACGGTTATGATCATTCTCTCCTTGGCAGCCAATCTAGAGTGCGATCTTTGGAAAATGGATGTCAAGAATGCTTTCCTTCAAGGTGAACTAGAAGATGAAGTGTACATGACACCTCCTCCTGGTCTTAAAGACACAGTTACACCAGGAAAGGTTCTTAGACTCAAGAAGGCCATCTATAGATTGAAATAATCACCTAGAGCTTGGTACCACAAGCTGAGATCAACTCTAAAGGATAGAGGATTTCAGAAATCAGAAGCTGATCATACTCTCTTCACCATTCATATCCAGGAAGGTATAGTTGTCATTCTTGTATATGTTGATGATATCATCATATCAGGAAGTGAAAACAAAGGTATTCAAGACACTAAAGACTTTCTTAAATCAGTATTTGATTTTAAGGATCTTGGTGAGCTAAAGTAATTTCTAGGGATAGAAGTGTGTCGATCTAAAGATGGACTCTTCTTTTCCCAAAGAAAGTACACACTTGATCTATTGTCTGAAACAGGAAAGCTATGATGCAAACCTGCAAAAACACCTCTTGAAGATGGCTACAAAGTCATGAGAGAAGGGGATATTGAAGATAGCAATGTATGATTATATGTGTGTTCATGGTTCAATTAACAGATTGCAACCTAGCACATATAACTCAGATCTAGGTTCTTGCAGAACGAATCACAAAACCAAACCTGATCATTACCTTTCAGATTGCAGCGGATTGATGGATGGTAATGATGAGATCAGCTAGAACAGATCAGATGCCTGTTCCTCCTTCAGTATCCACACTCTTACAAGCCGGGATGGTTGCTAGACCAAAGCAATGGATTGATCAGAGAGAGAAGAGAGACGGCTCAGGTTTTAGGTCGCAGACTGTTAGAGTCGAAATTATAAGACCACTCATATAAATATCGACTCTGTCATAAACCTAAACCGATGTCTCGGTTTCGCAACTGTGTCGACCGACACATACACTTGTGTCGATCGACACAAGTCATTTGTCTCGATATGGGCCCAAGTGATTAAACTAACGGCCCAACTCTCTGCACAAATACAGTAAATGCCTTGCATCTTACCGTATTCATTCCATGTTAACTTTCCCGTTAGCTATGGTGTGTGACCCTTTGGGATCATACAATACTGGTAATAAGTCCTAAACTTATAGATCAAGAGCGGACTCTAGCAAGTCATCATGATCACCCAGTATTTATGACTTATGTCTGATCTCGACATTTATCATACTTTCTAGAGATAGTACGGTAGATTTCAGGACATTCCCAACAATCTCCCACTTGTACTGGAATCCTACAAAGGACATTCCCAACAATCTTCCGATTGTACTGGAATCCTACATTCCCTAGTCCTTTTGTCTTAATATCTCGATCTGGCATAAGGCAAGATGCGTGTCATCCTTATATAGCCAGACCATGTTTATCGGACCAGATTTGATACTGACAATGCAAACGACTTGGGCAAGTCCGTTTGGGAATGGCCATTCTCTTACCAGCTATCAAATCTCCGATTGGCCTAGAGATATTACCTCCGTTAAACGGCAGGGACAAATCCCATCTTGTTCCATCACTATGAACTACACAATTCATAATACACCCAACCAAGGTCCGTATAGCTCCCAGTTACGAAACAGCGTTAGACAATGATCAAAGCGCATTACTCCATGTGCAGCCACATGCATGCGAACTCAGGTCTAAGGACTATACTCTATAGTCGTATATGAGAACCTCTCATGACACAGATATTAATATCTTGTAGAGTTCTCATCAGCGGGCCATGTCCGGTCATATGCTCCCCTACATATACCTATGTGTCGACTTTGATGCCGCGCATCTATGACCCCTCGAAACTTGGTCATAAGTCTCAACACAATCTAGTCTCAAGTGGTTGTTGGTGTTCCAATTTCAACAACCTTCGACTATGGACACTATGATTTATGTCATTTCGTTAAATATGGGGTTTCAGGATCAAGTCTACTCATGTACTTCGATGGCCCATATATAATGACATGAATCATTTTGGAACGATTATTTATATCACAGTTAAAATAATCCAGAAATCATTAGATTTCATAAACATAAAATATTATGTTTACATGAACCTTTCAAAACAACTAAGTAAAGCCCTTTACAAACTCCCACTGAAATTAAGACTACATCTTAATTTCACTCATCCTACAACTACAGTCCGCGACTCGTGCTTAGGCATAAGGAGTGGCTTCGTTAATAGATTAGCAACGTTCTCATTCGATGAAACTTGCTTATCTACTTAACACCTCTGTCATTTATCTCAAGGAATAGGTTATACCTATCCTCAAGGTGTTTGGACCTCTGATGTGCAGCTAGCCTCATCTATGCTGTGAATCACATCAAGTTCAGTGATGAACTCTTCTATCCAAACAACCTCTTTCGCCGCTTCTCAAGCTGCGAAATGTTCAGCTTAAGTCATGGAGTCAGCAACAGTGCCTTGCACCGCCAGTTAGACACAAGATATAGCCGGACTGTGACCAGGAATTATCTTTGTCTATTGGAAACTTGCCTTTCAGACTCTATTGACTTGTAGCACCTTACTTTCTCCGTAAATCAAGAACTTATCCTAAGTATTCCTCAAATACTTCAGAATATTCTTTACGGCAATCCAGTGATTCTTTGCTGGATTTGACTGGTCTTTACTTGTCTTGCTTAGCATTAAAGCAACATCAAAACAAGTATGTATCATAGCATACATGATAGATCCAATTGCCGTCGCATATGGAATCCTATCCATGCATTCAAGCTCAGCAGATATCGCAGGACACTGTATCTTGCTTAATGAATTGCCATGTGACATTGGCATAAAACCCTTCTTGGATTGCTGATTACGTGTAGGACTTTGTCAATTTAAGAATCCTGACTTTGTCCTACCAGCTCTTTTGGATCTCTATCTTTAGATCCAAAATCCAAGAACTACGTGGCTTTACCCATTTCAACCATAAAACCAACTCCCAAACCAGTCCTTTACCGACTGCAGCATTGGGACGTTATATTCGAGAATCAGTATGTCATCGACATACACTATGAGAAATGCAATATTGCTCCCACTTATCTTTTAGTAAACGCATAGTTCCACTTCGTTCCTGTTCAAGTCAAAACCTTGACTACTTTAACAGAACGAAGATTCCAACTCCGATATGTTTGCTTCCATCCATGAATGGATCGATGAAGCTAACTTACACACAGTGTAATTTTTCGGAGTCCGGGCTTACTTTCGCTTCTTTGAATTTCGCAGGTTCGTCGCTTTCAATGATCATCAGATCATGCGAACTTTCAATGATCATCAGGTTCAACTAATGACGAGAAATCACTCTCGGATTAGTGACTGATTCATTTTTATCTGCGAACTTCAGGCTCTACAGGTGTAGATTCTACAGAAATCTGTAAATCCATCCGTTGCTCTCCCTCAACAGGTTGAGCAGTCTCCTGTATTTCTCGAATTTCTTCGAGTTATACTTTTACTCCCACTGTTCTTCTTGGAAAGTAACTTCCCTTCTTAGAAAACAGAATGGACGTAAAAGTAACAAGCCTTGGTTTCCCTAGGACAACCAGCGAAGTAGCACAACTACAAATACTCAGTAAAGACGAATTTGGATCGATTCCAATCCACATTTACGTGGTGTCTTTCAACTGATATTGGTGGAACTATTTCAGCGTAAACTTAGATATTTCTTGAGCGCTATTTTAGAGAATATCATGGAAGATTCGTGTGACTCATCTTTAATCATTTCTTATAAGATCTGATTCATTCTCACAGAAACACCTCTAGGTTTTCAGGAGAAATGAGCTGTGAAACGACTTCACACTCATTCAGATGATCACACAATCAATGACTTAAGTATTCTCACTCGTGATCTAATCCAGAGTCTTAATACTTCTGTCATTCAGATTCTATACTTCATTCTGGAACTCTTTCGACCATGTCAAAGAATTCCGACTTGTGTCTCATCAAATGAACACAGTCACACTCACTGAAGTAATCAGTAGAGACAATGAAGTACAGGAAATTTTCTCTGGCATTACTGCTCATCGGACCACATACATGAGTATGTTCAATCTCCAATAAGCCTTTGGGCCTTTCTCTAGCTCGGCTAAGATGGGCCCTTTGTCTTTTGGTCCAGTAAGCAGAATTCAAGTCTCATAAGATATCCATTCAAATGAGCCCAAAAGTCCATAACTATGGGGTTTCTGAATCCGACTTACTCTTTGACCAAAACATTTATGCCAAGAAAAATCAGGTTTAATTCATCAGATTTAAACCAATTCGGTATTTATGTTACATTTAGGCACTCTTTGGTTTAATATATAAAACCCATTCCTTGAATAGGGTGCTACAATTATCATTTCATTAAGATCAAAAGAACAAAACTTGTCTTTTATCAAAACGAAAAACATTCAAATTCTTACAAGAAAATGAAAGACAACTCTGCTTAAAGCAGGTACATTGTAGCAATTACTTAATAAAACCAAGCCTCAAAGGCATCTACAAGTGAAAACCCTACGGCTGAGGCAGCATCCCAAGCTCCTTCCAGACACGCAGTTTCACTTGCCCTTCCTTCAACGTTCTACTGTTGCTCAGGCTCTGCATATTATAACAAATATCAGTGCCACAACCAGTATCCAATACCTTTAAGGTATAACTTGAAGTAATAACATGAATACCTGAGGAAGTAGTCTCATACATCGACTTCAACTCCTCATAATCTTCCATGAATTTAATGCAATCTCTTTTCCAATGCCCAGTCTCATTACAGTAGCAACACTTACCAACGTAAGAGGTATCTGACTCGGGCTCAGAAGACACACGCTTGCCATGATTCAAAATCTGGACAACTTTGTCTTCACCCTTGTCAGCATTAGGTTTAGTAAACCTACCCTTCTCATTCATGAGATTGTACAGGGTACTCTTCACGTTTGGCTCAACTGTCTTGAGCATATCATGCAGTTCAGTCAACGTCTTCGTTAAGCCTTTCTTGATATAGTCCCTTACGAACTTATCATAGCTTGACGGCAGTGACTGCAGAATGATATCAGTTGCCAATTCTTGGCTAACTGGATAATCCAGTTTCCTCAGGTTATCAATGTAACCCATCATTTTACTGATATGAGGACTTACTGGATGATCCATCGGTAGCTTGCAGCTAGTGAGAGATTTAACCAACTGGTATCTCTCCACTCTTACCTGCTCCTGAAATTTCAATTTCAGGCTGCTGATCATCTCTATTGGCGACTCCATGTTCTCATATTGCTTCCGCAAATCTGATTCCATGGTAGCCAATATCAGACCACGCACATCTACCGCATCATTATAATGCTTATTCCAAGCATTATATACTGCATGACTGGCTTTGGATCCGATCCTCTCGGGGAGAGCTTTCTCAAGGACATAGTCCTTTCTCTAATGCCTGAGGACTAGCCTCAGGTTCCGTGACCAAGTCAAGAAATTTGATCCGTTCAGTTTGTCCATCTCAAGGACAGACCGGATCGAGAAAGTGTTTTGATTGTTTGTGCTTGTCATAGCTGAAATTTAGAGATAAATAGAGTTTTAGTTATTAAGTTCATAAAAGAGTAATCTTAACAACTTATAAGAAAACTCGCATTGCATTCAAAATTTCTTTGTTTAACCTCATAAGAATGCAATGATTCCGAGACCCATGTTCAGCTAAATCCAAAGTGGGCCACTGGCCGTCACCCGGAATTAGCTTTACTTGGTAAGCATACACACAGCTAGTTATAACCAATAACTCTCGGTTGTGAATTGGACCCGAGGCCCAAATTCACCAGATGTCTCAAGGCCCGGGACTCCCGATGGCCCAGTCAAGGAAACCAATCTCTTACAGCCAAATAATCACTGAAATCTGGGACTCCCAATGAAATCAGTGACTATATACTACTTTACTTACGCGAAAACAGACACCTCACACTGTAAGCCATGTCTGTAATCAAATAAGCGTTAAGTAGCTGACAAGATTGGAAAGACATCCAAGCTTGATATTGTTTTTGAGGATTTTAAGTTTTATTTCCAAAAATAGAAGATTACTATTTTGGGAAACTTTCTTATTATAGAAACTTTCTAAATTTAGTAACTTATTAAAGTTTTCGGTTGGGTCACAAATTATAGGCCCAATTCTTGGCCCGAGACCACAGAATTCCAATTGGCCCAATAATTTGACATAACCGATCCGGTTTATTAATTCTGGTCCAAGACCAAATTAACTATCAAAACCATCAGTTATTTACTAAACCAGACCAGCTCTAAATTATTTGGTCCAACCAAATCAAACTTAGACCAGCCTTCGGTTTAGGTTAAAATTCAATTTTATGAATTTCAATCCGGTTTAACCAGAAATAAAATTATTTCCAGCAAACCGCGATTTGGGTTAACCGCTTGAACCACCAATTAAATTGGATCGGTTCAGTTAAGTCCAAAACCGGGAAGAAACACCTTGTGTTTTAGCCAATTTTGACCTAACTTGCGGTTCTGGCTAAAGTAGACAATGAACCACAATCGGATTGATCGGTTCATTGTCTCGGTTTAGGGAAAGATGAACCACGAAGCTCGGCTGAACCGATTGGCTACTCGCGGATCATCTGCATCGCCTTCGTATCGATCGCTATGAGTCTTTCATGTCGATCGATACTAGCGAGTATCAGCTCGGGTCAATCGGGTCATCAGGACCGCGAGATGTCAATCGGATCGATCGATATCGACCGATACCTCGCTCCCTCGTCGATCGACACGGGCGACCAGATCGCACACCAATGGCTTTCAATCGGATTGATGCGATCTAATTCTTAGGTTTTCATGTTTTCTGATCAAATTTCTTAACCAAATTCGATTTTAAACAGTAAGAACAACCTAAATCAGATTCATAAAGCAAAAACCAATAACCTGGCTCTGATACCACTGTATGATTATATGTGTGTTCATGGTTCAATTAACAGATTGCAACCTAGCACATATAACTCAGATCTAGGTTCTTGCAGAACGAATCACAAAACCAAACCTGATCATTACCTTTCAGATTGCAGCGGATTGATGGATGGTAATGATGAGATCAGCTAGAACAGATCAGATGCCTGTTCCTCCTTCAGTATCCACACTCTTACAAGCCGGGATGGTTGCTAGACCAAAGCAATGGATTGATCAGAGAGAGAAGAGAGACGGCTCAGGTTTTAGGTCGCAGACTGTTAGAGTCGAAATTATAAGACCACTCATATAAATATCGACTCTGTCATAAACCTAAACCGATGTCTCGGTTTCGCAACTGTGTCGACCGACACATACACTTGTGTCGATCGACACAAGTCATTTGTCTCGATATGGGCCCAAGTGATTAAACTAACGGCCCAACTCTCTGCACAAATACAGTAAATGCCTTGCATCTTACCGTATTCATTCCATGTTAACTTTCCCGTTAGCTATGGTGTGTGACCCTTTGGGATCATACAATACTGGTAATAAGTCCTAAACTTATAGATCAAGAGCGGACTCTAGCAAGTCATCATGATCACCCAGTATTTATGACTTATGTCTGATCTCGACATTTATCATACTTTCTAGAGATAGTACGGTAGATTTCAGGACATTCCCAACAAGCAAACCGTTTGATGATATCACACAATACAGAAGGATGGTTGGTAAGTTGATCTATTTGACAATTACTAGACCTGATATTTGTTTTGCTGTGAATCAGGTAAGTCAACACATGCAAGCTCCTAAGATGCACCAATGGAACATGGCATAAAGGGTATTGAAGTATCTTAAAGGAGCTCATGGCCAAGGCATATGGATGGGGTGCAATGGAAGCACATACATTGTTGGTTATTGTGATGTTGATTGGGCTGGAGATAGAGTTGATAGGAGATCAACAACCGGCTATTGCACCTTCATTGGAGTCAACTTAGTAACTTGGAAGAGCAAGAAGCAAAAGATTGTCTCATGTTCTACTTCTGAAGCTGAGTATAGAGCCATGAGAAAACTCACAACTGAGTTGATATGGATCAAGGCGCTTCTAAAGGACTTGGGGATTGAGTCATCAGAACCTATCACAATGCATTGTGATAATCAAGCTGCTATCCACATTGCATCTAACTCATTCTTCCATGAGAGGACCAAGCATATTGAAGTTGATTGTCACAAAGTCAGACAGATGGTGGAGCAAGGAGTGATCTTACCTTGTTACACAAGAAGTGGGGAGCAATTGGTTGATATCTTCACTAAGGAAGCAAGTTAGAGGGTTTGTGAGTCTATCCATTCAAAGCTAGGGCTCATGGACATTCCTCAATCATGTTCTCCTAAACCTTGAAGCTTACACTCCTTTTCCCTAAGTATAGTTTTATCCCAAGAGGTTTTCTATACTTAGGTTTTTAATGAGGTGAGTCTTCATGTTCCAAGCTTGATCTCAATCCTTGTGATTCAAGCTTGAGGGGGAGTATTGAGATGAAGACCTAAGAGATTCATCAATGTGCAAAACTGATATTTCATGGTTTTTACTAGTTTTAGACCATGATATAAGTGTGTTTTAGTGTCTTTTTGTGTTCTTTAAAAGTCTTTTACAGGTATAATCAGGTTTGGAGCTGAATTGGAGATGTTGGAGTATTTTGGAGATTTTTGGAGTGTTTGGCCGAGAGATAGAGTTCACTGTCCGAAACAGAGTACTGCGTCGATCGTTGCACACCTGCAACGGTCGTTGCACCAGCGAGATGGGCCGAAAACTCGGCGGTTTATGAAGAGTCAAGTTATTGCACTCTGATCCAGAAGTTCCTGATATTTACAAAGAAGCCCCTGGCCGAGATTAGACCTATATTATTGAGTTTTTGGTGTTTTAATTAGATACGCTTTCATACGCTTTCATAATTAAGAGCAGAGGATTTTTAGAGCTTTTGGGGCTGATCTGAACCTTTACTTCATCTGTATTTGGAGAAGATTTCGAACCCCTTTAATTATTTATTATCTTTTATGCAATTTATTCTTCATATGATTATGTTTTCATTATCTATGTCTGAGTAGATTCCTAGTTTGGTTTAGGGTTTCTCACATAGGATTTCATGACTTGCTACACTTGTTTAATTCAGTTAAGGATTCATAACTATATCTGTTCTTCAATCTAATTGTGCTTAAAGCTAGTTCTAACATGATCAATTAGAATCTAGTTCTTAGGTTGCTAAATACGACACGAAAGTGTGGTTTAGGAATCTGAACTATTTAGGTTGAGCAATTAAACTTTTTGCAAACGAAAGTTTGGTTTAGCTTAATTGTGAACATATCAAACTTGGAATTAATGCTGGTTTAATCTGTTAGTTCTCGCAAACGAAAGTTTGGTTTGCTGCACTTAGACTTAGAGAATTATCGCAAAGAAATTTGGTTAGTTCTATATCCGTGTTTTGAGTTCTAGAACTGTGCTTAATTAGATCCTTGCTGAATGAACTGTCTGCTTGTCTGATTTCCTGAGAACGCCCTAGACTTAGCGCTTTTAATAACTTGCTTTCACAACCAACAATATCTGCTTTCTGTTTACTTTCTCGCATTGCTTTTATTTACATCACATTGCTTTCTTCCTAGTTTAACTCCTTGTTCCTTAGCTATCGAAACCAGAGTCTCTATGGATTCGATACCCTATATACTACAATCACTGAACTGTGCACTTGCAGTAGAATAGGATTAAAACTTACACCCTATCAAGTTTTTGGCGCCGTTGCCGGGCACTCTTAGAGTCTTCGATAGCTTAGAGCCTAGGGTTTTACTAGAATTTTTCGTTTTCTTTTCGTTTTTGTTTTTGTTTTTCTTTTTAGTTACTAATTTTCTCTGTTTTCTCTCTGTCGCAGGTACCGATTTCGCACTGCGTCGATCGTTGCACCCTTGCATCGATCGTCACTAGGCGATTCTGAGATTGAACCGATCGTTCCACTGATAGCATCGATCGTTACTGGACGATTACATACAGTTTATGCAGACGCAGAAAACTAGAAGTAATCCGAACTTAGACTTAGTTAATCTCGAACTTGAAGAACTTGGACGTTTAGAGAGAACCAACAGAAGAGAAAGAAGAGCAAGGATGGTACGTGAGCGTTTGATCCTGATACCAGATGCTGAAGGTACCCTGAGGGATCCGCAAGAAAATCCTTACAATGCTGTTGGGCAGAGGATTGATGCTGATGGACGAGTAATCCCTGATGTTGAGGAAGCTGAACCACCACTGCAGGCGCAAGGTCAAGGACAGAACCGAGCTAGACAGGTGATTGTCCATGAGAGGACTTTAGCTGACTACAACACACCGGATGAGTTTCATGCAAACCGGTCAGCTCTAGTGCTTCCTAGTTTTGAGAGAAATGATTTTGAGATCAAAACCATCTACTACTCACTAATGAGACAGAATGCATTTCATGGTTACCGAACGGAGCAGCCTATGGATCACATTGATCAGTTTGAGGACATAATCACTGGCATGAAGTATGATGGAGTCTGCCCGGATTATCTGTTCCTTAAGCTCTTTCCGCACAGTCTTGCTGGAGACGCTAGTGCATGGCTAAAGCAGATGGCACCTGGTCAGTATACTACTTGGGCAGCCCTGAAGAGTGAGTTCCTGCGTCATTTCTATGATGATGCGCGTTCAGATCAGTCCAGACAGGACATACTCACCTTTTCCCAAGGAGCTGTGGAGCCTTTAAAAGCTGCCTGGATGAGATTTAAGCAGTACCAGCGTGACTGCCCACACCATGGGTTTACTGAAGTTCAGTTGCTTGGTATCTTCTTCAGAGGCATAGATCTTCCATATCAGTCTGCACTGGATAATTTCAGTAATGCTAACTTCAACACCAGGACTCCTGCACAAGCTAAGCAGTTGATTGAGAACCTAGTAGGCAGCAACAGTTGCAAGATTATGGATGAGAGGAGGAAGAAATCTGGTGGAAGCGTAGAGAATTCTGACATAGCTGATATTAGATCTAGGCTGGACACAGTTTGCAATCTCCTAGCAGGTAAGAAAGCTGTCCACTTTGCCCAAGATGTAGAGGTAATTCAAACTGAGGAAGACACTCAGGAGGAAGATGTGAATTACATAGGAGTATCTGGATTCTAAGGTAATAGATTTGGTAATCAACAGGGAAACAGATTCTTCAATGGAGGACAGAAAAGTGCTTTCAACAGCAACTCATCTAATTATGGACAGACTAGTGGTTTTCAGAAAACCTTTGGACAAGGTACTCAGAGAACCTATAGATCTGAGAGTAGAGTGGAAACAATGATGAAGCAGTTGATGGAGAGTCAGACTAAGAATGTTGCGGATGTCAACGAGAAGATGGAAACAATCTACAAGGACCTGAATGGGAAGTTTGAATATCTGAGCACACACATGAAGGAGCTTGATGCTAGAGTTGCAGGAACTGCTGGACATGCTCAAAGGGAAGATGGATATCTCCCAGGACGGACTGATGCTAATCCCAAGTACCAATGCAATGCAGTGACGTTGAGAAGTGGTAAGGAGCTGTCATCTGGCCAGAAAAAGCAGTTAAGTGTTGAAGAACTCGTGGAAATTGAGGAGCTGGAAGATGAGATCCGCGATATTCGCAATGCGTCGATCGAAGCAACTAAGCAACGATCGATGCAGAGTGAAATCAGGGAACCGGAAGTCGTAACACACTCGCCTAGCATCGATCGATGCGACAGGAGCAACGATCGACGCAAGGTGACTGCAGAGGATCCAAATGCAGAGAAACCAAAGAAGTCCAATGAGAGAGTCTATAAGCCTAAGGTCCCCTTTCCTAAGAACCCCAGAAAAGTAAAGAACGATAAAAAATATGTTAAGTGCCAGGAGATGATCAGAAAGGTGAAAGTTGAAGTGCCTTTGATTGACTCGATGGAGACTACTCCTGTGATGAAGAGGTGCTTTAAGGATTTGATTTCTGGTAAGTGGTTTAGTGAGGAAACTGTAATGATGATCACAGAAATAGGAACTGCAGTAATTCAGGGTAGGATTCCTGAAAATTTAAAAGATCCAGGGAGTTTTGTGTTGGAATGTGCCATCTACAGAGAAAGGTTTGAAAGATCTCTATGCGATCTCGGTTCCAGTGTGAATCTTATGCCCTTTTCTGTTGCTAAGAGGCTAGGAATGAAGGACTTCCTACCCACTAGAATCTCACTGGTTTTAGCAGACAGAACAATCCGGATTCCTGAGGGAGTGCTAGAGGATGTGCCTATAATGATTGGACAGTGTGTGATTCCTACTGATTTTGTGGTTCTGCAGTATGGAGAGGAACCAAAGGATCCACTGATTTTGGGTCGGCCATTCTTAGCTACTGCTGGAGCAATGATAGACTGCCAAGGAGGGAAGATAATTCTGAATGTGGGTGATTTGAAGATGAGCTTCGATATGGACAAACTGGTGAAGAGACCCACAATCAACGGGCAAGCCTTCTATGTAGACACATTAGGTGATTTGGCTGCAGAGTACTTTCATAGAACACATGCTGAGGATCCACTGGAAAGAGCCTTACTGAGCCATATAATGGAGCTGGAACATCTACATGACGAGCCTGCAATCTGCTATGCAAGACTTATGGATTCTGCTGAACATGTTATGCATGTTGATTCATCTGACGCGACGTTGCAACGATCGATACATCCGGAGCAACGATCGTTGCAGCTCGACAGAGATTGGGCAGAGGAGAAAGCTCCGAAAATTGAACTGAAACAACTTCCTTCCGGATTAAAGTATGCATTTCTTGGACCCAATTCAACTTATCCAGTGATTGTCAATGCAAGTTTGAACAATGCAGAACTAGCTTTGCTTCTAAGCAAGTTGCGCAAGCATCGCAAGGCCCTTGGTTATTCTCTTGATGATATTTCAGGTATCTCTCCAGAGCTGTGCATGCATAGAATACATCTTGAGGATGAGTCCAAGACTTCAATTGAGCATCAGAGAAGGCTGAATCCTAACCTTAAGGATGTAGTTAAGAAAGAGATTATGAAACTCTTAGATGCTGGGATCATTTATCCTATTTCAGATAGTGATTGGGTCAGTCCAGTTCATGTAGTACCTAAGAAAGGTGGAGTTACAGTTGTGAAGAATGAAAAGAATGAGCTGATCCCTACTAGGACTGTGACTGGGCACCGAATGTGCATAGACTACAGGAAAATCAATGCTGCAACAAGAAAGGATCATTTCCCTTTACCCTTCATTGATCAGATGCTGGAAAGGTTAGCAAATCACCCCTATTACTGCTTCCTTGATGGGTACTCAGGTTTCTTTCAGATTCCTATCCATCCAGAGGATCAGGGAAAGACCACTTTCACATGTCCATATGGCACATTCGCTTACCGTAGGATGCCTTTTGGACTCTGCAATGCACCTGCCACTTTCCAGAGATGCATGATGTCCATCTTCACCAATATGATTGAGGATTTTATGGAGGTATTTATGGATGACTTCTCAGTCTATGGACCATCTTATAATGAGTGCTTAGATAATATGTGCAAGGTTCTGACTAGATATGAAGAGAAGCACTTAGTTCTTAATTGGGAGAAGTGTCATTTCAATGGCATTGTACTTGGACATAAAGTGCCTGAAGCAGGAATAGAAGTGGACTGCGCTAAAATCGAGGTGATGACCAGCCTCAAGGCACCTGATTCTGTGAGATCTATTAGAAGCTTTCTTGGACATGCTGGCTTCTATAGACGGTTCATCAAAGATTTCAGTAAGATTGCTAGGCCACTAACTGCTTTGCTGTGTAAGGATGCCAAATTTGAGTTCACTGCAGATTGTCAGACTGCGTTTGAACAGATCAAGCAGGCATTAGTGAGTGCTCCCATAGTTCAGCCACCGGATTGGGATCTGCCTTTTGAGGTTATGTGTGATGCAAGTGACTATGCTGTAGGAGCTGTTCTTGGGCAGAAAAGGATAGAAAGCTTCATGCTATCTATTATGCCAGTAGGACACTGGATGATGCACATAGAAACTATGCCACTACGGAGAAGGAGTTGTTGGCAGTTGCCTTTGCATTTGAGAAATTTCGCCCTTATCTTGTTGGCTCAAAGGTGATTGTACACACTGATCATTCAGCCCTGAAGTATCTGATGCAGAAGAAAGATGCTAAGCCAAGATTGTTGAGATGGATTCTGTTGCTTCAGGAGTTTGACATTGAAGTGAGGGATAAGAAAGGGTTTGAAAATGGAGTTGCTGACCATCTTTCAAGGATGCTGGTTGAGGAGGACGTGCCAATTAATGACTATTTGCCTGAGGAGAACGTCAATATGGTTGGGACAATGTTTCAAACAGATTTGGACAGAAACCTGCAAAACTGTCGAATTGATCGCATTGCGTCGATCGATGCAATCTCAGCGTCGATCGATGCAATCTCAGCATCGATCAATGCACCTATCGGGACAGCGACGATCGATGCGCTCCTCTGCGACAATCGTTGCAGTGCGGATACAGATCCAGAAACTTTTACAATTCAGATTGGAGGCTATGAGTTTGAGGTTGATGCTGTCACAACAACTGATCGACCATGGTATGCAGATATAGCCAACTACCTGGCTGCAGAGACTGAACCAGATGATCTGAAAGGGTATGAGAAGAAGAGGTTCTTCAGAGAGCTTAGGCGATACTACTGGGATGAACCTTACCTCTATAAGCACTGTTCAGATGGACTTTACAGAAGATGTGTTGCTGAACCGGAGGTTCCAGATATCCTATTCCACTGCCATGGATCAGATTATGCAGGACATTTTGCTACTTTTAAGACTGTGTCTAAGGTTTTACAAGCAGGTTTCTGGTGGCCTACAATGTTTGCAGATACTCACTCCATTTCTCATTGTGATGCCTGTCAGAGGAGAGGGAAAATCAGTAGGAAGCATGAGATGCCTCAAAATTTCATTCTTGAGGTTGAGGTTTTTGATTGTTGGGGCATAGACTTTATGGGTCCTTTTCCCTCATCTTATGGGAATAAATTTATCCTGGTTGCTGTGGATTATGTGTCTAAGTGGGTAGAAGCAATAGCTAGTCTAACCAATGATTCTTCAGTAGTCATTAAGCTGTTTAAGTCCATCATATTCCCTAGATTTGGAGTACCTCATATAGTGATTAGTGATGGAGGATCTCACTTTATTAATAAGGTTTTCGAGAAGCTCCTGAGAAAGCATGGAGTTCATCACCGAGTTGCTACTCCTTATCACCCTCAGACTAGTGGACAAGTCGAGGTTTCTAACAGACAGATCAAGGAGATCTTAGAGAAGACAGTTGGAAAGACAAGAAAAGATTGGGCAGCCAAGCTTGATGATGCTTTATGGGCCTACAGGACTGCATTTAAGACGCCATTAGGGACTACTCCATTTCATTTGCTGTATGGAAAAGCATGTCATCTGCCAGTGGAACTTGAGCACAAAGCAGCGTGGGCTGTAAAGTGATAGGTCGAGTTTTAATCCCTATACTAAACTGCAAGTGTACAGCAATGTCAAAGTAGTATATAGGGTTATCGAATCCACAGGGACACTTGGTCTCAAGAGAATCAAACCGTAGGGAATGAATACTAGAAATAAGCAATGTGATTGTATTGAAAATAGTGCAAGAAAGTAAATCAGTAGCAGAGATTATTGGTTGTGAAAGCAAGTAATTAAAAGCGTCAAACCTAGGGTATTCTCAGGAAATCAGACTAGCAAACAGTTCATTCAGCAAGGATCTAATTAAGCACCAGTTCTAGAACTCAAAACACAGATATAGAATTAACCAAATTCCTTTGCGATAATTCTCTAAGTCTAAGTGCAGCAAACCAAACTTCCGTTTGCGAGAACTAACAGATTAAACTAGCAATAAGTCCAAGTTTGATATGTTCTCAATTATCCTAAACCAAACTTTCGTTTGCGCAAAGTTTAATTGCCCAATTTAATTAGTTCAGATTCCTAAACCCCACTTCCGTGACGTATTTAGCAACCTAAGATCTAGATTCTAATTGATCAGGTTAGAACTAGCTTTAAGCACAATTAAATTGAAGAACAGATATAGTTTGAATCCTTAACTGAAATTGAACAAGTCTAGCAAGTCATGAAATCCTATGTGAGAAACCCTAAGCCTAACTAGGAATCTACTCAGACATAGATAATGAAAACATGATCATATGATAAGTAAATTGCATAAAAGAATAAGAGTAAAAGGGGTTCGAAATCTTCTCCAAATACAGATGATGAATCAGGTTCAGATCAGCCCCAAAAGCTCTAAAAATCCTCTGCTCTTAATTATAAAGTGTATGGTAAAAAGTATATAAGCTCTCTTAATAAAAACTCTAAAAACTCTATTATATAGGCATAATCTCGGCCAAGGGCTTCTTTGTAAATATCAGGAACTTCTGGATCAAAGTGCAATATCTTGATTCTTCTAAACCGCCGATTTTTTGGCCCATTTCGCTGGTGCAACGATCGTTGCTAGAGTGCAACGATCGACACCTTTCTCTGTTTCGGACAGTGAACTCTATCTCTCGGCCAATCACTCCAAAAATCTCCAAAATGCTCAATAATCTCCAATTTAGCTCCCAACCTGATTATACCTGTAAAAGACTCTAAACAAAGACAAAAGACACTAAAACACATCTATATCATGGCCTAAAACTAGTAAAAACCATGATATATCAACTCCCCCACACTTAGCCTTTGCTTGCCCTCAAGCAAAACATAGAACTAAAACATGGTGAAGAGGTTTGAAAACTCTTCAGAAACTCATTTCATCTTAGAAGCTACAATACTCAGATTCCCCTTAGTAAACCACTGAAAGAATCAATCACAGGATATCAAGACCAACATGTACTTCCCCCACACTTAGCAACTGTCCTAGGTAAACTCCACAATCACATTCAAGCATTCAAATTCTCCCTACTGACTTCTGCAAGTATTTAAGTGCGGTCTCACCTAAGGAGTATCGATCTAAAGGCACATGGATTCTTACCTAATCAGCTCTAGACCACCATACTATCTTTCTCTAGTCCCTTTCTTCTCTTTCCCTTCTTTAACAACTGATTTTTCCCCACTGGGTATCATTTTATTTTTTTTATCAGTGTTCTTCCCGTTATGGGGTGTACTTTGGACACATTCCATGGATCACATGAGAGATAATAGTGTTTGCTACTATTATCATGACCACTTCGGAGTTACTAACTCATCCTCAGTTTATTATTATATTTTTTTTTTTTTTTTTTTTTTTTTTTTTTTTTTTTTTCTAAAAGGGGAGAAGGGGACTAAATAGGACAGGTTTACAGGCTGTGTCAGAACTAACAGGGAATCCGACATAAAGTATACCAAGCCCTTAGGTGAGAAAATCTAAGTCAGTATTAGGGGTGAAGTCAGTAAAAGGATCCTCTGATACCTGAAGTGATGTGGGTGTTCCCAGTAGGTTGATCTGTGTCTGGGTTTTCTAATAGTCAGAGATAGATCCTGCAATTCATCCCAATGGTTACTTAAGTTCCTGCAAGTCTTGTAAATCTCCTCAGAAAATCATAGTTCCTTACTTAAACAATTTTGACTCAATAAAACAAAAAATTTTGAAAAACGGATTGACTCTTAAGAAAACAGAAAGATAAACGTCAGTAGCACCTCCCCCACACTTAAAACACACTGTCCCCAGTAGTGTCCAGCGAAGGATCGGTAAAAGGAAGTAAAAATAAATTGAAAAGGTGAGTTTATGTCTGTCGGGTTACCTCTGTCGCACGAGCAACGACCGTTGCACTATGTGCATCGACCGTTACCTGGCGATTTTTCGTGTATGGTCGATCGTTGCTCAGGACCGCAACGATCGCTGCAATGCGATTCCTTTCGTGTTGTGACGATCGATGCTGTAATGCATCGATCGCTGCACTGCGATTTAATCCGAGACCTGCAAACATGACTGCACCAGAAACAAAAACAAACGTAAAATCCTAACAAAAACACCAAAAATTAAAAAGAAAAACACTAGTACCTAATGGTGGGTTGCCTCCCACCCAGCGCTTGTTTAAGGTCAATAGCTTGACCGGACGCGCAAGGGTTTTCAAGCTCCGGAAGATCCTGACAGAGACTTTTTCTGTCTCTGTTCAAGTCTCCTCATCCAAGGTGGCGTATAAGCATTCAGATCATGGGATCTCCCAAGGAAGAAACCAACAGAATCAGGGCGGGAGCGAAGCTTAGGTGGGGTAGAATGTTGTCCTCCATTCAAAGTAATGTGGTTAGAATGTTTAAGCTTAGATGATTTGTGCCTAACCTTTGGTGGAAATAAGATGTCTGGAGCTTTCTGCTTATGAGCAGTTGCAGGCGCTAAAGATGTTAGAGCAGGTTCAAGAGGAACCGCCATCTTCTTCTCTCCAATCTCAGCTTCTAATTCTGTATCAATGCTGAAACTCTGTCCATCAATGGTGGGTCTCTTCAATTTATCCATCTTAAACTGCAAAGGCTCATCTCCCAGGTGGAGATCAATCAATCCATGGCGTACATCAATCACAGCCCCAGCAGTGGCTAAAAAGGATCTACCAAGCAGTAGAGGATCATCAGGCTCAATCTCATACTTCAGTACCATAAAGTCCGTTGGAATAAAGTAATTTCCAACTCTAAGCGGGATGTTCTCAAGAATTCCTTCTGGATGTCTTCTTGATCGATCAGCTAGGACTAAAGAGATCCTAGTAGGCTGGAAGTTCAGTAGTCCCAATCTCACAGCCACAGAGTATGGCATGAGATTTATACTTGAGCCGAGATCACATAATGCCCTCTGAAATCTGTCTCTATAGATAGAGCAGTCTATCATAAAACCTCCTGGATCCTTTAGCTTTTCAGGAACCCTACCATTAACGACAGCATCACATACTTCTGAGATCATCAAGCATCCTTCTTCTTCAGTCATGTTACTAGAAAGGATGCCATTAACACATGCCTTCATCATGGGGTTGGTCTTAGTGGCATCAATCAATGGAGTGTCAGTTAGCTTTTCTCTCATTATCTCCATGCATTTTTCCAACTTAATCTCTTGCTTGGACTTCCTAGGGAAAGGAATCTTCGGTTTGTAGGCTCTTTCTGTGTCAGCTTTCGGTTTCTCTGGGGAATTTGGCTGCTCACGCCCATGGTGTCGATCGTTGCTAGTCATGCAACGATCGATACAGATACTCGCAGGTTGTGTCGATCGATGCACATTTGTGTCGATCGTTGCAAGGCGAACATTCTGAATTTTTCTCGGATTTTCCAGTTCCAGAACTTCAGTTTCTCGAATGTGCTCAACTTCTTCTTTTGCCGAAGCTGCCTTAACGTGCTCTGTCTGTATACTGGTTTCCACTTGCGTCATCCTAGCATCCAGATTGTCAACTCTGCTTGTCAAAGATCCCAATTTTCCACTCAGATCCTGATACATGAAGTCCATCTTTCTATCCAGATCTTGTGTCATCTTGTTTTGTCCAAGTAGTAGCTGCTCAAGCATAGACTCAATCTTTGTCTGCTCTTTAGTGGGAGGAACTTGGTGAGGTGAATAGCCATTCGATCTCGGAGCTTGTCTCTGTTGACTTCTAGATGTGTGTTCATGAAAATCAGCTTCATTAATATAATTCACTTCTACAAATTCTCCAGCTACTACCATGTTGTGGATATAATCCACCTTGTCCCTCAAATCAGCTATCTGCAAGCTATCATCTCTGCAACTAGATCTCTGCCTTTCCTTGTCAGCATTCTTGAAACTATAGCTAGTTATCAAGTTCTTAATAAGCTCTTTAGCTTCCTCTGGAGTCTTGGTAGAGAAGTTCCCATCACTTCCTGTGTCCAAAGCTCTCTGATACCAAAAATCCAAACCCCTGAAAAAGGCACTCAGAAGCTGTACCTCAGAGAATCCATGATGTGGACAATCTCTCTGGTACATCTTGAATCTCATCCAAGCTGCTTTAAAAGGCTCTGTAGGCTGCTGTTTGAATGTCAGGATATCATGTCTAAGCTGCTCAGATAACTCATCGTCATAAAAATGTCTAAGGAACTCCTTCTTGACTGCTTCCCAAGTGGTCAAAGATCCTGGTTCTAGCTGTCTCAGCCAGTAAGCTGCATCTCCTTTAAGAGAGAATGGGAAGAGCTTACAGAAAATATAATCAGAAGAAACTCCTTCAGCCGTGATACTGCTAGCCAATTCCTCAAATGTGTCTATGTGATCCATAGGATGCTCGCTTGAAAGACCATGGAACTGATACTGTCCAATCAATGCGTAGTACTCAGGTTTCAGCTTAAACTCAGCTCTGGTGAACGGAGGTGGTCGAATCGCAGACCGATTAGCATAGAATATATCTGGTCTGTTATAATCAGCAAGTGTCTTCTCGTGACCTACCATCTCTCTACCTTGAGCTTGATCTTGCGGTTGTTGCTCAGGTTCAGGGGGGTCAGGGATTACATTTCCCTCATCATCAACCCGATGCCCAGCAGCATTGTACGGGTTGTTATCTTGGTCCCTCAGGGTACCTTCAGCATCTGGTATCAAGATCAGACGTTCTCGAACCATTCTCTCTCTCTTTTCTCTTCTGATAGTCCTCTCTAGACGTCCAAGTTCCTCTAGGTTGAGATTAACTAAGCTCGAGTTCGGATTACTTCGAGTGTTCTGCGTTGGCATAAACTGTCTGTAATCGTCCAGCAACGATCGATGCTATCAGTGCAATGATCGATTCAATCTCAAATCGCTCAGTGACGATCGATGCAAAGGGTGCAACGATCGATGCAAGGCGAAATCGGTACCTGCGACAGAGAGAAAAAGAGAAAAAGTCAGCAAAAATAATAAAATAAAAAAAAAACGAAAAACAAAAACGAAAAACGAAAAATTTCTAGTAAAACCCTAAGTTCGGTCCTATCGAAGACTCAAAGAGTCCCCGGCAACGGCGCCAAAAACTTGATAGGTCGAGTTTTAATCCCTATACTAAACTGCAAGTGTACAGCAATGTCAAAGTAGTATATAGGGTTATCGAATCCACAGGGACACTTGGTCTCAAGAGAATCAAACCGTAGGGAATGAATACTAGAAATAAGCAATGTGATTGTATTGAAAATAGTGCAAGAAAGTAAATCAGTAGCAGAGATTATTGGTTGTGAAAGCAAGTAATTAAAAGCGTCAAACCTAGGGTATTCTCAGGAAATCAGACTAGCAAACAGTTCATTCAGCAAGGATCTAATTAAGCACCAGTTCTAGAACTCAAAACACAGATATAGAATTAACCAAATTCCTTTGCGATAATTCTCTAAGTCTAAGTGCAGCAAACCAAACTTCCGTTTGCGAGAACTAACAGATTAAACTAGCAATAAGTCCAAGTTTGATATGTTCTCAATTATCCTAAACCAAACTTTCGTTTGCGCAAAGTTTAATTGCCCAATTTAATTAGTTCAGATTCCTAAACCCCACTTCCGTGACGTATTTAGCAACCTAAGATCTAGATTCTAATTGATCAGGTTAGAACTAGCTTTAAGCACAATTAAATTGAAGAACAGATATAGTTTGAATCCTTAACTGAAATTGAACAAGTCTAGCAAGTCATGAAATCCTATGTGAGAAACCCTAAGCCTAACTAGGAATCTACTCAGACATAGATAATGAAAACATGATCATATGATAAGTAAATTGCATAAAAGAATAAGAGTAAAAGGGGTTCGAAATCTTCTCCAAATACAGATGATGAATCAGGTTCAGATCAGCCCCAAAAGCTCTAAAAATCCTCTGCTCTTAATTATAAAGTGTATGGTAAAAAGTATATAAGCTCTCTTAATAAAAACTCTAAAAACTCTATTATATAGGCATAATCTCGGCCAAGGGCTTCTTTGTAAATATCAGGAACTTCTGGATCAAAGTGCAATATCTTGATTCTTCTAAACCGCCGAGTTTTTGGCCTATCTCGCTGGTGCAACGATCGTTGCTAGAGTGCAACGATCGACACCTTTCTCTGTTTCGGACAGTGAACTCTATCTCTCGGCCAATCACTCCAAAAATCTCCAAAATGCTCCATAATCTCCAATTTAGCTCCCAACCTGATTATACCTGTAAAAGACTCTAAACAAAGACAAAAGACACTAAAACACATCTATATCATGGCCTAAAACTAGTAAAAACCATGATATATCAACTCCCCCACACTTAGCCTTTGCTTGCCCTCAAGCAAAACATAGAACTAAAACATGGTGAAGAGGTTTGAAAACTCTTCAGAAACTCATTTCATCTTAGAAGCTACAATACTCAGATTCCCCTTAGTAAACCACTGAAAGAATCAATCACAGGATATCAAGACCAACATGTACTTCCCCCACACTTAGCAACTGTCCTAGGTAAACTCCACAATCACATTCAAGCATTCAAATTCTCCCTACTGACTTCTGCAAGTATTTAAGTGCGGTCTCACCTAAGGAGTATCGATCTAAAGGCACATGGATTCTTACCTAATCAGCTCTAGACCACCATACTATCTTTCTCTAGTCCCTTTCTTCTCTTTCCCTTCTTTAACAACTGATTTTTCCCCACTGGGTATCATTTTATTTTTTTTATCAGTGTTCTTCCCGTTATGGGGTGTACTTTGGACACATTCCATGGATCACATGAGAGATAATAGTGTTTGCTACTATTCTCATGACCACTTCGGAGTTACTAACTCATCCTCAGTTTATTATTATATATTTTTTTTTTTTTTTTTTTTTTTTTTTTTTTTTTTTTTCTAAAAGGGGAGAAGGGGACTAAATAGGACAGGTTTACAGGCTGTGTCAGAACTAACAGGGAATCCGACATAAAGTATACCAAGCCCTTAGGTGAGAAAATCTAAGTCAGTATTAGGGGTGAAGTCAGTAAAAGGATCCTCTGATACCTGAAGTGATGTGGGTGTTCCCAGTAGGTTGATCTGTGTCTGGGTTTTCTAATAGTCAGAGATAGATCCTGCAATTCATCCCAATGGTTACTTAAGTTCCTGCAAGTCTTGTAAATCTCCTCAGAAAATCATAGTTCCTTACTTAAACAATTTTGACTCAATAAAACAAAAAATTTTGAAAAACGGATTGACTCTTAAGAAAACAGAAAGATAAACGTCAGTAGCACCTCCCCCACACTTAAAACACACTGTCCCCAGTAGTGTCCAGCGAAGGATCGGTAAAAGGAAGTAAAAATAAATTGAAAAGGTGAGTTTATGTCTGTCGGGTTACCTCTGTCGCACGAGCAACGACCGTTGCACTATGTGCATCGACCGTTACCTGGCGATTTTTCGTGTATGGTCGATCGTTGCTCAGGACCGCAACGATCGCTGCAATGCGATTCCTTTCGTGTTGTGACGATCGATGCTGTAATGCATCGATCGCTGCACTGCGATTTAATCCGAGACCTGCAAACATGACTGCACCAGAAACAAAAACAAACGTAAAATCCTAACAAAAACACCAAAAATTAAAAAGAAAAACACTAGTACCTAATGGTGGGTTGCCTCCCACCCAGCGCTTGTTTAAGGTCAATAGCTTGACCGGACGCGCAAGGGTTTTCAAGCTCCGGAAGATCCTGACAGAGACTTTTTCTGTCTCTGTTCAAGTCTCCTCATCCAAGGTGGCGTATAAGCATTCGGATCATGGGATCTCCCAAGGAAGAAACCAACAGAATCAGGGCGGGAGCGAAGCTTAGGTGGGGTAGAATGTTGTCCTGCATTCAAAGTAATGTGGTTAGAATGTTTAAGCTTAGATGATTTGTGCCTAACCTTTGGTGGAAATAAGATGTCTGGAGCTTTCTGCTTATGAGCAGTTGCAGGCGCTAAAGATGTTAGAGCAGGTTCAAGAGGAACCGCCATCTTCTTCTCTCCAATCTCAGCTTCTAATTCTGTATCAATGCTAAAACTCTGTCCATCAATGGTGGGTCTCTTCAATTTATCCATCTTAAACTGCAAAGGCTCATCTCCCAGGTGGAGATCAATCAATCCATGGCGTACATCAATCACAGCCCCAGCAGTGGCTAAAAAGGATCTACCAAGCAGTAGAGGATCATCAGGCTCAATCTCATACTTCAGTACCATAAAGTCCGTTGGAATAAAGTAATTTCCAACTCTAAGCGGGATGTTCTCAAGAATTCCTTCTGGATGTCTTCTTGATCGATCAGCTAGGACTAAAGAGATCCTAGTAGGCTGGAAGTTCAGTAGTCCCAATCTCACAGCCACAGAGTATGGCATGAGATTTATACTTGAGCCGAGATCACATAATGCCCTCTGAAATCTGTCTCTATAGATAGAGCAGTCTATCATAAAACCTCCTGGATCCTTTAGCTTTTCAGGAACCCTACCATTAACGACAGCATCACATACTTCTGAGATCATCAAGCATCCTTCTTCTTCAGTCATGTTACTAGAAAGGATGCCATTAACACATGCCTTCATCATGGGGTTGGTCTTAGTGGCATCAATCAATGGAGTGTCAGTTAGCTTTTCTCTCATTATCTCCATGCATTTTTCCAACTTAATCTCTTGCTTGGACTTCCTAGGGAAAGGAATCTTCGGTTTGTAGGCTCTTTCTGTGTCAGCTTTCGGTTTCTCTGGGGAATTTGGCTGCTCACGCCCATGGTGTCGATCGTTGCTAGTCATGCAACGATCGATACAGATACTCGCAGGTTGTGTCGATCGATGCACATTTGTGTCGATCGTTGCAAGGCGAACATTCTGAATTTTTCTCGGATTTTCCAGTTCCAGAACTTCAGTTTCTCGAATCTGCTCAACTTCTTCTTTTGCCGAAGCTGCCTTAACGTGCTCTGTCTGTATACTGGTTTCCACTTGCGTCATCCTAGCATCCAGATTGTCAACTCTGCTTGTCAAAGATCCCAATTTTCCACTCAGATCCTGATACATGAAGTCCATCTTTCTATCCAGATCTTGTGTCATCTTGTTTTGTCCAAGTAGTAGCTGCTCAAGCATAGACTCAATCTTTGTCTGCTCTTTAGTGGGAGGAACTTGGTGAGGTGAATAGCCATTCGATCTCGGAGCTTGTCTCTGTTGACTTCTAGATGTGTGTTCATGAAAATCAGCTTCATTAATATAATTCACTTCTACAAATTCTCCAGCTACTACCATGTTGTGGATATAATCCACCTTGTCCCTCAAATCAGCTATCTGCAAGCTATCATCTCTGCAACTAGATCTCTGCCTTTCCTTGTCAGCATTCTTGACACTATAGCTAGTTATCAAGTTCTTAATAAGCTCTTTAGCTTCCTATGGAGTCTTGGTATAGAAGTTCCCATCACTTCCTGTGTCCAAAGCTCTCTGATACCAAAAATCCAAACCCCTGAAAAAGGCACTCAGAAGCTGTACCTCAGAGAATCCATGATGTGGACAATCTCTCTGGTACATCTTGAATCTCATCCAAGCTGCTTTAAAAGGCTCTGTAGGCTGCTGTTTGAATGTCAGGATATCATGTCTAAGCTGCTCAGATAACTCATCGTCATAAAAATGTCTAAGGAACTCCTTCTTGACTGCTTCCCAAGTGGTCAAAGATCCTGGTTCTAGCTGTCTCAGCCAGTAAGCTGCATCTCCTTTAAGAGAGAATGGGAAGAGCTTACAGAAAATATAATCAGAAGAAACTCCTTCAGCCGTGATACTGCTAGCCAATTCCTCAAATGTGTCTATGTGATCCATAGGATGCTCGCTTGAAAGACCATGGAACTGATACTGTCCAATCAATGCGTAGTACTCAGGTTTCAGCTTAAACTCAGCTCTGGTGAACGGAGGTGGTCGAATCGCAGACCGATTAGCATAGAATATATCTGGTCTGTTATAATCAGCAAGTGTCTTCTCGTGACCTACCATCTCTCTACCTTGAGCTTGATCTTGCGGTTGTTGCTCAGGTTCAGGGGGGTCAGGGATTACATTTCCCTCATCATCAACCCGATGCCCAGCAGCATTGTACGGGTTGTTATCTTGGTCCCTCAGGGTACCTTCAGCATCTGGTATCAAGATCAGACGTTCTCGAACCATTCTCTCTCTCTTTTCTCTTCTGATAGTCCTCTCTAGACGTCCAAGTTCCTCTAGGTTGAGATTAACTAAGCTCGAGTTCGGATTACTTCGAGTGTTCTGCGTTGGCATAAACTGTCTGTAATCGTCCAGCAACGATCGATGCTATCAGTGCAATGATCGATTCAATCTCAAATCGCTCAGTGACGATCGATGCAAAGGGTGCAACGATCGATGCAAGGCGAAATCGGTACCTGCGACAGAGAGAAAAAGAGAAAAAGTCAGCAAAAATAATAAAATAAAAAAAAACGAAAAACAAAAACGAAAAACGAAAAATTTCTAGTAAAACCCTAAGTTCGGTCCTATCGAAGACTCAAAGAGTCCCCGGCAACGGCGCCAAAAACTTGATAGGTCGAGTTTTAATCCCTATACTAAACTGCAAGTGTACAGCAATGTCAAAGTAGTATATAGGGTTATCGAATCCACAGGGACACTTGGTCTCAAGAGAATCAAACCGTAGGGAATGAATACTAGAAATAAGCAATGTGATTGTATTGAAAATAGTGCAAGAAAGTAAATCAGTAGCAGAGATTATTGGTTGTGAAAGCAAGTAATTAAAAGCGTCAAACCTAGGGTATTCTCAGGAAATCAGACTAGCAAACAGTTCATTCAGCAAGGATCTAATTAAGCACCAGTTCTAGAACTCAAAACACAGATATAGAATTAACCAAATTCCTTTGCGATAATTCTCTAAGTCTAAGTGCAGCAAACCAAACTTCCGTTTGCGAGAACTAACAGATTAAACTAGCAATAAGTCCAAGTTTGATATGTTCTCAATTATCCTAAACCAAACTTTCGTTTGCGCAAAGTTTAATTGCCCAATTTAATTAGTTCAGATTCCTAAACCCCACTTCCGTGACGTATTTAGCAACCTAAGATCTAGATTCTAATTGATCAGGTTAGAACTAGCTTTAAGCACAATTAAATTGAAGAACAGATATAGTTTGAATCCTTAACTGAAATTGAACAAGTCTAGCAAGTCATGAAATCCTATGTGAGAAACCCTAAGCCTAACTAGGAATCTACTCAGACATAGATAATGAAAACATGATCATATGATAAGTAAATTGCATAAAAGAATAAGAGTAAAAGGGGTTCGAAATCTTCTCCAAATACAGATGATGAATCAGGTTCAGATCAGCCCCAAAAGCTCTAAAAATCCTCTGCTCTTAATTATAAAGTGTATGGTAAAAAGTATATAAGCTCTCTTAATAAAAACTCTAAAAACTCTATTATATTGGCATAATCTCGGCCAAGGGCTTCTTTGTAAATATCAGGAACTTCTGGATCAAAGTGCAATATCTTGATTCTTCTAAACCGCCGAGTTTTTGGCCCATCTCGCTGGTGCAACGATCGTTGCTAGAGTGCAACGATCGACACCTTTCTCTGTTTCGGACAGTGAACTCTATCTCTCGGCCAATCACTCCAAAAATCTCCAAAATGCTCCATAATCTCCAATTTAGCTCCCAACCTGATTATACCTGTAAAAGACTCTAAACAAAGACAAAAGACACTAAAACACATCTATATCATGGCCTAAAACTAGTAAAAACCATGATATATCATAAAGCAAATGAACTTTGATCTTAAATCAGCTACAGAAAAGATGTTTATACAGCTTAATGAGTTGGATGAGATTAGACATTTTGCCTATGAGAACTCAAAGCTGTATAAGGAGAGGACTAAGGCTTATCATGACAAGAAGATTGTTTCTAGACGGTTTGAGCCTAATGATCAGGTACTTTTGTATAATTCTCGTTTGCATTTGTTTCCAGGTAAGCTGAAATCAAGATGGTCCGGTCCCTACACGATCAAAGAAGTGCGTCCATATGGAGCTATCGTTCTAGTCAGCAAGGAAGGTGATGAATTCACTGTAAATGGACAGAGGGTGAACCATTATTGGTCTAAGGCCGAGATTCCAAGAGGTCAGATTCTGCCTCTGGATGATGCACCCTCTACCTGAAAAGTCTTGTTCGTCCGGTCAAGCTAATGACCTTAAACAAGCGCTGGGTGGGAGGCAACCCACCATTAGGTACTGGTGTTTTTCTACTTAATTTTTTATGTTTTTGTTAGGATTTTACGTTTGTTTTTGGTTTTGGTGAGTTTATGTTTGCAGGTCTCGGACGAATTCGCAGTGCGTCGATCGACGCACTTCTGTGTCGATCATCACAACACGATCGGAATCGCATTGCAGCGATCGTTGCATTACTAGCAACGATCGACCATACACGAAAATCGCCTAGCAACGGTCGATGCACTTAGTGCAACGATCGATGCCTGAGCGACAGAGGTAAACCCGACAGAACTCAACAGACCATTAACAATTTTTATTCTACTTTTACCGATCCTTCGCTTGACACTACTGGGGACAGTGTGTCTTAAGTGTGGGGGAGGTGCTACTGACGTTTATCTTTCTGTTTTCTTAAGAGTCAGTCCATTTTTCAAATTTTTTGTTTTATTGAGTCAAAATTGTTTAAGTAAGAAACTATGATTTTCTGAGAAGTTTTAACAGCACTTGCAGGAACTTAAGTAACCATTGGGATGAAGTTGCAGGATCTATCTCTGACTATTAGAAAAATCAGACACGGATCAACCTACTGGGAACACCCACATTACTTCAGGTATCAGAGGATCCTTTTACTGACTTCAAACCTTAATACTGACTTAGATTTCTCACCTAAGGGCTTGGTATACTTTGTGTCGGATCCCCTTGTTGGTTCTGACACAGCCTGTCAACCTATCCTATTTAGTTCCCTTCTCCCCTTCCATAAAAAAAAGAGAGTATAAACTGAGGATGAGTTAGTAACTCCGAAGTTGTCACATGAGTGGTAGAGACCCCTATTATCTCCTGTGCGATCCATGGAATGTGTCCAAAGTACACCCCATAACGGGAAGAACACTGATAAAAAAAATAAAATGATACCCAATGTGGGAAAAATCAGTTGTTAAGGAAGGGAAAGAGAAGAAAGGGACTAGAGAAAGATAGTATGGTGGTCTAGAGCTGATAGGTAAGAATCCATGTGCCCTTTGATCGATACTCCTTAGGTGAGACCGCACTTAAATACTTGCAGAAGTCAGTAGGGAGAATTTGAATGCTTGAATGTGATTGTGGAGTTTACTTAGGACAGTTGCTAAGTGTGGGGGAAGTATATGTTGGTCTTGATATCCTGTGATTGATTCTTTCAGTGGTTTACTAAGGGGAATCTGAGTGTTGTAGCTTCTAGGATCAAATGAGTTTCTGAAGAGTTTTCAAACCTCTTCACCATGCTTTAGTTCTCTGTTTTGCTTGAGGGCAAGCAAAGGCTAAGTGTAGGGGAGTTGATATGTCATGATTTTACTAGTTTTAGACCATGATATAAGTGTGTTTTAGTGTCTTTTGTGTTCTTTTAGAGTCTTTTACAGGTATAATCAGGTTTGGAGCTGAATTGGAGATGTTGGAGTATTTTGGAGATTTTTGGAGTGTTTGGCCGAGAGATAGAGTTCACTGTCCGAAACAGAGTACTGTGTCGATCGTTGCACACCTGCAACGGTCGTTGCACCAGCGAGATGGGCCGAAAACTCGGCGGTTTATGAAGAGTCAAGTTATTGCACTCTGATCCAGAAGTTTCTGATATTTACAAAGAAGCCCCTGGCTGAGATTAGACCTATATTATTGAGTTTTTGGTGTTTTAATTAGATACGCTTTCATACGCTTTCATAATTAAGAGCAGAGGATTTTTAGAGCTTTTGGGGCTGATCTGAACCTTTACTTCATCTGTATTTGGAAAAGATTTCGAACCCCTTTAATTATTTATTATCTTTTATGCAGTTTATTCTTCATATGATTATGTTTTCATTATCTATGTCTGAGTAGATTCCTAGTTAGGTTTAGGGTTTCTCACATAGGATTTCATGACTTGCTACACTTGTTTAATTCAGTTAAGGATTCATAACTATATATGTTCTTCAATCTAATTGTGCTTAAAGCTAGTTCTAACCTGATCAATCAGAATCTAAATCTTAGGTTGCTAAATACGACACGGAAGTGTGGTTTAGGAATCTGAACTATTTAGGTTGAGCAATTAAACTTCTCGCAAACGAAAGTTTGGTTTAGGTTAATTGTGAACATATCAAACTTGGAATTAATGCTGGTTTAATCTGTTAGTTCTCGCAAACGAAAGTTTGGTTTGCTGCACTTAGACTTAGAGAATTATCGCAAAGAAATTTGGTTAGTTCTATATCCGTGTTTTGAGTTCTAGAACTGTGCTTAATTAGATCCTTGCTGAATGAACTGTCTGCTTGTCTGATTTCCTGAGAACGCCCTAGACTTAGCGCTTTTAATAACTTGCTTACACAACCAACAATCTCTGCTTTCTGTTTACTTTCTCGCATTGCTTTTATTTACATCACATTGCTTTCTTCCTAGTTTAACTCCTTGTTCCTTAGCTATCGAAACCAGAGTCTATGTGGATTCGATACCCTATATACTACAATCACTGAACTGTGCACTTGCAGTAGAATAGGATTAAAACTTACACCCTATCAAAAACCTGGGCATAAAGTGAACACTCCAAATATGTTTGGTCAACACAACCGTTGGCATGTATGGGCTAAAGAATAAAGGATCAGAAGCATTTATGAGAGATCAGGAGTAAGAGCAGTGTCTGAGGGATCATAAGTAGACAGTAGGACATGTTATTTCACCAAGAAACAAGCGCAGACCTATCCTTGTCCAATATAGCCGTTTTGTCCCCTCTCTCTCCTCTAAGTTGTTTTATCCTCTTTCCATTTGTATATTTCGAATTCCTCTTCCTTAAACCTAGTATCTCAGTCTATTTAAATACTTGTAAAGCTTATGAATGAATTACACTCTTAGGAGCCTTTCCCACACACTTCTCACTCTCTCTATCTCTCTCTCTCACTCTCTCTCTCTCTCTCTCTCTCTCTCTCTCTCTCTCTCTCTCTCTCTCTCTCTCTCTCTCTCTCTCTCTCTCTCTCTCTCTCTCTCTCTCTCTCTCTCTCTCTCTCTCTCTCTCTCTCGCTAACACTAATTCTCTCTCTCTTGCGATTCTAGTTTGTTCTTCATTTCTATCTAAGTTAATCTTCACATTCTTACAAGGAAGAGGTAACCAAATGGCAAATCTATATGTTCTAGAGATTGAAGATCCAATGTCTGGAGATTCAGCTTTTGAAGCCATCGTTCCTGCTTCTTTTCTTTCAAACTTTGTCATAGATGCTTATGTTTGGCATCAAATACTTGGCCACACTTCTTTTGAGCGCATATACATTCTTTTAGATGTTCTTGGGATTTTTAAAACTAAGAATAAAAGATTATTGCATTGCGATATTTGTTAACAGGCCAAACAAAAGAAGTTACCTTATCCAAACAGATGAAATATATGTTCTTCACCATTTGAATTGGCACATATTTGAATTGGTACAAGTACTTTTTAACGATTGTAGATGATCACACAAGAGTCACATGGTTTTATCTTTTTGCGACTGAAGAGTGATGTTCTTGTTGTTTTTCCTGAATTCCTGTCCACGGTGGAACGAAAATTTGATTCGAAAGGTGAAGTCATTCCACTCTGATAACACTCTAGAGCTGAGGTTTGATGCCTTATTGAAGAAAAATGGCATTATATCCTACCACTCTTGTCCAAAAACACCAAAGCAGAACTCTATGGTTGAAAGGAAGCACCAACACATCCTAAAGGTTGCAATTGTTAGAATATGAAGTTTAGAATAGGAGAATAAGGTAGAGTGAGAGAGAACACACAAGGAACCAATTATGGTTCTTGTGTGCCGAAGAGAGAGAGATAAGAGAGAGGCGGCTATTGAGAAGTATAAACCTCAATATGATTCATAAAAAGTGTTTAAAAGACATTATATATGAGTTATACAAGCTAGGGCTACCAAAGGAATAAAGAATGAATACTTAGAGTAAGAACAAAAGAGTGTCTCGGCAGTATGGGCTTTAAACGGTCACAAGTTTAGTGACAGCTCCTTGTCTTGGACAGAGATGATAGTGACTGGTCCATGCGGTCCTGAGAGTTGTAATTAATGTTCTGCATTCCCTGATCTTTCCCAAAGAGGCATGAGGCAAGACCGAGATTAGTTGTTGTAGTACAAGTTTAGATTCCTCAACTTTACTCATGGATTTCATTCGGGTCCATCTTGAACATTATCACATAATGCACAACCTTTGCACAATGATGTCTTGTACATTCTATGATCTCCAATTCAATACTCCCCTTCAAGCTTGAATTCAAGGTTTGAATCAAGCTTGGAGTGACAATGGAGATCTACCTCATTAAAAACCTTCATGTAGAAAACCACATGGGATAAAACTTCATGAAGGGGAAAGGAGTGTAGTCTCCACGGTCTTAGAGGATTCAGGAAGAGTAATGAGTCCAAGCTTTGTGTGAATGGACTCACAAAGCTTCAAGCTAGCTGCCTTGGTGAAGACATCAACTAGTTGTTCTTCACTCCTTTTGAAGCATGGCAGCACCACTCCTTGCTCAATCATCTGCCTAACCTTGTGATAATCTACTTCTATGTGCTTGGTCCTTTCATGGAAGATTGAGTTTGAGGCAATGTGAATGGCTGCTTGGTTGTCACAATGCATGTTGATTGGCTTTGATGTTTCAATTCCCAAATCCATAAGAAGAGCTTTGATCCATGCCAACTCGTTTGCTAACTTCCTCATTGATCTATATTCAGCTTCAGCACTTGGGCATGAGACTATCTTCTGCTTCTTGCTCTTCCAAGTGACTAGGTTGCCTCCAATGAATGTGAAATATCCTGTAGTAGACCTCCTGTCCACTCTATCTCCTGCCCAATCAGCATCACAATACTCAACCACTTATGTGCTCCCATTGCATCCCATCCAAATGCCTTGACCAGAAGCTCCACTTAGGTATCTAAGTATTCTTTCAACGATGCATCTTGGGAGCTTGTATATGTTGGCTTACTTGGTTCACTGCAAAACATAGATCAGGTTTGGTTATTGTTAGATAAATGAGCTTACCAACCATCCTCCTGTACTGTGTAATGTCCTCAAATGGTCTGTCTTCAATCTCCCCCTCTCTTATGACTTTGTAGCCTTCCTCAAGAGGTGTTTTAGCCGGTTTTGATCCTAGCTTTCATGCTTCAGACAAAAAATCAAGTGTGTACTTTCTTTGAGATAAGAAGAGTCCATCATTAGATCGAAAAACCTCTATCACAAGAAAGTACTTTAGAGCACCAAGGTATTTTATATCAAAAACAGATTTGAGGTAAGCCTTAGTGTCTTGTATACCTGACTTGTTGCTTCTGGATATAATAATGTCATCAACATACACAAGAATGACAACGATACCTTCCTGATCTTGAAGAGCGAACAAGGTGTGATCTGCATTAGACTTCTTGAATCCTCTTTGCATAAGTGTTGAGCTCAGCTTATGATGCCAAGCTCTAGATGATTGTTTCAGTCCATAGATAGCCTTCTTGAGTCTTAGCACCTTCCCTGGTTTAACAATGTCTTCAAGACCATAAGGTGGTGTCATATACACCTCATCTTCAAGATCCCCTTGAAGGAATGCATTCTTGACATCCATTTGCCAAAGTTCCCAATCAAGGTTTGTTGCCAAAGACAAGATGATCCTAGCAGTATGAAGCTTATCTACTGGTGCAAAAGTGTCCAAGTAATCCTTTCCATAGGTTGGAGTAAAACCTCTTGCAACCAGCCTTGCCTTGTATCTCTCAACCTCCCCATTACTTCTGTACTTGATAGTGAATACCCACTTAGAACTCACTGCCTTCTTTCCTTTGGTAAGTTCTGACTCATACCAAGTCTCATTGTTTTCCATTGCTTTGGTTTCTTCATTCACAGCTTCCATCCATCTTTTATCTCCCTTGGCTTCTTCATAGGTTGTTCCAAGGGTACATGAGCTAGTGTGCACACTGCTTGAGTAGGATGGGCCACTGCATTGCTGTTGAAGTAAACTCTTGTATTCTTCCATTCTAAAGGATCCTTCCTTTCCCTTGTGCTTCTTCTTAGCACTTGAATTGGCTGATTAGTTGGCTTCTCAATCTCTCCATTCTGCTGATCCAACTCATCAGATTCTATCTCATGCTCCTCAACACCATCTTGATCATGTGTAACAGAATCAGATTGCTGCGATTGTGCTGATTCTTGAGCTGATTCTTGAGTGTCCCCTTCTTGATAAAGATGGTGTTCTTTCACAACTTCTGATGATGACTCAGGTACTCAAGGAGCAGGAACTTCCTTGGCCGGTCCCTTTGGTTGACTAATACCAAGACTTTCCATGATGATCCTTAGGTTAGTGGCTCGGTCTGATTGAGAATTGGGAAGATCCTTCAAGTGATCCCAATTCTTCTCATCATAAAAGCTTTTGGATTCTATAAACTTGACTTCTCTTGATATCAACACCTTTATAGTCTCAGTAACATAGCACTTATACCCTTTTTGTGTGATGGAGTATCCAATGAACATGGCTTTAGTACTCTTAGCATCTAGTTTATCTCTTTGTTCTCCTGGTATCAACACAAAACAAATGCACCCAAACACACGTAAGTGATCAATTGATGGATTGGATTTGTTTAGTACCGAAATGGGGATTGATCAAGAAGAACTCTTGTAGAAGTTCTATTGATCAAGAAACAAGTTGTCATGACTGCATATCCCCAAAAACTCTTAGGAACACTCTTATAGAACATCATGGACCTTGCCACTTCCATCAAGTGCTCGTTCTTCCTCTCAGCTACCCCATTTTGTTGTGGAGTATAAGGACAACTTGTTTGATGAATGATCCCATGCTTGGATAAATGTTGTTTGAAGGCATGGCTTGTGTATTCTCCACCATTGTCTGATCTAAAAATTTTGATCTTAGCATTGAAATTGTTAGTAACATGGTTCTGAAAGTTCACGAAAGCTTCTACCACCCTATCCTTAGTTTGCAAAAAGGTTATCCAAGTGTATTTAGATTTTTCATCAATGAATGTGACAAAGTACTTGTGATTTTCTTTAGATACACAAGGGGCAGTCCAAACATCAGAATGAACAAGGTCAAAGCATTTTTATAGATAATTTTAGAGATAGGAAAAACAGACTTGCAATGTTTTCCAAGAATACAAGCCTCACAATCATCATTTTTGAAAGAAACAAAAGGTAATAAGAGTCCTAAAGCCCTAGAGTGTGGATGTCCTACCCTAGCATGCCAAACAGAATCATCCACACCAACATAAGTAGATAAAGCAGTAGATAATTCAGAAGATGGGTTAGTGTCTTCAAGCATGTAAAGCTCATCCTTTGTAACACCTTTCCCAAGCAACTTACTTATCTCAATATCCTGAAAAACAACATCATTAGGACTGAAAATAACATTGCAATTAAGATCAGTAGTTACTCTCTTCACAGATAATAAGTTTGATGTAAACCTAGGCATATAGAAAGCTTTTGATTCTTTGCTAAACAAGTTAAGATTTCACATGCCTTGAATTGGAATTTTATCACCATTTGCAATCACAACATTACAAAGAGAAGGTTTAATATTGTCTATCAACTTAGAGTCACTGATCATATGATGGGATGCTCTTGAATCAACAATTAATGGTCTGGTTCTATTTGATGCAAAGAGAGAGTTACCAAGAGTCATACCAGAGTTCTCCTTGAGAGCTTTGATAAGAGCTTCAAGGTCTGACCTCCTTACCACATAATTCTTAACAGGCATAGCAAGAGATTGATGAACCACCATTGCCCTTCCTTCCTCACCAGGCTGCATTGAAGATGAACCAGGTTCAGAGGCTCCATTGGAGAAGTTTTCTCTTTGATCTTTGAACCGGTTGAAAGAGGATGGCCTGAGGTGAGGGCGAAGGCGCCAGCACTTCTCTTTGAGATGTCCACTCTTCTTGCAATGTTCACAAAACCAGACTGGTCTCTTATCACCACCATTGCCTTGCCTTTCTTCATGTCTGAAGGTACTCTTATTGGCAGTTACTAGCTCAAGCTTTCAGCCAAAGAGCCCAAAAGATCCCTGCTCCTTTTGAATTTGAGCACAAACATCATCCAAGGTTGGAAGTGTCTCTGCCCTTAGCATATGCTGAATCAGGCTGTTGTAAGATGAGTTCACAGTCAATAGGAGGGCAAACACCTTATCTTGTTCCCTTCTTTCATGGAGAACAAGTGGATCAACAATAGCTGGTCCCAACATCTTCAATTCTGCCCACAAAGCTCTGACTTCCCAAAGTGTTATTTGAACTCCAAGTCTTCTTGGTGAAGATTTTTTATAGCAAGCTTGACCTCAAACACTCTGCTCAGGTTGGACATATTCCCATAAACCTTCTTAAGAGTATCCCACAGATCCTTAGATGTTTCACAATAAGAGTAAGCTTCCAAGAGAGAGGACTCAAGAGAGCTTTGGAGTATGGATAACACATTCTGGTCTCCTTGAGTCCAAGCCTCCTCATCTGCAGGAACTACCTCAACGCCTGCAGCTTGACCCTACTGGACTGGAGCTTCACTTCCAAGAACAAACTTCCAAAGCCCATGGCCTCCAAGGGCAGACTTCACCATCCTTGCCCAAACTAGGTAGTTGGTGCCTTTGAGAATCACAGGGATTACAACTCTTGAGTTCTCCATTGCTTAGACTGATTTATAGCAGTAAGAGGGAGTATTCAAGATGAGAAAGTATTCAAGATGAGAAAGTGCAAACAGAAATTTAGAAACCAAAGGAGAGAGCTTAAGAACAGAATACTCTCAAAGATAGAACCGGTTTATCAAGAACTTCAAGAACAGAATAAGGAAAACATTTCAAGATTTTAGAACAGAAATTTGCGGAAGAAATGAAGGTATATGAGCTTATTGCTCTGATACCATGTTAGAATATGAAGTTTAGAGTAGGAGAATAAGGTAGAGTGAGAGAGAACACACAAGGAACCGATTAGGGTTCTTGTGTGCCGAAGAGAGAGAGATAAGAGAGAGGCGGCTATTGAGAAGTATAAACCTCAATATGATTCATAAGAAGTGTTTACAAGACATTATATATGAGTTATACAAGCTAGGGCTACCAAAGGAATAAAGAGTGAATACTTAGAGTAAGAACAAAAGAGTGTCTCGGCGGTATGGGCTTCAAACGGTCACAAGGATATTGACAGCTCCTTGTCTTGGACAGAGATGATAGTGACTGGTCCATGCAGTCCTCAGAGTTGTAATTAATGTTCTGCATTCCCTGATCTTTCCCAAAGAGGTATGAGGCAAGACCGAGATGAGTTGTTGTAGTACAAGGTTAAATTCCTCAACTTTATTCATGGATATCATCCGGGTCCATCTTGAACATTATCACAGAATGCACAATCTTTGCACAATGATATTTGGTACATTCTATGATCTCCAATTCAATAGCAATGTCCCTTCTCATTCAATCTCAAGTTCCCTTGTCATTTTTAAGGAGATTGTGTTCTCACGGCAGTTTTCCTCATTAATAAAACACCATCTCAACTTCTGGCTAATAAGACTCCTTATGAAGATCTGGAAAACCATGCACCAGAGTATGCTGATCTTAAGACCTTCAGATGTCTTTGTTGTAGAAGCACATCACCTAAACAAGGTCATAAGTTTCAAGATAGAGCTCGGCGTGCGTATTCCTTAGTTATCCTTTTGGATACAAAGGCTATAAGCTACTTGATGTTGAGAGTAACATTGTGTTCATCACCAGAAATGTAGTCTTATATGAAGACATTTTCTCTTTTTGCAAGAATAAAAATCAAGTTGACTCTACTATTGTGTTTTTTCCTCATATTTAAACTAAAAAGTTCAATCCAGTGATGTTAAATCTGCAACACCTTTGTCCGATTCGGTTTCTGCATATGGTCACAGAAGAGTTATTTGAGCACCACCCTATCTACAATGTTACCATTGCTATTCAATGTCATCTTCCACTACTCACCCTATTTTCTAGGTACTCTCTTATGATGCTTTGAGTGATCAATATATGATTCGTCATCAATGCACTCAATAAGATTTCAGAACCTCATTCTTATTCACAAGCAAAGAATCTTAGAGAGTGGTGTGATGCAATGGGGCTTACTAAAGGCCCTTGAGATAATGATACTTGGGAAATATGTTCTTTACCTTCCCATAATAATTTTTTTGGTTGTAAGTGGATATTTAAGGTGAAGATGAATTATGATGGGAGCTTAGAACGTTATAAGGCAAGATTGGTTGTCAAAGGGTACACAAAACAAGAAGGTCTTAATTATGTAGATACTTTCTCACCAGTTGCAAGGATTTCTAATCTCAAGGTTCTCATTGATGTCACTTACTCAACTTGAAAATTCTAATGCCTTTTTTAACGGTGATTTGAAGGAGGAAATGTATATATGTGTTTGTCACAAGGAGACTCTAAAAAAGAGGGGGGGGGGGGGGGGAATGTGTGCCACTAAATGCAGTTTGCAAGCTGCGCAAATCTCTATATGGCCTCAAATAGGTTTCTCGCTAATGGTTCATGAAATTTTCTGCTGCATCAACTAAATCTACTTCGTAGGTTACTTATCACTGTCTCTTGCAACTGCAAAAAAATTTTGGTATCATTTGGCAACTCCTTAATGTTGGAGTTTACATATGTAGATAATCGTTTGTCTTTAAATGCTACACATAAGTGTATAGGTTATCTATGTTATTTTGCAAGTAAATGTTTTTTACATTTCTTGTATCACCAATTACCAAATTGTAAATTTGACAAATGAAATGATACCAAATTATTATTTTACGATTAAAATAGTCACTAAACAGTCATCAATTAATCACACAACGCTCACAACATAGTCGAAAAATAGTGGCAAAAACATCTACCATCACTGTATAAGGATGTTCCTATTAGTCACTGCATTTTTGTTAAATTAGTCATTAAACAGTCACCAACTAGTCACCATATATTACAATTAAGTTGTGACTATATTAGACAGTCAATAGTAGTCACCAAGTAGTGGCAACATCTTTACCAAAATCATATTTGGTTGTTCTGGTTAGTCACTGCATCGTCGTTAAATTAGTCAATAAACAGTCGCCAAATCATCACCATATATGACGACTAAGTTGTGACTATATTAGAGAGTCACACAATAGTCACCAAGTAGTGGCCAAATCATTACCATAATCATATATAGATGTTTCGATTAGTCGCTGTAAAGTCGTTAAAAGTGTCATTATATAGTCGCAAAGTTTTACGACTACATTGTGACTATATTACACAGTCACATATTAGTCGAGACACCTAGTTTAACGACTATTTGGTGAGTACATTTCACCGACTGTATCTGGACTCTGTCTTTAAGCACAATTGTCGTCAATATAGTCGCAAATTTATCCCTATATATTGCGACCACGCGACGTCTAGGTGACTACTATTTCTGTTAGTCGTAAATCGGCGAATATATTTATTTTAGCTATTAAGGATTTCAAACTACACGATTTAGTCGCTATTAAGTCGTAAAACCTCGTTTAGCGGCTATTTTACGATTAAAAGTGCAATCACAAAAATGTTGTTTTCTTATAATGTTTTGGATTCGGCCTTTCCATATTCTTGGCTTGGGATTTGTATGAATCTTTATGTTGTTTTTTCGATTGGCTTAGGCAACCTCCACAAACTCTTCATGTATTACTTGGTTCATTTATTCCTAAAAAGCATATGGTACATCATGCCCAAGTCGAGCATAAGCGTCTTGTTCCCATTGCCTAAAAGCATCTATAGTTGAAGTATCTTCAGTATAAGTTGTCTTATTGTCCTCGGGATTGTTATTGTCTTGAAGCCAATCTTCTATGTCTCTCTTCCATCTTAGGTAATATTCTTGTCCTTGAATATTGATATATCATGGTTTTTACCGGTTTTATGCCATTATATAAGTGCGTTTTAGAGTCTTTTAGTGTTTCTTCAGAGCCTTTTACAGGTTTTATTAGGTACTAGCACGTTTGGAGTGGATTTGGAGTAATTGGAGCTATTTGGAGCATTTTGGAGTTTTGACCCGAGAGATAGAGCTAACTGTCCAGAACAGAGTAATGTGTCGATCGACACACATCAGCATCGATCGATGCATAGCGAGTTGGGCCAATCTCGGCGAGAGTTAATGAAGAATGATGAATTTGCAGAATTTCCCAAAAGTTCCAGATATTTACACAGAAGCCCAAAGACGTGATTTAGCTATTTAATTAGGTTTTACATCAGTTTTTAGAGACACTATCATACTTTAGAGCAAAGAGTTTTTAGAGCTATTTGGGGCTGATCTGATCCTGTACTACATCTTGTTTTTGGAGAAGATTTCGAACCTCTTTACTTATTTAATCTCATTTATGCAATCTAATTATTCATTGATTATGTTTACATATTCCATGTCTGAGTAGATTCATAGTTAGGTTTAGGGATTCTCATTAAGGATTTGATGACTTGTTAGATTTATTTATTTCAGTTAGGATTCATAACGTTATTGTTCTTCGATCTAAATTGTGCTTAAAGCTAGTTCTAAACTGATCACTTAGAATCTAGATCTTAGGTTGCTAGGTTGACACGAAAGTGTGATTTAGAATCTGAACTATTTAGGTTGAGCAATTTAATTACTCGCAAAGAAATTTGGTTTAATTAGATTGTGAACATATTGAACTTAATATTAAAGCTGGTTTAATCTATTAGGAATTACAAAGACATTTGGATTTCTGCAATTAGGCTTAGAGAATTCTCACAACGAAAGTTGGTTAATTCTATATCCGTGTTTGAGTTCTAGAACCGTGTTTAATTAGATCCTGACTGAATAAATTATCTGCTTGTCTGATTTCCTGAGAACTCCCTAGACTTAGCTCCTTTAGTTAACTGCTTACAAACTGAACTTGCTACTTATTTACTTTCTAGTATTGCTTTTAGTTTCTCAATACAATTTGCTTTCTCCTAGTTTAATCTTTTCTGTTATAATTCTATCGTTGCCTAGAGTCCTCGTGGATTCGATACCCTAAGTACTACATTGATATTACTGTGCACTTGCATTTAGTATAGGGTTAAAACTTACGACCTATCAAGTTTTTGGCGCCGTTGCCGGGGACTCTTTTGAGTCTTCGATAGATTCGAACTTAGGGTTTTTACTAGGTTTTTTTTTTAGTTACTAATTTTTCTGTTTCTTCTCTGTCGTAGGTTTTACTTTCGCATAGCATCGATCGTTGCATATTTTGTGTTGAATGTTACTAGGCGATTGGAGTTGAATCGATCGTTGCACTCTTAGCATCAATCGTTGCTTGGCGATTACAAACGGTTTATCCAGACGCGTGATACCAGACGTAATCCGAATACTAACCTCGTTAACCTCCAACTTGAAGAGATTTCTAGAATAGAAAGGACTAACAGGAAAGTTCAAAGAGCAAGGATGGTTGTTGAACGTGTGATTATAATGCCTGATTCTCAAGGTACCCTGAGGGACCGACAAAATAATCAGTACAATGCTGCTGGGCAACAGATTGACGCTGAAGGGAATGTTATCCCTGATCCTCCTGAGCCACCACGACAGGAGCAGAACCAAGGCCAAGGACTGGCCCAAGGTAGAGAGATGGTTGTTCATGAGAGGACTTTAGCTAACTATAACCGTCCGGATGAGTTTCATGCTAACCGGTCAGCTCTTGTACCTCCTGATTTTGATAGGAATGATTTTGAAATCAAGACCATCTACTACTCTCTTCTGAGGCAGAATGCCTTCCATGGTTTTCCTAATGAGCAGCCGATGGATCATATAGATGAGTTTGAGGACATAGTCATTGGAATGAAGTATGATGGAGTGAACTATGACTATCGGTTTCTCAAACTTTTCCCGTACTCTCTCGCTGGAGATGCTGCTGCCTGGCTGAAACAGCTTCCACCTGAAAAGTTTGTTACATGGGATGCTCTGAAGAGTGAGTTTCTGAGACACTTCTATGATGATGCTCGCTCTGATCAGTCAAGACAGGACATTCTCACTTTCTCCCAAGGTCCGACAGAGCCTCTTAAGACTGCCTGGATGAGGTTTAAGAAGTACCAACGTGACTGCCCTCATCATGGATTCACTGAGGTAACATTGTTGGGCATTTTCTTTAGAGGTATAGATCTCCCATACCAGACTGTTTTGGATAATTCCAGCAATGCAAATTTCAACACTAGGACTCCTGTGCAAGCTAAGCAGTTGATAGATAACTTAGTAAGCAGTAATAGCTGCAAGAGTTCTGATAAAAGAAGGAAGGAGTCTGGTGGGAAGATGGAGAACCAGGAGATAGCTGATATTAGGAGTAAATTGGACATTGTTTGCAATCTTCTAGCTGGGAAGAAAGCTGTCCATTTTGCTCAAGATGTTGAAGTGATCAATGCTTAAGATGATGCTCAGGAAGAAGATGTGAATTACATCGGAGGATCTGGTTTCCAAGGAAACAGGTTTTGAGGACAGCAAGGTAACAGATTCTTCAGTGGTCAGAAGAGTGCTTTCATAAGCAATCAAAACTCTTCTGGCTTTGGACAGAATGCTGGTTTTCAGAAACCTTTCCAACAAGGTAATCAGAGGACTTATGGATCTTCCTCTTACCAAGCACCTCCTGTTGCTAATGCTCATGAGAGCAAGATGGAGAGTATGATGGAGTAGTTGCTGAAAGGTCAGACTAAGAATGCTATAGACCTCGACAAAAAGATAGGTGCTGTGTATGAAGAGCTGAATGGGAAGTTTGAATCTTTGAGCACACATATGAAGGAACTTGACGCTAAGGTTGCAAGGACTGCTGGATATGTTCAGAGGCCAGATGGATCTCTTCCGGGATGCACTGATGTTAATCCTAAGTATCAGTGCAATGCAGTGACATTGAGAAGTGGTAAGGAGCTATTTCCTGCCCAGAAAAAGCAGTTGAGTATCAAAGAAATCGTGGAGATTGATGAAATGGAAGATGAGATCCGTGGAATTCGCAATGCATCGATTGACGCACCTCAGCAACGGTCGATGCAAGGCAAAAACATAGAACCAGAGGTCGTAGCACAGTCCCCCAGTAACGATCGACACAACACCAGCAACGATCGACGCAAGGTGACTGCAGAGAGTTCAGACGCAGGAAAGCCGAAACAGTCAAACGAAAGGGTTTACAAGCCTAAAGTACCTTATCCTAAAAATCCCAGGAAGGCTAAGAACGATAAGCAGTATACCAAATGCAAGGAGATAATAAAAAAGGTGAAGGTCGAAGTGCCTTTGATTGATTCTATGGAGACTACTCCTGTGATGAGGAGATGTCTTAAGGACTTACTTGCTGGTAAGTGGTCTGATGAGGAGAGTGCAACGATGATCACGGAGGTATGTAGTGCAGTGATTCAGGGCAGAATTCCTAAGAAGTTGAAAGATCCGGGAAGCTTTGTGTTGGATTGTGCCATCTACAGAGAAAGATTCGAAAGATCTCTATGTGATCTTGGTTCTAGTGTGAACCTTGTGCCCTTCTCTGTTGCTAAGAGACTTGGGATGACTGACTTCCTACCTACTAGGATCTCACTGGTTCTGGCAGACAGAACAATCAGAATTCCTGAAGGAATATTGGAGGATGTGCCTATAATGATTGGCCAATGTGTGATTCCTACTAATTTTGTGGTTCTGCAGTATGGATAGGAACCAAAGGATCCACTGATTTTGGGTAGGCCTTTATTAGCTACTGCTGGTGCGATGATTGACTGCCAAGGAGGTAAAATAATTCTGAATGTGGGTGATCTGAAGATGAGTTTTGATATGGACAAACTGGTGAAGAGACCAACCATTGACGGACATACCTTCTATGTGGACACACTCAGTGATTTGGCTGCAAAGTACTTTCACAAGTCACATGCTGGAGATCCACTAGAGAGAGCTTTACTGAGCTCTATAATGGAGCTGGAACACCTGCAAGATGAGCCCGCAATCTGCTATGCGAGGCTAATGGATTCTGCTGAGCAGGTGATGAAGTTAGATGTGTCTGACGCGACTTTGCATCGATCGACACAGCCTAAGCATCGATCGTTGCAAGTCGATAGAGACTGGGCAGAGGAAAAGGCTCCGAAAATTGAGCTGAAACAACTTCCATCCAGGCTAAGGTACGCATTTCTTGGATCTAATTCGACTTATCCAGTGATTGTTAATGCTAGTTTGAACAACGCATAGCTCACTTTACTGCTAAGCAAGCTGCGCAAGCATGGCAAAGCTCTTGGCGATTCTCTTGATGACATTTCAGGTATCTCTCCGGAGCTGTGCATGCATCAGATACATCTCGAGGACGAGTCTAAGACATCAGTTTAGCACCAGAGAAGGCTGAATCCTAACCTAAAGGATGTGGTTAAGAAGGAGATTATGAAACTCCTAGATGCTGGGATCATCTATCCTATTTCAGATAGTGATTGGGTTAGTCCAGTCCATGTAGTACCTAAGAAGGGTGGAGTTACAGTTGTGAAAAATGAGAAGAATGAGCTGATCCCTACTAGGACTGTAACTGGAAACCGGATGTGCATAGATTACAGGAAACTCAATGCTGCAACAAGGAAGGATCATTTTCCCTTACCCTTCATTGATCAGATGCTGGAGAGGTTAGCAAATCACCCTTACTATTGCTTCCTCGATGGATATTCAGGTTTCTTCCAGATTCCCATCCATCCAGAGGATCAGGGAAATACCACCTTTACTTGTCCATATGGCACATTTGCTTACCGCAAGATGCCCTTTGGACTCTGCAATGCACCTGCCACCTTCCAGAGATGCATGATGTCCATATTCACAGATATGATTGAGGACTTTATGGAGGTGTTTATGGATGACTTCTCAGTCTATGGGTCATCTTATAATGAATGCTTGGATAATCTGTGCAAAGTACTGACTAGATGCGAGGAGAAGCACTTGGTTCTTAATTGGGAGAAATGCCATTTCATGGTCAGAGATGGCATTGTACTTGGACATAAAGTGTCTGAAGCAGGGAGTGAAGTAGACCGCACTAAGATTGAGGTAATGACCAGCCTTCAGGCGCCTGATTTTGTAAAGTCTATAAGGAGCTTTCTTGGACATGCTGGTTTCTATAGACGGTTCATCAAGGACTTCAGTAAGATTGCTAGACTACTAACTGCCTTGATGTGTAAGGATACCAAATTTGAGTTCAATTCATTTGAACAAATCAAGCAGGCATTAGTGAGTGCTTTTATAGTTCAGCCACCAGATTGGGATCTACCTTTTGAGGTTATGTGTGATGCGAGTGACTGTTGTAGGAGCTGTTCTGGGGCAGAAGAAGGACAGAAAGCTTCATGCTATCTATTATGCTAGCAGAACACTAGATGATGCGCAGAGAAACTATGCCACTACTGAGAAGGAGTTGTTGGATGTTGTCTTTGCATTTGAGAAATCACGCCCCTATCTTGTTGGCTCCAAGGTGATTGTGCACACTGATCATTCAGCCCTGAAGTATCTGATGCAGAAGAAAGATGCTAAGCCAAGATTGTTGAGATGGATCCTGTTGCTTCAGGAGTTTGACATTGAAGTGAGGGACAAGAAGGGAGTTGAAAATAGAGTTGCAGACCATCTTTCAAGGATGCTAGCTGAGGAAGACGTGCCCATTAATGATGTATTGCCTAAGGAGAACGTCAATATGATCGGGACATTGTTTCAGACGAATTTGGGCAGAAATTTGCAAAACTGTCGGATTAATCACACTGCGTTGATTGATGCCACATCTGTGACGATCGATGCATGTGTCGAGGTTGCGACGATTGATGCTACCCTATGCGACGATCGTTGAAATGCATATACAGACCCAGAACCTTTCACGGTTCAAATTGGAGACTATGTCTTTAAAGAAGATGCTGTCGCAACCACCGATCGACCCTGGTACGCAGATGTAGCTAATTACCTGGCTGCAGAGACTAAACCAGATGATCTGAAGGGGTATGCAAAGAAGAAGTTCTTTAGGGAGCTCAGACGATACTACTGGGATAAGCCTTATCTCAACAAGCATTGTTCCAATGGTCTTTACAGGAGATGCGTTGCTTAATCAGAGGTTCCAGATATACTATTCCATTGTCATGGATCAGATTATGCTGGACATTTTGCTACTTTCAAGACTGTGTCTAAGGTTCTGCAAGTAGGTTTCTGGTGGCCTACAATGTTTGCAGATGCTCATTCCTTTGTTTTTCAATGTGATGCCTGTCAAAGGAGAGGGAAAATCAGTAAAAGGCATGAGATGCCTCAGAATTTCATTCTTGAGGTTGAGGTTTTTGATTGCTGGGGCATAGACTTTATGGGTCCTTTTCCCTCATCCTATGGGAATAAGTTTATCTTGGTTGCTGTGGACTATGTATCTAAGTGGGTAGAAGCAATAGCTAGTCCAACCAATAATTCTTCGGTGGTTATTAAGCTATTTAAGACCATCATATTCCCTAGATTTGGAGTACCTCGGATAGTAATTAGTGATGGAGGATCTCACTTTATTAATAAGGTCTTTGAGAAGCTGCTGAAGAAGCATGGAGTTCATCACCGAGTTGCTACTCCTTATCACCCTCAGACTAGTGGACAAGTCGAGGTTTCTAACAGACAGATCAAGGAGATCTTATAGAAGACAGTTGGGAAGACAAGGAGGGATTGAGCAGCAAAGCTAGATGATGCACTATGGGCTTACCGGACTGCATTTAAGACACCACTTGGGACCACTCCATTTCATTTGTTGTATGGAAAAGCATGTAATCTGCCAGTAGAGCTTGAGCACAAAGCAGCATGGGCTGTGAAGCAGATGAACTTCGATCTTAAGTCTGCTGCAGAGAGGAGATTGGTGCAGCTTAATGAGTTGGATGAGATAAGACATTTTGCCTATGATAACTCAAAGTTGTACAAGGAGAGGACTAAGGCTTATCATGACAAGAAGATTGTCTCTAGACAATTTGAGCCTAATGATCAGGTACTTTTGTATAACTCTCGTTTGCAATTGTTTCCAGGTAAGCTGAAATCAAGGTGGTCTGGTCCTTTCACAATCAAGGAGGTACATCCTTATGGAGCTGTCGTTCTGATCAGCCAGGAAGGTAAGGAATTTACTGATAATGGACAGAGAGTAAAGCATTATTGAGCTAAGGCCGAGATTCCAGGAGGTCAGATTTTGCCTCTGGATGTTGCACCATCTGTCTGATTGAGCTAAAACGTCAAGCTATTGACGCTAAAAGAGCGGTGAGTGGGAGGCAACCCACTGTTTTGTTTTTGATATTCATTTTTGGGGTTTTTGTTAGGATTTTACGTTTGTTTTTGTTTTTGGTGGGTTTTTGTCTGCAGGTCTCGGATATCGCAATGCAACGATCGACCCGGTCCTGTGTGTCGATCGTCACAACACGAAAATCGCATTGCAGCGATCGTTGCGGTCCTGAGCAACGATCGACACATGACGAAAAATCGCCTTGCAACGGTCGTTACATTTATGTATCGATCTATGCATGAGCGACAAAGGTAAAAATCAGACAGAATTCAACACATCCATTAACATTTTTTTTCTTTCTTTTTACCAACCCTTAGCTTAACACTACTGTGGACAGTGTGTTTCAAGTGTGGGGGAGGTAGCTACTGACTTTTATCTTTCTGTTTTCTTAGAGTCAGTCCGGTTTTCAAAAAAAAATTGTTTTATTGAGTCAAAACCAGTTTAAGTAAGAAACAATGAATTTTTGAGAAGTTAACAACATCTTGCAGGAACTTAAGTAACCATTGGGATGAAGCTGAAAGATCAATCTATGACTATTAGAAAACCCAACACGGATCAACCTACTGAGGACACCCATATCAATTCAGGTATTCAGAGGATCCTTTACTGGCTTCACCCTTAATTTGACTTAAATTTCTCACCTAAGGGCTTGGTATACCTTGAGTCAAAATCCTTTGTTAGTTCTGACACAGCTTGTAAACCTGTCCGAGTATGGTTCCCTTCTCCCCTTCGAAAAAGTAAAAAAAAAGAGAGTAATAAACTGAGGATGAGCGAGTAGCTCCGAAGTGGTCACGGGAGTAGTAGCAAACACTATTACCTCCTGTGCGATCCATGGAATGTGTCCAAAGTACACCCCTTAACGGGAAGAGCACTGATAAAAAAAAATGATACAAAATGGGGAAAAAATCAGAATGCTAGGGAAGGGAAAAGAGAAGAAAAGGAACCAGAAAAAGATAGTATGGTGGTCTAGAGCTGAAAAAGTAAGAATCCATGTGCCCTTTGATCGATAATCCTTAGGTGAGACCGCACTTAATATGCTTAAGAAGTCAGTAGGGTGAATTTGAATTGCTTGGATTGATTGTGGAGTTTACTTAGGACAGTTGCTAAGTGTGGGGAAGTACATGTTGGTCTTGATATCTTGCAGTTGATTCTTTCATTGGTTTACTAAGGGGAATCTGAGTGTTGTTGCCTCTAGGACAAAAAAAGTTTCTGAAAGTTTTCAAACCTCTTCACCATGTTTTAGTTCTCTGTTTTGCTTGAGGGCAAGCAAAGGCTAAGTGTGGGGGAGTTGATATATCATGGTTTTTACCGTTTTATGCCATGATATAAGTGCATTTTAGAGTCTTTTAGTGTTTTTTAGAGTCTTTTACAGGTTTTATTAGGTACTAGCACGTTTGGAGTGGATTTGGAGTAATTTGAGCTATTTGGAGCATTTTGGAGTTTTGACCCGAGAGATAGAGCTCACTGTCCAGAACAAAGTAATGTGTCGAACGACATACATCAGCATCGATCGATGCATAGCGAGTTGGGCCAGTCTCGGCAAGAGTTAATGAAGAATGATGAATTTGCAGAATTGCCCAGAAGTTCCAGATATTTACATAGAAGCCCCAAGACGTGATTTAGCTATTTAATTGGATTTTTACATCAGTTTTTAGAGACGCTATCATACTTTAGAGTAGAGAGTTTTTAGAGCTATTTGGGGCTGATCTGATCTTGTACTACATCTTGTTTTTGGAGAAGATTTCGAACCTCTTTACTTATTTAATCTCATTTATGTAATCTTATTATTCATTGATTATGTTTACATATTCCATGTGTGAGTAGATTCATAGTTAGGTTTAGGTATTCTCATTAAGGATTTGATGACTTGTTAGATTTATTTATTTCAGTTAGGATTCATAACTTTATTGTTCTTCGATCTAAATTGTGCTTAAAGCTAGTTCTAAACTGATCACTTAGAATCTAGATCTTAGGTTGCTAGGTTGACACGAAAGTGTGATTTAGAATCTGAACTATTTAGGTTGAGCAATTTAATTACTCGCAAAGAAATTTGGTTTAATTAGATTGTGAACATATTGAACTTAATATTAAAGCTGGTTTAATCTGTTAGGAATTACAAAGACATTTGGATTTCTGCAATTAGGCTTAGAGAATTCTCACAACGAAAGTTGGTTAATTCTATATCCGTGTTTGAGTTCTAGAACCGTGTTTAATTAGATCCTGACTGAATAAATTATCTGCTTGTCTGATTTCCTGAGAACTCCCTAGACTTAGCGCCTTTAGTTAACTGCTTACAAACCGAACTTGCTACTTATTTACTTTCTCGCATTGCTTTTAGTTTCTCAGCAATTTGATTTCTCCTAGTTTAATCTTTTCTGTTCTAATTCTATCGTTTCCTAGAGTGCTCGTGGATTCGATACCCTAAGTACTACATTGATATTATTGTGCACTTGCAGTTAGTATAGGGTTAAAACTTACGACCTATCAAATATGTCTTGAAAAGGTGATGTACCACGAATACAAACTTTTACCTCTGTCTTCATATTAGGTACATGATTCAGTTTGGGTATGCAATTGCTCTTTCTCCTCTTCTTCATGCTCTATATCAACACCAAAACTGGATTTGTCATGTTTTCTCTCTCCCTGAATTTGTTTGTTGAATCAATATCTTCCCTCCACGATTCAACTTCATGGCTTTCACCTTAATAGCCAACTCCAAGTTAACTTTCGTCATACAACAATTTTCCTTTGTGTTAATCTCTTTTTCCTCCCATCAATGGTTTGACTCCTGCTTCTTGCTCTAGACCCAATTCAAACTCTTTACTGGGCTGTTCTACGGCTTGTTCTGGAGCAAGTTATTATCTCCTTCACTGCGCTCTTCATCGATGATGAGGGTTATCGACGATCTGTCGAGTCATGTACTACTGGATCCACTTTCTGTTCGGAAAAAGGAGGTGGCTCTTTTACATTCGCTGTGGTGGCTGTGGGAGTCAGCTCATCAAAATGCTATAAAGTTGGTCATCCTTCCGGGATCCTCATCGAGCTATGTGGCATCGAGAATATTAGTCTTCTTCCACCTCCACTCGGGAGGTTTGCTGCTGATCCGAAGCTTCCAGCACATGTACTTTGGTTTGGCTCTCCTTTATGAGTGTCTCTATCTCCTCGGTCAGTGACCTGTTAACTCGTCCTGATCCTCCACCTTCCGTATCAGTATGGACGTCATGTCCTTCTGATTGGTAATAGCCATAGCAGTTGCTTCCGAATCCCACTACGTAGGAGCTACAGTATTGCTCGCATCCCGGCGATTCTCACTGTTTTGTCTCTATCGGTTGTCACCTCCTCAGATGTTGTGCTTGGTGGTTTCTAAGTTTAAGAAAGCTTCCAATTCCCCATAGATGGCGCCAAATTGTGAAAGTAAATACTCACACAACCAAATTTATAGTTTTTAAGGGGATTTGAAACTTTTAAGAACAAAAACACATGCATGTGGATGACCTGACGATGCCAAAGGACATGCCGAGCCATCTTAGCTCAGCGATTGACACAAAGATGTGGACATGATGTTGATGATGCAACTAGATGGTTGGGCGCGGGACATGGATGCGTTCGTTTGGAAAATGCAGCAGGACAGCTTAGGGACGGGGCATGAACAAGTACAAGCGATCTTGCCTAGAAGTTTAGCTTGGTTATCGGATATGTGAGTGTGAAATGATCATGTTCGGCTCGACAATCGGACGATACAAGATGGCTGTTCGAACGTGATTAAGTATGATCGCGGAAGGATCCTTAGGATGGACGAGATGTTTTGTTTGACAAAATTGCGTAGTGTCGACTGATATTACATGGGTGTCGGTTGACACCCTTATCAGAGTATGGGAAATTTGTCTCAACCTAAGGATGGTCATTTGGTACGGAAAATTCGTCTTGACAATCTGTATACTTAACTGATTTTTTCCTTTGATCTTAGTGAGGTGGATTATAACTCTAACAAGTGTACAATACAAGTTATAATAAACAAATTCTGACATTTCGAAATGTTAACATGTTTAAGCCAATATTCGAGAAAAGAAATAGGTAAGGTTTTGTATAAAAAAATCTATAATGCTCAAGATAAATTGCATACATAGTGAATGCGGGAGCAATGGGGAACAAGAGTAAGATAATGAAGGTTAAGATTAAATCGGGTCTTAATATATTGTGGTTTTTTTTTTTTGTTGATAAGAGAGAGAGAGAGTTATTATGAATGCATTTTAGAAATAACGAGCAAACGCTTTTTCTTTAATTATAATATTCAACATAATAATTTTCTAGGTTTCAAAAAAAAGAAAAAAAAAAACATAATAATTTTCTGAATCAAATCTTAACAACTCAGACGAAGATTAGATATGTGGCTTAGGAAATTTGTCTGTGAGTATGAATATTCAAAACTCAGGTATCATCAAAATTTATGAATCTAAAATATATTTTAAGATTTGAACTTTTGGTAGATATAACTCCCTAAAATATATGTTTTAATTTTTTTTTCCTTAAGTACATATAAGAAAGCTAAATACTGGACATATTGACATTTTATATTGTTGTAGTTCTTTCAAATCATCTCTAAACCTAATATAATTTTTTCGCCCAACGCACATATCACCAACTAATTCTTTAACATAAGAGATAATTATTTGTGATGTGATTGGCACCCCTCCGGTTATTGATATATCATTGTTTTGTAGGATTTTGACCAAGTTATGTGTCTTGTATATAGAGTTTTTTAGGTGTTTTTGTAGTGCGTTAGAATTTTTAAAGGTCTTGGTACGAGATGGATCTAATATGGAGGTTTGAGAGCATTTGGAGTTAATCTGAAGAACATAAAGATTTTATAGAGTTCATTACTTGCATCCGGACTTGGTGTCGGTCGACATCCAATGTGGACAGAATTTCTCGCGGCGTATAAGAGATTTTCGGAGATTTTTTACTTTTTCCCAGAATTTTTCCATATTTAGGAAAGGCAAAAATCGTTAATTAAGTTATATAATAAATTTTTCGGTCATTGTTTAGGATATGCTTTATAGAGATTTTCTAGAGATCTTTACGGAGACAAATCTAATACTTCATAGAGAAGATTTCACACGATATTTGTTTCTCTATTGATTTCTTAATGCAATATATTTCATCCATGTTTTTTTAATTAATTATGTATGAGTATATAGTTTGCTAGTTAGGTTTAGGGTTTTTCATAAGGATTCATGAATAGTTAGGTTGGTTAGTTAGTCAAGGCTTCATAACTTCTAATTTTTCATCTTAGGTTATTCTTATTGCTTGATTTGAATTGACCAGTTAGATTTATGATCATAGGTTGGTTTTCGCGACGATAGTTTGTTAATTAGATAGAAATAACCTTATGTGAGCAAATTGTCTATTCGCAAAAGAATTTGGTTTAGAAATTTGTGAACATATCAAACCTTGAATAATTTCATGTTTAGACTTTCGGATTCGCAATTAAATTTGTTTTTGTAGATTGTTAGATATAGATTGTTTCTACATCGAAATATGGTTGACTTTACCATTGTGATCTGAGTTCTAAAATATTGCATTTGAATCATTGCTGAACGATTACATGGTAATTCTGATTTCTTCAGAATTCTCTAAGCATATCGTTTATTCCTTCTAATTTTACACACTATTTACTGCTTTCTGTTAACTGATACAATATGTTTGCTTAGCTTGATTCGAACCAATATATATATATTGTATGAGTCTCTGTGGGATCCATAACCCTCTATACTACTTATGCATCTCTTGTGCACTTGCAGGCTAACTTTTAGAAAAGCATAGAGCACATCAAGTTATTGGTGCCGTTGTCGGGTACAAAGATTTCAACTAGGCGTTTTTATTTTATTTTTGTTACTCACGCGTGCTTTCCCTTTTTATTTGGTGTTGCAAGTAAATGATTAATCGAAGAACCAGGGGTAACAACGGATCATCAGCTAGTCAACAGACCGAACGACATGTCAAGGGATGCGCCAAGCTAAATAGCTCGGCAATGTGGGTCGTTAGCATGCATCATGCACGTCGGGAAGCAACGCATTATTTTGGCTCATTAGGCGCCATGCAAAGTGAAGAAGAACGTGTGGACGATCAGTGATCGTCATTCTTCTCAGGCATGGGACGTGCGTGAGATCGAACGTAGTTGGCGTCGTGCTCAAGGACAGTCATGAAGACTATCGTTAAATCCACCTTAAGCTCGGGCGATAAGCAATAACGGTCATGGCAGATCAGATGGTGATGTCGAGCTGTTTTTGGCTTCGCAGGAAGTTGTGCTAGTGAACGGCTCTCAATCGGCTAAGGCGTAGGACATGAACGTGGATAACTTGATGATGCTGCATGACGTTCTGAGCCGTCTTAGCTCAGAAATTGACACACATATGTGGACATGACGTGAATGCATTTTTTTTGGACAACGCAACAAGACGGCTTGGGCGCGAGCATGAACAAGTACAATCAATTTTGCAAAACCAGTTAGCTCGGATATCGGACATGTGAGTGTGAAATGATCATGTCGAGTTGTTTGGCTTGGCGATTGGACGATGCAAGATGGTCGTTCGAACGTGAATAAGGATGATCGCTGAAGGATCCTTGGGATGGCCGAGATGTTTGGTGATATAAGAATGGAAATCCCTCCACATCCTTATCTACAAATGGTGATCAAAGTGATCAACAAGCTTGATGCGCGAAAGATGGAAGGTGGTATTTGAGAAACTCTCTTGCTCAGTGGGCTTGATTAACTCTCTCAATCTAAGAACAAACTATCTGAATCACTCTAAAATAGTCTGAACCAAAACTTCTAAAAGTATGATGAATCACTCACTAAACTCTAAAAAGAAACAACTCTCTCTCAAAGAACATACACTTTGAAAAGAAGAAAATACTTAGATTAATTTTTGAAAAGATTGAAAGGTGATTTACAAAGGGGGACGAGATGGTGCTTATATAGGAGCTCTAGTACACTGCTAATAATCTACAATGAAGAAAGAAATCAGAGGAATAAAATAAAATTATATGGTCTAATAAACCAAAATTGGTAAGTTGTGATTAATCTTGAGTCTTGATATCTTTGGCTTGAATCCGTGGTACATAAGGACGTACTGATTCATGGATTTGATCATAAAAATGCAGCAGCTTGGACAAAAGAGCCGTTGGTCACTTAAGGCTCGTAATGTGAATGCATCCATATATGGTAGGTTTGAGAAAAATGAGATTTGCTTGATCCTCTGGTTGCTGGTGTATGGAAGGATGATAGCTGACTCTCCTTGATGGTTATATGCGTCTCTTGAATGCTTATATGTCCCTCCTGGTCACTAAATATGGGTTTGAAGTGTATTGAATCCGAGAGCTGCCATATAAGGCAAGTCGGGCATCTCTTGGTATAGAAGTTGAATAACTTTTAAACCATAATTTATTTTGGAGTGAATCCAATTCGACGTGGAATCTGATGGCTTGAGTTGCTAGAACAAGTCGGTTTTGAACTTGGTTCATACTGTTTTGATTTTAATTCTTCAATGTCTATTAGTCTCCAGCGGGTTCCTTTGAAGTATGCCCAGTTGAAACTTGAATAACAGGTTTCCTTGTGGTTTAAATCCTCCTCTTTGAGAAGATATGCTCCAATACATGAACCTATGTCTTTGGTATGCTCGTGTTGGTTTTCTCCATGGGTCTTGGTTGGTTGGTTTATGTCCTCTCCATGCTCCTGGGTTGATGATGACTTGATATCCTCATCATACTCTCCCTCTTGAAAATGTTCGACCTCGAAACTGTATATTCTGCACCAATAGAAAGCAAGTTAGAAATCATTTAGTTTTGGGAGCTTAGCGTCTTAACTTGGTAATTATGTGGTTTATTAATATGTGATGCATCAGGTGGTTCTCCTTTGAGCAGGTATGACAGTAATGTTGGGTTTTGAGATAAAAGATAATTGAGATTTGTTGAGGGTGAAGAGAGAATGTGTAGATTGAGAAAGGGAAAACCTCTCAAAAAGATTGTTATTGAGCTCAGCGGCTGGATACAACTTAACTAGGATACAAATGAGACATAAGGCTAAACCTAAGTTAGATAGAAGACAGTACAGATGATACAGCCTGTCATTGAACCGTGGACAGATGGTTGGGACTGCAATGAGTGTGGTCCAGCCTGTACAGAAGCGCCATCCTATTTGAATTCCAACGGTCTTCTCTTCATTTCACAAGATTTGCATATTTTCGGTCTCAGTATATTAGGCGCCTAATGAAAGAACTCAAGCGTCCCTGATTTTGCATATTATCAAATGTGCAAACCTTGTGCACATTTTGATAATGCACAAACTATGCACATTTTATATTCCATGATCAATACTCTCCCTCAAGTTCAGACTTTGGAAACACTCTAAAGACTGAACTTGGAGTGATCATGGAAACACCTCATTAAAAACCTTGATGTGGAAAACCAATTGGGACAAAACCACATTAAGGGAAAAAGAGTATGCTGCACATGAATCAGGGAAGTTCTAAGCATGAATGGATACAAGTCCTAGTTTGCTAAAGATATGATCCCAAACCTTCAGACTTGCAGCCTTGGTGAAGATGTCTGCTAGCGGATCTTCACTCTTTGTGTAGCAAGGTAGAACCGTCCCATTTTCAATCTTCTCCCTTACCTTTTGATAATCTATCTCTATGTGTTTAGTTCTTTCTTGGAACACAGAGTTGGTAGTGTTGGAATTGTGTCCAGTAATCTCGGTACTGTCTCTAGAAAGTAAGAATATGTCAATGATCAGACATAAATCATATAATAAAGGCAATAAGTCCAAGACTTATAGATCATGAGCGGACTCTAGCAAGCCATCATGACCCCCAGTATTATATGACTTATGTCTGATCATTGACATACTCTTACTTTCTAGAGACAGTACCGAGATTACTGGACACAATTCCAACAATCTCCCACTTGTACTGGAATCTCTGTATTCATAATCCTTTTGTCACAATATCTCGATTAGTCATAAGGCAAGATTGGTGTCATCCTTATAAAGCCTAATCTTGTTCATCGGACTCTGATTTGATACTGACAATCCAAACGACTCGGGAAAGTCCGTTTGAGCATGGCCATGCATTTTCCAGTATTCAAATCTCCGATTGGCCTAGAGATATTCACTCCATTTATATTGGAGGGACAAATTCCGTCTTGTTCCATCACTGTAAACTATTCATTTCATAATGTACCCAAACAAGGTCCTTATAACTATCGCAGAACGATAGCGTTAGACAATGATCAAAGTGCATCAGTCCATGTGTAGTCACATGCATGCGAACTCAGGTCTAAGGACTATACTCTATAGTCGTAGTAAGAATCTCTTATGACACAGATATAAATATCCTGAAGAGTTCTTATAAGCGGGTCTTGTCCGGTCGTATGTTCCCAAACATACACCTATGTACTGACTTTGATGCTGCGCATCTATGACACACTGAGACTTTGTCATAAGTCACGTACCAATCCAGTCTCACACGGTTGTTGGTGTTCCAATTTCAACAACCTTCGACTAGGGACGGGATGATATAAAACATCTATCAAATATAGGGTCTCATGATCAAGCTAAATGACTTCGATGACTCAAGATCAAGTCATTTACTTCGATGACCTATAAAATGGTTCATATCACTTTGGAACGATTATTTCATCACAGTTAAAATAATCTTGAAATAATAATTTCATTAAACATAAGAATGTTTTACAAGAACATATCAAATAACTAAATAAAAGCCCTCAAACTCCCACTCAAATTTAGATTACATTTCTATGTCTCTAATGCCTACAGCTTCAGTCAGAAACTCGAGCTTAGGCCTTGGGAGTGGCTTTGTCAACGGATCAGCGACGTTATCATCAGTCTGAACTCGGCTGATCTTGACTTCCTTTCTATTAATGATGTCACATATCAAGTAAAATCTTCTTAGAACATGCTTGGATTTCTGGTGTGATCTTGGTTCCTTTGCCTGAGCTATAGCACCATTGTTGTCACAAAACAGTGCCAGAGTCTCAGCCGCATCTGGTATCACACCCAGTTTAATAATGAACTTTCGTATCCAAACAGCTTCCTTCGCAGCTTCTGAGGCGGCGATATATTCAGCTTCTGTGGTGGAATCTGCAACGGTGTCTTGCTTGGAGCTTCTCCAACTGATTGCACCGCCATTCAGACAAAAGATATAACCGGACTGTGACCGGAAATCATCTTGGTCTGTCTGGAAACTTGCGTCCGTGAATCCACTGACTTTAAGCACATCACTTCCACCGTACACTAAGAACTTATCCTTAGTATGCCTTAGATACTTCAAGATATTCTTTACGGCAATCCAATGGTTTTCACCTGGATTTGACTGGTATCTACTCGTCATGCTCAATGCATAAGCAACATCAGGACGAGTACAGATCATGGCATACATGACAGATCCTATTGCAGATGCATAAGGAATATTCTTCATGCGCTCAAGCTCAGCAGCCGTCGTAGGGCTCTGCTTCTTGCTTAGCGTTGTGCCATGTACCATTGGCGTGAAGCCCTTCTTGGAATCCTTCCTGCTGAATCTTTGTAGGACTTTGTCAATGTATGAATCTTGACACAAGCCTATCAGCCTTCTAGATCTATCCCGGTAGATCCTGATTCCAAGAACGTATGCGGCTTCACCCATGTCTTTCATGGAAAAACAACTTCCAAGCCAGTCCTTTACGGACTTCAGCATTGGAACGTCGTTTCCGAGAAGCAGTATGTCATCGACATACAGAATAAGAAATACAATCTTGCTCCCACTAGATTTCTTATACACGCATTGTTCTTCTTCGTTTCTGATGAAGTCAAATTGCTTGATCGCTTCATCAAAACGAAGATTCCAGCTCCTCGATGCTTGCTTCAATCCATAAATGGATTTATGAAGCTTGCATACTTTCCCAGCATTCTTTGGATCTATGTAACCGTCAGGTTGTGTCATATACACATCCTCTTCCAGAATTCCATTCAGGAAGGCGGTTTTCACGTCCATCTGCCAAATTTCATAATCATGAAAAGCTGCAGTTGCTAGTAGAATCCGAATAGATTTCATCATAGCCACTGGTGAATAGGTTTCATCGTAATCCACACCGTGAACTTGTCTGAAACCTTTTGCCACCAACCTGGATTTATAAATCTGGACATTTCCATCCACGTCAATCTTCTTCTTGAAGATCCATTTGCACTCGATGGCTTTTACACCAGCGGGTAAGTCAACCAACGAAAACACTTGGTTGACCGACATGGAGTCCATTTCGGAATCAGTGGCCTTGCGCCACTTAGAGGAATCTGGGCCCATCATGGCTTGATTGAAGTTCGATGGTTCATCACCATCAATGATCAAAAGATCATGACAGTCAGTCACGAGGAATCCTTGATATCTCTCGGGTTCGTGACGGATCCTCCCGGATCTTCGAACTTCAGGTACTACAGGTTCAGGCTCTACAATTTCTTGTAGGTCCTCCTGCTGCTCTTCCTCATAAGGTTGAGCAGTATCCTGTTCATCTTGAATTTCTTCAAGCAGTACCTTACTCCCACTGTCTTTCTTAGAGAGAAACTCCCTCTCAAGAAAGTTACAATCCCGGGCAACAAAGATCTTGTTCTCGGAACGTAGATAGAAGTAATAAGCCTTGGTTTCCCGTGGATAACCAATGAAGTAGCATTTGTCAGATTTTGGTGTAAGCTTGTCTGAGATCAATCTCTTGACATAGGCTTCACAACCCCAAATTCTGAGATAAGACAGCACTGGAGCTTCTCCAGTCCATAATTCATATGGTGTCTTTGCTACTGCTTTCGATGGCGCTCTATTTAGAGTGAACACTGCTGTTAGCAGAGCATATCCCCAAAGGGATATTGGAAGGTCTGTGTGACTCATCATAGATCGAACCATATCCAATAAGGTTCGATTTCTCCTCTCAGACACACCATTCCATTGAGGTGTTCCAGGAGGAGTGAGTTGGGATACGATCCCACACTCTCTCAGATGATCACTGAATTCTTGGCTTAAGTATTCTCCTCCTCGGTCGGACCGAAGAGCCTTAATGCTTTTGCCAAGTTGGTTCTGTACTTCATTTTGGAATTCTCTGAACTTCTCAAAAGATTCAGACTTATGTTTCATTAAATAAACATATCCATACCTACTGAAATCATCAGTAAAGGTAATGAAGTACTGATAGTTTCCTCTTGCATTTGTGGACATTGGGCCACACACATCAGTGTGTATCAGGCCCAATAGGTCACTGGCCCTCTCGTTAGGTTTATTAAAGGGGGCCCGTGTCATTTTGCCCATCATGCAGGATTCGCATTTCTCACATGACTCAAAGTCAAATGAGCCAAGAAGTCCATTCGAATGGAGCCTCTTGATGCGTTTCTCGCTGATGTGCCCTAAACGACAATGCCATAGAAACGTTCGGTTCTCCTCATTAGGTTTGAACCGTTTGGTATTAATGTTATAAATTGGCGCGGATTGATCGAGTATGTAAAGCCCATTCATAAGAGGGGCAGAACCATAGAACAAATTGTTGCGATTGAAGGAACATAATTTATTCTTAACTGAAAAATCATAACCTTCCAAATCCAACAAAGAAATTGAAATAATATTTCTGCTTATAGCAGGTACAAAATAACAATTATTGAGTTCTAAAATCAATCCCGAAGGTAAAGACAACAAGTAAGTGCCTACAGCTAGCGCTGGAACTTTCGCTCCATTCCCAACTCGTAGCTCCACTTGTCCTTGCTTCAGCCTTCTACTGTTGCTGAGTGCCTGCATATTAGTACAAATATGAGCCCCACAACCAGTATCCATAACCCATGAGGTATTATCAGAAGTAGTCGTATTAACTTCTATAACAAAAATACCTGTTGAAGAAGTCTCAAAAGTCTTCTTCTTCAATTCCTTTAGACCTTCCTGGAATTTCTTACATTCTCTCCTCCAATGCCCTGGTTCTTTACAGAACCTGCATATGTCAGTTGGCCCAGCCTTGGACTTGGGCTTGGGCTTTGGCGTGTCCTTGTCCGCGACTTGGACAGCCTTGGCCTTTCCCTTATCCTTAGCAGAGGATTTCTTAAACCCCTTGCCCTTCTGTACCATAAGCACATTGGGGTCCTTGGCGGTTTTCCTCAAATTGGGCTCCGCAGTCTTGAGCATTCCGTGAAGCTCAGGCAATGTCTTACTCAAGCCATGCATGTTAAAGTTCAGAATGAACTGATCATAGCTTGCAGGTAACGACTGCAGAATGATGTCGCAGGCAAGTTCCTGGCTGATTGGGCAGTCGAGTTTCTGAAGATGATCGAGATAACCCATCATCTTCAAGACATGAGGACTCACTGCCGCATTCGCAGCCAACTTGCAGTCCAAGAGGTTCTTAACTGTTTGAAACCTCTCAGTCCTAGCCTGCTCCTGAAAAAGCGATTTCAGGCTTGCCATGATCTCGATGGGTCACAATACACTCTCGAACTGTTTTTGCAGCTCAGGAGTCATTGTCACCAACATCAGGCAATAGGCATCATTTTCATCTGACGAATGCTTTTCCCAAGCATTATGCAGAGTCCTGGCGGCATTGGCAGGAGGCCTCTCGGGGAGAGGATCACGAAGGACATAATCCTTCTTCTCCTGCTTGAGGACCAGCCTCAAGTTCCTTGACCACGTCAGGAAGTTCGTTCCCGTCAGCTTCTCCTTCTCGAGAACAGACCGGATCGAGAATGTGTTTTGTGTGCTTGTAGTAGTCATAGCTGAAATATATAGATAAAAGGTTATTAGTTAAAATGTTCAATATGATCAATCTTGTATTAAATTTAATATGATTAATCACGCATTATATTCAATAACATAAGTTACCCTCAATAGAATATAATGATTCCAAGATCCACATATAACTAAGATTAAAGTGGGCCACTGGCCGTCACCAAACCTTAGCTTATATCGGTAAGCCCTATATCGGCTAATTATATCCGTGATATAACTCTTGGTTGTGAATCTGGGCCCGAGGCCCAATCCACTCTGATGTCTCAAGGCCCGGGACTCCCGATGGCCCAGTCAAGAAAACCAGACTATACAGTCATGTAATCATTAATGTCTGGGACTCCCAATGACATTTATGAATCACAAACCGTCTTATCCACGCAAAAGCAGACACCCTCACACTGTAAGGCCATGAATACAATTGAATGGGCTTCGACAGCTGACATAGAATGGACAAGACATCCAACGCTTGATATTATTTGAGGTTCGTAGGTTTATTTAAAAAAAATCATTCCCAAAATAGAAGATTACTATTTCGGGAAACTTTCCATTTTTGGAAACCTACTATTTTTGGAAACTTTCTAAAATTGGAAACTTTCTAATTTTAGAAATTTCTTTAAAATCCAAAACCCGCAAATCCAGAAACTTCTAATTTAAGAAACTTTCTAATTTCAAAATTTCGGAAACTTTAATTTAAAATCGACTTTATAATTATATAAAATAAATTTTAAATTAATCTGAAGAAAGACTCAAATAATTGGCCCAATTGTTTTAACTTCTTGGCCCGAGGCCCAAGAATTGGTCCATGTCCAAGACATGACCCAATTGTCCAATTAAATGACATAACCGGTCTGGTTCATTAAAATTGGTCTAACCAAATTTTAATTACTACGATGACCACAATTGTCAACCGGTTATTTACTAAACCGGATTTTCTCAATTTATTTGGTCCAACCAAATCAAATTAGAAAATCCTGGTTTAGGCACTAAATCCAATAATTCTTTCGACATTGGATTTCTTGTCCCGGTTTAACCAGACTTAATAAAATTATTAAATCTGTTTATTAAACCAGGACGAAATAATTTTAATCAAAATTAAAACGAGCCTTAAACCAACCATGTCGATCGATGAACCAACCGTGTCGATCGATCCATCAACCACATCGGTCGATGCTCTCAGTATCGATCCTGCATCGATCGTGCATCGATCCTGTATCGATCGATGCTCTCACGCATGCACTGAACCGAGTCAAAACCCTAACCGTGTCGATCGATGTGCACCAACCGCATCGGTCGATGCACCAATATCGAACCTGCATCGATCCTGCATCGATCATGATGGCTTGCTAGAGTCCGCTCATGATCTATAAGTCTTGGACTTATTGCCTTTATTATATGATCCCATATGGGTCACACGCCTAAGCTAACAGGAAAATGTGTAGGAACGGTTTAGCAGAAGTACGGTAAAAGTGCTAGGCATTTACTGTACTTAGAGAGAATAAAACGGTTTAGGCACTGTGTGTCGATCGATACACAAGGGGTATCGGTCGACACAGTGCGCGAATGCCGTCTAGTTAATTGGTGTTTGGGCCAAATGGCCCAAACGGAATCAGACAAGTTTTATAAGGTAAAACTCGAGTTTCTGGACAATTAACCCTAGCCCCAGCCGAAAACTCTCTCTCTCTTTTGCGCCGAGCTCCTTGTGGTCTAGCAGCTGTTTCCTGTGATCGCGTGTGTGAACCTTTGGAGGATTCATCCCTCGGTGTTTCTCTGATCTCAGACATACCATCTATTTCCGCTGCAAACAGGTATAAGGTGAGATCATCATATGTTTCTATTCTGAGAAGAACCTAGATCCGCATGTTTAGGTTGATATGAATCTAAGAATTGAGTCAGGATCAACTAAACAATCCTTCAGGTAGCTATGCGGATTGCATCCTGATTGTCACAATGAAAGGTAAGAGGACTTTATTACTCAATGCTAAAGTCCTTGAGCAGAGCCTTCAGCCAAGTTAACTCGGTTGTGAGCTTCCTTATAGCCCTATACTCAGCCTCATCACTTGAGCATGATACCACCTTCTGCTTCTTTGTCTTCCAAGTCACTAAGTTTCCTCCAATGAAGGTGCAATAACTGTTTGTGGATCTCCTATCACTCTTATCACCAACCCAATATGCATCACAGTAGCCAACAATCTCAGTGTTTTCATTCTTACCCATCCAAATGCCTTGTCCTGTTGAACCTTTAAGGTATCTAAGGATCCCCTCAATCAAGCTCCAATGATAAACCGTGGGTGATTGCATATGCTAGCTGACTTGATTTATAGCAAAACATAGGTATGGTCTAGTGAGAGTGAGATATATGAGCTTCCCAACCAGTCTTCTGTACAAGGAGACATCTTTGAAATTCTCCTCATCTGATTTCTGCCCTTTCTATTTACTTGGTAGCCATCTTCAAGAGGAGTCTTTGCTATCTTGAAATCATGCATTCTTGTTTCTGTCAACAAGTCTTGAACATACTTCCTTTGGGACACAAACAACCCATCATTGAATCTGCATACCTCAATGCCCAAGAAATACTTCAACTTACCAAGGTCATTGATGTCAAAGGAGCTCTTGAGGAAGGCTTTTGTGGATTGAATTCCCTCATTATCATTTCTAGTAATGATTAGATCATTCACATATATCAGAACTACCACCACTCCTAAAGCGTTTTGAAGGGTAAACAATGTGTGATCAGATTGAGACTTCTTGAATCCATGGTCCATGAGTGTATGGCTTAGCTTGTGGTACCATTCCCTTGGTGATTGCTTCAAACCATATATAGCCCTCCTTAGTCTCAATACTTCACCAAGTTTACATAAATGCTCTAGTCCCGGTGGTGGAGTCATGTACACTTCCTCTTCAAGTTCTCCTTGTAGAAAAGCATTTTCTGACATCCATTTGCCATAGGTTCCCTAAAAGGTTTGTAGCCAAGGACAATGTGACCTTACTGTATGAAGTTTAGCTACTGGTGCAAAGGTATCATTGTAGTCTTCTCCATAATTTTGTGTGAATCCTCTTGCAACTAGCTTTGCCTTGTACCTCTCTATGTCCCCATTGCTCTTATACTTGATTGTGAAGACCCATTTTGAGCTAACAGCCTTCTTTCCCTTTGGCAGCCTCTCCACATTCCAAGTGTGATATCTGTCCTTATCTCCCTTCACATCACTCACTGCATCCATCCATACATTGATATCCTTAGACTCCTCATAAGTACTATGAACCTGATTTAGCTCAATCTTCCCAAGAAAGGCACAGTGGCTAGATGGTAGCAAGTCAATAGAAAAAGTAGATTGACTAGGATGAGCTACTGCTTGGTTATTAAAGTAGACTCTTGTCTTAATCTAGTTTGATGAATCTTTCTTTTCCCTTGTGCTTCTCCTGAGTTGTTGAACCGGTTGGTCATCCAATTCTACAACCCCTTCTTCTTCCTCTTGATAGACTGCCTTTTCCTCATTCATTTCCAAGTTCACTTGATTCTGACCTTGAGGTAGGACTTCTTCTTGAGTTTGAGCCGGTTCTTACTGGATGCCGTCTCTGGTTCAACATCTTCTTGAGGAGCTTCTTGAGTTGTAGTTCATGTTCCTCCTGTCTTGGAACCTTTGGAGAATCATTTCCCAAATGATCCAAAAGAAAATTCAGACTTGTTGCAAGATCAGAAGGTGATCTTGAAATATCTTTCAATCCTTTCCAATTCCTTTTCTCATAGTACCCCTGCCCTTCAATGAACTTAACATCTCTTGACACATAGGTGCCGTTGTTGCTTGGATCAAAACACTTGTAAACCTTCTACGTTGTGGAGTTTCCAAGGAACATACACTTTGTGGTCTTAGCCTCTAGCTTATTCCTTTGATCACGTGAGACATGTACAAAACAAACACACCCAAACAGAAGTAAGTGTTCAATAAAGGGTTGGTTTTTTTCAAGACTTTGGTTGGAATTCTATTGATGATATAGCAAGCTGCCAAGACTGCATCTCCCCAAAATATCTTAGGTACAATGGTATCGAACATCATGGACCTAGCAACGTCCATTATGTTGGAATTGTGTCCAGAAATCTCGGTACTGTCTCTAGAAAGTAAGAGTATGTCAATGATCAGACATAAGTCATATAATACTGGGGGTCATGATGGCTTGCTAGAGTCCGCTCATGATCTATAAGTCTTGGACTTATTGCCTTTATTATATGATCCCATATGGGTCACACGCCTAAGTTAACAGGAAAATGTGTAGGAACGGCTTAGCAGAAGTACGGTAAAAGTGCCAGGCATTTGTCGTACTAAGTGAGAGATTAATGGGTCTGATTAAATCCAAGGGATTTAATCAGATTGGTATTTGGGCTCAAAAGCCCAAAAGGAAATAGACAAGTTTTATAATTAAAACTTAAGTCTGATTTTTCCTCCTAACCCTAATCCCCTGCGATTTTTCTCTCTCTCTCTGCGCCTCCCACAGCTTGGTCTAGCAGCCTCTCTTCCTGCTTGGTGTGCGTGTGTGAACCTCTGGAGGAGTTATCACTTGGTGGCTCTCTGATCTCTGACCTGTTCTCTCTTTCCGCTGCATAAACAGGTAAAAGGTGAGATCCATAAATTTTCTATGTAAGAGAACCTAGATCCACATGTTTAGGACTGTTTAATCTGAAGAACTGAATCAGGATTAACACCAAAACATCCTTTCAGTGGTATCAGAGCTATTGGTTCTGGTTTTTCTTGCTTAGATTCATGTTTAGGATTGTTTTTCTTGTTTAAAAGTGTTTTGAATCAATCTACTGATAAGAGAAATCACTTAAGCAACAAGGAATTGAAACCTAAACAAACTAAAGAAAATCGCATGACCAAACTATATGATTTGGTATGCGTCGGTTTGATGATGCACGGACCGATCGCTAAAGGATCGTGTCGCGTGATCATCCGATCGCGGCAGCTGGACCGGACGACCGTGAGGTGCACGTCATGCGTCCGATCGCGAGAGATGGGCTGATCGATGGGATCGATCGCATCTCGTCCCGATCGCATCTCGTCCGGCTCGTCCCGATCGTCGCCTGCCGTCCCGATCACTCGTCCCGACCATCGTCCTGATCCCGGCTTGCGGCTGCTCGGTTGTTGCTCGATCGAGCGAAGCCACGATCGGTTCATGACCTAATGGGCCGGTTCGATTTCGGTTAGGTGGTTCGGTTTAAAAACTTGATTAAAATCAACGTCACGGTTTAATAAACAGAATTAATAATTTTATTAAGTTCTGGTTAAACCGGGATAAGAAATCCAAAGTCGAAAATTTGGATTTTGTGCCTAAACCAGGATTTTCTAATTTGATTTGGTTGGACCAAATAAATTGAGAAAATCCGGTTTAGTAAATAACCGGTTGACAATTGTGGTCATCGTAGTAATTAATTTTGGTTAAGACCAATTTTAATGAACCAGACCGGTTATGTCATTTAATTGGACAATTGGGTTATGTCTTGGACATAGACCAATTCTTGGGCCTCGGGCCAAGAAGTTAAAACAATTGGGCCAATTATTTGAGTCTTTTCTTCAGATTAATTTAAAATTTATTTTATAAAGTTATATAAATCGATTTTAAATTAAAGGTTCCGAAATTTTGAAATTAGAAAGTTTCTTAAAATAGAAGTTTCTAGATTTGCATGTTTTGGATTTTAAGAAATTTCTAAAGTTAGAAAGTTTCCGGTTTTAGAAAGTTTCCAATTTTAGAAAGTTTCCAAAATTAGTAGGTTTCCCAAAATGGAAAGTTTCCCAAAATAGTAATCTTCTATTTTGGGAATGAAATTTTAATAAACCTACGAACCTCAAATAATATCAAGCGTTGGATGTCTTGTCCAGGCTATGTCAGCTGTCGAAGCCCATTCAATTGTATTCATGGCCTTACAGTGTGAGGGTGTCTGCTTTTGCGTGGATAAGACGGTTTGTGATTCATAAATGTCATTGGGAGTCCCAGACATTAATGATTACATGACTGTATAGTCTGGTTTTCTTGACTAGGCCATCGGAAGTCCCGGGCCTTGAGACATCAGAGTGAATTGGGCCTCGGGCCCAGATTCACAACCAAGAGTTATATCACGGATATAATTAGCCGACATAGGGCTTACCGATATAAGCTAAGGTTGGGTGATGGCCAGTGGCCCACTTTGATCTTAGTTAAATGTGGATCTTGGAATCATTATATTCTATTGAGGGTAACTTATTTTATTGAATATAATGCGTGATTAATCATATTAAATTTAATACGAGATTAATCATATTGAACATATTAACTAATAACCTTTTTATATTATATTTCAGCTATGACTACTACAAGCACTCAAAACACATTCTCAATCCGGTCTGTTCTCGAGAAGGAGAAGCTGACTGAAACGAACTTCCTGACGTGGTCAAGGAACTTGAGGCTGGTCCTCAAGCAGGAGAAGAAGGATTATGTCCTTCGTGATCCTCTCCCCGAGAGGCCTGCTAACAATGCCGCCAGGACTCTGCATAATGCTTGGGAAAAGCATTCGTCAGATGAAAATGATGTGTATTGCCTTATGTTGGCGACAATGACTGTTGAGCTGCAAATGCAGTTCGAGAGTGTGTTGTCACCAATTGAGATAATGGCAAGCCTGAAATCGCTTTTTCAGGAGCAAGCAAGGACTGAGAGGTTTCAGACAGTTAAGAACCTCTTAGACTGTAAGTTGGCTGCAAATGCGGCAGTGAGTCCTCATGTCTTGAAGATGATGGGTTATCTCGATCATCTTCAGAAACTCGACTGCCCTATCAGCCAGGAACTTGCTTGCGACATCATTCTGCAGTCATTACCTGCAAGCTATGATCAGTTCATTCTGAACTTTAACATGCATGGCTTGAGTAAGACATTGCCTGAGCTTCACGGAATGCTCAAGACTGCAGAGCCCAACTTGAGGAAAACCGCCAAGGACCCCAATGTGCTTATGGTGCAAAAGGGCAAGGGGTTTAAGAAATCCTCTGCTAAGGATAAGGGAAAGGCCAAGGCTGTCCAAGTCGCGGACAAGGACACGCCAAAGCCCAAGCCCAAGTCCAAGGCTGGGCCAACTGACATATGCAGGTTCTGTAAAGAACCAGGGCATTGGAGGAGAGAATGTAAGAAATTCCAAGAAGGTCTAAAGGAATTGAAGAAGAAGACTCTCGAGACTTCTTCGACAGGTATTTTTGTTATAGAAGTTAATACAACTACTTCTGATAATACCTCATGGGTTATGGATACTGGTTGTGGGGCTCATATTTGTACTAATATGCAGGCACTCAGCAACAGTAGAAGGCTGAAGCAAGGACAAGTGGAGCTACGAGTTGGGAATGGAGCGAAAGTTCCAGCACTAGATGTAGGCACATACTTGTTGTCTTTACCTTCGGGATTGGTTTTAGAACTCAATAATTGTTATTTTGTACCTGCTATAAGCAGAAATATTATTTCAATTTCTTTGTTGGATTTGGAAGGTTATGATTTTTCAGTTAAGAATAAATTATGTTCCTTCAATCGCAACAATTTGTTCTATGGTTGTGCCCCTCTTACGAATGGGCTTTACATACTCGATCAATCCGCGCCAATTTATAACATTAATACCAAACGGTTCAAACCTAATGAGGAGAACCGAACGTTTCTATGGCATTGTCGTTTAGGGCACATCAGCGAGAAACGCATCAAGAGGCTCCATTCGAATGGACTTCTTGGCTCATTTGACTTTGAGTCATGTGAGAAATGCGAATCCTGCATGATGGGCAAAATGACACGGGCCCCCTTTAATAAACCTAACGAGAGGGCCAGTGACTTATTGGGCCTGATACACACTGATGTGTGTGGCCCAATGTCCACAAATGCAAGAGGAAACTATCAGTACTTCATTACCTTTACTGATGATTTCAGTAGGTATGGATATGTTTATTTGATGAAACATAAGTCTGAATCTTTTGAGAAGTTCAGAGAATTCCAAAATGAAGTACAGAACCAACTTGGCAAAAGCATTAAGGCTCTTCGGTCCGACCGAGGAGGAGAATACTTAAGCCAAGAATTCAGTGATCATCTGAGAGAGTGTGGGATCGTATCCCAACTCACTCCTCCTGGAACACCTCAATGGAATGGTGTGTCTGAGAGGAGAAATCGGACCTTATTGGATATGGTTCGATCTATGATGAGTCACACAGACCTTCCAATATCCCTTTGGGGATATGCTCTGCTAACAGCAGTGTTCACTCTAAATAGAGCGCCATCGAAAGCGGTAGCAAAGACACCATATGAATTATGGACTGGATTGACTCCAGTGTTGTCTTATCTTAGAATTTGGGGTTGTAAAGCCTATGTCAAGAGATTAATCTCAGACAAGCTTACACCAAAGTCTGATAAATACTACTTCATTGGTTATCCAAAGGAAACCAAGGCTTATTACTTTTATCTACGTTCCGAGAACAAGATCTTTGTTGCCCGGGATTGTAACTTTCTTGAGAGGGAGTTTCTCTCTAAGAAAGACAGTGGGAGTAAGGTACTGCTTGAAGAAATTCAAGATGAACAGGATACTGCTCAACCTAATGAGGAAGAGCAGCAGGAGGACCTACAAGAAATTGTAGAGCCTGAACCTGTAGTACCTGAAGTTCGAAGATCCGGGAGAATCCGTCACGAACCCGAGAGATATCAAGGATTCCTCGTGACTAACTGTCATGATCTTTTGATCATTGATGGTGATGAACAATCGAACTTCAATCAAGCCATGATGGGCCCAGATTCCTCGAAGTGGCGCAAGGCCACTGATTCCGAAATGGACTCCATGTCGGTCAACCAAGTGTTTTCGTTGGTTGACTTACCCGCTGGTGTAAAAGCCATCGAGTGCAAATGGATCTTCAAGAAGAAGATTGACGTGGATGGAAATGTCCAGATTTATAAAGCCAGGTTGGTGGCAAAAGGTTTCAGACAAGTTCACGGTGTGGATCACGATGAAACCTATTCACCAGTGGCTATGATGAAATCTATTCGGATTCTACTAGCAACTGCAGCTTTTCATGATTATGAAATTTGGCAGATGGACGTGAAAACCGCCTTCCTGAATGGTATTCTGGAAGAGGATGTGTATATGACGCAACCTGACGGTTACATAGATCCAAAGAATGCTGGGAAAGTATGCAAGCTTCATAAATCCATTTATGGATTGAAGCAAGCATCGAGGAGCTGGAATCTTCGTTTTGATGAAGCGATCAAGCAATTTGACTTCATCAGAAACGAAGAAGAACAATGCGTGTATAAGAAAACTAGTGGGAGCAAGATAGTATTTCTTATTCTGTATGTCGATGACATACTGCTTCTCGGAAACGACATTCCAATGCTGAAGTCGGTAAAAGACTGGCTTGGAAGTTGTTTTTCCATGAAAGACATGGGTGAAGCCGCATACGTTCTTGGAATCAGGATCTACCGGGATAGATCTAGAAGGCTGATAGGCTTGTGTCAAGATTCATACATTGACAAAGTTCTACAAAGATTCAGCATGAAAGATTCCAAGAAGGGCTTCACGCCAATGGTACATGGCACAACGCTAAGCAAGAAGCAGAGCCCTACGACGGCTGCTGAGCTTGAGCGCATGAAGAATATTCCTTATGCATCTGCAATAGGATCTGTCATGTATGCCATGATCTGTACTCGCCCTGATGTTGCTTATGCATTGAGCATGACGAGTAGATACCAGTCAAATCCAGGTGAAAGCCACTGGATTGCCGTAAAGAATATCTTGAAGTATCTAAGACATACTAAGGATAAGTTCTTGGTGTACGGTGGAAGTGATGTGCTTAAAGTCAGTGGATTCACGGACGCAAGTTTCCAGACAGACCAAGATGATTTCCGGTCACAGTCCGGTTATATCTTTTCTCTGAATGGCGGTGCAATCAGTTGGAGAAGCTCCAAGCAAGACACCGTTGCTGATTCCACTACAGAAGCTGAATATATCGCCGCTTCAGAAGCTGCGAAGGAAGCTGTTTGGATACGAAAGTGTTGGAATTGTGTCCAGTAATCTCGGTACTGTCTCTAGAAAGTAAGAGTATGTCAAGATCAGACATAAGTCATATAATACTGGGGATCATGATGGCTTGCTAGAGTCCGCTCATGATCTATAAGTCTTGGACTTATTGCCTTTATTATATGATCCCATATGGGTCACACGCCTAAGCTAACAGGAAAATGTGTTGGAACGGCTTAGCAGAAGTACGACAAAAGTGCAAGGCATTTGTCGTACTAAGAGAGAAAGATTAATGGGTCTGATTAAATAGGATTTAATCAGATTGGTGTTTTGGGCCCATAAGCCCAAAAGGGAAAGAGAAGGCTTTTAATGACCAAAAGCCAAATCTCTTTCTCCCCAACCCGAACCCTAGCCGCGAATCCTCTCTCCCTCTGCGCCTCTCTCCTTGTGGTCTAGCAGCCATTCCTGTGATCGCGTGTGTGAACCTTTGGAGGATTCATCCCTCGGTGCATCTATCTGATCTCTGACCTGTTCTATTCCTTCCGCTGCAACAAACAGGTAAAAGGTGAGATCATCTAATGTTTCTATTCAAGAGAACCTAGATCTGTATGTTTAGGATGATCTGAATCTGTGAATTACATCAGGATCAACTGAACAGTTCCTACAGTGGTATCAGAGCCATTGGTTCTTAGGATTTCTTGTTTTAGATTCATGTTTAGGTTGTTTATTCTGTTTAGAAGTGTTTTGAATCCATTACTGATAAGAAAAACACTTAAGAAACTGAATTGAATCCTGAACAAACGTTTGAAAATCGCAAACCAAGCTATATGACTTGGATTGCGTCGACCGATGGCTGTTGATGCATCGATCGATCATGGATCGATCGGATGATCACGGCTGATCCGATGATCGCGTCTTAATCGTGCAAGGATGGATCGCAACGATCGTTCCGTCCCGTCCCGTGAAGCAGCAACGATTGTTCGCGTGCTGGCTTGCGGCTAGGTCACGGCCATGAATGGTCCGTGACCAATTTCGGTTCGGTTCGGTTTAAAATTTTAATTAAAATAGATTCGTTCTGGTTTAATAAACAGATTTAATAATTTTATTAAATCTGGTTAAACCGGAATAAGAAATCCAATGTCGAAAGAAATATTGGATTTAGTGCCTAAACCAGGAATTTCTAATTTGATTTGGTTGGACCAAATAAATTGAGAAATTCCGGTTTAGTAAATAACCGGTTGACAATTGTGGTCATCGTAGTAATTAGAACTTGGTTAGACCAGTTTTAATGAACCAGACCGGTTATGTCAATTAATTGGACAATTGGGTCATGTCTTGGACATGGACAAATTCTTGGGCCTCGGGCCAAGAGGTTAAAACAATTGGGCCAATTATTTGAGTCTTTCTTCAGATCAATTTAAAATTTATTTTATAAAATTATAAAGTCGATTTTAAATTAAAGTTTCCGAAATTTTGAAATTAGAAAGTTTCTTTAAATAGAAGTTTCTGAATTTGCGGGTTTTGGATTTTAAAGAAATTTCTAAAGTTAGAAAGTTTCCGTTTTTTAGAAAGTTTCCAATTTTAGAAAGTTTCCAAAAATAGTAGGTTTCCAAAAATAGAAAGTTTCCCGAAATAGTAATCTTCTATTTTGGGAATGAATTTTAATAAACCTACGAACCTCAAATAATATCAAGCGTTGGATGTCTTGTCCAGGCTATGTCAGCTGTCAAAGCCCATTCAATTGCATTCATGGCCTTACAGTGTGAGGATGTCTGCTTTTGCGTGAGTAAGACAGTTTGTGATTCATAAATGTCATTGGGAGTCCCAGACATTAATGATTACGTGACTGTATAGTCTGGTTTTCTTGACTAGGCCATCGGGAGTCCCGGGCCTTGAGACATCAGAGTGGATTGGGCCTCGGGCCCAGATTCACAACCAAGAGTTATATCACGGATATAATTAGCCGATATAGGGCTTACCGATATAAGCTAAGATTGGGTGACGGCCAGTGGCCCACTTTAATTTTGGTTATATGTGGATCTTGGAATCATTATATTCTATTGAGGGTAACTTAGGTTATTGAATATAATGCGTGATTAATCATATTAAATTTTTAATACGAGATTAGTCATTTTGAACATAATAACTAATAACCTTTTTATTTATATATTTCAGATATGACTACTACAAGCACACAAAACACATTCTCGATCCGTTCTGTTCTCGAGAAGGAGAAGCTGACTGGAACGAACTTCCTGACATGGTCAAGGAACTTGAGGCTGGTCCTCAAGCAGGAGAAGAAGGATTATGTCCTTCGAGATCCCCTCCCCGAGAGGCCTCTTGCCAATGCTGCCAGGACTCTGCACAATGCTTGGGAAAAGCATTCGTCAGATGAAAATGATGTCTATTGCCTGATGTTGGTGACAATGACTCCAGAGCTCCAAAAGCAGTTCGAAAGTGTATTGTCTCCCATCGAGATAATGGCAAGCCTGAAATCGCTTTTTCAGGAGCAGGCTAGGACTGAGAGGTTCCAGACCGTTAAGAACCTCTTGGACTGTAAGTTGGCTGCGAATGCGGCAGTGAGTCCTCATGTCTTGAAGATGATGGGTTATCTCGATCATCTTCAGAAACTCGACTGCCCAATCAGCCAGGAACTTGCCTGCGACATCATTCTGCAGTCTTTACCTGCAAGCTATGATCAGTTCATTCTGAACTTTAACATGCATGGCTTGAGTAAGACACTACCTGAGCTTCACGGAATGCTCAAGACTGCAGAGCCCAACTTGAGGAAAACCGCCAAGGACCCCAATGTGCTTATGGTGCAAAAGGGCAAGGGGTTTAAGAAATCCTCTGCTAAGGATAAGGGAGCGGCCAAGGCTGTCCATGTCGCGGACAAGGACACGCCAAAGCCCAAGCCCAAGTCCAAGGCTGGGCCTACTGACATGTGCAGGTTCTGCAAAGAACTGGGGCATTGGAGAAGAGATTGTAAGAAATTCCAGGAAGGTCTAAAGGAATTGAAGAAGAAGACTTTCGAGACTTCTTCATCAGGTATTTTTGTTATAGAAGTTAATACAACTACTTCTGATAATACCTCATGGGTCATGGATACTGGTTGTGGGGCTCATATTTGTACTAATATGCAGGCACTCAGCAACAGTAGAAGGCTGAAGCAAGGACAAGTGGAGCTACGAGTTGGGAATGGAGCGAAAGTTTCAGCACTAGCTGTAGGCACATACTTGTTGTCTTTACCTTCGGGATTGATTTTAGAACTGAATAATTGTTATTTTGTACCTGCTATAAGCAGAAATATTATTTCAATTTCTTTGTTGGATTTGGAAGGTTATGATTTTTCAGTTAAGAATAAATTATGTTCCTTCAATCGCAATAATTTGTTCTATGGTTCTGCCCCTCTTACGAATGGGCTTTACATACTCGATCAATCCGCGCCAATTTATAACATTAATACAAAACGGTTTAAACCTAATGAGGAAAACCGAACGTTTCTATGGCATTGTCGTTTAGGGCACATCAGCGAGAAACGCATCAAGAGGCTCCATTCGAATGGACTTCTTGGCTCATTTGACTTTGAGTCATGTGAGAAATGCGAATCCTGCATGATGGGAAAAATGACACGGGCCCCCTTTAATAAACCTAACGAGAGGGCCAGTGACTTATTGGGCCTGATACACACTGATGTGTGTGGCCCAATGTCCACAAATGCAAGAGGAAACTATCAGTACTTCATTACCTTCACTGATGATTTCAGTAGGTATGGATATGTTTATTTGATGAAACATAAGTCTGAATCTTTTGAAAAGTTCAGAGAATTCCAAAATGAAGTACAGAACCAACTTGGCAAAAGCATTAAGGCTCTTCGGTCCGACCGAGGAGGAGAATACTTAAGCCAGGAATTCAGTGATCATCTGAGAGAGTGTGGGATCGTATCCCAACTCACTCCTCCTGGAACACCTCAATGGAATGGTGTGTCTGAGAGGAGAAATCGGACCTTATTGGATATGGTTCGATCTATGATGAGTCACACAGACCTTCCAATATCCCTTTGGGGATATGCTCTGCTAACAGCAGTGTTCACTCTAAACAGAGCGCCATCAAAAGCAGTAGCAAAGACACCATATGAATTATGGACTGGAGAAGCTACAGTGCTGTCTTATCTCAGAATTTGGGGTTGTGAAGCCTATGTTAAGAGATTAATCTCAGATAAGCTTACACCAAAATCTGATAAATGCTACTTCATTGGTTATCCACGGGAAACCAAGGCTTATTACTTCTATCTACGTTCCGAGAACAAGATTTTTGTTGCCCGGGATTGTAACTTTCTTGAGAGAGAGTTTCTCTCTAAGAAAGACAGTGGGAGTAAGGTACTGCTTGAAGAAATTCAAGATGAACAGGATACTGCTCAACCTAATGAGGAAGAGCAGCAGGAGGACCTACAAGAAATTGTAGAGCCTGAACCTGTAGTGCCTGAAGTTCGAAGATCCGGGAGGATCCGTCACGAACCCGAGAGATATCAAGGATTCCTCGTGACTAACTGTCATGATCTTTTGATCATTGATGGTGATGAACCATCGAACTTCAATCAAGCCATGATGGGCCCAGATTCCTCTAAGTGGCGCAAGGCCACTGATTCCGAAATGGACTCCATGTCGGTCAACCAAGTGTTTTCGTTGGTTGACTTACCCGCTGGTGTAAAAGCCATCGAGTGCAAATGGATCTTCAAGAAGAAGATTGACGTGGATGGAAATGTCCAGATTTATAAAGCCAGGTTGGTGGCAAAAGGTTTCAGACAAGTTCACGGTGTGGACTACGATGAAACCTATTCACCAGTGGCTATGATGAAATCTATTCGGATTCTACTAGCAACTGCAGCTTTTCATGATTATGAAATTTGGCAGATGGACGTGAAAACCGCCTTCCTGAATGGTATTCTGGAAGAGGATGTGTATATGACACAACCTGACGGTTACATAGATCCAAAGAATGCTGGGAAAGTATGCAAGCTTCATAAATCCATTTATGGATTGAAGCAAGCATCGAGGAGCTGGAATCTTCGTTTTGATGAAGCGATCAAGCAATTTGACTTCATTAGAAACGAAGAAGAACAATGCGTGTATAAGAAATCTAGTGGGAGCAAAATTGTATTTCTTATTCTGTATGTCGATGACATACTGCTTCTCGGAAACGACGTTCCAATGCTGAAGTCTGTAAAGGACTGGCTTGGAAGTTGTTTTTCCATGAAAGACATGGGTGAAGCCGCATACGTTCTTGGAATTAGGATCTATCGGGATAGACCTAAGAGGCTGATAGGCTTGTGTCAAGACTCATACATTGACAAAGTCCTACAAAGATTCAGCATGAAAGATTCCAAGAAGGGCTTCCCGCCAATGGTACATGGCACAACGCTGAGCAAGAAGCAGAGCCCCACGTCGGCTGCTGAGCTTGAGCGCATGAAGAATATTCCTTATGCATCTGCAATAGGATCTGTCATGTATGCCATGATCTGTACTCGTCCTGATGTTGCTTATGCATTGAGCATGACGAGTAGATACCAGTCAAATCCAGGTGAAAACCATTGGATTGCCGTAAAGAATATCTTGAAGTATCTAAGAAATACTAAGGATAAGTTCTTGGTGTACGGTGGAAGTGATGTGCTTAAAGTCAGTGGATTCACGGACGCAAGTTTCCAGACAGACACAGATGATTTCCGGTCACAGTCCGGTTATATCTTTTGTCTGAATGGCGGTGCAATCAGTTGGAGAAGCTCCAAGCAAGACACCGTTGCAGATTCCACTACAGAAGCTGAATATATCGCCGCCTCAGAAGCAGCGAAGGAAGCTGTTTGGATACGAAAGTTCATTATGGAACTAGGTGTGATACCAGATGCGGCTGAGCCTCTGGCGCTATTTTGTGACAACAATGGTGCTATAGCTCAGGCAAAGGAACCAAGATCACACCAGAAATCCAAGCATGTTCAAAGAAGATATCACTTGATACGTGACATCGTTAATAGAAAGGAAGTCAAGATCAGCCGAGTTCCGACAGATGATAATGTCGCTGATCCGTTGACAAAGCCACTCCCAAGGCCTAAGCTCGAGTTCCTGACTGAAGCTGTAGGCATTAGAAACATTGAAATGTAATCTAAATTTGAGTGGGAGTTTTGTGAGCTTTATTTTAGTTATTTGATATGTTCTTGTAAAACATTATTTTATGTTTAATGAAATTATTATTTCAAGATTATTTTAACTGTGATGAAATAATCGTTCCAAAATGATATGAACCATTTTATAGGTCATCGAAGTAAATGACTTGATCTTGAGTCATCGAAGTCATTTAGCTTGATCATGAGACCCTATATTTGATAGATGTTTTATATCATCCCGTCCCTAGTCGAAGGTTGTTGAAACTGGAACACCAACAACCGTGTGAGACTGGATTGGTACGTGACTTATGACAAAGTCTCAGTGTGTCATAGATGCGCGGCATCAAAGTCAGTACATAGGTGTATGTTGGGAACATACGACCGGACAAGACCCGTTTATAAGAACTCTTCAGGATATTTATATCTGTGTCATAAGAGATTCTTACTACGACTATAGAGTATAGTCCTTAGACCTGAGTTCACATGCATGTGACTGCACATGGACTGATATACTTTGATCATTGTCTAACGCCATCGTTCTGCGATAGCTATAAGGACCTTGTTTGGGTACATTATGAAATGAGTAGTTTACAGTGATGGAACAAGACGGAATTTGTCCCTCCAATATATATGGAGTGAATATCTCTAGGCCAATCGGAGATTTGAATACTGGAAAATGCATGGCCATGCTCAAACGGACTTTCCCGAGTCGTTTGGATTGTCAGTATCAAATCAGAGTCCGATGAACAAGATTAGGCTTTATAAGGATGACACTAATCTTGCCTTATGACTAATCGAGATATTGAGACAAAAGGATTATGAATACTGAGATTCCAGTACAAGTGGGAGATTGTTGGAATTGTGTCCAGTAATCTCGGTACTGTCTCTAGAAAGTAAGAGTATGTCAAGATCAGACATAAGTCATATAATACTGGGGATCATGATGGCTTGCTAGAGTCCGCTCATGATCTATAAGTCTTGGACTTATTGCCTTTATTATATGATCCCATATGGGTCACACGCCTAAGCTAACAGGAAAATGTGTTGGAACGGCTTAGCAGAAGTACGACAAAAGTGCAAGGCATTTGTCGTACTAAGAGAGAAAGATTAATGGGTCTGATTAAATAGGATTTAATCAGATTGGTGTTTTGGGCCCATAAGCCCAAAAGGGAAAGAGAAGGCTTTTAATGACCAAAAGCCAAATCTCTTTCTCCCCAACCCGAACCCTAGCCGCGAATCCTCTCTCCCTCTGCGCCTCTCTCCTTGTGGTCTAGCAGCCATTCCTGTGATCGCGTGTGTGAACCTTTGGAGGATTCATCCCTCGGTGCATCTATCTGATCTCTGACCTGTTCTATTCCTTCCGCTGCAACAAACAGGTAAAAGGTGAGATCATCTAATGTTTCTATTCAAGAGAACCTAGATCTGTATGTTTAGGATGATCTGAATCTGTGAATTACATCAGGATCAACTGAACAGTTCCTACAGAAAGTTCATTATTGAACTAGGTGTGATACCAGATGCGGCTGAGCCTCTGGCACTATTTTGTGATAACAATGGTGCTATTGCTCAGGCAAAGGAACCAAGATCACACCAGAAATCCAAGCATGTTCTAAGAAGATTTCACTTGATACGTGACATCATTAATAGAAAGGAAGTCAAGATCAGCCGAGTTCAGACAGATGATAATGTCGCTGATCCGTTGACAAAGCCACTCCCAAGGCCTAAGCTCGAGTTTCTGACTGAAGCTGTAGGCATTAGAGACATTGAAATGTAATCTAAATTTGAGTGGGAGTTTGAGGGCTTTATTTAGTTATTTGATATGTTCTTGTAAAACATTTTATGTTTAATGAAATTATTATTTCAAGATTATTTTAACTGTGATGAAATAATCGTTCCAAAATGATATGAACCATTTTATAGGTCATCGAAGTAAGTGACTTGATCTTGAGTCATCAAAGTCATTTAGCTTGATCATGAGACCCTATATTTGATAGATGGATTATATCATCCTGTCCCTAGTCAAAGGTCGTTGAAATTGGAACACCAACAACCGCGTGAGACTAGATTGATATGTGACTTATGACAAAGTCTCAGTGTGTCATAGATGCGCGGCATCAAAGTCAATACATAGGTGTATGTTGGGAACATACGACCGGACAAGACCCGATTATGAGAACTCTTCAGGATATTTATATCTGTGTCATAAGAGATTCTCACTACGACTATAGAGTATAGTCCTTAGACCTGAGTTCGCATGCATGTGACTGCACATGGACTGATGCACTTTGATCATTGTCTAACGCTGTCGTTCTGCGATAGTTATAAGGACCTTGTTTGGGTACATTATGAAATGAGTAGTTTACAGTGATGGAACAAGACGGAATTTGTCCCTCCAATATAGATGGAGTGAATATCTCTAGGCCAATCGGAGATTTGAATACTGGAAAATGCATGGCCATGCTCAAACGGACTGTCCCGAGTCGTTTGGATTGTCAGTATCAAATCAGAGTCCGATGAACAAGATTAGGCTTTATAAGGATGACACTAATCTTGCCTTATGACTAATCGAGATATTGAGACAAAAGGATTATGAATACAGAGATTCCAGTACAAGTGGGAGATTGTTGGAATTGTGTCCAGTAATCTCGGTACTGTCTCTAGAAAGTAAGAGTATGTCAATGATCAGACATAAGTCATATAATACTGGGGGTCATGATGGCTTGCTAGAGTCCGCTCATGATCTATAAGTCTTGGACTTATTGCCTTTATTATATGATCCCATATGGGTCACACGCCTAAGCTAACAGGAAAATGTGTAGGAACGGCTTAGCAGAAGTACGGTAAAAGTGCCAGGCATTTGTCGTACTAAGTGAGAGATTAATGGGTCTGATTAAATCCAAGGGATTTAATCAGATTGGTATTTGGGCCCAAAAGCCCAAAAGGAAATAGACAAGTTTTATAATTAAAACTTAAGTCTGATTTTTCCTCCTAACCCTAATCCCCTGCGATTTTTCTCTCTCTCTCTGCGCCTCCCACAGCTTGGTCTAGCAGCCTCTCTTCCTGCTTGGTGTGCGTGTGTGAACCTCTGGAGGAGTTATCACTTGGTGGCTCTCTGATCTCTGACCTGTTCTCTCTTTCCGCTGCATAAACAGGTAAAAGGTGAGATCCATAAAGTTTCTATTCAAGAGAACCTAGATCCACATGTTTAGGACTGTTTAATCTGAAGAACTGAATCAGGATTAACACCAAAACATCCTTTCACATTAGATACCAGTTCTTTCTCTCAGCCACGAGATTTTTTTGGGGGGTATGTGAACATCTTGTTTGGTGTAGGATCCCATGTTTGTTCAAGTGAGATTTGATTCTTTGGCTTGTATACTCTCCTCCCTTATCTGATCTAAACACTTTGATCTTGGCATTAAATTAATTCTTAACATAGTTTTGAAAGTTTATAAACGCCTCAAAAACCCTATGCTTAGATGGAAGCAATGTTACCCAAGTATATTTCGATTTTTCATCTATGAATGTCACAAAATACTTCTTCCTATCTCTAGACTTACAAGGTGAGGTCCAAACATCAGAATGCACTAGATCAAAGCAATTTTCATAGATAGTAGTTGATTTAGGAAAGATAGTTCGACAATCTTTGCAAAAATACAAGCTTCACAAGTTGAATGATCAAAGCTAACATTAGGCAACATTAAGCTAATAGCACGAGCATGAGGATGTCTTAGTCTATCATGCCATATGACATTTTGATTTGAAGAAAAACAGGAATTAAAAGCTAAGGTATCCAGATTGCTTGGAGATGTGTCTTCAAGGAGATACAACCCATCTTGTGTACCACCTCTTCCAATAACCTTTCCATTCTTAATATCCTGAAAGCAAACTTCATTAGGCCCAAAAATAACATTGCAATTCAAGCCGTTTGTTATTCTTTTAACCGACAGCAAGTTAGACTTAAACTTAGGAACAAAGAATGCACCACTATCCTTGTTAAAAAATCTCAACTTTCTTGTTCCTACAATAGGAATACCTTGACTATCACCAATAGTTACTCTACTTAGGGCATGTTTAATGTCTTTTAACAACTTAGCATTACTAATCATGTGGTGAGATGCTCCTGAGTCTACTACCAAGTTCTGATCGTTTTTAGCAAGTAGTTTATGAGACAATAGAGTACCAGAGAGTTTAGAGGCATAACCCTTGATAAGATCCTCCAAATCACTCCTTCTCATATAATCAGTGTTGGTGATGAGTGCAAGTTCTCCTCCTTGAGTGGACAAATTTTCATGCTAATTCACAGCCTCTTGAGAGATGTTGGCCCTTGAGTCCTTGAACTTGGATGGCTTGAGATGAGGGTGGAGGATCCAGCACTTGTCCTTGGCGTGACATTTCTTCTTGCAATGTTCACAGAAGACAACCTTCCTTTCCTTTTTCTTGAACACACTCTTGTTGGTAGTAACAAGCTCGCATTTTCCTCCAAACAGCCTAATGCTCCCTTGTTCCTTTTGGATCCTTGAGCACACTCTTCATAGTCAGGAAGAGTAGTCTCCCTTAGAATGGACTTGATAACATCATTTTAGATTCAGATTGAGAAGGAGTCCAAAGATCTTGTCTTGCTCCTTCCTTTCATTAAGAACCTTTGGGTCCATGGTGCTTGGCCTTAACATGTCAAGATCAGACAAAGCAGATGAGAACTTCCCAAGATACTTGGTGAACTGACAATCCTCTTGGTGAAGGTCATTGATTGTCTTCTTCACTTGATACACACGGCTGAGGTCGGATACATCACCATACACCTTCTTGAGAGTGTCCCAAAGTGATGTAGCAGTTTCACAATGGGAGTAAGCTTCAAGGATGGAGGAATCCAGTGAATTTTGAAGGAAAACAAGAACTTACTAGTCTTCTTGAAACAACCTTGCCTCCTCCTTCTTTTTTTCCTCTTCTTTCTTCCCCTTTGGATCTTCATCCGGCGGTGTCCTATCCTCAAGAATGTGCTCCCAAAGTCCTCTGCCACCGATTGTTGTCGTGGTTGTTCTCTGCCAGGTTCTGTAGTCTAAACCCTTGAGAACCACATGAATAACGGTAGGCTTGAGGCTTGAGTTCACTTGGAAAGTATCTTCCATGGATGCAGTTGGGAAAGCTTAAGAACAAAGATGAGAATGGAGTAGAAACAGAGAGAGAATAGAGAGTTTGAACCGTGAGAATGGAAGAATGAAGAGAGAATCATTGAACGATAACACTATTTTGCTCTGATACCATGTTGGGTTTTTAGATTTTTGATTAAGAGATTTGTTGAGGGTGAAGAGAGAATATGTAGATTGAGAAAGGGAAAACCTCCCAAAAAGATTGTTATTGAGCTCAGCGGCTGGATACAACTTAAATAGCATACAAATGAGACATAAGGATTAACCTAAGTTAGATTGGAGACAAAACAGATGATACAACATGTCACTGAACCGTGGACATATGGTTGGGACCACAATGAGTGTGGCCCAACCTGTAGAAAAGCCCATCCTATTTGAATCCCAACGGTCTTCTCTTCATGTCAAAAGATTTTTACATTATCTGTCTCTGCATATTAGGCGCCTAACGAATGAACTCAAGTGTCAAATGTGCAAACCTCGTGCAGATTTTGAGAATGCACATACTTTGCACATTTGATATTCCATGATTAATATGTAGTACTCCTCTGCTCTTGTCTGGTATGAGGTTATCCTCCTTGAGCTGATAACTACATGTCTCTCCTTTGGTTATGCTCATCTTTGGTATCTTAGTCTTGTGGTCTAGTAACAAGTTCTTCATGGATGGAACTTCTCTCCAATGTTTCTTTATTCCTGCAATGATCTCAACTATATTGACAACAAATAAGCGCATCATCTATGAGATTGAAATTATATAGAGAGACATTGACATATTTAATTCAGAAGGATGGTGTTAGCTAATTCCAACATGGTATGTTCATTGTTTTCTTGAGCTCCACGATTGCTGTTTTCCTTCAGTCTAGATATGATTAAGGTTTCTCCTGAACTTTCACTAGATGGTGTGGTATCCTGAGCCACTAACTGATGTGAACCCATAGTAGTTCGCTCATGTTTTTCTACTAGATTGGCCAATGATGTAGTTTCTTTGGATTGCTTCTCTTCCTCTGCTTCCTTAGGGCCAGTATGGTGTATAACCTTGCCTCCATTCCGCTTGTAGATTTCTCTTCAAGCCTTATTCTTGGATCAAAATTACTTGGGAAGGACAAGTGCATAAATCTAGAACTGGAAATCATAAGATCATAATGAGATAATATATCCCTTTCTCTAAATATTTCTTTTTACTCTTCTAGTGAAGTTTCCTTTAACAATCTCTTAAGGGGAAAATTTGCAACAAAATGTCATTTCCTATGGCACTTATAGCATGTTCGTTTTTTGAGACCCAAATTATTCTTGGTTGCTACTGCTAGTTCATTCAAGATAGTTCTCTGTTTTTGGATCATCTAAAACTTGTTTAATCATGGAGGTACTTACCTGACCAAAACTCTGGTTGAGTTATGCCTCCTTTGATGACATGGTTTGTGAAGTTATGGTGCGATCTGGTGGCTCTTGTTGGGCTAGAATGTTGTTGGTAATGAGCTCTTCCTTGGTATAAAAAAACCTCTATTTTTAACCTTTGGCAAAGACAAGCACATTAATCTTGAAGTGAATTTTAGAACTAGGCTGTGATAAACAATCTCTAATTTTTGTGAATTCAATTTCAGTTCAAGTGATGCTAAATCAGTAACTAGTCTTTCTGGGGATGCAGAAGCAAAATGACCTCTCTTATGACATCTACATATTGGAATTGATTTAAGAGAGATTAAGTTCTTACTTTGGGGGTTTCCTTGTAGCTTACGTTGTGGTACTGAAATATGTGTAAGAGTTGCAGCTGGTGGCTTCTTCTACGTATGGTGTTGCTTAAGCTGATCTAAGTGTGGCTGAGGTGTTATCATCACTATCTTTGGTTGGCTGTGAGTTTGGTTCTTCTTCACAAAATCCTTATACATTCTGGATTTGAGATCTCCTCAATCTGTCACTGGCATGAAGGTGTAAGTGTTTTCTTTCAACCACCAAGTGTAGGTTGTTCCTAATAGGCATGATACTGCTTGTGACAACTTCCTCTTCTTGGGAATGTTGTTGGTGCGTAGCCACTACATCATATTGGGTTCCCATTGGAGATAAGTCTCAGGGTCACGTCTATGATCTGAAAATATTAAAGACTTAGTTTGGAAACTATCTCTCTTTCTTGTTTTTTTTTGAGCAGTCGTTGGTGGTGCAAGCTCTTGTTGGACTTGGCACAAAGTAGTGATGATTCTCTTCATGTGCTGGCCTGTTGAATCTCATGAATGATTATATCATGGGATGCTCCACAGTTTGCTTCTCCATAGGCATCTTCCTCCGTGTCTTTTTCATAGTCCTTTGAGTTTGAACTTGGCTGGCTCCGAGGGGTAGTTTTATGATGCTCTTGGTGGTGCGATCTGGATTTCTGGAGTAATGATCTGGGGGTTATGGGTCAAACCCTTCTCCATCTGTTTCATCTCTAATCTCCGTACTATCATAGCCATCTCTTTGCCAAGGTGGATACTCATAGTCATCCTGCTCATCATAATAGGCTAGGCTGTCTTCTGAATCTTCCATGGCTTAATACCTGAAGTTCAAGTTAACAAAATTATCAATCCATCAGCACACCCATCGTATAAAGGTTGATTTGCAAATTCTAAAGCTTAGAAAATGGCATCATTGTTTTCTTCGTAGATTGGTTCTTGGACATTTTTGGCACAGTCAAGTAAACTGTTAAAATATTCATTGGGATCATGGAACTCATCTATCGGAACTTGAATATTAGAATATTTATTCCTTGTTTCACGCCCCACCTGATGACTTGTCGATGCTTCACCTCTGTATTTACATTGTTCTCCGTGGTGCGTCCATAAATAAAAAAAAAATTGTAGTTTTTAGGATAAAAAATTCTCGACTAGCTCCATACCATTTTCCACTTTCTTTCCTAGGAAATTTCCATTGCTAGTGGTGTCAAGGAGTATCTTTATCTTTGACAAGACACCAAATTAATAAATAGAGACTCTTTCAAGAAATTGTGGTGTGGGCATTAAGTGTGATATCAACCCAAGAGCATGGGGAGGACATAAATAAACCAACCAAGACCCATGGAGAAAACCAACCTGAGCACATCATAGACATATGTTCATATCTTAGAGCATATCTTCCCAACCAGAGGAGTTAAGACATAAGAAAACCTGTTCCAGAGACCTAACACATCAATGAGTCACTGAGAAGTGGAAGTGGTTCAAAAGCTTTCCACATGAAGAAGTTATTGAAGTTACAAATAAGAAGATTTTCAATGGACCTGATGGAGACATACGACTACAAACTGAAGAAGTGCAACTCAACCAGAACGAATCAAGAAAAAGGTGACTAGTGATGTAATCTTGACTCATCAGGTAATCCAGGAGAATTGGAATCAGACCAATTTCGTTTCTGATGGAGAAGTTATTCAGGTTCTAAACCAATGGTTTCTGGACTTACCTTATTTGGAAGCTCATGGATTCAATAACTTCAAAAACATATTTGGAAACCTGGAGGGACATCTAAGCATTCAGGAGACACCTGTAACCATCCATGAGAGTCATTTATCATCTTACCATGCACCAGAAACCACACGATCAAGAGGATTCCCATGTTTGAGTACTTTCCTTTCTTGGATATATTCAAACTTGATGCCATAATTCTTAACGGCCATATATCCAAGACTTCTGCATTTTGGACGTGATCTACTCTTCAGAATGTCCCAGAGAAGCTCACCTATCCACTCAAACTATCTAGATACAAAGGATACATCACATTTCCTATTTTTGCCGATTTGGTCTTAATTGTCCAACGACTCTTTTCTATTAGCTATGCACGTTTATGTACTTATTTTAGAGCTTAGAATGCTATGTAAAGCTCTATATAAAGCTCATTTCGACCATATATACAATCCACCCTTTCAATCAAGTTAATAAATAAAATCATTTTGTTTCAAAGAGCGTTTCTTTGAGTTGGTTCATTTCATTAGATTCTAAGTGTGAGAGATACTTATAATCTATTTATATCTATATTAAGGCTTGTTTGTATGATTCAAGCATCCTTGATTCCCCACAGATTGAGAGAGTCAATCATCCCACCAAATTCCGCAAGGCTTGGCTTTGAATCATCTGATCATCAAGTGATCTTGGCTTGGAGTGATTATGAGGCTACATCATCATGTTCTCATCATAGTGATATAGCCTTCAAACCTCTCTCATACCTCATTTAAGGTCTCATTGTTGCATTGAGGAAATATTGTGATATCATTCCTAAACTTAGTTGTCCTGGAGCTCGAGAAGAACTTGGAGAGAAAGCCTTCTTACAATCATTCCTTGAAGTGATAGAACCCTTTGGGAAGTTATTTTCCCACCAGTGTTCCTTATCCCCGAGAGAGAAGGGGAAGAGCCTAAACTTGAAGCTTTGTTTGGACACTTCGTTTATCTTGGTCATCCCACAAATCCTATCGAATAAGTTTAAGTGGCCTAGGGAAACAACAACACCATGGACTATTTTTCCTTTAACCATAGAGATGAGGCTTGTCTTGATCTAGATATGGTTTTTCTAATCCGGAGGAGGAAGGATATCTTGGCGATTCATGTGAGGGTTAGGAATATCACCCACTACAATATGTCTACCTCTCCTAGGTGGATGCACATGCAGTCCCACACCTTGAACATCCTCAGCTTATTGGAGTGGAGGAGGAGGCTGTGACAAGTTCTCAGCATGATCAAGTAGAGTTCCTTGTCTAGCATGATCTTGATGTCCTTGGCCACCATGATCTTGATGTACAGCTTGTTGATCCAAACCCAACCGCATGATGTGCTCTACTCTTTGCTTTTGATTTATTTCTCTATCTTCTCTTTCTAAGAGCTGAATGTTGTCCAAAGGTTGAACCAAGTGTCTGTGAACTCTAAACCTTTTGATCATTCATCTATAAGAATCAGAAGAATAGACAAGTAAAAATAATAGTAATGTAGTAAATAAGAACTTAGTCTCAAAAGGATGTAAAATCCTAATGACTAAAACTAAACTCAATTGGCAACAGTGCCAAATTGATACATATACGATTCAAGATCATCCATCACTCAAAGATACTAGAAAGTTGTCAATGTGGTATAACTGAGGTTGGAAAATCCAAATGGGTTAATCTAGTGCACTGGGAAAGCATACAACTCTCTAAGCTAAGATAATTCAAGTTAAGAGTTTGAATTCTTGCAATCTTAAGTATTGAAGGCAATAAAGCAATAAGTAAGCAAGAACAAGCAAGAGAAAATCAAAATTGAAGTAAGACAATTATAAAAGAAGGGTCTTAGTTAGTTAAGCTAATCACATTTCCATTCTCACAACCTTTTGCTAATCATGCAATTATTCAACTTACATTATAGAATTACAAGATAAGCATGCAATTCATTCAATCAAATTACAATTTAGCAAGCTAATCCTTAGGCTAAGAATACTACTCAAAACTAATCCTTTTCCTAGGCATTCATTTTTTTTTTGTTAATTACCTAATCAAGATCAAACTTTGATTTGTGAAAAGAATAATCATCAAGCATTTAAATCATGTTCTAAATATCAATAAACATCTTAGACATCTAATCCCTTAGGCTAAGAAATTAGAGAATTACTTTCTTGGATCATAAAAGAAAGTGATTACAAAGTTTAGAACCCGAAAAAGGAAAAAAAAATCTTAAGAGAGAAAAAGATGCTTAAATCTTAGGCTAAAAGAGTATTATAAGAAGGGACTTCGAACCGGGTCAACCCCGGAAAAACCAGAGCTTTACCCATTTTTTTGGGTAATGCAAAATATGGGAAGCTTAAATCTTCCAAGGTCTGGCCGATGGCCCCCAATTGTTGGGCAGGAATGGTCGACACTTAGCTGAGGATTATGGTCGATACATCTGCTGGAGATAAAATGGTTGCGGCAGAGCTATTTGTATCGGGTGTAGCTCATCCGATGGAGTCTAGTCTAGTCAATGGGTGAGCATCAGTTGGCCCTTGTCAGATAGATGAGACCGAGGAAATTGCTGGATAAACAATGGTCTTGGCTGAGCTGCTTACTCGGGTAGAGCGTAGTCGATATTGGCCAGGTAAATGGGCGTGTATCGGACAAGGACTATCCAAGTCATGAGCCGATAAAACTTCTGATAAAATGGATTTGCAGATGGGGTGGTTGCATCATGTTAAATATGGCTGATGTTGCTAAGTTGATAGGTGTACAACATATCATGTTGGGCCGATAGCAATGTCCGATATATCAAGAACTTGGCTCCTTCTTATCAGTTCTTTCCCTCTTGATACGAAATACATCTCATGGTATAAATCTCGTCTCCAATCTTCATGAACTCTCCAAAGCTCCAAAATTTACTTTAAAAGACTCGAAAAGAACATAAAACATGCAAAAATCTATTGTAGTCACGTTAAGTCCTAAATGAATGATTTCATAATCAAATGGCTAAGAATGGATACAAATACATAAACACTAGGAAAATATAAATGCTAAAAACCGGTAAATTATGCTACTAACAATTCACACAGTGGTGCTCGCCTATGAAGATCGTGTTAGAAGCGAAGAACAAAATCTCGTTCATCGATGGATCCATGTCTCGCCTGGAAGCATGTAATCCTCTGTTTTGGACTTGGGCTAGGTGATAGTATGGTTAAGTCGTGGCTGCTTAACTCTGTTTATAAAAAGATTATGGTAGTATTTTGTCTTTCTATGATGCTTTTGAAATGTGTACTGATCTGCATAATCATTTCCATAAGACAAATATACCTTGCACCTTTCAACTTGTTCAACAACTCCAAGATCTCCATTAGGGATCCATGGATTTATCTTCATACTATACTACACTGCTCTGCAGGCTTTCTGGGATAATCTAGATGGATCTGAACCATTTGAACTGTGTCTTTGTTGTAACACTCCTCACTGTGTTAGTCAACGTTCTATTAAAGACGAGTTAGAAAGAAGGAGAATTATCAAATTTATGGCTGGCCTAAATTAGAAGTATTTGGTCATTAGAAGTCATATAATTATGATGAAACCTTTGCTCGATATAGTTGAGATTTGCAACATCCTTGATCAAGTTGACAATATAATAATGTCTCTGATTCAAATGTGTTTCAAATCAACAATGATTTAACTCATTGTGGTGTGATCACTAAGTCTTCTTCAACACATCATGGTGTGATGACTAAGTCTTCTTAAACGGTTCATTCCCACTGTGGATACGCTGGCCACAATGCTGATCATTGTTATAAGTTACATGGTTATCCTGTTGGTTAGAAGAAGGGAAAATGGAGCCCTGATAAGTCTCAACAATTTAAGTCTTTTGGTACTGCTGCGACTATGTATGCTTTATCCAATACTCGTTCTGGCCTAGACAGTCTTTTTGGTAACATGAGTAAGGATCAAATTCAGCACTCATCGTATACTTCAGTGCCCAACAGAAATTTAAGCCTCATACATCCTCGAACAACATCTCTTCCTCGATCTGTCATAAAATTTATCCCTTCGGCATATGTTTCTCTTCCTCCACATTCATTTTCATTGGTATTCTTAGTGTCTTTGAATGTGTGACTGACATAAACACATGGATCGTAGATTTGGATGTAACACACCATATCGTTGATCTTGATACATATGTTATTCATTTTTTGAATTTACCTAGTGGTTCAACTATCAGAGTTGGTGGAGTTGGTAGTGTGATAGTTAATGTTGATATTAAGATGAATAATGTTTTGTGTATTTCTGAATTTAGATTGAACTTATTGAGCGTCAGTTCTTTGACTTCTGACAATGGATGTAGAGTGATATTTGATTTTTGTTGTTTTAAATACATGATCTTACCAAGGATTTTTTGATAGGAATATTGAGATGAAGACCTAAGAGATTCATCAATGTGCAAAATCAGGGCACAAAGTGAACACTCCGAATATGTTTGGTCAACACAACCGTTGGCAAGTATGGGCTAAAGAATAAAGGATCAGAATCATTTATGAGAGATCAGGAGTAAGAGCAGGGTCTGAGGGATCAAAAGTAGCCAGTAGGACAAGTCACTTTCACCAAGAAACAAGCGCAGACCCGTCCTTGTCCAATATAGCTGTTGTGTCCCCTCTCTCTCCCCTCTGAGTTTTTTTGTCCTCTTTCCATTTGTATATTTTGAATTCCTCTTCCTTAAACCTAGTATCTCAGTCTATTTAAAGACTTGTAAAGCTTATGAATGAATTACACTCTTGGGAGCCTTTCCCACACACTTCTCATTCTCTCTCTCTTGCTAACCCTAATTCTCTCTCTCTTGCGATTCGAGTTTGTTCTTCATTTCTATCTAAGTTAATATTCACGTTCTTACATGGTATCATAGCTTAAAAGCTCCCGTACCTAATCTCTACTTCCGCAAAACTCTTTAATCTCTCATTCTTCCTTTACTCTTTTTCTTGTTCTTGAAGCGATTCTGTCTCATCTCTTTAAAACTCTCTTAAATCAGTTTCTTCTTGATATGCCATCCTGTCTAAATCATGGAGAACTCAAGAGTGTTGATACCAGTTACTCTCAAAGGGGCTAACTATTTGGTATGGGTTAGGATGGCCAAGTCTGCCCTTGATGGCCGTGGGTTGTGGAAGCATGTCATGAGTAGTACAGCTCCAAACCAGATGATTAAAGCTGGAGCTAGAGCTGGTGCTGAAGCAGGTGAAAAGGCTGGTGCTGAAGCTAGCGCAAAGGCTGGTGAAGTTGGTGGGGAAGATTTTTCTGTCAATGAAGAGCTTTGGGTTCACGGAGACCAGAATGTACGATCCATTCTACAAAGCTCTCTTGAACATCAATCTTGGAAGGTTACTCTTACTGTGAAACCGCCAAAGACCTTTGAGATACACTTGAGAAAGTGTATGGCAACAAGTCTAATCTAACCAGGGTGTTTGAAGTCAAGCTTGCTCTCAACAACCTTTATCAGGAGGACATGGAGTTCAAGGCTCACTTTGGAAAGTTTAGGTCCTTATGGGCTGAGTTGGAGATGTTGAGGCCAAGTTTTGTGGATTCTCTTGTTCTAAGTGAAAGGCGTGAGCAGGACAAGGTCTTTGTCCTCTTGCTTACCTTGAATCATTCTTACCACAACCTCATCCAACACATCTTCAGGTTGGAGACACTTCCATCTTTAGATGATGTGTGTTCACAAATTCAAAAGGAGAATGGTTCCTTTGGATTGTTTGGTGGAAAAGGAGAGCTTGTCACAGCAAACAATGGTGTGTACAAGCAGGAAGAGTGGAAGGTGGTGGTGTGTGATCATTGAAATATGAATGGTCATCTCAGGAACAAGTGATGGACGCTTTACCCTCACCTTAAGCCTAAGAACCTCAAAGGCGGCAACAACACCAACCGGTTCAGGGAACAAAGAGCACACTTCTCCAATGGAGCAGCTGAGCATGATGTCCTGGTCCTTCAATAGGCATGGTTGTGAGTAATGAAGAAAGAGCCATGGTTGTTTCCACTCCAGTGATGGCAGTTCATGATGATGTGGTCAGGAGATCAGACTTTGATTCACTCATCAAAGCTCTCAAAGACAACTTTGGTAATGCACTTGGTAACTCTCTTCATGCATCAACTAGCTCTAGGCCTTTAATTGTTGATTCAAGAGCTTCACATCATATGATTAGTGACTCTAACTTGATCAGTAATGTGAAACCAGCCTTACGGAATGTTGTTATTGCAAATGGAGATAAAGTTCCTGATAAAGGCATAGGAAACCTTAAGCTATTTGATAAAGAGTCCAAAGCATTCTACATGCCTAGTTTCACTTCCAATCTGTTATCTGCCAAGCGTGTTGCTACTGACCTTGATTGAAATTTTATTTTTAGCCCTAATGATGTGATTTTTCAGGATATTAAGACTAGTAGGTTGCTTGGGAGAGGTGTGAGTAAGGATGAGCTTTACATGCTTGAAGACACTTCTCTTGCTTCTTAATTATCCCCATTTGATTCTGAACTTGTTTCTGCGTTTAGTTCCAATTTTGATTTAGTTAATGACTCTATTTGGCATGCTAGGCTAGGCCATCCTCACTCTAGGGCCTTAGGATTGTTAATGCCTAATGTTTCTTTTAAGAATGATGAGAGTGAGACTTGTATACTTGGTAAGCATTGCAAGTCTGTATTTCCATCTTCTAAAACTATCTATGAAAGTTGCTTTGATCTTGTTCACTCTGATGTATGGACTGCACCATGTGTATCTAGAGAGAACCATAAATACTTTGTTACATTCATTGATGAAAAATTAAAATCCACATGGATAACTCTGATTCAATCAAAGGATAGTGTCTTAGAAGCATTTGTGAACTTGCAGAACTATATCACTAACCATTTCAATGCCAAGATCAAAATTTTTAGATCAGATAATGGTGGGGAGTACATTGGTCATGCCTTCAAACAACACCTATCCAAGCATGAAATCCTCCATCAAACAAGCTGTTCATACACTCCACAACAGAATGGAGTGGCTAAGAGAAAGAACAAACATCTAATGGAGGTTGCAAGATCCATGATGTTTCATACCAATGTTCCCAAAAGGTTTTGGGGAGATGCTGTCATGGCAGCATGTTATTTGATCAATAGGATTCTAACTAAAATCCTACATGATGTCTCTCCATATCAGGTATTAAACAAAACCAATCCATCCATTAATCACTTAAGGGTGTTTGGTTGCATGTGTTTTGTTTTGATCCCAGGAGAACAAAAGAATAAGCTTGAGACAAAGAGTACAAGAGCTATGTTCATTGGGTATTCAACAACTCAAAAAGGATACAAATGTTATGTACCAGAAACAAGAAGAGTTTTGGTATCAAGGGATGTGAAGTTCATGGAAAACAAAAGCTTCTACAATGATAAAAGATGGGATGACTTGAAGGATCTCTCCCAAAACCCTTCTGACCGAGTAATCAACCTAAGGATCATATTAGAAAACTTGGGTATTGATCAAGATAAGAGTAAGGTTGATTTTCCAAAGAAAGATGTGGCTGTGGAGAACTCAGAAGCTACTAATCTTGATCATGAGGGAGGCAATCAAGAACCAGAGATGGTACAAGAAGACTTGGACCAAGCCGGTTCTATCATTCATGATCAAGATGCAGTGGCAAGTGATGTAGAGGATCATGTGGATATAGAGCAGGAACAAGAGCCACAACAAGATCCACAGCCGGTTCAAGCACTAAGAAGGAGTACAAGAATAAAGAAAGACCCTTCTGAATGGAAGAACACAAGAGTATACTTCAACAGCAATGCAGTAGCTCATCCTATCCAAGCAGTTTGTTCCATGACTCACTTTCCCCAAGAACATCAAGTGTTTGTTGGAAAGTTGGATTAAGGACAAACCCCAACAACTTATGAAGAATCTAAGGGGCATAAGGAATGGATGGATGTTGTGATTGATGAAACCAAAGCAATGGAGCACAATTAGACTTGGTATGAGGCATATCTTCCAAAGGGAAAGAAGCCTGTGAGTTCTAAATGGGTCTTCACCATCAAGTATAAGAGTAATGGGGAAATTGAAAGGCACAAGGCAAGGCTGGTTGCAAGAGGGTTTACTCAGACCTATGGGAAAGATTACTTAGACACCTTTGCACCAATAGCTAAGTTACACACGGTTAGGATCATTCTCTCATTGGCAGCCAATCTAGAGTGCGATCTTTGGCAAATGGATGTCAAGAATGCTTTCCTTCAAGGTGAACTAGAAGATGAAGTGTACATGACACCTCCTCCTGGTCTTGAAGACACGGTTACACCAGGAAAGGTTCTTAGACTCAAGAAGGCGATATATGGATTGAAACAATCACCTAGAGCTTGGTACCACAAGCTGAGCTCAACTCTAAAGGATAGAGGATTTCAGAAATCAGAAGCTGATCACACTCTCTTCACCATTCATATCCAGGAAGGTATAGTTGTCATTCTTGTATACGATGATGATATCATCATATCAGGAAGTGACAACAAAGGTATTCAAGACACTAAAGACTTTCTTAAATCAATATTTGATATTAAGGATCTTGGTGAGCTAAAGTACTTTATAGGGATAGAAGTGTGTTGATCTAAAGATAGACTCTTCTTGTCCCAAAGAAAGTACACACTTGATCTATTGTCTGAAACAGGAAATCTAGGATGCAAACCTGCAAAAACACCTCTTGAAGATGGCTACAAAGTCATGAGAGAAGGGGATATTGAAGATAGCAAACCGTTTGATGATATCACACAATACAGAAGGATGGTTGGTAAGTTTATCTATTTGACAATTACTAGACCTGATATTTGTTTTGCTGTGAATCAGGTGAGTCAACACATGCAAGATCCTAAGATGCACCAATGGAACATGGCAGAAAGGGTATTGAAGTATCTTAAAGGAGCTCATGGCCAAGGCATATGGATGGGGTGCAATGGAAGCTCAGACATTGTTGGTTATTGTGATGCTGATTGGGCTGGAGATAGAGTTGATAGGAGATCAACAACCGGCTATTGCACCTTCATTGGAGGCAACTTATTAACTTGGAAGAGCAAGAAGCAGAAGATTGTCTCATGCTCTAGTGCTGAAGCTAAGTATAGAGCCATGAGAAAACTCACAACTGAGTTGATATGGATCAAGGCGCTTCTAAAGGACTTGGGGATTGAGTCATCATAACCTATCACAATGCATTTTGATAATCAAGCTGCTATCCACATTGCATCTAAATCAGTCTTCCATGATAGGACCAAGCATATTGAAGTTGATTCTCCCAAAGTCAGACAGATGGTGGAGCAAGGAGTGATCTTACCTTGTTACACAAGAAGTGAGGAGCAATTGGCTGATATCTTCACTAAGGAAGCAAGTCAGAGGGTTTGTAAGTCCATCCATTCAAAGCTAGGGCTCATGGACATTCCTCAATCATGTACTCCTAAACCTTGAAGCTTACACTCCTTTTCCCTAAGTATAGTTTTATCCCAAGAGGTTTTCAATACTTAGGTTCTTAATGATGTGAGTGTATTGAGATGAAGACCTAAGAGATTCATCAATGTGCAAAACCAGGGCACAAAGTGAACACTCCAAATATGTTTGGTCAACACAGCCGTTAGCAAGTATGGGCTAAAGAATAAAGGATCATAAGCATTTATGAGAGATCAGGAGTAAGAGCAGGATCTGAGGGATCATAAGTAGAGAGTAGGACATGTCACTTTCACCAAGAAACAAGCGCAGACATATCCTTGTCCAATATAGCCGTTTTGTCCTCTCTCTCTCCTCTAAGTTGCTTTGTCCTCTTTCCATTTGTATATTTCGAATTCCTCTTCCTTAAACCTAGTATCTCAGTCTATTTAAAGACTTGTAAAGCTTATGAATGAATTACACTCTTGGGAGCCTTTCCCACACACTTCTCATTCTCTCTCTCTCGCTAACCCTAATTCTCTCTCTCTCTCTTGCGATTCTAGTTTGTTTTTCATTTCTATCTAAGTTAATCTTCACATTCTTACAAGGAAGAGGTAACCAAATGGCAAATCTATATGTTCTAGAGATTGAAGATCCAATCTCTGGAGATTCAGCTTTTGAAGCCATTGTTCTTGCTTCTTTTCTTTCAAACTTTGTCATAGATGCTTATGTTTGGCATCAAATACTTGGCCACACTTCTTTTGAGCGCATATATATTCTTTTAGATGTTCTTGGGATTTTTAAAACTAAGAATAAAAGATTATTGCATTGCGATATTTGTTAAAAGGCCAAACAAAAGAAGTTACCTTATCCAAACAGATGAAATATATGTTTTTCACCATTTGAATTGGCACATATTTGAATTGGTACAAGTACTTTTTAACGATTGTAGATGACCACACAAGAGTCACATGGTTTTATCTTTTTGCGACTGAAGAGTGATGTTCTTGTTGTCTTTCCGGAATTCATGTCCACGGTGGAATGAAAATTTGATTCAAAAGGTGAAGTCATTACACTCTGATAACACGCTGGAGCTGAGGTTTGATGCCTTATTCAAGAAAAATGGCATTATATCCTACCACTCTTGTCCAAAAACACCAAAGCAGAACTCTATGGTTGAAAGGAAGCACCAACACATCCTAAACGTTGCAATTGTTAGAATATGAAGTTTAGAGTAGGAGAATAAGGTAGAGTGAGAGAGAACACTCAAGTAACCGATTAGGGTTCTTGTGTGCCGAAGAGAGAGAGAGAGAGAGAGAGAGAGAGATAAGAGATAGGCGGCTATTGAGAAGTATAAACCCCAATATGATTCATAAAAAGTGTTTACAAGACATTATATATGAGTTATAAAAGCTAGGGATACCAAAGGAATAAAGAATGAATACTAAGAGTAAGAACAAAAGAGTGTCTCGGCGGTATAGGCTTCAAACGGTCACAAGTTTAGTGATAGCTCCTTGTCTTAGACAGAGATGATAGTGATTGGTCCATGCGGTCCTGGGAGTTGTAATTAATGTTCTGCATTCGCTGATCTTTCCCAAAGAGGTATGAGGCAAGACCGAGATGAGTTGTTGTAGTACAAGTTTAGATTCCTCAACTTTACTCATGGATATCAACCGGGTCCATCTTGAACATTATCACAGAATGCACAACCTTTGCACAATGATGTCTTGTACATTTTATGATCTCCAATTCAATACTCCCCCTCAAGCTTGAATTCAAGGTTTGAATCAAGCTTGGAGATCTACCTCATTAATAACCTTCATGAAGAAAACCACATGGGATAAAACTTCATGAAGGGAAAAAGAGTTTAGTCTCCACGGTCTTAGAGGATTCATGAAGAGTAATGAGTCCAAGCTTTGTGTGAATGGACTCACACACCTCCAAGCTAGCTGCCTTGGTGAAGACATCAACTATTTGTTCTTCACTCCTTGTGAAGCATGGCAGCACCACTCATTGCTCAATCATCTGCCTAACCATGTGACAATATACTTCTATGTGCTTGGTCCTTTCATGGAAGATTGAGTTTGAGGCAATGTGAATGGCTGCTTGGTTGTCACAATGCATGTTGATTGGCTTTGATGTTTCAATTCCCAAATCCACAAGAAGAGCTTTGATCCATGCCAACTCGGTTGCTAACTTCCTCATTGATCTATATTCAGCTTCAGCACTTGGGCATGAGACTATCTTCTGCTTCTTGCTCTTCCAAGTGACTAGGTTGCCTCCAATGAATGTGCATTATCCTGTAGTAGACCTCTTGTCCACTCTATCTCCTGCCCAATCAGCATCACAATACCCAACCACTTATGTGCTCCCATTGTATCCCATCCAAATGCCTTGACCAGGTTCTCCACTTAGGTATCTAAGTATTCTTTCAACCATATTCCAGTGATGCATCTTGGGAGCTTGTATATGTTGGCTTACCTGGTTCACTGCAAAACATAGATCAGGTCTGCTTATGGTTAGATAAATGAGCTTACCAACCATCCTCATGTACTGTGTAATGTCCTCAAATGGCCTGTCTTCAATCTTCCCTCTCTTATGACTTTGTAGCCTTCCTCTAGAGGTGTTTTAGCCGGTTTTGATCCTAGCTTTCCTGCTTCAGACAACAAATCAAGTGTGTACTTTCTTTGAGATAAGAAGAGTCCATCATTAGATCAACAAACCTCTATCCCAAGAAAGTACTTTAGAGCACCATGGTATTTTATATCAAAAACAGATTTGAGGTAAGCCTTAGTGTCTTGTATATCTAACTTGTTGCTTCCTGATATAATAATGTCATCAACATACACAAGAATGACAATGATACCTTCCTGATCTTGAAGAGTGAACAAGGTGTGATCTGCATTAGACTTCTTGAATCCTCTTTGCATAAGTGTTGAGCGCAGCTTATGATGCCAAGCTCTAGGTGATTGTTCCAGTCCATAGATAGCCTTCTTGAGTCTTATCACCTTCCCTGGTTTAACAATGTCTTCAAGACCAGAAGGTGGTGTGATATACACCTCATCTTCAAGCTCCCCTTAAAGAAATGCATTCTTGATATCCATTTGCCAAAGTTCCCAATCAAGGTTTGTTGCCAAAGACAACATGATCCTAGCAGTATGAAGCTTAGCTACTGGGGCAAAAGTGTCCAAGTAATCCTTTCCATAGGTTTGAGTAAAACCTCTTGCAACCAGCCTTGCCTTGTATCTCTCAACCTCCCCATTACTTCTGTACTTGATAGTGAATACCCACTTAGAACTCACTGCCTTCTTTCCTTTGGGAAGTTCTACCTCATACCAAGTCTCATTGTTTCCCTTGGCTTCTTCATAGGTTGTTGGCACTTTTTCTTGATCCAACTGCCCAATGAACACTTGATATTCCAAGGGTACATGAGCTAGTGCGCACACTGCTTGAGTAGGATGGGCCACTGCATTGCTGTTGAAGTAAACTCTTGTCTTCTTCCATTCTGAAGGATCCTTCCTCTCCCTTGTGCTTCTTCTTAGCACTTGAATTGGACGATTAGTTGGCTGCTCAGTCTCTCAATTCTGCTGATCCAACTCATCAGATTCTATCTCATGCTCCTCAACACCATCTTGATCATGTGTAACAGAATCAGATTGCTGCGATTGTGCTGATTCTTGAGCTGATTCTTAAGTGTCCCCTTCTTGATCAAGATGGTGTTCTTGCACAACTTCTGATGATGACTCAGGTACTCAAGGAGCAGGAACTTCCTTGGCCGGTCCCTTTGGTTGACTAATACCAAGACTTTCCATGATGATCCTTAGGTTAGTGGCTCGGTCTGATTGAGAATTGGGAAGATCCTTCAAGTGATCCCAATTCTTCTCCTCATAAAAGATTTTGGATTCCATAAACTTGACTTCTCTTGATATCAACACCTTTATAGTCTCAGTAACATAGCACTTATACCCTTTTTGTGTGATGGAGTATCCAATGAACATGGCTTTAATACTCTTAGCATCTAGCTTATCTCTTTGTTTTCCTCGTATCAACACAAAACAAATGCACCCAAAAACACGTAAGTGATCAACTGATGGATTGGATTTGTTTAGTACCGAAATGGGGATTGATCAAGAAGAACTCTTGTAGAAGTTCTATTGATCAAGTAACAAGCTGTCATGACTGCATATCCCCAAAACCTCTTAGGAACACTCTTATAGAACATCATGGACCTTGCCACCTCCATCAAGTGCTTGTTCTTCCTCTCAGCTATCCCATTCTGTCGTGGAGTATAAGGATAACTTGTTTGATGAATGATCCCATGCTTGGATAAATGTTGTTTGAAGGCATGGCTTATGTATTCTCCACCATTGTCTGATCTAAAAATTTTGATCTTAGCATTGAAACTGTTAGTAACATGGTTCTGAAAGTTCACGAAAGCTTCTAACACCCTATCCTTAGTTTGCAAAAAGGTTATCCAAGGGTATTTATATTTTTCATCAATGAATGTGACAAAGTACTTGTGATTTTCTCTAGATACACACGGGGCAGTCCAAACATCAGAATGAACAAGGTCTAAGAATTTTTCATAGATAATTTTAGAGATAGGAAAAACAAACTTGCAATATTTTCCAAGAATACAAGCCTCACAATCATCATTTTTGAAAGAAACAAAAGGTAATAAGAGTCCTAAAGACCTATAGTGTGGATGTCCTACCCTAGCATGCCAAACAGAATCATCCACACCAACATAAGTAGATAAAGCAGTAGATAATTCAGAAGATGGGTTAGTGTCTTCAAGCATGTAAAGCTCATCCTTTGTAACACCTTTCCCAAGCAACTTACTTGTCTCAATATCCTGAAAAACCACATCATTAGGACTGAAAATAACATTGCAATTAAGATCAGTAGTTACTCTCTTCACAGATAATAAGTTTGATGTAAACCTAGGCATATAGAAAGCTTTTGATTCTTTGCTAAACAAGTTAAGATTTCACATGCCTTGAATTGGAATTTTATCACCATTTGCAATCACAACATTACAAAGAGCAGGTTTAATATTTTCTATCAACTTAGAGTCACTGATCATATGATGGGATGCTCCTGAATCAACAATTAATGGTCTGGTTCTATTTGATGGAAAGAGAGAGTTACCAAGAGTCATACCAGAGTCATACCAGAGTTCTCCTTTAGAGCTTTGATAAGAGCTTCAAGGTCTGACCTCCTTACCACATCATTCTTAACAGGCATAGCAGGAGATTGATGAATCACCATTGCCCTTCCTTCCTCACCAGGCTGCATTGAAGATTAACCAGGTTCAGAGGCTCTATTGGAGAAGTTTTCTCTTTGATCTTTGAACCGGTTGAAAGAGGATGGCATGAGGTGAGGGTGAAGGCGCCAGCACTTCTCTTTGAGATGTCCACTCTTCTTGCAATGTTCACAAAACTAGACTGGTCTCTTATCAACACCATTGCCTTGCCTTTCTTCATGTCTGAAGGTACTCTTATTGGCAGTTACTAGCTCAAGCTTTCCACCAAAGAGCCCAAAAGATCCCTGCTCCTTTTGAATTTGAGCACAAACATCATCCAAGGTTGGAAGTGTCTCTGCCCTTAGCATATGCTGAATCAGGCTGTTGTAGGATGAGTTCAGAGTCAATAGGAGGGCAAACACCTTATCTTGTTCCCTTCTTTCATGGAGAACAAGTGGATCAACAATAGCTGGTCCCAACATCTCCAACTCTGCCCACAAAGCTCTGACTTCCCAAAGTGTTGTTTGAACTCCATGTCTTCTTGGTGAAGATTGTTTATAGCAAGCTTGACCTCAAACACTCTGCTCAGGTTGGACATATTCCCATAAACCTTCTTAAGAGTATCCCCCAGATCCTTACATGTTTCACAATAAGAGTAAGCTTCCAAGAGAGAGGACTCAAGAGAGCTTTGGAGTATGGAAAACACATTTTGGTCTCCTTGAGTCCAAGCCTCCTCATCTGCAGGAACTACCTCAACGCCTTCAGCTTGACCCTACTGGACTGGAGCTTCACTGCCAAGAACAAACTTCCAAAGCCCATGGCCTCCAAGGGCATACTTCACCATCCTTGCCCAAACTAGGTAGTTGGTGCCTTTAAGAATCACAGGGATTATAACTCTTGAGTTCTCCATTGCTTAGACTGATTTATAGCAGTAGGAGGGAGTATTCAAGATGAGAAAGTGCAAACAGAAATTTAGAAACCAAAGGAGAGAGCTTAAGAACAGAATACTCTCAAAGATAGAACCGGTTTCTCAAGAACTTCAATAGCATAATAAGGAAAAGATTTCAAGCTTTTAGAACATAAATTTGCAGAAGAAATGAAGGTATATGAGCTTATTGCTCTGATACCATGTTAGAATATGAAGTTTAGAGTAGGAGAATAAGGTAGTGTGAGAGAGAACACACAAGGAACCGATTAGGGTTCTTGTGTGCCGAAGAGAGAGAGATAAGAGAGAGGCGGCTATTGAGAAGTATAAACCTCAATATGATTCATGAGAAGTGTTTACAAGACATTATATATGAGTTATACAAGCGAGGGCTACCAAAGGAATAAAGAATGAATACTTAGAGTAAGAACAAAAGAGTGTCTCGGCGGTATGGGCTTGAAACGGTCACATGGATAGTGACAGCTCCTTGTCTTGGACAGAGATGATAGTGATTGGTCCATGCAGTCCTCAGAGTTGTAATTAATGTTCTGCATTCCCTGATCTTTCCCAAAGAGGTATGAGGCAAGACCAAGATGAGTTGTTGTAGTACAAGGTTAGATTCCTCAACTTTACTCATGGATATCATCCGGGTCCATCTTGAACATTATCACAGAATGCACAATCTTTGCACAATGATGTCTGGTACATTCTATGATCTCCAATTCAATAGCAATGTCCCTTCTCTTTCAATCTCAATTTCCCTTGTCATTTTTTCTCACGGCATTTTTCCTCATTAATAAAACACCATCTCAATTTCTGTCTAATAAGAATCCTTATGAAGCTCTGGAAAACCGTGCACCAGAGTATGCTGATCTTAAGACCTTCGTATGTCTTTGTTGTAGAAGCACATCACCTAAACAACGTCATAACTTTCAAGATAGAGCTTGGCGTGTGTATTCCTTAGTTATCCTTTTGGATACAAAGGCTATAAGCTACTTGATGTTGAGAGTAACATTGTGTTCATCACCAGAAATGTAGTCTTATATGAAGACATTTTCTATTTTCGCAAGAATAAAAATCAAGTTGACTCTGCTGTTGTGTTTTTTTCCTCATATTTACACTAAAAAGTTCCATCCAGTGATGTTAAACCTGCAACACCTTTGTCCGATTCGGTTTTTGCAGATGGTCAAAGAAGAGTTACTTGAGCACCACCCTATCTACAATGTTACCATTGCTATTCAATGTCATCTTCCACTACTCACCCTATTTTCGAGGTACTCTCTTATGATGCTTTGAGTGATCAATATATGATTCGTCATCAATGCACTCAATAAGATTTCAGAACCTCGTTCTTATTCACAAGCTAAGAAGCTTAGAGAGTGGTGTGATGCGATGGGGCTTACTAAAGGACCTTGAGATAATGATACTTGGGAAATATGTTCTTTACCTTCCCATAAGAATTTTTGTTGTTGTAAGTGGATATTTAAGGTGAAGATGAATTCTGATGGGAGCTTAGAACGTTATAAGGCAAGACTGGTTGTCAAAGGGTACCCAAAACAAGAAGGTCTTAATTATGTAGATACTTTCTCACCAATTGCAAGGATTTCTAATGTCAAGGTTCTCATTGATGTCACTTACTCAACTTGAAAATTCTAATGCCTTTTTTAACGGTGATTTGAAGGAGGAAATGTATATATGTGTTTGTCACAAGGAGACTCTAAAAAAGAGGGGGAATGTGTGCCACTAAATGCAGTTTGCAAGCTGCGCAAATCTCTATATGGCCTCAAATAGGCTTCTCGCTAATGGTTCATGAACTTTTCTGCTGCATCAACTAAATCTACTTCGTAGGTTACTTATCACTGTCTCTTGCTACTGCCAAACGTTTTTGGTATCATTTGGCAACTCCTTAATGCTGGAGTTTACATATGTAGATAATCGTTTGTCTGTATATGCTACACATAAGTGTATAGGTTATCTATGTTATTTTGAAGCAAATGTTTTTTACATTTCTTGTATCACCAATTACCAAATTGTAAATTTGACAAATGAAATGATACCAAATTATTATTTTACGATTAAAATAGCCACTAAACAGTCATCAATTAATCGCACAACGCTCACAACGTAGTCGCAAAATATTGGCAAAAACATCTACCATGACTGTATAAGGATGTTCCGATTAGTCGCTGCATTTTTGTTAAATTAGTCATTAAACAGTCACCAACTAGTCACCATTTATTACAATTAAGTTGTGACTATATTAGACAGACAATAGTAGTCACCAAGTAGTGGCAACATGTTTACCAAAATCATATTTGGTTGTTCTGGTTAGTCACTGCATCGTCGTTAAATTAGTCAATACACAGTCGCCAAATCATCACCATATATGACGACTAAGTTGTGACTATATTAGACAGTCTCACAATAGTCACCACGTAGTGGCCAAATCATTACAATAATCATATCTATATGTTCCGATTAGTCGCTGTAAAGTTGTTAAAAGTGTCATTACCTAATCATTATATAGTCGCAAAGTTTTACGACTACATTGTGACTATATTACACAGTCACATATTAGTCGGGCATTGGTCACCTAGTTTAACGACTATTTGGTGACTACATTTCACCGACTGTATTTGGACTCTGTCTTTAAGCACAATTGTCGTCAATGTAGTCGCAAATTCATCCCTATATATTGCGACCACGCGACATCTAGGTTACTACTATTTCTATTAGTCGTAAATCGGCGAATATATTTAATTTAGCTATTAAGGATTTCAATCTACACGATTTAGTCGCTATTAAGTCGTAAAACCTCGTTTAGCAGCTATTTTACGACTAAAAGTGAAATCACAAAAATGTTGTTTTCTTGTAATGTTTTTGATTCGTCCTTTCAATATTCTTGGCTTGGGATTTGTATAAATCTTTATTTCATTTTTCGATTGGCTTGGGCAACCTACACAAACTCTTCATGTAGTACTTGGTTCATTTCTTCCTAAAAAGCATGGTACATCATGCCCAAGTCGAGCATAAGCGTCTTGTTCCCATTGCCTAAAAGCATCTGTAGTTGGAGTATCTTCAGTATAAGATGTCTTATCGTCCTCGGGATTGTTATTGTCTTGAAGCCAATCTTCTATGTCTCTCTTCCATCTTAGGTGATATTCTGGTCCTTGAATATGTCTTGAAAAGGTGATGTACCACGAATACAAACTTTTACCTCTGTCTTCATATTAGGTACATGATTCAGTTTGGGTATGCAATTGCTCTTGTTCCTCTTCTTCATGCTCTATATCATCACCAAAACTGGTTTTGTCATGTTTTCTCTCTCCCTGAAATTTGTTTGTTGAATCAATATATCCCTCCACGATTCAACTTCATGGCTTTCACCTTAATAGCCAACTCCAAGTTCACTTTCGTCATACAACAATTTTCCTTTGTGTTAATCTCTTTTTCCTCCCATGAATGGTTTGACTCCATTGCTTCTTTCTCTGGACCCGATTCAAACTCTTTACTGGGCTGTTCTCCGGCTTGTTCTGGAGCAAGTTATTATCTCCTTCACTGCGCTCTTCATCGATGATGAGGGTTATCGACAATTTGTCGAGTCATGTACTACTGGATCCACTTTCTGTTCGGAAAAAGGAGGTGGCTCTTTTATAAAGTTGGTCATCCTTCCGGGATCCTCGTCGATCTATGTGGCATCGAGAATATTAGTCTTCTTCCACCTCCACTCGGGAGGTTTGCTGCTGATCCGAAGCTTCCAGCACATTTACTTTGGTTTAGCTCTCCTTTATGAGTGTCTCTATCTCCTCGGTCAGCGACCTGTTAACTCGTCCTGATCCTCCACCTTTCGTATCAGTATGGACGTCATGTCCTTCTCCTTGGTAATAGCCATAGCAGTTGCTTCCGAATCCCACTACGTAGGGTTAGGTACAGTATTGCTCGCATCCCGCCGATTCTCACTTTTTGTCTCTATCGGTTGTCACCTCCTCAGATGTTGTGCTTGGTGGTTCCTAGAAATAACCTCATGTGAGAAAATTGTATATTCGCAAAAGAATTTGGTTAAGCGAATTTGTGAACTTATCAAACCTGGAATACTTGCATGTTTAGACTTTAGGATTCGCAAATAATTTTTTTTCTTCTAGATTGTTAGATATAGATTGTTTCTACATCGAAAACTAGTTGACTTTATCATTGTGATTAAAGTTCTAGAATATTGCACTTTAATATTTCTGAAAGATTACATGGTAATTCTGATCATAGCGTTTCTTCCTTTTATTTTACACACTATTTACAACTTTCTGTTAACTGATACAGTTTGTTTACTTACCTTGATTTGAACTAAAAGATCTATTGTGTGATTCTTGAGTCTCGGTGGGATCATAACCTTGTATACTACTTATGCATCTCTTGTGCACTTGCAGGATAATTTCTAGGATAAACTTGGAGAAAATCATGTTTTTAGCACCGTTTGCGGGTACTCTTTTGAGTTACCCATTGATCTAAGTAGTACGATTTCGACATAGCGTGATGAGGACATCAAGTCATCATCAACCAAGGAGCATGGTGAGGACACAATTCAACAAACCAAGACCCTAGGAGAGAAGCAGTTTGGGCGCACCAGATACATGTAATGGAGCATATATATCCAACCAGGAGGAGTTATGCTACAAATCAACTTGTTCCAGAAACTTAACCTATCAAGGAATCAGAGGAACTTTGAATCAGCACAATTGGAGCTCAGAAGACGATGCTATTCAACTTCTAGACCGGTTGATTCTCAGCTTGCTTTATTTGGAGGTTCAAGGATTTAATCAATTGCAAACCAGACTTTGGCAACCAGGAGATATATCTAAAGATTCATGAGACATATACAACCATCCAGAAGAGTCACCAAACGCCTTAGCATGCACTAGAAACTACTTGATCAGGAGGATCAACAAGGAGCAACACTTACCCTTTTTGGACCCATTTGGCAATCGATTCCAACAGCCATATTCCTTACAACTTGGGCACATTTTGAAGACTCCACAAAGGAATATGAAGCTTCCAAGTTTGAAATTCTACCTTCCAAAGTTGTCAAGATACAAAGCTCAAGACATTTCCTTATGTGACAGATTTTCCCATCAATGCTCCAACGGCCATTTCTTGATATTTTTTTATTTTTTTTTCTAGTTTTAGCTTATTCAGACTGTTGTTGATGAGCCTATAAAAGCTCAATTTTGAATTCATTGTAAATCACCCTTGATCAATCTTACAATCATAGAAATCGTTTCTGTCTTCTTTCACAAAGTCTGAGTTTTTCTTTGTGTTTATTCTCTAGTTCTAAGTGTGTGATTCATTTAGTACTTTAGAAGCTGTGGGTTGAGTTTTGTGTGATTCAACATCTCTGTTCATTCCATTTATTGAGTGAGTTAATCCCTATCTTCACCTTCATCTCTACCATCATTCCACCTTTCGCAAGCAAGGCTTAGGAATCTCTTGATCCACAAGTGGTCTCAGCACTGGATTGATTCCTGTGCCTACATCATCTTATGTTTCATTCTGTTTTTTCATTTTATTGTTTGCATCCATAAAAGAAAACCCAAAGAAAAAGTATTTCGTTGCATCATATTTTCTGCTCTTAGTTCATCTTCTGTTTCAAATTGAAAAACACAAAAATATTCTTGTTTTGCATTAGTTTCATCACCATCCTTTGTTTTCAATCCTTCTCATCTTGCATATATCAGAAGCCCAAAGGAATTGCATAAGTTTTTAGTTTTGTTCATCTTGAATTCATAAAGTTCTTGTAAATTCAGAAAATTCAAAAAGACAAAGTTTCTTGCATTGATTCGTTTTCCTCTTTACAAACCCCCCCCCCCCCCCAAAAGTTTGTTTACTTATTTAGAATGTATATTTTGAAATTTTTAAAAAGAAAGGTAAAAAAAAATCTTTTAATTTAGCAAGTTTACAATTTTGCTTGTGCAGAGCAGTAAGAAAGGAAAGTGTGATTGAAACCTTTCCAAATCATTCTTAACCAAGATTTCGAAATTTTATACTTCCTTTCTTCACAACTAAACACTTTGAACTCCTTCATAAACTTGTGTCAATTGTTTCCAGGTACAAGCCATGGAAGAATCAGAAAAAGATAGTCCATACCAAGCATATGGAGACCATTGGAGTGAAGAAGAAGATTGTTCTGATACTGACTATGGAGTACAAGAATATGAAGACACTGATCCAAAACCACCTGACCTTCTTAGGGTCACAACAAGACAAGCAAAGACATGGCTGAATCATCACCATGGTAGTAACATATTTTTTCCTCAACCTTCAAAACTTTCAGGAAGTAAAAGAAATCCAGAGATTTTTCTAGAGTGGGAGAGAGAAATGGATGAGTGGTTTTGGTACCACAATATTCCAAAGGGTAAGAGGCTTTCACATGCCCTCAATCTACTCAATGGATGGGCATATGAATGGTGGAGGCAAGAAGAAAGAGAACATAAGAGATATCAAAAACCAGCCATCACCACTTGGGAGCAATTGAAGTTTCTCATGAGCAAGAAGTATGTTACAAGAGAACTTTTACAAGGAATCAAGGAGCAATACACTAGGAGGATCCCAAGCCACCTGCATCCGTCAAGCCACAAGTCATAAAAGAATAAAAATGTCCCAAAGAGGATTAAAGAGATACTGCAACTAAAGGTGAAGAAAACAGAGCTGAAACAGAGTCATAAAGCTCCTTCTATGGACAGAGGAGATCCACAAGTTGTAACCAAAGAAACCAGACCCAATTCCAACACCTTACATAAGCTGCTAACCATGCCAACACAAGGTAAGTCTTTTGACTTTGTGAATTCCAAAGAACCTACATGTTATAGGTGCCATAAGAAAGGGCATTTTGGTGCAAATTGTCCCAGTAGGAAATTGATGAAAGAAACTTTACTAGGAGATAAAACAGATGCAACTAGAGAGAGTTATAGATTATCTCATTTTGATTCTCTAATTTCTAGTTCAAGATTAATGCACTTGTCTTTGCCAAAGAATTTTGATCCAAAAATAGGACAAGAAGATAAATCTACAAGCAGAAATGAAGGAGGCAAGGTTATACACCAGGCATGCCCAAAGGAGCCAGAGGAAGAGAAGCAGTACAAGTGCACTACACAACTGCCCAATCTAGTTGAGAAACCTGAGCTAACTACAATGGGTTCACATCAGTTAGTAGCTCCACCAACTAGTGAAAGTTCTGGAGAAACCTTAGTCATATCTAGACTGAAGGAAAACAGCAAGCATGGAGCTCAAGAAAACAAAGAACATACCATGTTGCAGTTAGCTAACAAACTCCTTGTAAGTTTGAACTTTTCAATGCCTAACTATATAATGTCAAAGCCATATATGATGTACTTGCTCTTAGGAGTTGTTTCAGGCACAAGTCACACCAAGAAGAACCATCAAATAGTTAAGAACAGAAGAGGCATCAAGGAGAAGCCCCCAGATCAAGCATCAATTCATCCCACCAATCTGAATTCTAAGAACACTAAGTTTGTTCCTCAGGTAAGTCATTCTTTCTCTAAGTTTGTTTATAAGGATTTACATGTTGAAGTGAAGATGTTAGTCATGAAAGAAAGTGAAAGCTTCACAGCTACAACTCTTAACTTGAAACTGCAATTAGTAATAGCAGTAGATATAACTAGGACAGTGTTAGAATTTAAGAGTATAAACTAGAGAATAGAAGATTTAGACAAAGAATCACAAGATCAGATTATTAGAGAGAGTATAAGAGACTAAGAACAAGAGAGAGATTAGAGAGAGAATTGGAGAAGAGAATAAGTCTCCATGAGTATTTTATTTATTCATGTTACATCTCCCTTTATAGAGTATTAAAAAGGAGAGTCTACAATTATTAAAGGCTCTTGAATTTGAAAAAGAGACGTTAGAAAAGGTATAGATCCGTTGGACAGCATTTAATGGGCTGAGAGAGGAAGGAAGATGCGAGAGTGTACAGCTTCACTAAGGCGTACACCATGCTTGTTTCCTACAGCACCAAATTGACCGTTTCACGTTTTCTGCATTGGTCGATTTGGTTCCCGCGGGTTAGTGTACACCTGAGCTGGATGTGCCCGTACACTACTCTTGAGTGTACACCTTTAGTCCTACTGAGTGTACACCTTTAATCTTCTTGAGTGTACACCTTTGTTCCTCAACCCAAGCTTCCTTTCAACAAGATATGCTTGATATCCATCTCAATATTGTGCATTCCATGATCTCCTTTTCAATACTCCCCCTCAAGCTTGAATTCAAGAGATGAATCAAGCTTGGAACAGCAAAGGAGATCTACCTCATTAAAAACCTTCATGAAGAAAATCACTTGGGAAAAAGTTCATGAAGGGAAAAAGAGTGTAGTCTCCAATGCTTTAGAGGATTCAGGCAGCTCCACAAGTCCGAGCTTGGTGTGAATGGACTCACACACCTTCAAACTAGCTGCCTTGGTAAACACATCAGCCAATTGTTCTTCACTTCTTGTATAGCATGGTAACACCACTCCTTGCTCAATCATCTGCCTCACCTTGTGACAATCCACTTCTATGTGCTTGGTCCTTTCATGGAAGACTGAATTTGATGCAATATGAATGGCTGCTTGATTATCACAATGCATGGTGATAGGCTTGGCTGTTACAATCCCCAAATCTGCAAGAAGGCTTTGATCCATGCTAACTCGGTCACCAACTTCCTCATCGCTCTATACTCAGCTTCAGCACTTGAACAAGAGACTATCTTCTGCTTCTTACTCTTCCAAGTAACTAGATTGCCTCCAATGAATGTGCAATATCCAGTTGTTGACCTTCTGTCAATTTTATCTCCTGCCCAATCTGCATCACAATACCCAACTATCTCTGTGCTTTGATTGCAGCCCATCCAAATGCCTTGACCCGGAGTGCCACTTAGATATCTGAGTATCCTTTCAATCATGTTCCAATGATGCATCTTTGGTGCTTGCATATGTTGACTTATCTGGTTCACAGCGAAGCATAAATCAGGTCTGGTTATGGTTAAGTAGATTAGCTTACCAACCGTCCTTCTATAGTGAGTGGTGTCTTCAAACGGTTTATCTTCAAGCTCCCCCTCTCTTATGACTTTGTAGCCTTCCTCCAATGGTGTCTTAGCTGGTTTTGATCCAATCTTTCCTGCTTCAGACAACAAATCAAGTGTGTACTTCCTTTGAGATAAGAAGAGTCCTTCATTAGACCGACAAACTTCTATCCCAAGGAAATACTTTAGAGTACCGAGATCCTTAATATCAAAAACAGATTTGAGATAAGCTTTAGTTTCTTGTATACCTGACTTGTTACTCCATGATATGATAATGTCATCAACATAAACAAGGATTACAATGATACCTTCCTGATCTTGAAGAGTGAACAATGTATGATCTCCTTCAGACCTCTTGAATCCTCTTTGCATAAGGGTTGAGCTCAACTTATGGTACCAAGCTCTAGGTGATTGCTTGAGTCCATAGATAGCCTGCTTGAACCTTAGCACCTTCCCTGGTTTCACAATGTTTTCAAGACCAGAAGGTGGTCTCATGTATACCTCATCTTCAAGCTCTCCTTGAAGGAATGCATTCTTGACATCCATTTGCCAAAGTTCCCAATCAAGGTTTGTTGCTAGAGACAATATGATCCTAACTGTGTGAAGCTTAGCTACTGGTGCAAAGGTATCCAAGTAGTCCTTTCCATAGGTTTGAGTGAAGCCTCTTGCAACCAGCCTTGCTTTGTACCTTTCATTCTCTCCATTGCTTTGATACTTGATAGTGAAAACCCATTTAGAAGTCACTGCCTTCTTGCCCTTAGGAAGATCAGCTTCATACCAAGTCTCATTGTTCTCCATAGCTTTGGTCTCTTCATCCACAGCTTGCATCCACCTCTTATCTCCCTTTGCCTCTTCATAGGTTGTTGGTACATGTTCTTGATCCAACTTCCCAATGAATACTTGATGCTCCAAAGGTACATGAGCTAAACTGCAAACAGCTTGAATGGGATGAGCTGCTGCATTGCTGTTGAAGTAAACCCTAGTCTTCTTCCATTCTGATGGATCCTTTTTCTCCCTTGTGCTTCTCCTTAAAGTCTGAACTTGCTGCTGAACTAGTTGCTCATCCATAACCTCATTCATAACCGGCTCCTCTTCATTTTGATGATTCAATTCCTCAGGTTCTTCCTCATGTTCCACATGCTCCTCAACTCCAGCTTGATCATGTGTAAAAGAATCAGATTCTTGCGGTTCTTGTTCTGATTCTTGAGTGTCCCCCTCATGATCAAGATGGGCAGGTTGTGGAGCTTCTGAAGACAAAACAGGTACTGGAGGAGTAGGACTTGTTGCAGCCGGTTCTTTCAGGCACATAACACTTGTATCCCTTTTGTGTTGTAGAATATCCAATGAACATGGCTTTGGTGCTCTTAGCATCCAATTTATCCATTTGTTCTCCTGGTATTAACACAAAGCAAAGACACCCAAACACACGTAAGTGATCAACTAATGGATTGGTTTTGTTTAATACCTGAAATGGAGATTGATCCTTGAGAACTTTTGTTGGAGTTCTATTGATCAAGTAACAAGCAGTCATGACTGCATCTCCCCAAAACCTCTTAGGAACATTCTTGTAGAACATCATGGACCTTGCTACTTCCATTAGGTGTCTGTTCTTCCTCTCAGCCACTCCATTTTGTTGTGGAGTGTAGGGACAACTTGTTTGATGAAGAATCCCATGCTTGGACAAGTGTTGCTTGAAGGCATTGCTTGTGTACTCACCACCATTGTCTGATCTAAAAATTTTGATCTTAGCATTGAAATGGTTAGTAACATGACTTTGAAAGTTCATAAAAGCCTTTAACACTCTATCCTTAGTTTGCATCAATGTTATCCAAGTGTATTTAGATTTTTTATCAATAAAAGTGACAAAGTACTTATGATTCTCTCTAGACACACAAGGAGCAGTCCACAGATCAGAATGAACAAGATCAAAACAATTTTCATAAACAGTTTTAGAACTTGGAAAAACAGATTTGCAATGTTTCCCAAGAATGCAAGCCTCACAATCATCATTTTTAAATGAAACAGAAGGTAATAAGAGACCTAATGCCCTAAATTGTGGATGTCCTAGTCTAGCATGCCAAATGGAATCATCAACACTCATGAAAGTAGAAAGAGCAGTAGATACACCCGAGGAAGATAGGTTAGTATCCTCAATCATATACAACTCATCCTTTGTCACACCTTTTCCAAGCAACTTGCTTGTCTTAATATCCTGAAACACAACATCATTAGGACTGAAAATAACATTGCAATTTAGATCAGTAGCTACTCTTTTCACAGATAAAAGGTTTGATGTAAAACTAGGCATATAGAAAGCCTTAGATTCACTAAACAACTTAAGATTTCCTATGCCTTGAATTGGAATCTTATCACCATTTGCAATCACAACATTACCAAGAGCAGGTTGGATGTTTTCTATCAACTTAGAGTCACTGATCATATGATGGGATGCACCTGAATCAATTATCAATGGTTTGATTTTATTTGATGCAAAGAGTGAGGTTCCAAAAGTCATACCAGAGTTTTCCTTGATGGCTTTAATGAGAGCCTCAAGGTCTGATTTTCTTACCACATCACACTGATCAGGAACATGATGAGCCACCATTGTTCTTCCTACATCACAAGGCTGCATTGGAGGCTGCAATGAACCTGGTCCAGCTGCACCAAAGGAGAGGTTTACCATTTGATCTTGAAACCGGCTGTGAGAGGATGGTCTGAGGTGTGGGTATAAGCGCCAGCACTTCTCCTTTAGGTGACCACTCTGCTTGCAATACACACACATAAAGCCTCCTCTTCTATCATTACCATATCTCTGCCTCTCCTCAGGTTCATAAACCCCTTTGTTTGAAGTCACAAGCTCAGCCTTCCTACTGAACAGCCCACATGATCCTTGTTCTCTTTGAATCTGACCACATACCTCATCCAAAGAGGGTAATGTATCTGTCCTTAGAATGTGTTTGATTAGATCATTGTATGATGAGTTGAAGGTGAGCAGAAGTGCAAATACTCTATCCTGCTCTCTCCTTTCATTTAGCACCAGAGGATCAATGCTTGAAGGCCTTAACATCTCCAACTCTGCCCATAAAGACATGAACTGCCCAAAATGAGCTTTGAACTCTCTATCTTTTTGTTGGAGATTGTTGATGGCCTGTTTAACTTCAAAGACCCTTCTCAGATTAGTTGTGTTGCCATAAACCTTCTCAAGAGTTTTCCACAGCTCCTTGGAGGTTATACAATAAGAATATGCTTCCAACAGCTCATGGTCAAGTGAGCTTTGAAGTATGGACAATACTCTTTGGTCTCCTTGTGTCCATTCTTCTTCATCAGTTGCGTCCATCTTCATACCAGCTTCTCCTTGAACTTGCTGAGATGATGCTTGACTGCCTAGTACTTATTTCCATAGTCCACGCCCTCTCAGAGCTGACATCACAATCCTTGCCCACACTATGTAGTTGGGACCTTTAAGAATCACAGAAATGACTTCACTTGAGTTCTCCATTGCTAAGTCTGATTTAGAGCAAGGAGGGAGTGTTCAAGATGAAACAATGGGTTCTCAGCTCACAGAGAAACACAACAGTAGATAAAGATGCAAAGAGATGCAAAAAAAAAAAAAAATCGCTTAGAAGCTTAAGAACTTGTAAGAACAGTAACAACTTTTCAAGAGCTCAAGAACATATTTTTGAAGAGTTTTGCGGAAGTAAAGAAGGTACAGGAGCTTATAGCTCTGATACCATGTTAGAATTTAAGAGTATAAACTAGAGAATAGAAGATTTAGACAAAGAATCACAAGATCAGATTATTAGAGAGAGTATAAGAGACTAAGAACAAGAGAGAGATTAGAGAGAGAATTGGAGAAGAGAATAAGTCTCCATGAGTATTTTATTTATTCATGTTACATCTCCCTTTATAGAGTATTAAAAAGGAGAGTCTACAATTATTAAAGGCTCTTGAATTTGAAAAAGAGACGTTAGAAAAGGTATAGATCCGTTTGACAGCATTTAATGGGCTGAGAGAGGAAGGAAGATGCGAGAGTGTACGACTTCACTAAGGCGTACACCATGGTTGTTTCCTACAGCACCAAATTGACCGTTTCACGTTTTCTGCATTGGTCGATTTGGTTCCCGCGGGTTAGTGTACACCTGAGCTGGATGTGCCCGTACACTACTCTTGAGTGTACACCTTTAGTCCTACTGAGTGTACACCTTTAATCTTCTTGAGTGTACACCTTTGTTCCTCAACCCAAGCTTCCTTTCAACAAGATATGCTTGATATCCATCTCAATATTGTGCATTCCATGATCTCCTTTTCAATAGACAGAAGGATTGACAAGTTTATATTCTTCTAGAGAACCCATGATACACTTGTTTCTTGTCCATAGAGTTGAGATCACTGCAGGTACTAAGGATATCAACTGTGTAGAAACACCACCAGATAAGCTCAAAAGGACATCAGCATCAAGGGAAAACAAGAACAAAGCCACTAAGAGAGATAATGGTGCAACTACTTGTCAGTGGCAAAACAACTAGAGAAGAGGAGTGATACTGAATTATCTACTCAAAGGAGAACCACCAGATGTCCCATACATCACCCAACCACAACCATATCAAGGTAAGGCCTTAAGCTCACAAAAGAGAATGAAAGCTAACTTGCTTTCTCTTGGTGCAGGTTATAAAGTTTCGTGGTCGAAACCTTTTCAAGAGGGAGAATATGATGAGGACATCAAGTCATCATCAACCAAGGAGCATGGTGAGGACACAATTCAACCAATCAAGACCCTAGGAGAGGCAATTTGGGCGCACCAGATACATAGGTGCATGTAATGGAGCATATATATCCAACCAGGAGGAGTTACGCTACAAATCAAATTGTTCCAGAAACTTAACCCATCAAGGATCATAGGAACTTTGAATCATCACAATTGGAGCTCAGAAGACGAAGTTATTCAACTTCTAAACCGGTTGATTCTCAGCTTGCTTTATTTGGAGGCTCAAGGATTTAATAAATTGCAAACCAGACTTTGGTGACCAGGAGATATATCTACAGATTCAGGAGACATATACAACGATCCAGAAGAGTCACCCAACACCTTATCATGCACTAGAAACTACTTGATCAAGAGGATCAACAAGGAGCCACACTTACCCTTTTTGGACCCATTTGGCAATCAATTCCAACAGCTCTATTCCTTACAACTTGGGCACATTTTGAAGACTCCACAAAGGAATGTGAAGCTTCCAAGTTCTAAATTCTACCTTCCAAAGTTGTCAAGATACAAAGCTCAAGACATTTCCTTATGTGACAGATTTTCCCATCAATGCTCCAACGACCATTTCTTGATATTTTTCGATTCTTTTCTAGTTTTAGCTTGTTCAGACTGTTGTCTATGAACCTATAAAAGCTCAATTTCGAATTCATTGTAAATCACCCTTGATCAATCTTACAATCATAGAAATCGTTTCTGTCTTCTTTCACAAAGTCTGAGTTTTTCTTTGTGTTTATTCTCAAGTTCTAAGTGTGTGATTCATTTAGTACTTTAGAAGTTGTGGGTTGAGTGTTGTGTGATTCAACATCTCTGTCCATTCCATTGCTTGAGTGAGTCAATCCCTATCTTCACCTTCATCTCTACCATCATTCTACCTTTCGCAAGCAAGGCTTAGGAATCTCTTGATCCACAAGTGGCTCAGCATTGGATTGATTCCTGTGCCTACATCATCTTATGATGAGGACATCAAGTCATCATAAACCAAGGAGCATGGTGAGGACACAATTCAACCAACCAAGACCCTAGGAGAGAAGCAGTTTGGGCGCACCAGATGCATAGGTGCATGTAATGGAGCATATATATCCAACCAGGAGGAGTTACGCTACAAATCAACTTGTTCCAGAAACTTAACTATCAAGGATCAGAGGAACTTTGAATCATCACAATTGGAGCTCAGAAGATGAAGTTATTCAACTTCTAAACCGATTGATTCTCAGCTTGCTTTATTTGGAGGCTCAAGGATTTAATCAATTGCAAACCAGACTTTGGCGACATGGAGATATATCTAAAGATTCAGGAGACATATACAACCATCCAGAAGAGTCACCCAACACCTTAGCATTTACTAGAAACTACTTGATCAAGAGGTTCAACAAGGAGCAACACTTACCCTTTTTGGACCCATTTGGCAATCAATTCCAACAGCTCTATTCCTTACAACTTGGGCACATTTTGAAGACTCCACAAAGGAATATGAAGCTTCCAACTTCTAAATTCTACCTTCCAAAGTTGTAAAGATACAAAGCTCAAGATATTTCCTTATGTGAAAGATTTTCCCATCAATGCTCCAACGGCCATTTCTTGATATTTTTCGATTCTTTTCTATTTTTAGCTTGTTCAGACTGTTGTCTATGAACCTATAAAAGCTCAATTTCGAATTCATTGTAAATCACCCTTGATCAATCTTACAATCATAGAAATCGTTTCTGTCTTCTTTCACAAAGTCTGAGTTTTTCTTTGTGTTTATTCTCAAGTTCTAAGTGTGTGATTCATTTAGTACTTTAAAAGCTGTGGGTTGAGTGTTGTGTGATTCAACATCTCAGTCCATTCCATTTATTGAGTGAGTCAATCCCTATCTTCACCTTCATCTCTACCATCATTCCACCTTTCTCAAGCAAGGCTTAGGAATCTCTTGATCCACAAGTGGTCTCAGCATTGGATTGATTCATGTGCCTACATCATCTTATGATGAGGACATCAAGTCATCATAAACCAAGGAGCATGGTGAGGACACAATTCAACCAACCATGACCCTAGGAGAGAAGCAGTTTGGGCGCACCAGATACATAGGTGCATGTAATGGAGCATGTATATCCAACCAGGCTGAGTTACGCTACAAATCAACTTGGTACAGAAACTTTACCCATCAAGGAATCAGAGGAACTTTGAATCAGCACAATTGGAGCTCAGAAGACGAAGTTATTCAACTTCTAAACTGGTTGATTCTCAGCTTGCTTTATTTGCAGGCTCAAGGATTTAATCAATTGCAAACCAGACTTGGCGACCAGAAGATATATCTAAAGATTCAGGAGACATATACAACCATCCAGAAGAGTCACCCAACACCTTAGCATGCACTAGAAACTACTTGATCAGGAGGATCAACAAGGAGCCACACTTACCCTTTTGGACCCATTTGGCAATCATTTCCAACAGCTCTATTCCTTACAACTTGGGCACATTTTGAAGACTCCACAAAGGAATATGAAGCTTCCAAGTTCGAAATTCTACCTTCCAAAGTTTTCAAGATACAAATCTCAAGACATTTCCTTATGTGACAAATTTTCCCATCAATGCTCCAACGGCCATTTCTTGATATTTTTCGATTCCTTTCTAGTTTTCTCTTGTTCAGACTGTTGTCTATGAGCCTATAAAAGCTCAATTTTGAATTCATTGTAAATCACCCTTGATCAATCTTACAATCATAGAAATCGTTTCAATCTTCTTTCACAAAGTCTGAGTTTTTCTTTGTGTTTATTCTCTAGTTCTAAGTGTGTGATTCATTTAGTACTTTAGAAGCTGTGGGTTCAGTGTTGTGTGATTCAACATCTCTGTCCATTCTATTGATTGAGTGAGTCAATCCCTATCTTCACCTTCATCTCTACCATCATTCCACCTTTCGCAAGCAAGGCTTAGGAATCTCTTGATCCACAAGTGGTCTCAGCATTGGAGTGATTCCTGTGCCTACATCATGGTGCTATTCATTTAGTTTTAGTTGGTGACATTTTTTTTTTCCTTTTTATTTGGTGTTTCATGTAAATGATTAATCGAAGAACCATGAGTAACAAGGATCATCAGCTAGTTATATGAGGGACTAATAGGGCCATACCTATAATGTGATGGGGGAAGAGACATGATGGTGATGGAAATGCCATCGTTGTGGAAGAGCAAAAACATATGGGAGATGTTGTAGATGGATGCAAGGCGTGTGCAGGAAATGAAGCAGCTGGTCGCAGCAGGATATTGGGAAATTTTATAGGACCTGGTCAGTTATATTATGACATGTCTGCGATTTGACTGTCAACATTTGAGAGGCATTATTTGAGCTGAAACCAGTCTTCTACACTTAGGTTAGTCAGCTTCAATTTTAAGGATTTTCTTATGACCATCTCATGAATCAAATTGAGAAGTTAGAGGATTTGGTCATAAGCATAAAGTACAATGGAGTCTCCATGAACTACATGTTCTTCAAGCTTTTCCTTCACTTTCTTGTTGGGAAAGCAACTTACTGGCTGAAATAGTTGGAACAAGGATCTCTGACAACCGGAGAAGATACCAATAATGAATTCTTATACAACATTTATAATGATGTTAGGTGAGAGGACAAAGATCTCTTCATTCAATAAAGATTCAACATAAGCTTTCAAAGCTTCTTAGATCATATTTAAGGCTGATCAGAAACACTGTCCACACCATGGGTTCAGTGAGGTTCAGCTGCTACGAACCTTCTTCGGAAGCATTTATTGGAGATGTCAAATGGCTTTGGATGCTGTTAGAAATGGGCACTTCAACTTACACACGTGCTGGTTGAGGCACATGAAGTTGGATGAAAGGCAGTCTCTTCTTGAAACCGAGGATAGATAGGAGGACGATGGAGATAGATCAGTAACAAGTTTCATCTCTCAATTAACCAGGAAAATCTGCTTAATCTCAAGAAGAAACGACGGCTATGATTTTTAGGATAAGAAATACTTGCTAAACTTTAATGTAATAAGACTTAATCATATACAAACAAATATAAGTGGCTTATAGCCGAAGAGTCTACAAAATAATAAGGCATAATGGGCTGGGCCTTTTCGAAAACAAGACATAAGATAAAGAAAGTGAATGGGCCGTGTTTTCTCTTTCTCATGAAGTGGGCCTTGAATTACCTCATTAAACACCTTAGTGGCAAAACCCATTAGATAAAACCCAATAAGGGAAAAACAGTATAAACCTAGGCCCAAAGAGATTGCAAGGTCTATGGCTCGACGGCTAGGATGGTGAAGATTATGGATGGGCCATCGATCTTGATCAATGGCCATTCGGCTGTTGGGCTGAGCCAAATGGATGGGTCTGGTTTGTACGTGTGGGCCTGAATATCTCCTGCACCAGAAGGGTCTTATTGTTTGAAAAGCTTTTGGTAATGGTCGGATGGCTCAGTAGATGCTTTGCGGCTTGTCTCGGCCAACTAGTCTTAATGCTCTATTGTGTCTCCTATGCTGGTACGTGTGATAAATTTCTCCATGACTCAGTTGAATTCCTCTCTAAGATTCATGTGGACGACCATATCTTTGGCGCGTTCTTCATGGCCGTAAATGGCTTGGGCTGATCGATAGTGCTGGAACGGACTGGCTCCAGTTGTTCAGGTTTGGCATTACTCGGCATTGGCTCGGCACTACTAGGAAATGTCTTGATACTTCTCGAATTGATCGTATGGTCCGTCTCAGTCATGGAAGGTCAATCCTGCTCGGCCAAATTTATTTCATCATCATTTCCACCCTCTTGAGAAGGTTCTGACCTCATAAAAGCATCATCTGCACAAAAAGGAGATAATTCAGTAACACTAAAGCTTGGTGAAATGTTTAACTCACCTGGAAGTTCAAGTTGGTAAGCATCATTAGTTTTAAGTTTCGATCATAGTATCCTTATTTGGTTTAATGAAAACATTGCTTGTAGTTTTTGTTCTTTCTTTGTAGTCTTACTTTAAATATCCTTTTGTTTTGAGTCTTTTTACTTTCTTGAATCGAACCCTCGAAGGTTCAAGCTGATAAACTATTAATAAAGCTCCCTTGCAGCTTTGTAGTCCGCACCTTTTACCCTGATATCAATAAACGCAGCTCTTTTTCAAAGAAGTCTAAGATGCTGCCTTAGCCTTCCATATTTTTCTTGCTTGTGTGTGTGATTCGTACAAGTCAGAGCTCTTGCACCGTATCAGATACTATTAGAATATGAAGATTAGATAGAGAGAATTAGAGAAGATTGAGTGTAGAAGTGAAGAGCGAAGCTTAAGACTCGATTAGGGTTTTTAAGCCGTTAGAGAGAGAGATAGGGTTTGCGATTGTAGGAAGAAAAATTCCTTAATCTGATTCATACAATGGCTTTACAAGAACTTAAATACAATGGCTACTAGGGCTACAGGAAGAATAAACTATGAATAAGTGAATAAGACAATAAAACAGCTAGTAGGAGAGAGAGGAGTGAGAAACGGTCACAAGGATAGTGACATACCCTTCTCTTGTTTCTAGTTGACAGTGACAGGTCTATGCACGCATCAGATAGGTTGGGATTGAGGTTCTGAGCTTCTGATCTTCATAGGAATTCTCTAGGAATGCGGTTTGAAGTCTGAATATATGATTCCATTGTTTGAACACAAGATACTCTAACCCGGGCTTTGCACAATGTTTGTACATGGATCAGATTATGCATTTTGGATCTCCATTTCAGTACTCCCCCTCAAGCTTGATTCCAAGGATTGAATCAAGCTTGGAATGACAATGGAGATCTACCACATTAAAAACCTTCATGAAGAAAACCACTTGGGATAAAACTTCATGAAGGGAAAAAGAGTGTAGATTCCATAGCCTTAGAGGATTCAGAAAGCTCCATGAGTCCAAGCTTGGTGTGAATGGACTCACATACTTTCAAACTAGCTGCCTTGGTGAATACATCAGCTAGTTGTTCTTCACTCCTTGTGAAGCATGGCAACACAACTCCTTGCTCAATCATCTGCCTCACTTTGTGACAATCCACTTCTATATGTTTGGTCCTTTCATGGAAGACTGGATTTGAAGCAATGTGAATGGCTGCTTGGTTATCACAATGCATGGTGATTGGTCTTGAAGTCTCAATCCCCGAATCAACAATAAGAGCTTTGATCCACGCCAATTCTGTTGCTAGCTTCCTCATTGCTCTATACTCAGCTTCAGCACTAGAACATGACACTATCTTCTGCTTCATGCTCTTCCAAGTAACAAGTTTTCCTCCAATGAAAGTGCAATATCCAGTAGTAGACCTCATGTCCACTCTATCTCCTGCCCAATCAGCATCACAATACCCAACTATCTCTGTGCTTTGATTGCAACCCATCCAAATGCCTTGACCGGGAGCACCACTTAGGTATCTGAGTATCCTCTCAACCATGTTCCAATGTTGCATCTTGGGTGCTTGCATATGTTGGCTTACTTGGTTCACTGCATAACACAAATCAGGTCTTGTTATGGTTAAGTAAATGAGCTTACCAACCATCCTTCTATATTGAGTAATGTCCTCAAATGATTCATCTTCAAGCTCCCCCTCTCTTATGACTTTGTAGCCTTCCTCCAATGGTGTCTTAGCCGGTTTGGATCCAATATTTCCTGCCTCAGATAACAAATCAAGTGTGTACTTCCTTTGAGATAAGAAGAGTCCATCATTAGATCGACAAACTTCTATCCCAGGAAGTACTTTAGAGCACCAAGATCTTTTATGTCAAAAATAGATTTGAGATAAGCCCTAGTGTCTTGTATACCTGACTTGTTGCTTCCTGATATGATAATGTCATCAACATAAACAAGGATGACAATGATACCTTCCTGATCTTGAAGAGTAAACAGGGTATGATCTCCTTCAGACCTCTTGAATCCTCTTTGCATAAGAGTTGAGCTCAACTTATGGTACCAAGCTCTAGGTGATTGCTTGAGTCCATAGATAGACTTCTTGAGCCTTAGCACTTTCCCTGGTTTCACAATGCTTTCAAGACCAGAAGGTGGTCTCATGTATACCTCATCTTAAAGCTCTCCTTGAAGGAATGCATTCTTGACATCCATTTGCCAAAGTTCCCAATCAAGATTTGTTGCTAAGGACAAGATGATCCTAACTGTGTGAAGCTTAGCTACTGGTGCAAAGGTATCCAAGTAATCCTTTCCATATGTTTGAGTGAAGCCTCTTGCAACCAACCTTGCTTTGTATCTCTCCACTTCTCCATTACTTCTATACTTGATGGTGAAAACCCATTTGGAAGTCACTGCCTTCTTTCCTCTAGGAAGTTCATCTTCATACCAAGTTTCATTGTTCTCCATTGCTTTGGTCTCTTCATCCACAGCTTGCATCCACTTCTTATCTCCCTTAGCTTCTTCAAAGGTTGTTGGTACATGTTCTTGATCCAACTTTCCAATGAACACTTGATGTTCCAACGGTACATGAGCTAAACTGCAAACAGCTTGAATGGGATGAGCTACTGCATTGCTGTTGAAGTAAACCCTAGTCTTCTTTTATTCTGATGGATCCTTTCTCTCTCTTGTGCTTCTCCTTAGTATCTGGACTTGCTTCTCATTCCTAACCGGTTCCTCAACTTGATGATCCAGCTCCTCAGATTCTTCAACATGTTCTTCCTCATGTTCCTCATTTTCAGCTTGATCATGTGTAGAAGGACCAGCTTCTTGCGGTTATGGTGCTGATTCATGAGTGTCCCCCTCATGATCAAGATGGGAATGTTGAGGAGCTTCTGAAGTTGGAGCAGGAACTAAAGGATCAGGGCTTGTCTTGGCCGGTTGTTGAGGCATGCTAATACCAAGATTTTCCATGATCATTCTTAGGTTAGCAGCTCTATCTGATTGAGAAGTGGGAAGATCCTTCAAGCTATCCCAATTCTTCTTCTCATAGAAACTCCTTGCCTCCATAAAATTCACATCTCTTGAGATCAACACCTTCCTTGTTTCAGGTACATAACACTTGTATCCTCTTTGTGTTGTGGAGTAACCAATGAACATAGCTTTGGTGCTCTTAGCATCCAACTTATCCCTTTGTTCTCCTGGTATTAACACAAAGCAAATACACCCAAACACACGTAAGCGATCAACTAATGGATTGGTTTTGTTTAGTACCTGAAATGGAGATTGATCCTTAAGAATTCTTATGGGAGTTCTATTGATCAAGTAGCAAGCAGTCATGACTGCATCTCCCCAAAACCTCTTAGGAACATTCTTGTAGAACATCATGGACCTTGCCACCTCCATTAAGTGTCTGTTCTTTCTCTCAGCCACTCTATTTTGTTGTGGGGTGTAAGGACAGCTTGTTTGATGGAGAATCCCATGTTTGGACAGATGTTGTTTGAAAGCATTGCTTGTATACTCACCACCATTGTCTGATCTAAAAATTTTGATCTTAGCATTGAAATGGTTAGTAACATGACTTTGAAAGGTCATAAAAGCTTCTAACACTCTATCCTTAGTTTGCATCAATGTTATCCAAGTATACTTAGATTTTTCATCAATAAATGTGACAAAGTACTTATGGTTCTCTCTAGACATACAAGGGGCAGTCCATACATCAGAATGAACAAGATCAAAGCAACTTTCATAAGTAGTTTTAGAAATTGGAAAAACAGATTTGTATTGTTTCCCAAGAATACAAGCCTCACACTCATCATTCTTAAACACAACAGAAGGTAATAAAAGTCCTAAAGCCCTAGAGTGTGGATGTCCTAGTCTAGCATGCCAAATAGAGTCATCCACACCAACACAAGTAGATAAAGCAGTAGATAAAGTAGAAGATAATTCAGAAGAAGGATTGGTGTCTTCAACCATGTAGAGCTCATCCTTTGTCACACATTTCCCAATCAACTTACTTGTCTTAATATCCTGAAACACAACATCATTAGGACTAAAAACAACATTGCAATTTAAATCAGTGGCTATTCTTTTCACAGAAACTAAGTTTGAAGTAAAACTAGGCATAAAGAAAGCTTTAGATTCTTTGTTAAACAATTTCAAATTTCCTATGCCTTGTATTGGAATCTTATCTCCATTTGCAATCACTACACTTCCTAAGGCAGGTTCAACATTGTTTATCAACCTAGAATCACTTATCATATGATGAGAGGCTCCTGAATCAATGATCAAAGGTTTCAGTTTGTTTGAAGCAAAGAGTGAAGTACCAAGAACCATACCAGAGTTATCCTTGAGGGATTTGATGAGAGCCTCAAGGTCTGACCTTCTTACCACATCACTCTGATCAATCATGGCTGGAGATGGAGCTTGATGGACCACCATTGCTCTTCCTTCATCACATTGCTGCATTGAAGAAGAACATGGTCCAGCTGCACCATAAGAGTAATTTGCCCTTTGATCCTTGAACCGGTTGTTGTGAGATGAGGGTATGAGGTTTGGATGAAGACGCCAGCATCTATCCTTCAAATGCCCACTCTTCTTGCAAATATCACACATCAAGACTCCTCTCTTGTCACCTCCATAGTTCTGCCTGTGATCAGCCTTGTACATCCCTTTGTTGGCTGTCACAAGCTCACCTTTGACCTTGAACAGTCCAAATTAGCCTTGATCTTTCTGAATTTGCCCACACACATCATCCAAGTCAGGTAGAGTGTCTGCCCTTAGGATATGCTTAATCAACCCATTGTAAGATGAGTTCAAGGTAAGTAGAAGAGCAAAGACTTTATCCTGCTCTCTTCTTTCTTGTAACACCAATGGGTCACTGCTTGGTGGTCTCAACATCTCAAGCTCTGCCCACAGTGAGCTAAACTTTCCAAAATGAGCTTTAAACTTCATGTCTTCTTGCTGGAGATTGTTTATGGCCAGCTTAACCTCAAAGACTCTGCTCAGGTTTGATTTGTTCCCATAAACCTTCTCAATAGTATCCCACATCTCCTTGGAAGTCACACAATAAGAGTAGGCTTCCAATAGGTGCTGGTCCAGTGAGCTTTGGAGTATGGAGAGCACATTATGATCCCCTTGAATCCATGCTTCTTCATCAGCTTCAGATGGCTCTTCATGAGACTCAACACCATATTCTTTCTCTGCCTCGGTTCCAACTTTGGTTTCAACCTTCATCACCTTCTTTGGAGCTGTGCTCCTCATGATGTACTTCCATAAGCCTCTGCCTCCAAGTCCAGACTTCACCATTCTGGCCCAAACAATGTAGTTGGCACCCTTAAGTATCACATGAATGATTACCCTTGAGTTCTCCATAGCTGACTGGTTTGTGTAGCAAGGAGGGAGTTTTCAAGGAAAGATTTCAATACAGAGAGTTCTCAACTCACAGAGAACAAACAAGAGAGTAAACATGCCAGAGAAATGATTCAATATCTCAAAGATTTCAAGAACAGACACACGCTTTCAAGAACAGGTTTTAGGATAAGATAATCAGAGTTTCAAGAAAAGAAATGCGGAAATGAATAGGTACATGAGCTTATAGCTCTGATACCATGTTAGAATATGAAGATTAGATAGAGAGAATAGAGAAGATTGAGTGTATAAGTGAAGAGAGAAGCTTAAGACCCGATTAGGGTTCTTAAGCCGTTAGAGAGAGAGATAGGGTTTGCGATTGTAGGAAGAATAATTCCTTAATCTGATTCATACAATGGCTTTACAAGAACTTAAATACAATGACTACTAGGGCTACAGGAAGAATAAACAATGAATAAGTGAATAAGACAATAAAACAGCTAGTAGGAGAGAGAGGAGTGAGAAACGGTCACAAGGATAGTGACATGCCCTTCTCTTGTTTCTAGTTGACAATGACAGGTCTATGCACGCATCAGATAGGTTGGGATTGAGGTTCTGAGCTTCTGATCTTCATAGGACTTCTCTAGGAATTCGGTTTGAAGTCTGAACATATGATTCCATGGTTTGAACACAAGATACTCTAACCCGGGCTTTGCACAATGATCATTATCAAGGAATGCACAATGTTTGTACATGGATCAGATTGTGCATTTTGGATCTCCATTTCAATAGATACTTCCCACCCCTATGTGTAGTGTATTCAATCCACCAGCCTTCCACTTACACTGATCCCATGCAAGAAAAGTGACCGCCATTGTGTTAGAACCAACATCGATCATCCTTTGAGCACAAGAGAGAGAGTAACCACCAGCTTGTGTTTCAATCAATCTATTCATCCAATAAGCTCACCACCGAGTTTTATATCATCTGGTATCAGAGCCAAAGTTATTGCATTTGCTTTTCATATCACTTCTCTTTTAGTTTAATCGGTTTTTATTTTTTTGTTTTGCTTAACATTAAGAAAATCAAATAAAAATTGTGTTTCTTGTTTGCTGGCTGAATTGTTTGGTTAAGTTAATAGCTTATTCATACTATATAGGTATGCTAGTTAGGTTTTCCTATAGTTTTCGTGTTGTTTGCATATAAAGAAGAAAAGTCCAAAAAGAAAATTGCCAGTTTTCCGTCTTTCCATTCTTGCCGCGTTGTTTTTTCCGTTTTGTTTTGATTCATTTTTATGCATTGTTCCTTTTTCTTTGCTTGATTTATTCCATTCCTTTAAGTTGCTAGTTTTCATTAGAAAATCCATAAATGTTAAGTTTCTTAGTTTCAGTAAGTTCTAAAACCGAAAAGCATAAAAATATATGTTTTCCTTTTATCTAGTTTTTGTCTTTATTTTTAAACTCTTATTTGAACATATTTATGTTTTATATTAATTACTTCACACTCACTGCTTTTAACTTTTGTTGTTTCTGTTGAGTTGAAAGCGACCAGAACCAGCAATCATGGGTGAAGAAGCTAACAATGTACCACAAGATGCCCTTCTCTAAATGCTATCCGCAATGAGAGAGTAGCTAAGGAACTTGGGGACTAGTCTTGGACAGCTCGAGCAACCAAGGCAGGAAGCTCCAAACAACAATGCTAGAAGAGCCATACCACAAGCAAGGAGGAATGTGCAAGCTCACAACCAAGGAAATCTAGATGATTTTTGATGCGATCTTAATGGAGAAGATCATAGCCCTTTGATGCACTTTGTGAGTCTCGTTGTTTGATGGATGATAATCAGAATGTGTGAACAAATTGAAGAGATTAGAAACCGTGGATTGAAAGAAACTTCCTTAAGCTGCGCAATTACTTCAAGACTTTCGAACTCAGATCTTCTAGGAGATGAAACACCAAAAGAAGAATCAGAGATGAAAGGATATTACACACCATTCAGATCAAACACTTTCGAAAGTTTTAGAATAAAAGAAGTTTGGTAAAATTTCAGAAATGGATACAAAGAGTTTTAAATAGAAAATTGCAACAAGGCTGCATGAACAGCAATTAATTCACCTAGAAAATAACACAAAGACTAATTAAACACTCATATTTCGAAATCCCCTTATTAGAATAAGTTATGGGGTTTATGGATCAGCAATGGCCAAAGGTAATAATATGTGGGCATGCCTTATTAAAAACCTCTCTTGGAAAACCCATTGGGACAAAACCAAGAGGAGGGAAAAAGAGTACAAGTCCACACACCTATATTACTGATGACTTAAGTGGCTTGAATCACAACCAAAGTGGCTGGATTAGCACACTCCATTTAGCCTTGGACGTGGTGTAGAAGGGTGTAGAAAGCTTGCTTGAATTTCTTTGCCTTAACTCTGGTCATTGGTCCAATTGGTATGTGCAAAGCTTCTGATCCTTGCTCTCCTTTCTCCTCTGGTTCAAGCTGCTCCTTAGCTCCATTCTCCTCAGCTACAAGCTGCTTCTCAGCTCCATTCTCCTCTGGTTCAAGCTGCTCAATGTCTTCAGGTTCCAAGCTTCCCATGATCACATCATCCCCTCCCTCTTGAAAAGGATTTGACCTCAAATCTGGTTCATTTGCAATAAAGGAACCAAGTCAGAAACGTTGAAGCTTGAACTCACATTATACTTTCCTTGCAAGTTAATTTGGTAGGCATTGTTACTGATCCGTTTGATGATCTTGAATGGTCCATCAATGCGTGGCATCAACTTGAACTTTCTCTCATTAGGAAACCGCTCCTTCCTCAGATGTATTCAGACCATGTCTCCTTCCTTGAAGATCATCTCCTTCCTGCCCTTGTTGGCATACTTAGCATAAAGCTTTGTCTTCTCCTCATTGTTGATCCTAGCTTTCTCATGAATCTGCTTGATGCAATCTGCCTTTTTCTTTCCATCCATACTAGCTCTTTCGCTCAAAGGTAAAGGCATTAGATCCAAAGGTGATAAATGATTGAAACCATAAACAATTTCAAATGGAGAGAACTTAGATGCAGAATGTTTAGTATGATTATAAGCAAATTCAACATGTGGCAAACATTCTTCCCATGTGTTAAGGTTCTTTTTGATCAACGCACGCAGTAGAGTAGACAATGTTTTATTAACTACTTCAGTTTGCCCATCAGATTGTGGACGACAAGTAGTAGAGAACAACAACTTAGTACCTAGCTTAGCCCAAAGTGTCTTCCAAAAGTAACTAAAAAAGTTAGTATCTCTATCAGAAACAATAGTCTTAGGCATGCCATGTAATCTCACAATATCCTTAAAGAACATGTTAGCTACATGCATAACATCATCAGTTTTGTGGCATGGAATGAAATGAGCCATTTTAAAGAACCTATCTACCACAACAAATATGGAATCCTTCCATGTCTTATTCTTAGGCAATCCAACAACAAAATCCATCGAAATATCATTCCAAGGATGCAAAGTAATAGGTAAGGGAGTATACAAACCGTGAGGCTGGACTTTGGACTTAGCTAGTTTGCAAGTAGAATACCTTTCACAAGCTTTCTCAACGTCCCTCTTCATGTGTGGCCAATGAAAGTGTTCTTGCATCACCTTTAGTGTCTTAGCAACACCAAATTGTCCCATTAACCCTCCACCATGTTCTTCCTTAACAAACAAATCTCTCAAAGAAGAATTAGGAACACACAAACGGTTTTCATAAAACAAGAACCCATCATGCCTATAGTACTTTTCAAATGCAAATTTCTCACAAGATGAATAGATCTTTCCAAAATCAGAATCGTTTGCATAAAGAGACTTAATATGTTCAAACCCAAGTAACTTAGTCTCAAGAGAAGTCAGTAAGGCATACCTTCTTGATAATGCATCAGAAACTACATTATCCTTACCTTTCTTGTATTTGATCACATATGGGAATGTCTCAATGAATTCAACACACCTGGCGTGTCTCTTGTTGAGTTTTTGCTGACCTTTTAGATGATTAAGGGACTCATGATCAGTGTGTATGACAAACTACTTTGGCCATAAGTAGTGTTGTTATGCCTGCAATGCTCTCACCAATGCATAGAGTTCCTTATCATAAGTTGGATAGTTCAGTGTTGCTCCTCCTAGCTTCTCACTGAAGTAGGAAATTGGTCTCTTTTCCTGCATAAGCACAACACCTATACCAATACTAGAATCATCACATTCGGTTTCAAAAGTCTTAGTAAAATCAGGAAATGAAAGAACAGGTGAATGAGTAAGCTTCTCTTTAAAGGTTTGGAATGCTTGTTCCTGATCCTGCTCTCACTTAAAACCCACGTTTTTCTTGATAACCTCAGTCAGTGTAGCTGCTATAGTGCTAAAATCCTTCACAAATCTCCTATAGAAACCGGCTAGCCATGGAAGCTTCTCACTTCTCCAGCTGTCTTTGGGCTTGGCCATTCTTTGATAGCTTTCACTTTCTCTTCATCAATCTTAATTCAATCTGTACTCACAACAAAACCTAAGAATACAAGGTTATCTGTTCCAAAAGTAAATTTCTTATAGTTGGCATAAAGGCTTTCTTTCCTTAACACTTCAAAGACCATCCTAAGATGCTTAACATGCTTTTGTAGGTTCTGACTATACACTAGGATGTAATCAAAGTACACAACAACAAAATGCCCAATGAATGATCTAAGAACATGATTCATCAGTTTCATGAATGTACTAGGTGCATTAGTTAATCAAAATGGTATCACGAACCATTCATATAGCCCTTGTTTAGTTTTAAATGCAGTTTTCCCTTCATCTCCCTCTTTCATTCTAATCTGATGATATCCACTCTTAAGATCTACCTTATAAAAGATGTTAGAACCATGCAATTCATCTAACATATCATCTAATCTAGGTATAGGGTAGCGATACTTCACTGTTATGTTGTTGATGGCTCTGCAATCTACACACATCCTCCAGCTACCATCTTTCTTTTGCACCAATAAAACAGGAACATCACTAGGACTCATGCTCTCACGGATATGACCTTTCTGATGGAACTTCGAGCCAATTCTACCAGATTCAGAATTGTTGTCAGGTTCCCGAAGCCTAGGATCTAGGGTCTAGTTAATTGAATCATGGATCTGATCTCGTGTTTACCTGGAGATTGGCAGCGGAAGATGGTCAGATAAACGAGATCTCTGGAGAGCCTCAGATGCTGCGCCTCTACTTCAATCCACACGCACACAAGCTGGAATCTGCCGGGATGCTAGTACCGGGGCTCGGATCTCCTGGGAACTGAGTTCTTCGAGGTTTCTGTGTTTTCTCTCTGAGAAAACACTGTCTGGGCGGCGCTCGTCTCTTTAGGTCGAATCTACAAATCTATTTATATATCGACCTCGACATAAACCGAAACATCAGTTTCGGTTTCGGCCTTGTGTCGACCGACACACTTAGTGGTGTCGATCGACACACATCTTGTGTCGACCGACGCACCCAATGGTGTCGATCGACACACCTCATTAAACCTCATATTCGATGTGTATCCAATACACATCGACCAGACCATATGCCAATGATCAATCCCATACGAACTATGTCCAACTTGCTTAGGTGTGTGACCCTGTAGGTTCACACGATACTGGAAATGAGTTACAATTCATTTGTCATAAGCGGTTTCTAGCAAAACATTATGACTACCCAATATCATATGAATTGTCCGATCTCGACAATACAACTATCTCTAGAGTGAGTACAATGTGATTTCAGGACACAATCCCAACAATCTCCTACTTGTACTGGAATCACTTATTCCTACAATCCCTTTGTCTCTATATCTCGATATGGCATAAGGCAAGAGACTGTGTCATCCTTATTATAGCCAACATCATGTTTATCGAACTCTTGATCAATACTGATATAACAAATGACTGACAATCACCTCGTTTGAGCACGGCCATGCATTTTCTCAGTATCAAATCTTCGATGGGCCCTGAGATATTTATCTCCCGTTACTTGGGAGGGACAAATCCCATCTTGTTCCATCCCTGTTTCTACACATACTTCAAGATACGCATAAGCAATGTCGTTATAGCCGCCAGTTACGGAACGACGTTTGACAAGGTCAAAACGCACCAATTCATATGCTAGAAAGCATGATGAACTCAGGTCTAAGGACTATACTCTATAGTCGTAATGAGAACCTCCCATGACACTGATATAACTATCCTGTGGAGTTCTCATTAGCGGGTCATGTCCGATCATATGTTCACCAACACATACTGTGATAATCATATCATTGACTCCATGAAACTTAGTCCAACAGTCACCTCACATACCAGTCTCGCGCGGTTATTGGTGCCCCACTTCAATAACCTCGACTAGGGACAATCATAATTTATGTCATCTTTTACTTATAGGGTTTCATGATCAAGTCCTCAACTTGATGACCTATATGATGACCATAAAGTACTTTGGGACTATTACTTAATTATCCAATAATTAAATAATACCGATGTCAGTTTGACTTACATAAACACTACCATAGCATGTCTATGTAAAGATTACAACATAACTAGAATTACTCCCACTAGAATCAAGATCATCTCTTCAGATATCTTATACCTACAACAACAGAATGAATTTCGTGCTTAGGTTGTGGGAGAGTCTGCGGTGTTATTGCTTGAAACAATTCCAACAAACCACACCGCCATTCAGACAAAAGCACTATTCTACGGTCCACTGCTTGGAGCCTTTCCAACAGATAGCACCGCTATTCAGACAAAGAGACATAACCAGGTGGGAACCGGGAATCGTCTTTTTCCGTCTAACTACTTTCAACTGGTTCGTCACTTCCTCAGTTCACCACGAAACTATCCTTAGATTTCCTCAAATACTTAAGATATTTCTGGTAACCGCTCAGTGACTATTTCCGGAACATTTTGGTATTTTCTCGTCATGCTTTACGCGTAAGCTGCATCTAGACGAGCGCAAAATATGGCATTCATGATGGATTCTATTGCAGCAGCATTAGCAATCACACTCATTAATAATAGCTCAGCTAGTGTTCAAAAACACTTCATCTTGCTAATATTGTCACCATAAGACCTTTGGTATGAAGCCATTCTTGGAATTAAGCACATAAGAACTGTCCAATACCTTATCATCATAAGGATTTTGACATGATCCAATTGGCCCTTTTGATCTATTCCAATGGATCCTTATTCCAAGAACTTTTTACGGCCTTCTCCCATGTCCATCGTTAAACTTGACTTCCGACCCAAATCTTGACAAGACTTTAGCGTCGGAACATTGTTTATGAGATTAAGTATGTTATCTACATACAGTGTGAGAATTGCAATTACGCTCCCACTAGTCTTCTTGTAACCGCATGGTTTCTTTTCTTTCTGATCAAGTCAAAACTTTTGACCACATTATCAGAATGTTGATTCCAACTCCAAGATGTTTTCTTCAATCCAGAAATGGATCGGTGAAGCTAACATGCATGCCCAACCAATTTTCGGAGTTGGGGCTCACCATCGCTACTTTGAATTTCGCATGCTCGTCACTTTTCAATGATCAACAGATCACGACAACGGCTACAAGAAATCACTCTCGAGTTTGTGACGGATCCTCTCGGATCTGCGATTTTCAGGCTCCACAGGTGTAGGTTCTACAGCACTGTGTAGACCTCACCGCTGCTCCCTCAACAGGTTGAGCAGTCTCCTGTGTTTATCGAATTTCTTCGATGTGTACTTTTACTCCCACTGTTCCATTTGGAAAGTACTTTTACAACCTATTTGGGTTCAAGTTTGTTTATTGACTACTGTCTTACACAAACCTTGCAATCCCAATTAATCAGAAAAACAAATCTGGAAATCACCCAGTCCACATCCAATGTGGTGTTTTTCACTGATTCTGATAGAAACTTATTTAGCGTAAACATAGACATTTTAGAACGTATTCTTAAATGATTATGGAAGATTCCTGTGACTCATCATCAATCGGAGCATATCTAATAAGATCCGATTCATTCTGTTAGATGATCACCCAATTCTTGACTCAAGTATTTTCCTCCGCGATTCAATCGAGGATCTTTATACTTTTGTCAAATCGGTTCTACACTTCATCTTGGAACTCCTCATGGGATTCCTGCTCGTGTCTCATCAAATGAACACAACCATACTTTATTTATGCCATCAATAAGGTAATGAAGTACAGAAGATTTCCTTTGGCACTAATGCTCGTTGGGCCGCATACATCAGTATGTGTAAGGCCCAATAAGCCTCTGGCCCGTTGTCTTTTACCTCTGCTAAAAGGGCCTTAGTCATTTGGTCCAGTGAGCAGAATTCATACCTCATATGATTAATAATCAAGTGAGCCCAAAACTATGGAACTTCTGAATCTGCTTCACTCTATGTGGTCAAAACGACTATGCCAAGGAAAAGTCGAGTTCGAGTCATCAGACTTAAACCTTTAGTATTTGTGTTATATTCAAACTTACGCTAGTTTAAGATATAAAACCCATTCCAAACGGGGTGCTACCATATGATATTTAATTAAGATCTAAAGGACAAAACTTGTCTTTTATCAAAATGAAAAACATCCAAATTCTTTACAAGAAGATGAAAGACATTTCTGCACAAGGCAGATACATAGTAGCAATTACTTAATCTCTAAAACCAAGTATGAAAGGCTCCTACAAGTGGAGAATCTCTACGGCTCATGCAGCAACTATTGCTTCATACCAGACACGCAGTTCCACTTGTCCTTTCTTCAACGTTCTACTGTCGCTTAGGTCCTGCATATTTCAAAAATATCAGTACCACAACTAGTATCCAATACTTATGTAGAACTTAAATTAATAACACAATACCTGAAGAAGGACTACCATACATCTCCTTCATCTCTTGTGAATCTTCCAAGAATTTAATGCAATCTCTCTTCCAATGCCCTGACTCGTCGCAGTAGAAGCATTTTCTAACACCAGATGGGCCTGACTTGGGCTTATAAGATGACACAGGCTTATCCTGATTCCAAATCTGGACTGTCCTGCCTCTACCCTTGCCAACACAATATTTCTAAAATCTTTTACCCTTTATGATGTCTTGCTCTACTGCTTTGAGCATGCCATGCAGCTCAGTCAACGTCTTCGTCAAGCCTTTCTTGATATAGTTCTTAATGAACTTATCATAGCTTGACGTCAGTGACTGCAGAATGATGTCAGTGGCCAACTCTAAGCTGACAGGACATTCCAGTTTCCCCAGGTTATCAATGTGACCCATCATTTTAATGACATGAGGACTTACTGGAGCATCCTCTGGTAGCTTGCACCCAGTGAGAGACTTCACCATCTGGAATTTCTCAACTCGTGTCAGATCCTGAAACTTCAGTTTCAGGCTGGTGATCATCTCTATTGGCGACTCCACGTTCTCGTATTGACTTTTCAAGTCCGAGTTCATGGTAGCCAACATCAGACCACGTACATCTACCACATCAATATAATGCTTATTCCAAGCATTATATGCTGCATGCGAGCGATTGGTCCCAAGCCTTTCTGGAAGAGCCTTTTCAAAGACATAGTCCTTGCTCTCCTGCTTGAGAATGAATCTCAGATTCCGATACCAATCCAGGAAGTTGGATCCATTTAACTTGTCTTTCTCAAGGACGGATCGCAACGAGAAAGTAGTCATAGACATAAGCTGAAATCCAAGAAAAACAAAGATTTAGTTATGTATATGATGAGAAATCTTATCTAATAAGAAAACTCGCATTATATTCAAACAATGTTTCCTCTATGAATATAATGATTCAAGATCCATACTTCACTAAAATCTGAGTGGGCGACTCGCCATCATCCAAACTTTAGTTATCTAGGTAAGCAAATCATTGCTAATTGTACCCAGTACAACTCTTGGTCGCAGATAAGACAATCCATGTCTCATCTACTATGACGTCTCTGGGCCCAGAACTTCCGATAGCCCAGTCAAGTAAACCAATCTCTTTTGTCTTGTGATCATTGACAGTCGGACTGCGAGTCTATCAATGATCATCTGCCTTGCTCAGGTCACTGTGGATACCAAGGACTCCAAGACTATCCAACAATGAACCGATTCTTGACAGTAGACGAGATTGGGCAAGACATCAAGGTCACTTGATGTTTAGTTGAGGAAACTAAACTCTGAAAGGTTAGCAAATCAATCTATTAGGTCATGTAATTGTTGATGTCAAGCAACGCAAGTCCATCAACATAATTAACTGCCTTACTCACCTAATTGTGGACACCAAGCTCTTGGCTAGACCATCACACAACGAAATGAGTCTTGACAGTTGACCATATTGAAGCTAAACTTTGATCAAGGTTTAAGTCTAGTTTGGTTTCTGCAAATTCAAGGTTCAATAACCAGAATTTCGAGCACTGTATCGATCGACGCAGACTATGTCTGTCGATCGACACCACCAAACAAAACCGGACTTCAATAACCGGTTAATCCAATTAACCCGGTTCATCGAACCGGTCATGTCGATCGACACAACCCGTGTGTGACGGTCGAGATAGACCTAAACCGAAGACAGTTTTGATAACCGGTTCAATCCAATTGAACCGACTTATCAGATCAAACTGATCTTAACCATTCAAATCGGTTTATTCTAATTGCGATAATTGGTTCAATCCAATTGAATCAATTCATCCAATTTTAAACCGTTTTAACCAGTTTCAACTGATTGCGATAACCGGTCCAATTCAATTGGACCGTTTTATCCAATCAAACTGATTCAACCCATCGGTTCATGCTAATTGAGATAATCAGTTCAATCCAATTGAACCAATTCATCCAATTTAAACCGATCTATTCGGACTTAACCAAGCATGATAACCGGTCCAATCCAATTGAACCGATTAACCATTCGCTAGGTCTATGTCGACCGACACTCAACCTGTGTCGATCGACATTTGACCGAATCTGCTCTGTGTCGACCGACACTCAAACTGTGTCGATCGACACAGTAGGCTTTCAGTTTTTCTTCGCGAAAAACCCTAGCCGTCGATTCTGTCGAATTCGCCACTCTGTGTTGACCGACACACCTAGTGTGTCGATCGACACTGTGTGAAAACACAGAATCGATTTTGATCGAAATCGATCTCACCTGTTCTAACCAAACAACCTAGTTTGCGAATCTAAATCATCAAATTCATTTGAACAGGTTGATTCAATGGAAAACCCTAAGGCTCTGATACCACTGATGGAAATTCGAGCCAATTCTACCAGATTCAGAATTGCTGTCAGGTTCCCGAAGCCTAGGATCTAGGGTCTAGTTAATTGAATCATGGATCTGATCTCGTGTTTACCTGGAGATTGGCAGCGGAAGATGGTCAGATAAACGAGATCTCTGGAGTGCCTCAGATGCTGCGCCTCTACTTCAGTCCACACGCACACAAGCTGGAATCCGCCGAGATGCTAGTACCGGGGCTCGGATCTCCTGGTAACTGAGTTCTTCGAGGTTTTTGTGTTTTCTCTCTGAGAAAACACTATCTGGGCGGCGCTCGTCTCTTTAGGTTGAATCTACAAATCCATTTATATATCAACCTCGACATAAACCGAAACATCAGTTTCGGTTTCGGCCTTGTGTCGACCGACACACTTAGTGGTGTCGATCGACACACATCTTGTGTCGACCGACGCACCCAATGGTGTCGATCGACACACCTCATTAAACCTCATATTCGATGTGTATCCAATATACATCGACCAGACCATATGCCAATGATCAATCCCATACGAACTATGTCCAACTTGCTTAGGTGTGTGACCCTATAGGTTCACACGATACTGGAAATGAGTTACAATTCATTTGTCATAAGCGGTTTCTAGCAAAACATTATGACTACCCAGTATCATATGAATTGTCCGATCTCGACAATACAACTATCTCTAGAGTGAGTACAATGTGATTTCAGGACATAATCCCAACACTTTCTCCATAAGCTCAGTGACTTGCTTCTCTAGTTCTTTGGTCTCCACTGGATTGGTTCTGTATGCAGGTCTATTTGGCAAGGAAGCTCCCGGGATGAAGTCTATTTGATGCTCAATGCCTCTAATGGGAGGTAACCTTCTGGATTTTCCTCAGAGAATAAATCCTGGAACTCCTGCAAAAGTAGTTCAATCTCGCTAAGGACAGCCTGCTTTGGGACGGTTAAGTTCATATAACAGCCTTTAAAAACAAGAAGTAAGGTTGAAGCATGAGGTTGTTTGTTTGTTTGGTGGCAGGGGATGATTGAGCTTTGGACGACTGAGCTTTGCTTTTCTTCATGCTAATCAGATCTTGATGCACTTCACTAGGAGTTAAAGGTACCAAGATTGTCTTTCTGCCCTTGAACTCAAATGAATGGAGAGTGGTGTAGCCATCGTGAGTTGCTTTCCTATCAGATTGCCATGGTTTCCCAAGTAGTATATGACTTGCATCCATTGGTAGCACATCACACAGAACCTCATCTTCATATTTTCCAATAGATAATGGAACCAACACTTGGCTATCCACTTCAAGTTCTCCTTCATCATTCAGCCACTAAAGTTTGTAAGGCTTTGTGTAAGAATGTAAATATTAACTTAGATTGAAGTGAAGAACAAACTAGAATCGCAAGAGAGAGAGAGAATTAGGGTTAGCGAGAGAGAAAGAATAAGAAGTATGTGGGAAAGACTCCCAAAAGTGTAATTCATTCATAAGCTTTACAAGTCTTTAAATAGACTGAGATACTAGGTTTAAGGAGTAGGAATTTGAAATATACGAATGGAAAGAGGACAAAACAACTCAGAGGAGAGAGAGAGGACGAACGGCTATATTGGACAGGGGCAGGTCTGCGCTTGTTTCTTGGTGAAAGTGACATGTCCTACTGGCTAGTTCTGATTCCTCAGACCCTGCTCTTACTCCTGATCTCTCATAAATGCTTTTGATCCTTATTCTTTAGCCAATACTTGCCAACGGTTGTGTTGACCAAACATATTCGGAGTGTTTTCTTTATGCCCTAGTTTTGCACATTGATGATTTTTTTTAAGTCTTCATCTCAATACTTCCCCTCAAGCTTGAATCACAAGAATTGAGATCAAGCTTGGAACAATAAAGACTCACTTCATTAAAATCCTAAGTATAGAAAATCTCTTGGGATAAAACTATACTTAGGGAAAAAGAGTGTAAGCTTCAAGGTTGAGGAGAACATGATTGAGGAATGTCCATGAACCCTAGCTTTGAATGGATGGACTCACAAACCCTCTGACTTGCTGCCTTAGTAAAGATATCAGCCAATTGCTCCTCACTTCTTGTGTAACAAGGTAAGATCACTCCTTTCTCCACCATCTGTCTAACTTTGTGACAATCAACTTCAATATGCTTGGTCCTCTCATGTAACACTGAGTTAGATGCAATGTGGATAGCAACATGATTATCACAATGCATTGTGATAGGTTCTGATGACTCAATCCCCAAGTCCTTTAGAAGCGCATTGATTCATATTATCTCAGTTGTGAGTTTTCTCATGGCTCTATGCTCAGCTTCAGCACTAGAACATGAGATGATCTTCTGCTTCTTGCTCTTCCAAGTTACTAAGTTGCCTCCAATGAAGGTGCAATAGCCGGTTGTTGATTTCCTATCAACTATATCTCAAGCCCAATCAGCATCACAATATCCAACAATGTCCGAGCTTCCATTGCATCCCATCCATATGCCTTGGCCAGGAGCTCCTTTAAGATACTTCAATACCCTTTCTACCATGTTCCAATGGTGCATATTAGGAGCTTGCATGTTTTGACTCACATGATTCACAGCAAAACAAATATAAGGTCTAGTAATTGTCAAATAGATCAACTTACCAACCATCCATCCGTATTGTGTGATATCATCAAACGGTTTGTTGTCTTCAATCTAGCCCCCTCTCTCATGACTTTGTAGCCATCTTCAAGAGGTGTTTTTGCAGGTTTGCATCCTAGCTTTCCTGTTTCAGACAATAGATCACGTGTGTACTTTCTTTGGGACAAGAAGAGTCCATATTTAGATCGACACACTTCTATCCCTAGAAAGTACTTTAGCTCACCAAGATCCTTAATATCAAATACTGATTTAAGAAAGTCTTTAGTGTCTTGAATACCTTTGCTGTCACTTCCTGATATGATGATATCATCAACATATACAAAAATGACAACTATACCTTCCTGGATATGAATGATGAAGAGAGTGTGATCAGCTTCTAATTTTTTAAATCCTCTATCCTTTAGAGTTGAGCTCAGCTTGTGGTACCAAGCTCTAGGTGATTGTTTCAATCCATAGATGGCCTTCTTGAGTCTAAGAACCTTTCCTGGTGTAACCGTGTCTTCAAGACCAGGAGGAGGTTTCATGTACACTTCTTCTTCTAATTCACCTTGAAGGAAAGCATTCTTGACATCCATTTGCCAAAGATCGCACTCTAGATTGGCTGCCAAGGAGAGAATGATCATAACCGTGTGTAACTTAGCTACTGGTGCAAAGGCGTCCAAGTAATCTTTCCCATAGGTCTGAGTAAACTCTCTTGCAACCAGCCTTGCCTTGTGCCTTTCAATCTCCCCATTACTCTTATACTTCATGGTGAAGACCCATTTAGAACTCACAGCCTTCTTTCCCTTTGGAAGATCTGCCTCATACCAAGTTTGATTGTGCTCCATTGCTTTGGTTTCATCAATCACAACATCCATCCATTCCTTATGCCCCTTAGATTCTTCATAAGTTGTTGGGGTTTGTCCTTAATCCAACTTGCCAAGAAACACTTGATGTTCTTGGGGAAAGTGAGCCATGGAACAAACTGCTTGGATAGGATGAGCTATTGCATTGCTGTTGAAGTATAATCTTGTGTTCTTCCATTCAGAAGGCTCTTTCTTTATTCTTGTACTCCTTCTTAGGGATTGAACCGGCTGTGGATCTTGTTGTGGCTCTTGTTCCAGCTCTATATCCACATGATCCTCTACATCACTTGCTACTGCATCTTGATCATGAATGATTAGACCGGCTTGGTCCAAGTCTTCTTGTACCATATCTGGTTCTTGATTGCCTCCCTCATGATCAAGATTGGTAACTTCTGAGTTCTCCACAGCCACATCTTTCTTTGGAGAATCAACCTTACTCTTATCTTGACCAATACCCAAGTTTTCCAATATGATCCTTAGGTTGATTGCTCGGTCAGAAGGGTTTTGGGAGAGATCCTTCAAGTCATCCCATCTTTTTTCATTGTAGAAGCTTTTGTTTTCCATGAACTTCACATCCCTTGATACCAAAACTCTTCTTGTTTCTGGTACATAACATTCGTATCCTTTCTGAGTTGTTGAATACCCAATGAACATAGCTCTTGTACTCTTTGCCTCAAGCTTATTCCTTTTTTCTCATGGGATCAAAACAAAGCACACGCAACCAAACACCCTTAAGTTATTAATGGATGGATTGGTTTTGTTTCATACCTGATATGGAGAGACATCATGGAGGATTTTAGTTGGAATCCTATTGATCAAATAACATGCTGCCATGACAGCATCTCCCCAAAACCTTTTGGGAACATTGGTATGAAACATCATGGATCTTGCTGTTAGAATTTGAGTTTAGGAAGAGTTCTTGAAGTGTTCTTGAAGAGAGAAGCTCATGTACCCGATTAGGGTTTTAGAGCGAGAGAGAGAGTAACTGAGAGTATGAAGAGAGAATGAGGTTAGGAAATGATTTCCTTAAGTGTATTCATGATGTTCTTGGATACATTACATATATAGAGAGACCATCTAGTGTTTTCAACAATAAAACAATAAAGAAAGAAGTAGAAGACAAGATCTCTTGGACCCTAGTGTGTAACGGCTACCAAGGAGTGATAGTGACATGTCCTTAAGCGGTTCAGAGGAGAGAGAAACGTGCTCTGCCCTAGGGATCAGTCCTCCTGCTCCTGATCAGCTCCAGACCTGTTGTACTATGTTGTTGGGGACATAAACAATCTTATTCAAACCGAGATCACATGTTGTTTATGTCCCAATGTCCCAACTTTCCACCAAAACCCTAACCGGCTATTATGCCTTGAGAAACACTCTTGTATGCTTCTTCAATCCTTAATTCAATACTCCCCCTCAAGCTTGATCATGGAGATGGAGTGATCAAGCTTGGAACCGTAGATACTTACCTCATTAAAAACCTTGATTTAGAAAAACCACTTGGGATAAAAAACTATATCAAGGGAAAAAGAGTATAAGCTCTACGGCCTAGGGTTCTTCAAGCTTGAGAGAGGTCAATGAGTCCAAGCTTAGGAAGAATGAACTCACAAACCTTCAAGCTAGCAGCCTTGGTGAATATGTCTGCTAGTTGATCCGAACTTCTTGTGTAGCAAGGTAAGATCACACCTTCTTGAACCTTCTGCCTCACCTTGTGACAATCCACCTCTATGTGCTTTGTTCTCTCATGAAACACTGAGTTGGAAGCTATATGTATTGCTGCTTGATTATCACAATGCATTGTGATTTGAGTTGGTTGATCAATGCCCAAATCTTCAAGTAAAGCCTTCAGCTATGTCAACTCATTGGTTAGCTTCCTCATTACCCTATACTCTGCCTCAGCACTTGAGCAAGATACCACCTTCGGCTTCTTTGTTTTCCAAGTCACTAGGTTGCCTCCAATGAAGGTGCAATAGCCTGAAGTAGACCTCCTATCTACTCGGTCACCAGCCCAATCTGCATCACAATATCCTACAATCTCTGTGCTTTGATTGCATCCCATCCATATCCCTTGGCCAGGAGCTCCATTGAGGTATCTTAGAATGCGGTCCACCATGTTCCAATGGTGCATCATTGGGGCTTGCATATGCTGGCTCACTTGGTTCACTGCAAAACATAAGTCAGGTCCTGTAATGGTAAGATAAATAAGCTTACCAACTATTCTCCTATAGAGAGTGATGTCTTCAAATGGCTCCTTTGCAATCTCCCCCTCTCTTGTGACTTTGTAGCCTTCTTCAAGAGGTGTCTTGGCTGTATTTCCATTAAGCTTATCTGCTTCACTCAACAAATCAAGAGTGTACTTCCGTTGTTATAAGAAGATGCCTTCCTTAGACCGGCACACTTCTATCCCTAGGAAGTACTTTAGTTCTCCAAGGTCCTTAATATCAAACACTGATTTCAAATGATCTTTGCAACCTTGAATTCCTATCTTGTCATTCCCTGAGATGATGATATCATCCACATAAATAAGAATGACAACAATACCTTCTTGGCTTGATTGAGTGAAGAGAGTATGATCAGCTTCTGATCTCCTAAAGCCTCTTTCCATGAGTGTGGTGCTTAACTTGTGATACAAAGCTCTAGGAGATTGTTTGAGACCATAGATTGCCTTCTTCAACTGCAACACCTTTCCTTGTGTAACCATACCTTCAAGACCAGGAGGAGGAGTCATAGAAACCTTATCCTCTAGCTCTCCTTGGAGGAATGCATTCTTGACATTCATTTGCCACAAATCCTACTCCAAGTTTGTTGCTAAGGATAGGATAACTCTCACTGTATGAAGCTTAGACACTGGTGCAAAGGTGTCTCTATAATCCTCTCCATAGGTTTATGTAAACCCTCTTGCAACCAATATGGCTTTGTACCTCTCTATCTCTCCATTGCTCTTGTATTTGATAGTGAAAACCCATTTAGAGCTCACTGCCCTCTTCTTCCTTGGCAAATCTGTTTCATACCAAGTGTTGTTGTTTTCCATTGCCTTGATCTCATCTCCTACTGCATCTGTCCACTTCTTATGCTCCTTAGCTTCTTCATAGGTTTTAGGAACCCATTCAGCATTAAGAGCACCCATAAAGACCTTGTGCTCAGTAGGGAAGTGAGCAAGTGTGTAAACAGCTTGTCTTGGATGAGCTACTGCATTGTTATTGTAGTAAACCCTAGTCTTCTTCCATTCAGATGGATCCTTTCTCTCTCTAGTACTTCTCCTAAGTACTTGAACTGGCTGATGAGTTTGCACTTCAGAATGTGCCTCCTCTTGTTGTTGCATCACTTCAGGTTCCACATAGTCCATTTCATGCACATCTAGCTCTTGTTCTTCACCTTGATCATGCGTGGGAGTGTCCTCATGTTGATGATCAGTTGGTGATTCTCCATTGTACCCTTCATGATCAAGGTGAGTAGACTCATCAACAATGTTGGATTCCACATCCGGTTGGTTCTCCTTGGTCTCCTCTTTCTTCTTTGGTTGAGTGATCCCAAGATTCTCTAAGATGATCCTCAAGTTGTTGGCACGGTCAAATGGGTTGTTTGGAAGATCCTTAAGTTTCTCCCAACTCTTCTCCTCATAAAAACCCTTAGACTCCACAAACTTGACATCTCTAGAGACCAATACCCTTCTTGTTTCAGGTACATAGCACTTGTATCATTTCTGATTTGTAGAGTACCCAATGAACATTGCCTTAACACTCTTTGCATCAAGCTTATCTCTCTGCTCTTCTGGTTTTAAAACAAAACACAAACATCCAAACACACGTAAGTGATAAATTGAAGGTTTGGTTTTGTTTAGTACATGATAGGGTGAAACATCTTGTAGGACTTTGGTTGGTATTCTATTGATTAGATAGCAAGCAGACATCACAGCATCACTCCAAAACCTCTTGGGAACATTTGTATGAAACATTATTGATCTTGCCACCTCCATCAAGTACCTATTCTTTCTCTCAGCCACACCATTTTGTTGTGGAGTGTATGGAAAACTTGTTTGGTGAATGATCCCATGTTTTGCAAGGTGTTGTTTGAATGCATTGCTTGTGTATTCCCCACCATTATCTGACCTAAAGATCTTAATCTTGGCATTGAAGTTGTTAGAAACATAGTTTTGAAAGTTTGTGAATGCTTCTAACACCCTATCTTTAGATTGAATCAAAGTTAACCAAGTATATTTGGATTTCTCATCTATGAATGTCACAAAATACTTATGATTCTCTCTAGAAACACATGGAGCAGTCCAAACATCAGAGTGAACAAGATCAAAGCAGTTTGCATAAACAGTTTTAGAACTAGGGAAGACTGATTTGCAATGTTTTCCATGGATACAAGCTTCACAATCATCATTCTTAAAGGAAACAAAAGGCAACATTAAACCTAAGGCACGAGAGTAAGGGTGACCAAGTCTAGCATGCCAAACAGAATCATTAACTAGAGTAGAACTAAAAACAGAAGCAGATAATTCAGATGCAAGGTTGGTGTCTTCAAGCATGTATAAATCATCCTTTGTCACACCCTTTCCAAGCAACTTACTTGTCTTAATATCCTGAAAAACTACATCATTCAGACTGAAGATAACATTGCATTGAATATCAGTAGCTACTCTCTTAACACTTAGCAAGTTTGATGTAAAACTAGGCATGTAAAAAGCTTTTGATTATCTATCAAACAACTTAACATTTCCTATGCCTTTAATTGAAATCCTTTCACCATTAGCAATCACAACATTCCCTAGAGCAGGTTTGACATTCTTAATCAAAATTAGATCACTAATCATGTGGTGTGAAGCTCTTGAATCTACTATCAAAGGTTTATGATCAGCTATCAAAGACTTGTGATTAATTCAGGCATGAAAGGAACTACCATAGACATTACCAGAACTCTCCTTGAAGGCTTTGATGAGAGCATCAAGATCAGACCTCCTCACCAACTCATTTTGAGGCGCCACATTAGGAGCAGGGGCAAAAGCTGGTACCATCTCTTTGCATTCATTTCCAAACCGGTTTGAGGAAGAAGAGGCACCAGTAGCACCAGAAGCAAGAGCATAGGTTGATTCACTTGAGTAATGAGCTCTCTGGTCCTTGAACTTGTTGGTGAAAGCCGGTTTGAGGTGAGGATGAAGTAACCAGAATTTGTCCTTGAAATGCCCCTTCCTCTTGCAATGATCACAAATATCAGGGATTCTCCTCTCCTCAGGCTTGTAGGCACCTTTGTGAGCAGTAGCAAGCTCACCTTTCCTTCCAAACAACCCAAAGGATCCTTGCTCCTTCTGGATTTGTGCACACAGTTCATATAGGTTGGGAAGAGTTTCTGCCCTTAACATGTGTGTGATCAAGCCATTGTAAGCTGGGTTGAGGGTTAGAAAGAGTGCAAACACCTTGTCTTGTTCCCTCCTCTCATTTAGAACCAGTGGATCAATTGTTGGCGGCCTCAGCATTTCCAACTCTGCCCACAAGGATCTAAAGTTCCCAAAATTTTGCTTGAACTCCATATCTTCTTGGCTCAGGTTGTTGATGGCCAACATCACTTCAAACACTCTACTGAGGTTAGACATGTTGCCATAGACCTTTTGCAGAGTGTCCCATAAGTCCTTAGAGCTCTCACAGTAAGAGTAAGCCTCCAAAAGAGAAGGTTCAAGAGAGCTTTGAAGAATGGACATAACATGTTGGTCTCCTTTAGTCCATGCTTCTTCATCTTCAAGGGCTGCTTCTTCAACAGCTTCTTCATCAGCCTTAGCCTCAGCTTCAGCTCCTCCTTTAGCAGCTTCACCTTTGGGCTCAGCTTTCATCATCTTCATTGGAGCAGTGTCGCTTAAGACATGCTTCCATAAGCCTCTCCCACCGAGAGCACTTTTGGCCATTCTAGCCCACACCAAGTAGTTGGCTCCTTTAAGAGTCACTGGAATGATTACCCTTGAGTTCTCCATGACTGAGTAATGAGGGAGTTTCAAGAGAAAATGGTTTCAAAAGAGTTTAGAGCAAGAGAAACAAGAACCGGGTAGAATAGAATGGAAGTTATCCGAGAGTAAGTGAGATTCAAGTGAGTAATAAGAACAAGAGTGAGAGTTTCAGAAAATTTTGCGGAAGAGAGAATAGGTATAGGAGCTTTAAGGCTCTGATACCATGTTAGAATTTGAGTTTAGGAAGAGTTCTTGGAGTGTTCTTGAAGAAAGAAGCTCATGTACCCGATTAGGGTTTTAGAGCGAGAGAGTAACCGAGAGTATGAAGAGAGAATGAGGTTAGGAAATCATTTCCTTAAGTGTATTCATGATGTTCTTGGATACATTACATATATATAGAGACCATCTAGGGTTCTCAACAATAAAACAATAAAGAAAGAATTAGAAGACAAGAGCTCTTGGACCCTAGTTTGTAACGGCTACCAAGGAGTGATAGTGACATGTCCTTTAGCGGTTCAGAGGAGAGAGAAATGTGCTCTGCCCTAGGGATCAGTCCTCCTGCTCCTGATCAGCTCCAGACCTGTTGTATTATGTTGTTGAGGACATAAACAATCTTATTCAAACCGAGATCACATGTTGTTTATGTCCCAATGTCCCAACTTTGCACCAAAACCCTAACCGGCTATTATGCCTTGAGAAACACTCTTGTATGCTTCTTCAATCCTTAATTCAATACTTGCAACCTCCATTAACTTAGATAGAAAAGAAGAACCAACTAGAATCGCAAGAAAGAGAGAATTAGGGTTAGCGAGAGAGAGAGAATAAGAAGTATGTGGGAAAGACTCCCAAAAGTGTAATTCATTCAAAAGCTTTACAAGTCTTTAAATAGAATGAGATACTAGGTTTAAGGAAGAGGAATTCGAAATATACAAATGGAAAGAGGACAAAACAACTCAGAGAAGAAAGAGAGAGGATAAAATGGCTATATTGGACAGGGACAAGTCTGCGCTTGTTTCTTGGTGAAAGTGACATGTCCTGCTGGCTCCTTCTGATCCCTCAGACCCTGTTCTTACTCCTGATCTCTCATAAATGCTTCTGATCCTTATTCTTTAGCCCATACTTGCCAAAGGTTGTGTTGACCAAAACTATTCGGAGTTTTCTCTTTATGCCCTGGTTTTGCACATTGATGAATCTCTTAAGTCTTCATCTCAATACTTTGGACGCTTCATCACTTGTAGCCCAAGGTTCTTAACAATTGATTCACTGCTACATTGGTGAAACTACCTCCATCAATGATGAGACTGCATACTTTCTCTTTTACAATGCACCGAGTGTGAAACAGGTTCTCTCTTTTTCATTTCCTTCAAGCTTGGCTTGCACATTCAAAGATCTTCTAGTGACCAGTAGCTCTCCTTTAGCTGCCATTTCCAATTCTACTTCCAAATGTTCAGATTCTGATTGCTCCTCTTCTGATTCAGCCTCGCCATTGTCTCAGATAATCATGATCTTTTTGTTAGTGCATTCATTGGAGTAATGACCAAAACCTTGGCATTTGAAGAACCTGATCTCCCTGGTCCTTGTAGAAGTCACCTTAGCCTTTCCTTTTGGATCATGCTCCTCACTTTTAACCTTTGGAAAAGGCTTGTAGTCTCTGCTGAATCCAGACTTCTCTTCCTTGTGATAGTTTGGTTTCCCAGAAACCTAACTCGGCCTAGAGCTCTTCCTTTTGAGTTGCTTCTCAAACATGACTGCCTTGTGCAACAAATCCTCTAATTCCACATAATGTTGAGTCTCCATCCTGTCAAAGATGTCTTTGTTGAGGTCTCCCATGAATCTTGACATTGTAGCCTCAATGTCCTCTTGAATATCAGCTCTCAGTGACAAGGTTTCCAGCTCCTTGTAATACTCTTCTACAGTTCTGCTTCCTTGGGTACAGTTTCTCAGTTTGTAGTGCAGCTCTCTGTGGTAGTGGCTGGGAACGAACCTCTTTTTCATAATTGTCTTCATTTGGGTCCAAGTTTCCACTGGATAGTCTCTTGCACGTCTCCTAGCAGGGACCAATTGATCCCACCAACTCAGAGCATACACTTTGAATTCTGTTGGTGCAACCTTCACTCTGCTCTCTTCTGTGTATTCTCTGCAGTTGAACACTAGTTCAATCTTCTTCTCCCTTTCCAGGTATTCATCAGGATCATTAGTTCCTAGGAAAGAAGGAATCTTAAGCTTCAAGCCTGCTAAAGGATCTCTGGATGGAGTTCTTTCTTCCTGATCACGCCTTCTCCTTCTGCGATGATTTGAATTGGATGAATGGCTATAATAGCTTGCTGTTGCATCATTCTCTGGTTGTTTTCTGTGATCCTTCTTTGATTTATCAGTTCTAGAGATTAGAATCTCTTCCCTAAACGATGCAAGACTCTCATTCAACATCTTAGCCAAATTTGCAGTAACTGCTTCTACCAAAAGCTTATGATCTCTCATACGGCTTTGTTCTTCCTAATCATCAGTGTTCACCATGTTTCCTGTCCACAAAGAAGTCACATAACAAGTAAGGAAATCTTTGAAACAAGAAAACAAATCAGTTTTTTTACAGAAACAATGATATCAAAGCAAGTCTGTTGCAGGAAATTCTAACAAGCACAAATATGAGTCAGCCTCGAAATTTAATGCAAATTGAGTGGTTTTCTTGCACAAAATAAGTTTAACAACAGATGATAGCTTCTGGGTTTTAGATTTCGAAATTAAACACTCAACAAACATTAAACAGACAACAACAATCTGAAACAGGGTGTAAATTGCATAAAACATGAAAACCATAAACCCTAATTGTTCAGATCAGCAGTCCAAGACTCAATTTCGAATCCAGAACAATTCCTTGATGATATGCACTCAGTTCTCAGTCCTAACAAGTTATAGATTCGGGATTTAACAAGAACAAACCCTAGAACTAACAAATCAGACATAAACAATCAATTCAGATTAGTAGAGAGATGAAAAGACACAACCTTTCACAAAGTGGCTCTGATACCACATGATGCGATCTTAATGGAGAAGATCATATCCCCTTGATGCACTTTGTGATTATGGTTGTTTGATGGATGATAATCAGAATGTATGAACAGATTGAAGAGATTAGAAACAGTGGATTGAAAAAAACTTCATGAAGCTGCAGAATTACTTCAAGACTTGCGAACTCAGATCTTCTAGGAGATGTAACACCAAAAGAAGAATCAGAGATGAATGGCTACAAAGAGTTTTAAATAGAAAATTGAAGGAATTTCTAGCAGTTCTAATCAGGATTAGCAACCCTAGTCTGAATTCCGAGCCTAGGATCTAAGGTTCATGTAATTGAATCTATTGGGATCTCAGAATTACCTGATGATTAGCAGCGGAAGGTTTTCAGATAATCGAGATCACGAAGCGCCTCAAATGCTGCGCCTCTACCGGTATCCACACGCACACAAACTGGACCACAGGGATGCTAGTGCCTTACAGAGATCTAATCTCCAGAGAGGTTTATTTCTGTGTTCTGGTGGCTGTAAATTAGGTTAGGGACGAGTTTAGGTCGACCATATATCTTACATATGTCGGCTTAAACTACAACGGAGTTAACCAACGATTAAACCGAATTAATCTGATTAATCCGCGAGTGCATCGATCGATGCACTAACTGCAACGATCGACACTCCCCAGAACATTGATATCGAATGCATATCACATATGCATTCACTGGATCATTACATTAATGATCAACCTCGTCTTTAACGCCCAGTTTGCTTAGGTGTGTGACCCTGTAGGATCATATAACACTAGCAATGAGTTCTCAACTCATTGATCATAAGTGGCTTCTAGCAAAGCGTTATGACTACCTAGTGTTATGTGATTGTCTCATCTCGACTATACGACTTTCACTTAGAGCATGTACAATAGATTTTCAGGACATTCCCAACAATCTCCCACTTGTACTAGAATCATCTATTCCTTTATTCCTTTGTAGCTATATCTCAATCTAGCATAAGGCAAGCACTGTGTCATCCTTATTCAACCAGATTACGTTTATCGAATCCCGATTTGTACTGATGAAAAACAAACGACTGACAATCACCTCGTCTGAGCGCGGCCACGCATTTCCAGTATCAAATCTTCGATAGGCCCAGAGATATTTAACTCCTGTTATATAGGAGGTACAAATCCCATCTTGTCCCATCCATGTCTCTTTCATATTTCATGATACGCCTAATCAGTGTCTTTATAATCACCAGTTACGGCTGACGTTTGACAAATTCAAGACGAACCAATCCATATGAGAGAGGACATGATGAACTCAGGTCTTAGGACTAAACTCTTTTGTCGTAATGAGAAACTCTTATGACACTAATATAACATCTTGTAGAGTTCTCATTGACGGGTCAAATCCGATCATGTGTTCTCTAACACATATCTATGTGATTGACTTTAATATACTTATTAATGACTCCATGAAACATGGTCATCAGTCACCTCACATACTAGTCTCACGTGGTTGTTAATGTCCCACGTTAACAACCTCGACCAGGGACCATTGTAATTTATGTCATCTATTGCTTATAGGGTTTCATGATCAAGTCACATACTTGATGGCCTATAAAATGTCATAAATTACTTTGGGACATTATATATATTTAATTAACACAATTAAATAATGCTGAAACAATTTCATTAAAATAACATAACTATTATGTCTTTGTGAACATCATGTCATAACTAAAACAAATACAACTCCCACTGAAATCAAGATCATATCTTAAGAAATCTAATGCCTACAGCAGTTGTATGAAACTCATGCTTAGGCCTTGGGAGGGGCTTGGTCAGTGGATCAGCAACATTCTCATCCGTAGGGACTCTGCTGATCTTCACATCTCCTCTATTCACAATATCACGGATAAGGTGATATCTCCTTTCTATGTGTTTGGATTTCTGGTGTGATCTAGGTTCCTTTTCTTGCGCAATGGCTCCATTGTTGTCACAATACAAAGCCACTGGCTCAGAAATGCTAGGAATCACACCAAGTTCAGTGATGAACTTCTTGATCCAAACAGCCTCCTTTGCCGCTTCAGAAGCAGCGAGGTACTCAGCTTCAGTTGTGGAATCTGCTACAGTGTCCTGCTTGGAACTCTTCCAGCTTACTGCACCGCCATTCAGGCAGAAGATGTAACCAGATTGCGATCGAAAATCATCTTGGTCTGTCTGAAAACTTGCGTCTGTGTAACCACTTACTACCAGCTCATAACTTCCTCCATACACCAAGAATTTATCTTTAGTATTTCTCAAATACTTCAGAATATTCTTGACTGCTGTCCAGTGACTTTCACCTGGATCCGATTGGTATCTACTCGTCATGCTTAAAGCACAAGCAACATCTGGACGAGTACAGAGCATGGCATACATGATGGATCCCAACGCCGAGGCATAGGGAATCCGACTCATGCGATCTCGCTCAGCAGGTGTCTCAGGACACTGCTTCTTGCTGAGACTTATGCCATAAGACATTGGTATGAAGCCCTTCTTGGAATCTTGCATTCTGAACCTGTGTAAGACTTTATCGATATAAGTGTCTTGACACAGTCCAATCAAATTGTTTGATCTATCTCTATAGATTCTAATTCCAAGAATATACGCGGCTTCTCCCATGTCTTTCATTGAAAAACAACTTCCGAGCCAAGTCTTAACAGACTGTAACAACGGAACGTCATTTCCGAGAAGAAGTATGTCATCTACATACAACACGAGAAATGCAACTGCGCTCCCACTAGTCTTCTTGTAAACACATGGTTCTTCTTCGCTTCTGATGAAATCAAACTTTTTGACTGCTTCATCAAAACGAAGATTCCAACTCTGAGATGCTTGCTTCAATCCATAAATGGATCGATGAAGTTTGCATACTTTCCTAACTGCATTTGGATCGATGAAACCTTCGGGTTGTGTCATGTACACATCCTCTTCCAGAATTCCATTAAGGAAAGCTGTTTTCACGTCCATCTGTCAGATCTCATAATCATAATGAGCAGCTGTTGCTAGGAGAATCTGAATGGATTTAAGCATGGCGACAGGTGAATAGGTTTCTTCATAGTCAATACCATGAATTTGTTTGAAACCTTTTGCCACTAGCCTTGCTTTATATATCTGAATATTTCCATCCACATTAATTTTCTTCTTGAAAATCCATTTACACTCAATGGGTCTTGCACCATCGGGTAAATCAACCAAAGTCCATACTTGGTTCTGTGACATGGATCCCATTTCGGATTCAGCGGCTTTCAGCCACTTTGCGGAGTCAGGGCTCATCATTGCTTCTTCGAAATTCGCTGGCTCGTCACTGTCAATGATTAACAAATCATGACAATTGGTTACGAGAAATCCATATCTCTCGGGTTCGTGACGGATCCTTTCGGATCGGCGAATTTCAGGCTCCACAGGTGCGGGTTCTACAACTCTTTGTAGATCCAACTGTTGCTCTTCCTCTACAGGTTGAGCATTTTCCTGCGGTTCTCGAACTTCTTCGAGTTGTACTTTACTCCCACTATTTCTCTTGGAAAGAAACTCTCTCTCAAGAAAAACGCAGTTCCGAGCAACAAACACTTTGTTCTCGGATTGGTTGTAAAAGTAGTATGCCTTGGTTTCCTTAGGATAACCAACGAAGTAGCACTTGTCTGATTTGGGTTCGAGCTTATCTGTAATTAATCGCTTAACATAAGCTTCACAACCCCAAATCTTCAGGAAAGACACACTCGGAACATTCCCAGTCCACATCTCATGTGGTGTCTTTGCAACTGATTTTGACGGAACCCTATTAAGTGTAAACGCAGACGTTTCTAGAGCGTATCCCCAAAAGAATAATGGAAGAGTTGAGAGACTCATCATTGACCGAACCATATCTAATAAAGTCCGATTTCTCCTCTCAGACACGCCATTCCATTGTGGTGTTCCAGGAGGAGTGAGTTGTGAAACAATTCCACAATCTCTCAAATGATCACTGAATTCTTGGCTCAAGTATTCTCCTCCACGATCTGATCGAAGAGCCTTAATACTTTTGCCAAGTTGATTATGTACTTCATTTTGGAACTCTTTGAACATTTCAAAAGATTCCGACTTATGTCTCATTAAATAGACATAGCCATACCTGCTGAAATCATCAGTGAAGGTAATGAAGTATCGAAAATTTCCTCTGGCACTTGTGCTCATTGGGCCGCATACATCTGTATGTATAAGGCCCAATAGGTCACTGGCCCTTTCATTTACTTTGTTGAAAGGGGCCTTAGTCATTTTGCCTAGTAAACAAGATTCACATTTCTCACATGATTCATAATCGAATGAGCCCAAAAGCCCATCACTATGGAGCTTTTGAATCCGTTTCTCGTTTATGTGGCCCAAACGACAATGCCAAAGAAAAGTCTGATTCATGTCATTTGATTTGAATCTCTTGGTGTTAATGTTATAGATTGGTGCAGTTTGGTTTAAAACATAAAGCCCATTCTCTAATGGGCTGCTACCATAAAATATATCATTGTAATCAAAAGAACAACATTTATTCTTAATTGAAAACTGATATCCTTCCACATCCAAAATAGGAATGGAAATAATGTTTCTGCTTATAGCAGGTACATAGTAGCAATTATTAAGCTTTAAAACCAAACCAGATGGTAAAGACAAGTTATATGTTCCTACGGCTAATGCAGCAACTCTTGCTCCATTCCCCACGCGCAGGTCCACTTGTCCCCTTTCCAACTTCCTACTGTTGCTTAGGCCCTGCATATTTGTACAAATATGAGCACCACAGCCGGTATCCAATACCCAAGAAGTAGAACCAGAAGTAGTAACATTTACTTCTATAACATAAATACCTGAAGATGAAGTCTCGAAAGTCTTCTTCTTCTCTTCCAAGAATTTATTGCAATTTCTATTCCAATGCCCATGTTCTTTACAGTAATGGCACTTATCAGTCTCAGATGGGCCCGGCTTGGGCTTTGGGGCTGGCGCCGGCGTGTCCTGGTTCTCAACCGGGACTGCCTTGCCCTTTCCCTTACCTTTGCCAAGTTTCTTAAACTTCTTACCCCCTTGTACCATAAGTACATTAGGAGTGCCCTTCTTGATATTTGGCTCAGCTGTCTTGAGCATGCCATGCAGCTCAGTCAATGTCTTTGTCAAGTTATTCATGTTATAGTTCATAACAAACTGATCATAACTTGACGGCAGTGACTGCAATATGATGTCAGTAGCCAACTCTTGGCTAATGGGACAATCCAGCTTCCCCAGGTTATCAATATAACCCATCATCTTAATGACATGAGGACTGACTGGACTGTCCTTTGGTAGCTTGCATTCAATGAGAGATTTAACCGTCTGGTATCTCTCAGTTCGTGCTTGCTCCTGAAACATACTTTTCAGGCTAGTGATCATCTCCACGGGCGACTCCACGTTCTCGTATTGCTTCTGCAAATCCGAGTTCATGGTAGCCAACATGAGACAATTCACATCGACCACATCATTAGAATGCTTATCCCAAGCATTCCTTTCTGCATGTGGAGCATTGGCTCTCGGTTTTTCAGGGAGAACATTTTCAAGGACATAGTCCCACTTTTCCTGCTTGAGAACAATTCTCAAGTTCCGATACCATTCGAGAAAATTCGATCCATTTAACTTGTCCTTCTCAAGGACGGATCGCAGGGAGAAAGAATTATTATGAGTAGTAGTCATAGCTGAGAACATAGAATAGAAAAAAGGTTTAGTTATGATGTTCAAGAAATGAGAAATCTTAACTCTTAAGAAAACTCGCATTATATTCAATCAATGCTTCCTCAGATGAATATAATGATCCAAGACCCATATTTTACTAAATTCAAGTGAGCCACTGGCTATCACTCAACTTTAGCTATTTAGGTAAGCAACAACCTTGCTAGTTATATCCAATATAACTCCTGGTTGTGGATCGACATCTTATGTCCAATCCACCTGATGTCTCTGAGCCCAAAACGATTTTGATGGCCCAGTCAAGTAAACCAATCTCTTCAGTCACGTAATTGTCGATGTCTTGCACTGCAAGTCCATCAACACGATTACCTCTGTCTTACTCATGAAATTGTGGACATCTTGCACTGCAAGTCTATCACACAACTAAATGGGTCTTGACAGTTGACAAGATTGGAAAGACATCAAGTATCACTTGATATTTGGTTGAGGAACGGAACCTTTAAAACGTTCAGTTTTACTATGTTTTAATTCTTATAATTAATCCGCGATGACCGATCAATCCAATTGATCCGGTTTTGAATACCGGTCAGCGTCGATCGATGCTTGACCAATCACATTTAAACCATTCACAGTGTTCGACCATTGTTAACCAAGCTCGATAACCGGTCCAATCCAATTGAACCGATCCAACAATCTCGCGAGGCTGTGTCGATCGGTGCAACAATTACATCGATCGTCACTAGGCGAAAACTAGGCTTATTCGGGTTGGAATCGATCGACACCATGCGAAAAAACCCTAAAATTTATTCGGGTTCTCCCCCTGCATCGATCGATGCCGGATTGGCATCGATCGACACCATGCGAGAAAACCCATAAACGTTTTCGATTAGAACCCTAAACTAGGTTTTCAGGAAAACGAATTTTAGCATGCTTGTATCATTTATACAAAGATCTAGATTCTACTAATCTAATCATCATGCTACAGATTCAATGGAACCCTAAAGCTCTGATACCACTGAAGGAATTTCTAGCAGTTCTAATCAGGATTAGCAACCCTAGTCTGAATTCCGAGCCTAGGATCTAAGGTTCATGTAATTGAATCTATTGGGATCTCAGATTTACCTGATGATTAGCAGCGGAAGGTTTTCAGATAATCGAGATCACAAAGCGCCACAAATGCTGCGCCTCTACCGGTATCCACACGCACACAAACTGGACCACAGGGATGCTAGTGCCTTACAGAGATCTAATCTCCAGAGAGGTTTATTTCTGTGTTCTGGTGGCTGTAAATTAGGTTAGGGACGAGTTTAGGTCGACCATATATCTTATATATGTCGGCTTAAACCACAACGGAGTTAACCAACGATTAAACCGAATTAATCTGATTAATCCGCGAGTGCATCGATCGATGCACTAACTGCAACGATCGACACTCCCCAGAACATTGATATCGAATGCATATCACATATGCATTCACTGGATCATTACATTAATGATCAACCTCGTCTTTAACGCCCAGTTTGCTTAGGTGTGTGACCCTGTAGGATCATATAACACTAGCAATGAGTTCTCAACTCATTGATCATAAGTGGCTTCTAGCAAAGCGTTATGACTACCTAGTGTTATGTGATTGTCTCATCTCGACTATACGACTTTCACTTAGAGCATGTACAATAGATTTTCAGGACATTCCCAACAAAAATTGCAACAAGGCTGCATGAACAGCAATTAATTCACCTAGGAAATAACACAAAGACTAATTAAACACTCATATTTCAAATCCCTTTATTAGAATAAGTTATGGGCTTTATGGATCAGCAATGGGCAAAGGTAGTATGTGGGCTTGCCTCATTAAAAACCTCTCTTGGAAAACCCATTGGGACAAAACCAAGAGGAGGGAAAAAGAGTACAAATCCACACACCTCCATTACTGATGACTTAAGTGGCTTGAATCACAACCAAAGTGGCTGGATTATCACACTCAAACTGGCCCTGGACGTGGTGTAGAAGGGTGTAGAAAGCTTGCTTGAATTGCTTTGCCTTAGCTCTGGTCATTGGTCCAATTGGTATGTGCAAAGCTTCTGATCCTTGCTATCTTTTCTCCTCTGGTTCAAGCTGCTCCTTAGCTCCATTCTCCTCAACTACAACCTGCTTCTCAACTCCATTCTCCTCTGGTTCAAGCTGCTCAATGTCTTCAGGTTCCAAGCTTCCCATGATCACATCAAGTTTGATTCGGACGACATGTGTAGGCTTAAAAAATACTTACCACCTAAGCCATTGAGACACCAAAACCAGAGGAGACAACATCCTCTTAAAGGCAAAAAACTGAGAGATCGTGAGCCAAGAGAAGTCAACCATGATGTTAAACTAATACCTCTTGTTTTTGCAGGAAAATCATATCGAGAGACGTACTTGGATTGGGAGAGAAACATGGAGTACATCTTTGAGTTTTATGGCTATGCTGAACACAAGAAGGTGGCCCTAGCAGCAGCTCAGTTCAGTGAGAATGTCTTAGCATGCTGGGACAAAACCGTAGCTAATAGGAGAAGGCAAATATTCAGACCCATCTCAACATGGGGAGACATGAAATACCTCCTAAGGATCAAGTATGTGTCTGACCATTACCATAGAGACTTACAAAAGCGTTTTAGAAAGTTGTCTCAGGTAACAAGGAGTGCTGAGGAGTTTAAGAAGCTCATGAACTCATTGAAAATAGAAGAATTAGAAGAGGCATTGATGGCCCAATTTGTTGATGGAATTCAAAAAGAGGATAGCTAGGAAGGTGGAAAGAACCAAGTACACTGGTTTACACGAGAAAATTCACCTTTCTGTCCAAGTGGAGCAACAAAACAAGAGAAAGACCTCTCTCTCCAACAGGAGCAGAAACAACCAGCCTTGGCAAGAAAGCAGTAGCAAGACCATAAATAAAGGCAAGGATGTGGAGATTGACTCACGGTTCAAGGGCAAGGCTCATGCACCATCCAAACCATGTTGGCCAAGACAAGGTAAGTTTCAAAACCCCAATCAATCTAGATCTCATCACATTGCATGTTAGTGTCAGGGTATAGGGCATTATGCAAGAGACTGCCAAAACAACCGAGTAATGATCCATACACCAAGTGGAGATTATGAGTCTCAAGATGAGAAGGATGAAGAGCTCACTGACCAGGAAGAGCACATAGAGTATCCTGATATTGGATAATCTCTTCGTGACCAAACATGTGCTAAGTGTGATGATACATCGAGAAGAGATGAACCAAAGGGAGAATCTCTTCCAGTCCCGTTGCACCAATAAGAACAAGGTATATAACTTGGTATTGATGGAGGTTCATGCACTAACGTGGATAGGAAGTACATGGTAGACATGTTAGGGCTTGAAAGAACCAAGCATCCAAGACCATACAAGTTGCAATGATTAGTTGAGAGCTCTGAGCTTAATGTCACTGAGAAAATGATGGTACCATTCAGCGTGGGCAAGTATCAAGATGATGTATTTTGTGATGTAGCTCCAATGACAGCAGGACACTTACTACTTGGGAAACCGTTTGTAACGTCCCTTTCCCGTTTTCCATTGACCAACGAGCTGACAGTCAACAATCAAACAAGAACATGACCGATCAAACCTGAGTAAGCCAAACGAGAAAAGTTTGTCACAATACAAATCCCAAGCAAATCATTCCGCACTACAAAGGCTTCTAATGATTCTACAAATATAATCCCGCCCCAAAACCCCAAAATAACAATAAAAAGACATCAATAGTTGATCACGTGCCAACATGACGTGATGAGCTCCAGAACACACAAGTACTCTCTAAAAAAGAAAGGAAGCATGGAGATCGAGACCACTGTGGCACATGATCTCAATCGGACTCGATCTATCTAACGTGGAACAACACTAACACCACTGGGCCCACTATGCGAACTCGGTAACTTCCATGGGAACACCTAGCTACAACCATGGTAATTACAAACTCCCCACGACTCCTTGACGTAAACACGAAATCCTACGATCTAGGACACTGCTCTTTGTCCATCGATACACAGCGACTTGGGCTACCCCTAGATAGCCTAAGCTTCCATGCAGTACAGCCCTAGGACATGACCCCGTATTCTCTGGAAAACACACCAACGGCGTCACTCGGTAGGTTAACCCATAACCCGATTCACCACCCAAAGGCACGTGAACCGATCAGGCAACTACTCGAGGATCCAATTGGGTCAAAAGTACCAAAACGCTTTCATTCGACTTGCGGGATCTAACACACCCTAGAGTCCTGATAACAATAAATAAATCAAGAAAACTCTTTGGGACTCTCCACAGCAAGCAAGACCGACCAGGTCAAAAAATAAATAAGAATACAATCAACGAAACCTGATCTATCCCGCATGTCCTACTCATCCACCTTCACACAAAAAACCTTATCCGGTTCTATACCGGATTATGTATCTAGCAAACTTACCATGTCCAGTGACCGAGGTAAGGAACACACAACATGTCTATCCGGCCAATACCAAAATAGACCAAACAACACAAAAAATAGACTAATCGGCCCACACCGGAGTAGTCCAACAAACAAGCCTGCATAGAATCACACAACATCAAATCCAACAACACACAATCAATTAATTAAGATAATAGGATTTTAGTTTCTATCTCAAATTTTAATTCACTTAGTCAGCTACCTTGGGATTAATGGCTTACTAACCCCGTAGACGGCTCATTTCCACATAACACCTTTTAATTCACCTTTCTTAAATATCTTATATAAACTCTTTGATATGTCGGTTTACGATTAGTAAACTTACTAATCTCCCGACATGTCATTGTTATTTAATTAATTCCAATTAACCCAATAACCCCCACTATTAACTATGAACCCACCCCGTTATTATTTTCTAATGTCTGTTATGTCTTTAAACCGTATTTGATTAGGTCGTAGTTTCCGTATATTGATTCATTTAATTACGTTCTTACTATTGTGCATATGCATATATGTCCTAATCATGTCAATCTACATGAATGCATCAATCAATAATCAACCAGCGACACAATAGATCAAAACAAACTATCTAGCATACATATAACAACCTAACCAATTCATTAATCAATCCGATATCAACCAATTAACCAATCAACCAAGTCAATCAACAGAAATCTAATCCAAGGACTTTGGCTTAGGGTTCCTGGGTCTACCTCATCGACACTAATGCATAATTAACCGACTCACAGTGTGATTTAAGTGACAGATGATTGTGTGACGGAATCCCGAACCTCCTGAGACCGAACAAAGGTTAAACCCAAACCTTCCCCGAACCAATAATCGATCCAAATTTAAATCCGAGCTAGAACGGTACCAAACCAAATCTTTGACAAACTAAATCGGCGTTGACCAGATGTTGACCGCTCCTAAACGGCATCGATCGACACCATGCGAGAAAACCCATAAACGTTTTCGATTAGAACCCTAAACTAGGTTTTCAGGAAAACGAATTTTAGCATGCTTGTATCATTTATACAAAGATCTAGATTCTACTAATCTAATCATCATGCTACAGATTCAATGGAACCCTAAAGCTCTGATACCACTGAAGGAATTTCTAGCAGTTCTAATCAGGATTAGCAACCCTAGTCTGAATTCCGAGCCTAGGATCTAAGGTTCATGTAATTGAATCTATTGGGATCTCAGATTTACCTGATGATTAGCAGCGGAAGGTTTTCAGATAATCGAGATCACAAAGCGCCACAAATGCTGCGCCTCTACCGGTATCCACACGCACACAAACTGGACCACAGGGATGCTAGTGCCTTACAGAGATCTAATCTCCAGAGAGGTTTATTTCTGTGTTCTGGTGGCTGTAAATTAGGTTAGGGACGAGTTTAGGTCGACCATATATCTTATATATGTCGGCTTAAACCACAACGGAGTTAACCAACGATTAAACCGAATTAATCTGATTAATCCGCGAGTGCATCGATCGATGCACTAACTGCAACGATCGACACTCCCCAGAACATTGATATCGAATGCATATCACATATGCATTCACTGGATCATTACATTAATGATCAACCTCGTCTTTAACGCCCAGTTTGCTTAGGTGTGTGACCCTGTAGGATCATATAACACTAGCAATGAGTTCTCAACTCATTGATCATAAGTGGCTTCTAGCAAAGCGTTATGACTACCTAGTGTTATGTGATTGTCTCATCTCGACTATACGACTTTCACTTAGAGCATGTACAATAGATTTTCAGGACATTCCCAACAAAAATTGCAACAAGGCTGCATGAACAGCAATTAATTCACCTAGGAAATAACACAAAGACTAATTAAACACTCATATTTCAAATCCCTTTATTAGAATAAGTTATGGGCTTTATGGATCAGCAATGGGCAAAGGTAGTATGTGGGCTTGCCTCATTAAAAACCTCTCTTGGAAAACCCATTGGGACAAAACCAAGAGGAGGGAAAAAGAGTACAAATCCACACACCTCCATTACTGATGACTTAAGTGGCTTGAATCACAACCAAAGTGGCTGGATTATCACACTCAAACTGGCCCTGGACGTGGTGTAGAAGGGTGTAGAAAGCTTGCTTGAATTGCTTTGCCTTAGCTCTGGTCATTGGTCCAATTGGTATGTGCAAAGCTTCTGATCCTTGCTATCTTTTCTCCTCTGGTTCAAGCTGCTCCTTAGCTCCATTCTCCTCAACTACAACCTGCTTCTCAACTCCATTCTCCTCTGGTTCAAGCTGCTCAATGTCTTCAGGTTCCAAGCTTCCCATGATCACATCAAGTTTGATTCGGACGACATGTGTAGGCTTAAAAAATACTTACCACCTAAGCCATTGAGACACCAAAACCAGAGGAGACAACATCCTCTTAAAGGCAAAAAACTGAGAGATCGTGAGCCAAGAGAAGTCAACCATGATGTTAAACTAATACCTCTTGTTTTTGCAGGAAAATCATATCGAGAGACGTACTTGGATTGGGAGAGAAACATGGAGTACATCTTTGAGTTTTATGGCTATGCTGAACACAAGAAGGTGGCCCTAGCAGCAGCTCAGTTCAGTGAGAATGTCTTAGCATGCTGGGACAAAACCGTAGCTAATAGGAGAAGGCAAATATTCAGACCCATCTCAACATGGGGAGACATGAAATACCTCCTAAGGATCAAGTATGTGTCTGACCATTACCATAGAGACTTACAAAAGCGTTTTAGAAAGTTGTCTCAGGTAACAAGGAGTGCTGAGGAGTTTAAGAAGCTCATGAACTCATTGAAAATAGAAGAATTAGAAGAGGCATTGATGGCCCAATTTGTTGATGGAATTCAAAAAGAGGATAGCTAGGAAGGTGGAAAGAACCAAGTACACTGGTTTACACGAGAAAATTCACCTTTCTGTCCAAGTGGAGCAACAAAACAAGAGAAAGACCTCTCTCTCCAACAGGAGCAGAAACAACCAGCCTTGGCAAGAAAGCAGTAGCAAGACCATAAATAAAGGCAAGGATGTGGAGATTGACTCACGGTTCAAGGGCAAGGCTCATGCACCATCCAAACCATGTTGGCCAAGACAAGGTAAGTTTCAAAACCCCAATCAATCTAGATCTCATCACATTGCATGTTAGTGTCAGGGTATAGGGCATTATGCAAGAGACTGCCAAAACAACCGAGTAATGATCCATACACCAAGTGGAGATTATGAGTCTCAAGATGAGAAGGATGAAGAGCTCACTGACCAGGAAGAGCACATAGAGTATCCTGATATTGGATAATCTCTTCGTGACCAAACATGTGCTAAGTGTGATGATACATCGAGAAGAGATGAACCAAAGGGAGAATCTCTTCCAGTCCCGTTGCACCAATAAGAACAAGGTATATAACTTGGTATTGATGGAGGTTCATGCACTAACGTGGATAGGAAGTACATGGTAGACATGTTAGGGCTTGAAAGAACCAAGCATCCAAGACCATACAAGTTGCAATGATTAGTTGAGAGCTCTGAGCTTAATGTCACTGAGAAAATGATGGTACCATTCAGCGTGGGCAAGTATCAAGATGATGTATTTTGTGATGTAGCTCCAATGACAGCAGGACACTTACTACTTGGGAAACCGTTTGTAACGTCCCTTTCCCGTTTTCCATTGACCAACGAGCTGACAGTCAACAATCAAACAAGAACATGACCGATCAAACCTGAGTAAGCCAAACGAGAAAAGTTTGTCACAATACAAATCCCAAGCAAATCATTCCGCACTACAAAGGCTTCTAATGATTCTACAAATATAATCCCGCCCCAAAACCCCAAAATAACAATAAAAAGACATCAATAGTTGATCACGTGCCAACATGACGTGATGAGCTCCAGAACACACAAGTACTCTCTAAAAAAGAAAGGAAGCATGGAGATCGAGACCACTGTGGCACATGATCTCAATCGGACTCGATCTATCTAACGTGGAACAACACTAACACCACTGGGCCCACTATGCGAACTCGGTAACTTCCATGGGAACACCTAGCTACAACCATGGTAATTACAAACTCCCCACGACTCCTTGACGTAAACACGAAATCCTACGATCTAGGACACTGCTCTTTGTCCATCGATACACAGCGACTTGGGCTACCCCTAGATAGCCTAAGCTTCCATGCAGTACAGCCCTAGGACATGACCCCGTATTCTCTGGAAAACACACCAACGGCGTCACTCGGTAGGTTAACCCATAACCCGATTCACCACCCAAAGGCACGTGAACCGATCAGGCAACTACTCGAGGATCCAATTGGGTCAAAAGTACCAAAACGCTTTCATTCGACTTGCGGGATCTAACACACCCTAGAGTCCTGATAACAATAAATAAATCAAGAAAACTCTTTGGGACTCTCCACAGCAAGCAAGACCGACCAGGTCAAAAAATAAATAAGAATACAATCAACGAAACCTGATCTATCCCGCATGTCCTACTCATCCACCTTCACACAAAAAACCTTATCCGGTTCTATACCGGATTATGTATCTAGCAAACTTACCATGTCCAGTGACCGAGGTAAGGAACACACAACATGTCTATCCGGCCAATACCAAAATAGACCAAACAACACAAAAAATAGACTAATCGGCCCACACCGGAGTAGTCCAACAAACAAGCCTGCATAGAATCACACAACATCAAATCCAACAACACACAATCAATTAATTAAGATAATAGGATTTTAGTTTCTATCTCAAATTTTAATTCACTTAGTCAGCTACCTTGGGATTAATGGCTTACTAACCCCGTAGACGGCTCATTTCCACATAACACCTTTTAATTCACCTTTCTTAAATATCTTATATAAACTCTTTGATATGTCGGTTTACGATTAGTAAACTTACTAATCTCCCGACATGTCATTGTTATTTAATTAATTCCAATTAACCCAATAACCCCCACTATTAACTATGAACCCACCCCGTTATTATTTTCTAATGTCTGTTATGTCTTTAAACCGTATTTGATTAGGTCGTAGTTTCCGTATATTGATTCATTTAATTACGTTCTTACTATTGTGCATATGCATATATGTCCTAATCATGTCAATCTACATGAATGCATCAATCAATAATCAACCAGCGACACAATAGATCAAAACAAACTATCTAGCATACATATAACAACCTAACCAATTCATTAATCAATCCGATATCAACCAATTAACCAATCAACCAAGTCAATCAACAGAAATCTAATCCAAGGACTTTGGCTTAGGGTTCCTGGGTCTACCTCATCGACACTAATGCATAATTAACCGACTCACAGTGTGATTTAAGTGACAGATGATTGTGTGACGGAATCCCGAACCTCCTGAGACCGAACAAAGGTTAAACCCAAACCTTCCCCGAACCAATAATCGATCCAAATTTAAATCCGAGCTAGAACGGTACCAAACCAAATCTTTGACAAACTAAATCGGCGTTGACCAGATGTTGACCGCTCCTAAACGGGGTTGACCAAGCGTTAATCATTGACCGACCTTTGACCACCACTGAACCGAGTTGACTAGACCTAAACGGGGTTAAACCGGTTGTTGACCAACACTAGCTGAACCGGCAAGAAGAGACCGTGTTAACCGGCGGCTGAGGTAGCTTCTCTGGCCTTGACCAGAAGGGAAAGGTGAAACTCCGGTGAAGACTGCTCCGGTGAGGTAGCCGGCGGTGAGAGAACCGGTGAGAGAAAGACAACAAGAGGGAGAAGAGATCACGTCAAGAACTTCTCGGCGTTGACCGGTGGTGGCTCGTGAAGGATCTTTCGGTGTTAATCCTGATTCATTTCATCAGATTACTTGATCCTAAACATGCCAGATCTAGGTTCTCTTGTGTAGAAACATAAGTAGATCTCACCTTTTACCTGTTTTGCAGCGGAAAGAGAGAACAGGTCAGAGATCAGAGAGCCACCAAGTGATAACTCCTCCAGAGGTTCACACACGCACACCAAGCAGGAAGAAAGCTGCTGGACCGAGCTGTGGGAGGTCGCAGGGAGAGAGAGAGTCGCGGCTAGGGCTGCACATTGACCTGAACTCGTCTTAACTTTATATAAAACTCGTTCAGTTCGTTTTGGGCCATTTGGCCCAAATGCCAATTAACTCCGAGGCGTTCGCGCATTGCATCGATCGTTGCACCTTATGCATCGATCGATGCACAATGGCTAAACCCTCTTATTCTCTCTAAGTATAGTAAATGCCTAGCACTTTTACCATACTCCTGCTAAACCGTTCCTACACGATTTCCTGTTAGCTTAGGCGTGTGACCCATATGGGATCATATAATAAAGGCAATAAGTCCAAGACTTATAGATCATGAGCGGACTCTAGCAAGCCATCATGACCCCCAGTATTATATGACTTATGTCTGATCTTTGACATACTCTTACTTTCTAGAGACAGTACCGAGATTACTGGACACATTTCCAACAATCTCCCACTTGTACTGGAATCTCTGTATTCATAATCCTTTTGTCTCAATATCTCGATTAGTCATAAGGCAAGATTGGTGTCATCCTTATAAAGCCTAATCTTGTTCATCGGACTCTGATTTGATACTGACAATCCAAACGACTCGGGACAGTCCGTTTGAGCATGGCCATGCATTTTCCAGTATTCAAATCTCCGATTGGCCTAGAGATATTCACTCCATTTATATTGGAGGGACAAATCCCGTCTTGTTCCATCACTGTAAACTACTCACTTCACAATGTACCCAAACAAGGTCCTTATAACTATCGCAGAACGATAGCGTTAGACAATGATCAAAGTGCATCAGTCCATGTGCAGTCACATGCATGCGAACTCAGGTCTAAGGACTATACTCTATAGTCGTAGTGAGAATCTCTTATGACACAGATATAAATATCCTGAAGAGTTCTCATAAGCGGGTCTTGTCCGGTCGTATGTTCCCCAACATACACCTATGTACTGACTTTGATGCCGCGCATCTATGACACACTAAGACTTTGTCATAAGTCACGTACCAATCCAGTCTCACACGGTTGTTGGTGTTCCAATTTCAACAACCTTCGACTAGGGACAGGATGATATAAACCATCTATCAAATATAGGGTCTTATGATCAAGCTAAATGACTTTGATGACTCAAGATCAAGTCATTTACTTCGATGACCTATAAAATGGTTCATATCATTTTGGAACGATTATTTCATCACAGTTAAAATAATCTTGAAATAATAATGTCATTATTAAACATCTCATCATGTTTTACAAGAACATATCAATAACTAAATAAAGCCCTTTAATAACTCCCACTGAAATTAAGACTACATCTTAATTTCACTTATCCTACAGCAACAGTCCGCGACTCGTGCTTAGGCCTAAGGAGTGGCTTCGTTAATAGATTAGCAACGTTCTCATTCGTTGAAACTTGCTGATCTACTTAACATCTCTGTCATTTATCTTACGGAATAGGTTATACCTATCCTCAAGGTGTTTGGACCTCTGATGTGCAGCTAGTCTCATCTATGCTGGAAATCACATCAAGTTCAGTGACGAACTCTTCTTTCCAAACAACCTCTTTCGCCACTTCCCAAGTAGCGAAATGTTCAGCTTAAGTCATGGAGTCAGCAACAGTGCCTTGCACCGCCAGATAGACACAAGATATAACCGGACTGTGATCGGAAATCATCTTTGTCTATTGGAAACTTGCCTTTCAGACTTTATCGACTTATAGCACCTCACTTTCTCCGTAAATCAAGAACTTATCCTTAGTATTCCTCAAATACTTTAGGACATACTTTAGGAAACTTGATTCTTTGCTGGATTTGACTGGTCTTTATTTGTCTTGCTTAACATTAAAGCAACATCAAACAAGTATGTTTCATGGCATACATGATAGATCCAATTGCCGACGCATATGGAATCTCATCCATGCATTTAAGCTCAGCAGTTATCGTAGGATATTGTATCTTGCTTAACTTGATGCCATGCGACATTGGCATAAAACCCTTCTTGGATTGCTCAAAACGTGTAGGACTTTGTCAATTTAAGAATCTGACTTTGTCCTATCAGCTCTTTTGGATCTCTATCTTTAGATCCAAAATCCAAGAACTACGTGGCTTTACCCATGTCAATCATTAAACCAACTCCCAAGCTAGTCCTTTTCCGACTACAGCGTTGGGACGTTATATCCGAGAATCAGTATGTCATCGACATACATTTTGAGAAATGCAATATCGCTCCCACTTATCTATTAGTAAACACACAGTTCCGCTTCGTTCCTGTTCAAGTCAAAACCTTGACTACTTCAACAGAACGAAGATTCCAACTCCGATATGTTTGCTTCCATCCATGAATGGATCGATGAAGCTAACTTACATAAAATGTAATTTTTCGGAGTCCGGGCTCACTTTCGCTTCTTTGAATTTCGCAGATTCATCGCTTTCAATGATCATCAGATCATGCGAACTTTCAATGATTATCAGGTTCAACTAATGACGAGAAATCACTCTCAGATTAGTAACTGATTCATTCATATCTGCGAACTTCAGGCTCCACAGGTGTAGATTCTACAGAAATCTGTAAATCCTTCCGCTGCTCTCCCTCAATAGGTTAAGCAGCCTCCTGTATTACTCGAATTTCTTCGAGTTGTACTTTTACTCCCACTGTTCTTCTTGGAAAGTAACTTTCTTTCTTAGAAAACAGAATGGTCGAAAAAATACTTTTTACTCCCACTGTTCTTCTTGGAAAGTAATTTCCCTTCTTAGAAAACAGAATGGTCGTAAAAGTACCGAGCCTTGGTTTCCTTAAGAAAACTTCGAGTTATACTTTTACTCCCACTGTTCTTCTTGGAAAATAACTTCCCTTCTTAGAAAACAGATTGGACGTAAAAATAACAAGCCTTAGTTTCTCTAGGACAACCAACGAAGTAGCAAAACTACAAATACTCAGTAAAGACAAATTTGGATCGATTCCAATCCACATTAACGTGGTGTCTTTCAACTGATATTTGTGGAACTATTTCAGTGTAAACTTTAGATATTTTAGAGCGTTATTCTTAAATAATATCATGGAAGATTCGTGTGACTCATCTTTAATCATTTCTAATAAGATCTGATTCTTTCTCACAGAAACACCTTCAGGTTTTCAGGAGAAATGAGCTGTGAAACGATTTCACACTCATTAAGATGATCACACAATCAATGACTTAAGTATTCTCACTCGTGATTTAATCCAGAGTCTTAATACTTTTGTCACTAAGATCTTATACTTCATTCTGGAACTCTTTCGACCATGTCAAAGAATTCCGACTTGTGTCTCATCAAATGAAACACAGTCACACTCACTGAAGTAATCAGTAGAGACAATGAAGTACAGGAAATTTTCTCTGGCATTACTGCTCATCGGACCACATACATGAGTATGTTCAATCTCCAATAAGCCTTTGGGCCTTTCTCTAGCTCGGCTAAGATGGGCCCTTTGTCTTTTGGTCCAGTAAACAGAATTCAAGTCTCATAAGATGTCGTATCAAATGAGCCCAACAGTCCATAACTATGGGATTTCTGAATCCGTCTTACTCTATGTGACCAAGACTTTTATACCAAGAAAATTCAGGTTTAATTCATCAGTCTTAAACCAATTCGGTATTTATGTTATATTTAGGCACTCTTTGGTTTAAGATATAAAACCCATTCCATGAATAGGGTGCTACAATTAATATTTCATTAAGATCAAAAGAACAAAACTTGTCTTTTATCAAAATGAAAAACATTCAAATTCTTACAAGAAAATGAAAGACAATTCTGCTTAAAGCAGATACATTGTAGCAATTACTTAATACAAAACCAAGCCTAAAAGGGATCTATAAGTGAAAACCCTACAGCTGAGGCAGCATCCCAAGCTCCTTCCAGACATGTAGTTTCACTTGCCCTTTCTTCAACGTTCTACTGTTGCTTAGGCTCTGCATATTATTACAAATATCAGTGCCACAACCAGTATCCAATACCTTTAAGGTAGAACTTGAAGTAATAACATGAATACCTGAGGAAGTAGTCGCATACATCGACTTTAACTCCTCATCATCTTCCATGAATTTAATGCAATCTCTCTTCCAATGCCCTGTCTCCTTACAGTAGCAGCACTTACCAACGTAAGAGGTATCTGACTCGGGCTCAGAAGACACACGCTTGCCATGATTCAAAATATGGACAACTTTGTCTTCACCCTTGTCAGCTTTAGGTTTAGCAAACCTACCCTTCTCATTCATGAGATTGTACAGGGTACTCTTCACGTTTGGCTCAACTGTCTTGAGCATATCATGCAGTTCAGTCAACGTCTTCGTTAAGCCTTTCTTGATATAGTTCCTTACGAACTTATCATAGCTTGACGGCAGTGACTGCAGAATGATCTCAGTTGCCAATTCCTGGCTAACTGGATAATCCAGTTTCCTCAGGTTATCAATGTAACCCATCATTTTACTGACATGAGGACTTACTGGATGATCATTTGGTAGCTTGCAGCTAGTGAGAGATTTAACCAACCGGTATCTCTCCACTCTTATCTGCTCCTGAAATTTCAATTTCAGGTTGCTGATCATCTCTATTGGCGACTCCATGTTCTCATATTGCTTCTGCAAGTCTGAGTCCATGGTAGCCAATATCAGACCACGCACATCTACCGCATCATTATAATGCTTATTCCAAGCATCATATACTGCATGAGAAGCATTGGACCCGATCCTCACGGGGAGAGCTCTCTCAAGGACATAGTCCTTTCTCTCCTGTCTGAGGACTAGCCTCAGGTTCCGCGACCAAGTCAAGAAATTTGATCCGTTCAGCTTGTCCATCCCAAGGATAGACCGGATCGAGAAAGTGTTTTGATTGTTTGTGCTAGTCATAACTGAAATTTAAGATGAAAGGATTTTAGTTAATATGTTCAATATGATTAATCTCGTATTAAAATTAATATGATTAATCACGCATTATATTCAATAACATAAGTTACCCTCAATAGAATATAATGATTCCAAGATCCACATATAACTAAGATTAAAGTGGGCCACTGGCCGTCACCCAACCTTAGCTTATATCGGTAAGCCCTGTATCGGCTAATTATATCCGTGATATAACTCTTGGTTGTGAATCTGGGCCCGAGGCCCAATCCACTCTGATGTCTCAAGGCCCGGGACTCCCGATGGCCTAGTCAAGAAAACCAGACTATACAGTCATGTAATCATTAATGTCTGGGACTCCCAATGACATTTATGAATCACAAACCGTCTTACCCACGCAAAAGCAGACATCCTCACACTGTAAGGCCATGAATACAATTGAATGGGCTTTGACAGCTGACATAGAATGGACAAGACATCCAACGCTTGATATTATATGAGGTTCGTAGGTTTATTAAAATTTCATTCCCAAAATAGAAGATTACTATTTCGGGAAACTTTCTATTTTAGGAAACCTACTATTTTAGGAAACTTTCTAAAAATGGAAACTTTCCTTAAATCCAAAACATGCAAATTCAGAAACTTCTAATTTAAGAAACTTTCTAATTTCAAAATTTTGGAAACTTATTAATTTAAAATCGATTTTAAAATTTTATAAAATAAATTTTAAATTAATCTGAAGAAGAGACTCAAATAATTGGCCCAATTGTTTTAACTTCTTGGCCCGAGGCCCAAGAATTTGTCCATGTCCAAGACATAACCCAATTGTCCAATTAAATGACATAACCGGTCTGGTTCATTAAAATTAGTCTAACCAAAATTAATTACTACGACGACCACAATTGTCAACCGGTTATTTACTAAACCGGATTTTCTCAATTTATTTGGTCCAACCAAATCAAATTAGAAAATCCTGGTTTAGGCACTAAATCCAATAATTATTTCGACATTGGATTTCTTATCCCGGTTTAACCAGACTTAATAAAATTATTAAATCTGTTTATTAAACCGAGACGTTTAATTTTAATTAAATTAAACCGAGTCTAAACCCTAACCGCATCGATCGATGCTCTCAGCATCGATCCTGCAACGATCGTTCATCGATCCTGCATCGATCGATGCTCTCACGCGTGCACGAACGGTTATCAGGTTTGGCCGAGAGATTCTCGCGAGATCCATGCGATCGTTTGAACGATCCATGCGATTTCGGTCAATCTCCCGCGACTGCAACGATCGATCCTTGCATTGTATCGATCGATGCAATGCGATCTCTCGTGGTTGCATCGACCGATCATGCGATCGCATCGATCGATGCATCGCGATCACAGCCGATACTTCTTTATGAAAATCGCATTCTTCCAAATCAATATAGCTTGGATTTTTGCGATTTCAAATGTGTTTAGGTTTCAATTCCTTGTTGCTTAAGTGATTTCTCTTATCAGTAATTGATTCAAAACACTTCTTAAACAAGAAAACAATCCTAAACTTGAATCTAAACAAGAAGAACCAGAACCAATGGCTCTGATACCACTGAAGGATCTTTCGGTGTTAATCCTGATTCATTTCATCAGATTACTTGATCCTAAACATGCCAGATCTAGGTTCTCTTGTGTAGAAACATAAGTAGATCTCACCTTTTACCTGTTTTGCAGCGGAAAGAGAGAACAGGTCAGAGATCAGAGAGCCACCAAGTGATAACTCCTCCAGAGGTTCACACACGCACACCAAGCAGGAAGAAAGCTGCTAGACCGAGCTGTGGGAGGTCGCAGGGAGAGAGAGAGTCGCGGCTAGGGCTGCACATTGACCTGAACTCGTCTTAACTTTATATAAAACTCGTTCAGTTCGTTTTGGGCCATTTGGCCCAAATGCCAATTAACTCCGAGGCGTTCGCGCATTGCATCGATCGTTGCACCTTATGCATCGATCGATGCACAATGGCTAAACCCTCTTATTCTCTCTAAGTATAGTAAATGCCTAGCACTTTTACCATACTCCTGCTAAACCGTTCCTACACGATTTCCTGTTAGCTTAGGCGTGTGACCCATATGGGATCATATAATAAAGGCAATAAGTCCAAGACTTATAGATCATGAGCGGACTCTAGCAAGCCATCATGACCCCCAGTATTATATGACTTATGTCTGATCTTTGACATACTCTTACTTTCTAGAGACAGTACCGAGATTACTGGACACATTTCCAACAGCTCGGACGATACCCGTGGCGACAAGGAGGCTCTCCAGCGGCCAGAGGTGATCTTCGGTGACAGAGTATACCGGTAATGAAGATAGATAACTTGATGACCCAGTTGCACACAATGAAAACACTACAAGAAAGTAGCGTTTTTGTGACTGGACCTTGCGACTATACTTGTAGTCGTAACATATGGCCACTATTAGGGGACAACATTGCTACTATTTCGCGACAACGGATATATGGACGTGTATTAGTCGCTGATATACGACCATAAATGATTGTCGCCAATTTAGTCATCGATTTACGATTAACGACCATTGTCGGGACCGAAATCAATAGTCTCGGGCTAGTCGGTGATATGGCGACTATTTTTGCGTCTGATGTTAAGAGTCGTAGAACAATCGCAAATTGGTCAGTACATTGGCGACTAATTCACTATTTCTGGTATAGTAGTAACCAAGTCGTTTATTTGTCGCTATTGATATAACTAATATTCAACTCACTATTTGTGTCGCAAAGAAGTCGAGTATGGGTCCTATCATATAGTATTTTTGGATTTATTAATAATAATATGAGATAGTTTGGTTATATTTTATCTGTTTGTGGTAGGTGTACCGGTTTCATGCGCATGCATTTATGACAACTAGTGGGAGTGGCCAATTATGTCTACATATTTGAAATTCAGCCATTTCTCAGTTTTCATTAGTATAAACACAAAAAATTTGGAAATCTAGTTACATGGCAGGAGGATACAATAATTATCGCAACCATCGGTGAAGGAATTTCTAGCAGTTCTAATCAGGATTAGCAACCCTAGTCTGAATTCCGAGCCTAGGATCTAAGGTTCATATAATTGAGTCTATGGGATCTCAGATTTACCTGGTGATTTGCAGCGGAAGATTTGCAGATAATCGAGATTTCGAAGCACCTCAAACACTGTGCCTCTACTGGTATCCACACGCACACGACCTGAACAGGAGGGATGCTAGTGCCTATAGAGATCCAATCTCTTCAGAGGTTTCTATTCAAGTTCTGGTGGCTATCTCTTGGGTTCAAAATCAGTTTAGGTCGACCATATATTTTATATATGTCGACTTAAACCATAACGGAATTAACCAACGATTAAACCGGTTTAATCTGGTAATCCGCGAGTTGCATCGATCGACACACTCTTTGTGTCGATCGACACTGCCCCAGAATATTGATATCGAATGCATACAAATATGCATTCACTAGATCATTACATTAATGATCAACCTCGTATTTAATGTCCAGTTTGCTTAGGTGTGTGACCCTGTAGGATCATATAACACTAGCAATGAGTTCTCAATTCATTGATCATAAGTGGCTTCTAGCAAAGCGTTATGACTACCTAGTGTTATGTGATTGTCTCATCTCGACTATACGACTTTCACTTAGAGCAAGTGCAATAGATTTCAGGACATTCCCAACAATCTCCCACTTGTACTGGAATCATCTATTCCTTTAATCCCTTCGTCACTATATCTCGATCTGGTATAAGGCAAGATCTGTGTCACCCTTATTTAGCCAAGATCATGTTCATCGAACTCCGATTTATACTGATAAGACAAACGACTGACAATCACCTCGTTTGAGTGTGGCCAAACATTTCTCAGTATCAAATCTTCGATGGGCCCTGAGATATTTATCTCCTGTTACGTAGGAGGGACAAATCCCATCTTGTTCTATCCCTGTCTCTTCACACGCTTCATGATACGCCCAATCAATGCCTTTATAGTCACCAGTTACGGCTGACGTTTGACAAGGTTAAAGCGGACCAATTCACATGTAAGAAAACATGATGAACTCAGGTCTAAGGACTATACTCTATAGTCGCAATGAAAACTCTCATGACACTTATATAACTATCGCGTAGAGTTCTCATCAGTGGGTCATGTCCGATCCTGTGTTCTCCAACACATATCTATGTGATTGACTTTCATACTCTTATTAATGACTCCATGAAACTTAGTCATCAGTCACCTCACATACTAGTCTCACGCGGTTGTTAATGTCCCACTTTAACAACCTCGACCAGGGACCAACATAATTTATGTCATTTATTATCTATAGGGTTTCATGATCAAGTCACATACTTGATGACCTATCAAATGTCATAAATTATTTTGGGACTATTATTTAATAACCATTATTAAATAATACAGATGTCAGATTTCAATAACATAATCAAATTATGTTTATACGAACATCATATCATAACTAAAATTAATAACAATGACTCCCACTAAAATTAAGATCACATCTTAAGACATCTAATGCCTTTAGCAGTAGCCTGACCCTCATTCGCCCTTGCTCAGCGTGTGTCGAAAGACACTGCGTCTTGCTAAGAGTAATACCAAGAGTCATTTGCACGAAGCCCTTCTTGGAATCCTGCATATTGGATATGTGCAAGGCCTTATCACTATAAGTATCTTGACACAATCCAATTAGCTTATCCAATCTATCTCTATAGATTCTTATTCCAAGAATGTATACGGTTTCTCCCATAATTTTATCGAAAAACAACTTTTGAATCTAGTCTTAACAGACTGAAACAATGGAACTTCATTTCCGAGAAGTAGTATGTTATCAACATACATTACTAGAAATGCAACTGCGCTCCCACTAGTCCTCTTGTAAACACACGGTCCCTCTTCATTCATGACGAAGTCAAACCTTTTGACTGCTTTATCAAAACGAAGATTTCAACTCCGAGATGCTTGCTTCAATCCATAAATGGTTTGATGAAGCTTGCATGTCTTCCTAGCTTCATTAGGATCAATGAAAAACTTCAGGTTGTGTCATGTACACATCCTTTTTCCAGAATTCCATTAAGGAAAACCGTTTTCACATCCATCTGCCAGATTTCATAACCATTATGAGTGGCGGTTGCTAGGAGAATCCGAATGGACATTAGCACGGTGTCTGGGATTAGGTTTCTTCACAGTCAATACCATGAATTTACTTGAAACCTTTTTGCCACCAACCTAGCTTTGTACATCTGAATATAACCATCCATGTCATCTTTTCTTCTTGAAAATCCATTTACTCACAATGGCTTCTACACCATCGGGTAAATCAACCCAAGTCATACTTGGTTCTGTGACATGGATCCCATTTCGGATTCAGCGGCTCTCAGCCATTTTCGGAGTCAAGGCCACTCATTGCTTCTTCAAAATTCGCAGGCCCGTCACTTTCAATGATCAGTAGATCACGGCAGTTGGTTACGAGAAATCCATATTTCTCGGGTTCGTGACGGATCCTTTTCGGATCGGCTAGCTTCAGTTTTCTGTAAAAGTCGCGCACACATATCTCATATGTATACTTTTACCACGACCTAGTTAACCAAGATTTAAACCGTAGTTAATTAAGTCATAAACCAAAATCAATATTTGGTTCGCGATCTGTGTTGATCGATGCAACTTTTGTGTCGATCGACACTTCTTCAGAAACTCGCCATTTAAATGTATATCGAATATACATTCACCAGATCCTTTATAAACTCTAGGCACCACAGGTGCAGGTTCTACAACTCTTTGTAGATCCAACTGCTGCTCTTCCTCATTAGGTTGAGCAGTCTCCTGTGATTTTTCAAATTTCTTCGAGTTGTACTTTTACTCCCACTGTTCTTCTTGGCAAGAAAGTCTTTCTCAAGAAAACATAGTTCCGAGCAACAAACAATTTGTTCTCGAACTGGTTGTAAAAGTAACATGCCTTGGTTTTGTTAGGACAATCAATGAAGTAGCACTTATCAGATTTGGGTGTGAGCTTATCAGAGATTAAACGTTTTATATAAGTCTCGCAACTCCAAATCTCCATGATGGATAAATCAGAAACATTTACATTCCACATCTCATGTGGTATCTCTGTAACTGATTTTGATGGAACTCCATTTAAAGTAAACTCAGACATTTCTAGAGCGTATTCTTAGAAGGATAATGGAAGATCTAAGTGACTCATCATTGATCGAACCATATCTAATAAAGTCCGATACAGGAGGAGTGAATTGTGAAACACTTTCACAATCTCTCAGATGATCACTAAATTCTTGACCTAAGTATTCACCTCCATGATCTCATCGTAGAGGTTTAATACCTTTGCCAAATTGATTATGTACTTCATTTTGGAACTCTTTGAACTTTTCAAAGATTCTGACTTATGCCTTATAAATAAGGCATAACCGTACCTTCTGAAAATATCAGTAAAGGTAATGAAGTACTGAAATTTTCCTCTAGCACTAATGCTCATCGGTCCATATACATCCGTATGTATAAAGCCCAATAAGATTCTGGCCCTTTCATTTTGATCGTTCGCAACCTGTATCGACCGACGCACCGTTTGTGTCGATCGACACTACCTCTGTTGAAAGGAGCCTTTGTCGTTTTACTTAATAAACAAGATCCACTTTACTCATTATGATTCTCAATCAGATGAGCCCAAAAGCCCATCACTATGGAGCTTCTGAATCTATTTCTCATTTATGTAGCCCAAAACGACAATGCCAGAGAGAAGTTTGACTAGTATCATTTGACTTGAATCTCTTGGTATTAATGTTATAGTTAGGCACATTCTCGTTTAGAACAGAGAATGGATTGCTACTATAAAATATATCACTGTAATCAAATGAATAACACTTATTCTTAACTTGAAAACTGATATCCTTCCATATCCAAAAAAGGAATAGAAATAACCTTTCTGCTCATAGCAGGTACATAGTAGCAGTTTTGAGTTCAAAACATGCCATAAAAGGAAAAACAAATGAAATACTCCTACGGTTAATGCAGCAACTCTTGCTCCATTCCCACTCATAGGTCCACTTGTCCTTTCTCCGTAGTCCTACTTTTGCTCAGGCCCTGCACATTTTCACAAAATATGAGTACCACAGGTGGTATCCAATACCCAATAAGTAGGACTATAAGAAGTAACATTTACTTCTATAACATAATACCTGAAGAAGAAGTCTCGTACGTCTTCTTCAGCTTCTCATAATCTTCCAGGAATTTATTGCAGTTTCCTTTCAAATGCCCATAACCATTACAATAACGGCACTTAACATCTTCAGAATGACTGGTTTTAACCTTAGGAACATGGCCAGACTCGCTTGGATTCGCAATCGAGCTCGTCTTGCCATCACCTTTGTTCTTACCAAGTTTCTTAAACTTTTTACCCTTTTGTACCATAAGGACATTTGGGGTGTCCTTCTTGATGTTAGGTTCATCAGTCTTAATCATCCCATGCAATTCAGTCAACGTCTTCGTCAAGTTGTTCATGTTATAATTCATAACAAATTGATCATAGCTTGACGGCAGTGACTGTAGAATGATGTCAGTAGCCAACTCTTGGCTAATGGGACAATCCAATTTCCCCAGGTTATCAATATAACCCATCATCTTAATGACATGAGGACTAACTGGTTCGCCCTTTGGTAGCTTGCACTCAATCAGAGATCTAACCGTCTGGTATCTCTGAGTTCGTGCCTGCTCCTGAAACATACTTTTCAGGCCAGTGATCATCTGTATTGGCGACTCCACGTACTCATATTGCTTCTGCAATTCCGAGTTCATGGTAGCCAACATGAGACAACTCACATCCACCGCATCATTAGAATGCTTATCCCAAGCATCCTTATCTGACTGCTAGGCATTGGCTCGGTACTTCTTGGGGAGAACTTTCTCAAGGACATAGTCCTTTTTCTCCTGTTTGAGAACAATTCTCAAGTTCCGATACCATTCAAGAAAGTTGGATCCATTTAACTTGTCCTTCTCAAGGACGGATCGCAGGGAGAAATTGTTACGATGGTTTGTGCTATACATAGCTGGAAAAACAAGGGAGGTTTTAGTTATGATGTTCAAGAAATGAGAAGTCTTAACTATTAAGAAAACTCGCATTATATTCAAAAAATGTTTCCTCAGATGAATATAATGATCCAAGACCCTTACTTCACTAAACTTGAATGAGCCACTGGCTATCACCCAAATTTTAGCTATCTAGGTAAGCAACTCTTTGCTAGTTATATCCAATATAACTCTTGGTTGTGGATTGACATCTCATGTCCAATCCACCTGATGTCTCTGAGCCCAAAACGATTTTGATGGCCCAGTCAAGTAAACCAATCTCTTCAGTCATGTAATTGTTGATGTCTTGCACTGCAAGTCCATCAACACGATTACCTTCTGTCTTACTCATGAAATTGTGGACATCTTGCACTGCAAGTCTATCCCACAATTAGATGGGTCTTGACAGTTGACAAGATTGGAAAGACATCAAGTATCACTTGATATTTGGTTGAGGAACGGAACCTTTATAAAACGTTCAGTTTTATTATGTTTTAATTCTTCTAATTAAATGATTTGTCTTGGTTTGGTTCTGTGGCTTCAGGTTCCATAACCTAAACCATTGAATCTGGTGTCGACCGACACTACTTTAGTGTCGATCGATGCAGATTAACCAAAACCAATCTGCGATAACCGATCAATCCAATTGATCCGTTTTTGAGTACCGGTCGGTGTCGATCGATGCTACATTAGCATCGGTCGATACCAACCCAATCGCAATAAACCATTCTTAGCGTTTAACCATCATTAACCAAGCTCGATAACCGGTCCAATCCAATTGAACCGATTCATCAATCTAGCGAGGTGTGTGTCGACCGACACAACTATTGTGTCGATCGACACTAGGCGAAACATAAGTTTTATTCGGGTTTTCGCCCTTTGTCGATTGATGCCGGATTTGCATCGATCGACACCATGCGAAAAACCCTAAATTTTATTCGGGTTTTCGCCCTGTGTCGATCGATGCCGGATTGGCATCGATCGACACCATGCGAAAAAACTTAAAACGTTTTCCGAACAGAACCCTAAACTAGGTTACTTTGATCAAAACGAGTTTTAGCATGCTTGTATCAATCATACAGAGATCCAGATTCAACCAATCTAATCAACATGCTACAGATTCAATGGAACCCTAAAGCTCGGATACCACTGAAGGAATTTCTAGCAGTTCAAATCAGGATTAGCAACCCTAGTCTGAATTCCGAGCCTAGGATCTAAGGTTCATATAATTGAATCTATGGGATCTCAGATTTACCTGGTGATTTGCAGCGGAAGATTTGCAGATAATCGAGATTGCGAAGCACCTCAAACGCTGTGCCTCTACTGGTATCCACACGCACACGAACTGAACAGGAGGGATGCTAGTGCCTATAGAGATCCAATCTCTTCAGAGGTTTCTATTCAAGTTCTTGTGGCTATCTCTTGGGTTCAAAATCTGTTTAGGTCGACCATATATCTTATATATGTCGACTTAAACCATAATTGAATTAACCAACGATTAAACCGGTTTAATCTGGTAATCCGCGAGTTGCATCGATCGACACACTCTTTGTGTCGATCGACACTGCCCCAGAATATTGATATCGAATGCATACAAATATGCATTCACCAGATCATTACATTAATGATCAACCTCGTCTTTAATGTCCAGTTTGCTTAGGTGTGTGACCCTGTAGGATCATATAACACTAGCAATGAGTTCTCAACTCATTGATCATAAGTGGCTTCTAGAAAAGCGTTATGACTACCTAGTGTTATGTGATTGTCTCATCTCGACTATACGACTTTCACTTAGAGCAAGTACAATAGATTTCAGGACATTTCCAACAATCGGGAGTGGATGTATAATAGGTTCGATGATGACACAAACAATTTCTCAGCAGCCTTCACAACAGGGGTGGCACAAATTTTGAAAATTTCCAAAAACCAGCCTTTATCGCTGAGCAATGGCGGTAAGTTTCTCTGCCCTTGTCGTTGATGCAAGAGTGAAAAACCGGAAACCACGGAACAAGGAATTTGGAGTCATTTGTTTAGTTACGGATTTATGTCTGATAATTGTGTTTGGTATAAGCATGGAGAAGAAATTGGTTTGGATATAGAAATGAGTTGTGTTGATCCGGATGGTCATAATAATGTAGAAGAGAGGTATATGGATGTGGTGAATGATGCATTTCATGGTTGTCGTGAAGGTCACTCCCAGTTATCCTTGGCTGCTCGGGTCCTGCATAACAAGGCAGAACATAATATGAGTGAAAGGTTAGTGGATTCGATATGTGAAATGATGACAGGGTATTTACAAGAAGGAAACAAGGCAACAGGTTCACACTACGCGACAAAGAATTTGATGCGCAATTTAGGTCTCCCCTGCACTACAAGATTATGTCGTATAGAGAGCGTTCGTAAAACGCTATTACAGGATACAATGGGCGTTCTGGCAAGCGCTATGTCTGCCCCCGTCTTCGTAGGTCTGGCACTTTACATAGCGTTTTTTACTTATGCTACGTTAAATATATTTTCTATGGCGTTTATTAGATTTGCAATTGTATATTTTATAATATGGCAATTTATTTTTGTTTTTCTGTTTGAGTAGTTTATTTGTAGCTTTTTTGCTCTGTAAACAGCCAAACCATCAATCGAACAGGAAGGTTCTAAAAGGAAAACCATATATCAAGTCTTACACAACCAAACCTGAAACAGAAGATTCTACTTGGCAAAGAAGTTCTACAACCAAAACCAATCCAACATAATACAACGGTTCACATAAAAATAATTTTGTCATTAGGCCATGCGACTGTAGAACCTAATGCATCAGCAACAATCTTGAATTCTGAGGTTAGTCTCCATATGCGTGCGTCCTCAATTTTACATACATCAGGCCATACCTTGCTGGCATTTGCACCCAATGGAACGAAATGGACTTTGTCTTTTAGATTGGTTGAAAAACTAGGCCTTCTACAACTTTTTGTCCTGATCCAAAGACGTCTAAGAGGAAGCATTTCTTCTTTGAAGAGCTACTACTGTTTAATATGTTACTTACACTCTACAAATGAACAATCCAGACAGATCATCACAATCACAAAACAATACAACACATGATGTAAAAGACCTGTATTGTGTAGAGTTTTACCTTAGATGATAAATCTTTAGATGCTACTGATCCTTTAGGAACCGATTGTATTGGTCTTTTTAGAACCGATCGTCCTGCTCATTTAGAAACTGATGCTTTATTATAAATTGCTTCCTAACTTGCATGTAGATTACACAGTTGCGACATAGAAATTGGCCATGGTATGTGCTGAAACAGTGCATCACCCATCACAATCATGGTATGTGCCTGGAGGGATTTTTCACCTCAATGGGAGTTACGTCAATGCCTTGTTGAGGCCTACTGCGTCTTGTTTTGGCAGGATTGGCTTTGTTAGTAATGTCTTTGATAAATAATCAAAAGAGATTCTTAGTAAAAGTATTATAATATGCTAAATACTAGTCCTATCCCTAATAATATGCTAACTACTAATCCTAACTCTCCTAATCTACTACGTAGACCCTTCGCAGTCATTCCTAACACAGAAACTCTCATTCACAATGATGAATGGGTGGTGGTGGTGCAACAATCTCTTCTTCTGTCTCCAACTCATGGTAGCCCCTTGGTGGCACCTTCATAACTACATACCAAGGCGATGACTCATCCTCTCTGGAGTAAAAAACTTGTTTTGCTTGAGACGGCATAATATATGGATCTTGACGGAATGTAGTTGATATATCATGGTTTTTACCCAGTTTAGACCATGATATAGTTGTGTTTTTAGTGTCTTTTGTATTCGTTTAGAGTCTTTTACAGGTTTAATCAGGTTTGGAGCTAATTGGAGATATTTGGAGCATTCTGGGACTTTTGGGACGTTTTGGCCGAGAGCTTAAGTCACTGTCCGATTTATTGATCATGCATCGACCGACACACCTTGTGCATCGGTCGACACACTAGCGAGATGGGCCGTACGCGTCGGTTTAATGAAGATATGAAGATTTGCAAAGAAGCCCAAGATAGTTCCAGTATTTACACAGAAGCCCCATCCGAGATTATACCTATATATACTAGTTTTTGGTGTTTATTTTACCTACGCTTGGATACTAATAGCTAAGAGATTTCTAGAGCTTTTGGGGCTGATCTATTTCCTGTATTCACTTATTTTGGAGAAGATTTCGAACCCCTTTATCTATTTAATTTCTTATATGCAATCTATTATTTCTTTGATTATGGTTTCATTAATCATGTCTGAGTAGATCCATAGTTGAGTTTAGGGTTTCTCACATAGGATTTCATGACTTGCTAGACTTGTTCAATTTCAGTTAAGGATTCAAACTATATATGTTCTTCAATTTAATTGTGCTTAAAGCTAGTTCTAACCTGATCAATTAGAATCTAGATCTTAGGTTGCTAAATACGTCACGGAAGTGGGGTTTAGGAATCTGAACTAATTAAATTGGGCAATTAAACTTTGCGCAAACGGAAGTTTGGTTTAGGATAATTGTGAACATATCAAACTTGGGATTAATGCTAGTTTAATCTGTTAGTTCTCGCAAACGAAAGTTTGGTTTGCTGCACTTAGGCTTAGAGAATTATCGCAAAGGAATTTGGTTAATTCTATATCTGTGTTTTGAGTTCTAGAACTGTGCTTAATTAGATCCTTGCTGAATGAACTGTCTGCTTGTCTGATTTCCTGAGAATACCCTAGGCTTGACGCTTTTAGTTTATTGCTTCTCAACCGTTAATCTCTGCTACTGTTTACTTTCTTGCTTCGCAATTTATTTACTTCACCATCTGCTTATTTCTAGTATTAATCTCTACGTTTCTGTTTCTATTGAGACCAAGTGTCCCTGTGGATTCGATAGCCCTATATACTACTCTGACATTGCTGTTCACTTGCAGTTTAGAATAGGGTAAAACTTTGAGCCTATCAAGTTTTTGGCGCCGTTGCCGGGGACTCTTAGAGTCTTCGATAGGACCGAACTTAGGGTTTCTACTATAAATTTTTCTTTTTGTTTTTGCTTTTTTCGTTTTGTTTTTATTTTACTAACTTTTTCTCTGATTTCTCTCTGTCGCAGGTACGAATTTCGCCTTGCGTCGATCGTTGCATCCCTTGCGTCGATCGTCACTAGGCGATTCTGAGATTGATTCGATCGTTGCACTGATAGCATCGATCGTTGCTGGACGATTACAGACAGTTTATGCCAACACAGAAAACTCGAAGTAATCCGAACTCGAGCTTGCTTAATCTCGGACTAGAGGAACTTGGACGTCTAGAGAGGACTATCAGAAGAGAAAAGAGAGAGAGAATGGTTCGAGAACGTCTGATCTTGATACCAGATGCTGAAGGTACCCTGAGGGACCAAGATGACAACCCGTACAATGCTGCTGGGCATCGGGTTGATGCTGAAGGGAATGTCATCCCTGATCCTCCTGAGCAACAGCAACAGGAGCTGAACCGAAACCAGGGTCAAGGACAGGCCCAAGGTAGAGAGATGGTGGTTCATGAGAGGACACTAGCTGACTACAACAGACCTGACGAGTTTCATGCAAACCGAGCAGCTTTAGTGCTTCCTGCCTTTGAGAGGAATGATTTTGAGGTAAAGACCATCTACTACCAGCTGATGAGACAGATTGCTTTTCATGGTCTTCAAGCAGAGCAGCCTATGGATCATATTGACAAGTTTGAGGACATAGTCACTGGCATGAAGTATGAAGGAGTATGCCCGGACTATCTGTTCCTTAAGCTATTTCCGCACAGTCTTGCTGGAGACGCTAGTGCATGGCTGAGACAACTGGCACCTGGTCAGTATACTACTTGGGCAGCCTTAAAGAGTGAGTTCCTGCGTCACTTTTATGATGATGCGCGCTCGGATCAGTCCAGACAGGACATACTCACTTTCTCCCAAGGAGCTGTGGAGCCCTTGAAGACTGCCTGGATGAGATTTAAGCAGTACCAGCGTGACTGTCCACACCATGGATTCACAGAAGTACAGATGATTGGTATTTTCTTCAGAGGCATAGATCTCCCTTATCAGACTGCGCTGGATAATTCCAGTAATGCTAATTTCAACACCAGGACTCCGACACAAGCTAAGCAGTTGATTGGGAACCTTATTAACAGCTACAGTTGCAAGTCTATAGATGAAAAGAGAAAGAAATCCGGTGGAAGTACAGAGGATTCTAACATGACTGAGATTAGGTCTAGGCTAGACACAGTGTACGATCTCCTAACGAGTAAGAAAGCTGTCCACTCTACCCAAGATATAGAGGTAATTCAGACTAAGGAGGACACTCAGGAAGAAGAAGTGAATTACATGGGAGGTTCTGGTTTCCAAGGTAGTAGATTTAGAAGTCAACAGGGAAACAGGTTCTCAAATGGAGTTCAGCAAGGTAGTTTTAAGAAAGCCAACGAGTCTGATAGTAAAGTAGAGATGATGCTAAGACAGCTAATGGAGAGTCAGACTAAGTACGCAGCAGATGCTGACGCGAAAATGGATACAATCTACAGGGATCTGAATGGGAAGTTTGAGAGTTTGAACACACACATGAAAGAGCTTGATGCTAAGGTTGCAAGAACTGCTGGGCATGCTCAAAGGGAAGAGGGATATCTCCCGGGAAGGACTGATGCCAATCCTAAGTACCAATGCAATGCCGTGACATTAAGAAGTGGTAAGGAGCTGTCATCTGGCCAGAAAAAGCAGTTGAGCGTTGAGGAACTCGTGGAAATTGAAGAGTTGGAAGATGAGATACGCGATATTCGCCGCGCATCGATCGATGCATCTAAGCAACGATCGTTGCCAAGCGAAATCAAGGAACCGGAGGTCGTAACAAAGTCGCCTAGCATCGATCGGTGCGATAAGAGCAACGATCGACACAAGGAGACTGCAGAAAGTTCGAGTGCTGAAAACCCAAAACAGTTGGCTGAAAGGGTATACAAGCCTAAGATACCTTATCCCAAGAACCCCAGAAAAGCTAAGAATGATAGGCAGTATGCAAAGTGGAAGGAGTTCATAAAGAAGGTAAAGGTTGAAGTACCTCTGCTAGATTCAATTGAAACCTCCCCCATGATGAAGAGATGCCTTAAGGATGCAATTTCTGGAAAATGGTCTGATGAAGAAAGCATGATGATGCTCAATGAAGTATGTAGTGCAGTGGTTCAAGGCAGAATTCCAGAGAAATTAAAAGATCCGGGCAGTTTCGTATTGGATTGTGCTATCTACAAGGAGAGGTTCGAAAGGTCCCTATGTGATCTTGGCTCCAGTGTAAATCTGATGCCCCTTTCAGTTGCTAAAAGACTAGGGATGACAGATTTTATACCAACTAGGATATCACTGGTTTTGGCAGACAGATCAGTCAGGATTCCCGAAGGAGTAATAGAGGATATGCCTATAACAGTTGGCAAGTGCGTAATCCCAACTGATTTTGTGGTTCTACAATATGGACAGGAGCCAAAAGACCCATTGATTCTAGGCAGATCTTTCTTGGCAACAGCTGGTGCGATGATTGACTGTCAAGGAGGCAAAATAGTTCTAAATGTGGGGGATCTGAAGATGAGTTTTGACATGAACAAACTGGTAAAGAGACCAACCATCGACGGGCAAACCTTTTATGTGGACACATTGGGTGATTTAGCTGCAGAGTACTTCCATCAATCACATGCCGAGGACCCACTAGAGAGGGCTTTACTGAGTTCTATTTTGGAGTTGGAATACCTACAGGACGAGCCTGCAATGTGCTATACAAGATTGATGGATTCTGTCGAGGTTGCAATGCAGGTAGAAGTGTCTGACGCGGGACTGCAACGATCGACACCATCTAAGCATCGATCGTTGCAAGACGACAGAGACTGGGCAGAAGAAAAGGCTCCGAAAATAGATCTGAAACAACTTCCATCCGGGCTAAGGTACGCTTTTCTTGGACCTAATTCAACATACCCAGTGATTGTTAATGCTAGCCTGAACAACGCAGAGCTCACCTTACTGCTAAGAAAGCTGCGCAAGCATCGCAAAGCTCTTGGCTATTCCCTTAATGATATTTCAGGTATCTCACCAGAGCTGTGCATGCACCGGATACATCTTTAGGATGAGTCCAAGACATCAATCGAACATCAGAGGAGACTAAATCCTAATCTGCAGGAAGTAGTCAAAAAGGAGATTATGAAACTCCTTGACGCTGGAATTATATATCCTATCTCTGATAGTGATTGGGTGAGTCCAGTCCATGTAGTACCAAAGAAGGGTGGTGTTACAGTCGTGAAGAATGAGAAGAACGAGCTGATACCAACTAGGACTGTGACAGGACACAGGATGTGCATAGACTACAGGAAGCTTAATGCTGCTACTAGAAAGGATCATTTTCCTTTACCTTTTATTGACCAGATGCTCGAAAGGTTAGCAAATCATCCTTACTACTGCTTCTTAGATGGCTACTCAGGATTCTTTCAGATTCCCATCCATCCAGAGGATCAGGGAAAGACCACTTTTACTTGTCCATATGGGACTTTTGCTTACCGTAGGATGCCTTTTGGACTCTGCAATGCACCAGCCACTTTCCAGAGATGCATGATGTCCATATTCACAGATATGATTGAGGATTTTATGGAAGTATTCATGGATGATTTCTCAGTATATGGATCATCCTACAATGAATGTTTAGATAATCTGTGTAAGGTTCTGAAAAGATGTGAAGAGAAGCACTTAGTTCTTAACTGGGAGAAGTGTCATTTCATGGTCAGAGATGGCATTGTGCTTGGACATAAAGTGTCCGAAGCAGGAATAGAAGTGGACCGCGCTAAAATCGAGGTGATGACCAACCTGCAGGCACCTGATTCTGTTAAGTCTATTAGAAGCTTTCTTGGACATGCTGGCTTCTATAGACGGTTCATCAAGGATTTTAGTAAGATTACTAGGCCACTAACTGCTTTGCTGTGCAAAGACACCAAATTTGAGTTCACTGCAGATTGTCAAACTGCATTTGAACAGATCAAGCAGGCATTAGTGAGTGCTCCAATTGTTCAGCCACCGGATTGGGATTTGCCTTTCGAAGTAATGTGTGATGCAAGTGATTATGCTGTAGGAGCTGTTCTTGGACAAAAGAAAGATAGAAAGCTTCATGCTATCTATTATGCCAGTAGGACACTAGATGATGCACAAAGAAACTATGCCACAACAGAGAAGGAGTTGCTTGCAGTTGTCTTTGCATTTGAGAAATTTCGCTCTTATCTTGTTGGCTCTAAGGTAATTGTCCACACTGATCATTCAGCACTGAAGTATCTGATGCAGAAGAAGGATGCTAAGCCAAGATTGTTGAGATGGATCCTGTTGCTTCAGGAATTTGATATTGAAGTGAGAGATAAAAAAGGGGTTGAGAATGGAGTTGCTGACCATCTTTCGAGGATGCTGGTTGAGGAGGACGTGCCAATTAATGACTATTTGCCTGAAGAAAACGTCAATATGGTTGGGACAATATGTGAGACAGATTTGGACAGAAATCTGCAGAACTGTCGGATTAATCGCGTTGCGTCGATCGATGCTACGTCAGCGTCGATCGATGCATCTATTGGGACAGCAACGATCTATACATCCGACTGTGACGATCGTTGCAGCACGGATACAGACGCAGAAACTTTCACGATACGTATTGGAAGGCATGAGTTTGAGATTAATGCTGTCGCAATAAATGATCGACCATGGTATGCAGACATAGCCAATTATCTAGCTGCAGAGACTGAACCAGATAATCTGAAAGGATATGAAAAGAAGAGGTTTTTCAGAGAACTTAGGAGGTACTATTGGGATGAACCTTACCTCTATAAGCATTGTTCAGATGGTCTTTATAGAAGATGTGTTGCTGAGTCGGAGGCTCCAGATATCCTTTTCCACTGTCACGGATCAGACTATGCAGGACTTTTTGCTACATTTAAGACTGTGTCTAAGGTTTTGCAAGCAGGTTTCTGGTGGCCTACAATGTTCGCTGATACTCACTCCTTTATTTCTCATTGTGATGCCTGCCAGAGGAGAGGGAAAATCAGCAGGAAGCATGAGATGCCTCAGAATTTCATTCTTGAGGTTGAGGTTTTTGATTGCTGGGGCATAGACTTTATGGGTCCCTTTCCCTCATCTTATGGGAATAAATTCATATTAGTTGCTGTGGATTATGTTTCTAAGTGGGTAGAAGCAATAGCTAGTCCAACCAATGACTCTTCAGTAGTCATTAAGCTATTTAAATCCATCATATTCCCTAGATTTGGAGTACCTCGGATAGTTATTAGTAATGGAGGATCTCACTTTATTAATAAGGTTTTTGAGAAGCTCCTGAGGAAGCATGGAGTGCACCACCGAGTTGCTACTCCTTATCACCCACAGACTAGTGGACAGGTAGAGGTTTCTAACAGACAAATCAAGGAGATCCTGGAGAAGACAGTTGGGAAGACAAGGAAAGATTGGGCAGCTAAGCTTGATGATGCTTTATGGGCCTACAGGACTGCATTTAAAACGCCATTAGGGACTACTCCATTCCATTTGCTGTATGGGAAAGCATGTCATCTGCCAGTAGAACTTGAGCACAAGGCAGCATGGGCTGTAAAACAGATGAACTTTGACCTCAAACCAGCTGCAGAAAGGAGATTGATACAGCTCAATGAGTTGGATGAGATTAGACATTTTGCCTATGAGAACTCAAAGTTGTACAAGGAAAGGACTAAGGCTTATCATGACAAAAAGATTGTCTCCAGACGATTTAAGCCTAATGATCAGGTACTGTTGTACAATTCTCGCTTGCATTTGTTTCCAGGCAAGCTGAAATCAAGATGGTCTGGACCCTACACGATCAAAGAAGTGCGTCCATATGGAGCTGTCATTTTAATTGGCAAGGAAGGTAATGAGTTTGTTGTTAATGGGCAGAGGGTAAAACACTATTGGGCTAAGGCCGAGATTCCAAGAGGTCAGATTTTGCCTCTGGATGCTGCACCCTCCACTTGAAAATTTCCATCCGTCCGGTCAAGCTATTGACCTTAAACAAGCGCTGGATGGGAGGCAACCCACCGTTAGGTATTGGTGTTTTTCTACTTAATTTTTGGTGTTTTTGTTAGGATTTTACGTTTGTTTTTGTTTCTGGTGAGTTTATGTTTGCAGGTCTCGGATAAATCGCAGTGCAACGATCGACGCACTTCTGTGTCGATCGTCACAACACGAAAGGAATCGCATTGCAGCGATCGTTGCGGTCCTGAGCAACGATCGACTATACACGAAAATCGCCAAGTAACGGTCGATGCACTCAGTGCAACGATCGATGCTCAGCGACAGAGGTAACCCGACAGACATAATTTCACCTTTTCAATTTTTATTTTCTTTTTACCGATCCTTCGCTGGACACTACTGGGGACAGTGTGTCTTAAGTGTGGGGGAGGTGTTACTGACTTTTGTTTTCTGTTTTCTTAAGAGTCTGTCCGTTTTTCAAAATTTTTTGTTTTATTGAGTCAAAATTGTTTTAGTAAGAAACTATGATTTTCTGAGAAGATTTACAAGACTTGCGGGAACTTAAGTAACCATTGGGATGAAGTCGCAGGATCTATCTATGACTATTAGAAAACCCCATCACAGATCAACCTACTGGGAACACCCACATCACTTCAGGTATCAGAGGATCCTTTTACTGACTTCAACCTTAATACTGACTTAGATTTCTCACCTAAGGGCTTGGTATACTTTGTGTCGGATTCCCTTGTTAGTTCTGACACAGCCTGTAAACCTGTCCTATTTAGTTCCCTTCTCCCCTTCTATAAAGTAAAAAAAAAAATATAATAATAAACTGAGGATGAGTTAGTAACTCCGAAGTGGTCATGGGAATAGTAGCAAACACTATTATCTCTCATGTGATCCATGGAATGTGTCCAAAGTACACCCCATAACGGGAAGAACACTGATAAAAAAAATAAAATGATACCCAGTGGGGAAAAATCAGTTGTTAAAGAAGGGAAAGAGAAGAAAGGGACTAGAGAAAGATAGTATGGTGGTCTAGAGCTGATAAGGTAAGAATCCATGTGCCCTTTGATCGATACTCCTTAGGTGAGACCGCACTTAAATACTTGCATAAGTCAGTAGGGAGAATTTGAATGCTTGAATGTGATTGTGGAGTTTACCTAGGACAGTTGCTAAGTGTGGGGGAAGTACATTGTGGTCTTGATATCTTGTGATTGATTCTTGCAGTGGTTTACTAAGGGGAATCTGAGTATTGTAGCTTCTAGGATGAAATGAGTTTCTGATGAGTTTTCAAACCTCTTCACCATATTTTAGTTCTCTGTTTTGCTTGAGGGCAAGCAAAGGCTAAGTGTGGGGGAGTTGATATATCATGGTTTTTACCCAGTTTAGACCATGATATAGTTGTGTTTTTAGTGTCTTTTGTATTCGTTTAAAGTCTTTTACAGGTTTAATCAGGTTTGGAGCTAATTGGAGATATTTGGAGCATTCTGGGACTTTTGGGACGTTTTGGCCGAGAGCTTAAGTCACTGTCCGATTTATTGATCATGCATCGACCGACACACCTTGTGCATCGGTCGACACACTAGCGAGATGGGCCGTACGCGTCGGTTTAATGAAGATATGAAGATTTGCAAAGAAGCCCAAGATAGTTCCAGTATTTACACAGAAGCCCCATCCGAGATTATACCTATATATACTAGTTTTTGGTGTTTATTTTACCTACGCTTGGATACTAATAGCTAAGAGATTTCTAGAGCTTTTGGGGCTGATCTATTTCCTGTATTCACTTATTTTGGAGAAGATTTCGAACCCCTTTATCTATTTAATTTCTGATATGCAATCTATTATTTCTTTGATTATGTTTTCATTAATCATGTCTGAGTAGATCCATAGTTGAGTTTAGGGTTTCTCACATAGGATTTCATGACTTGCTAGACTTGTTCAATTTCAGTTAAGGATTCAAACTATATCTGTTCTTCAATTTAATTGTGCTTAAAGCTAGTTCTAACCTGATCAATTAGAATCTAGATCTTAGGTTGCTAAATACGTCACGGAAGTGGGGTTTAGGAATCTGAACTAATTAAATTGGGCAATTAAACTTTGCGCAAACGGAAGCTTGGTTTAGGATAATTGTGAACATATCAAACTTGGGATTAATGCTAGTTTAATCTGTTAGTTCTCGCAAACGAAAGTTTGGTTTGCTGCACTTAGGCTTAGAGAATTATCGCAAAGGAATTTGGTTAATTCTATATATGTGTTTTGAGTTCTAGAACTGTGCTTAATTAGATCCTTGCTGAATGAACTGTCTGCTTGTCTGATTTCCTGAGAATACCCTAGGCTTGACGCTTTTAGTTTATTGCTTCTCAACCGTTAATCTCTGCTACTGTTTACTTTCTTGCTTCGCAATTTATTTACTTCACCATCTGCTTATTTCTAGTATTAATCTCTACGTTTCTGTTTCTATTGAGACCAAGTGTCCCTGTGGATTCGATAGCCCTATATACTACTCTGACATTGCTGTTCACTTGCAGTTTAGAATAGGGTAAAACTTTGAGCCTATCAGTAGTCTGATTTACATGCAGGTTCACAAGCGTAAAACCCTCTTCTTCTTTCACACCATTTCCTTTGTTGGCCCACTTCCACTTGAAGAGTGGAACCTAGAACATGTGATAATCCAGCAAAATGATCTCTTGTATGACCCCGTAGTACGCAACAATGTCGGCCATTTTCTTAGTATCTCAAGCGCTGGAACGACACATGGTGAAACCTTCATAAGATACACTGTTCTGAGTCTTCCTCTTTATATCATCGGTGTGAAATCGATGTCCATTCACGATATATCCTTTATATGTCTGTGCAAAATCTCTTGGTCCAAAGGCTAACCACCTTAGCTTCTTGGAATGATCCTTTGAGTTAGTTGGGATCTAGAGACACATACAGTAAAAGAAAAAAAAACTACTTAGAAATGTAAGGTAATAGATATTTTAAATCAATAAGACATGTATATGTAACTACGTTTATACCTTCTCCTTAATCCATTTTGTAAACCTTTCACCATGCAATTTCCACAAAAGCGTTTCATTTCGTCTGCATCGCACATCTGTAGCTTGTAGTTCTTCCAAGTGCATACTGTATCCAATGTCCAGAATGGTTTAGTTTTCAAATAATGAATATTTAAACTATAGTAATAAATGGATGATACTTACTCAACATATGGAGTCAACATTGCCATGTTCATCAGAACATAACGATGCGCTATCTCCCGCTCTTTCTCTGTAAGTGTAATTGCTTTAGCTTTGTGAAATTGACAACCTTCAAGGATGTGCTCATCTGGTTCTATATCCTCATTACAGTTAGGATTATCTAGGACTGGCACAGATGTCTTCAGAAACTCCAAGCAGAAGGCAATGCATTCTCCTACCATGTATCCTTCAGCCATACAAGCTTCTGGCCTAGCATAGTTTTTGACATATGACTTGAGTGTCTTCATGTACATACATCTGAAACAGATAACAGATTAGTAAGACTCAGTTTACAACACATCAAATACAAAAAAAAAAATAGTAAAACAAACATTGATCATCACCTCTCAAAAGGATACATCCATCTAAAATGGACCGACCAACCCAAATGTGTCTCCCTTGCTAGATGAACAGGAATATGGAACATGATATCAAACATGGAAGGAGGAAAGAACCTATCCAGTTGACACAATGTCTTGACAACCTGAGACTCCAATGTTATAAGCTTCTCCGGGTCAATCACGCGCTGACACAACCGATTGAAGAGGTTGCATAGTCTATTAACTGCAACCCGAGGTCCATCTGGCAGCATTCCTCTCAAAGCCACAAGTAGGAACTGTTGTAGTAACACATGGTGATCATGAGAATTCAAGCCACCGACTGTAGGAGGTTCAACTGAAACACAGTTGGCGATATTCGCACAATACCCATCCGGTCCTCTGAACTCAGACAATCTCTTGCAGAATTTCGTTTTCTCTGTCTTCGACAGCCAATAAGCAGCAGGTGGTAGGTAGTTTTTCTTCCCACGTACTTTAGGATGTAAGTTTTACCGAAAACCCATATCCTCCAAATCATGTCGTGCCTTCAAGCCATCTTTTGATTTAGCACTATGCATGAGAAGGGACAATATTGCATCAAAAATGTTCTTCTCTACGTGAATTACATCTATTTTTTGGCGTATAGACAGATCCTAAGACATAGAAACAAATAACTCAGTTAGACAATGATACATATTTCAATTTATACAATTCATAGTTAGAGAATATTCTAACCTTCCAGTAAGGTAGATCGAAGAGAATAGACCTCTTCTTCCACCTCCATCGATCACTGTCTTCACCAAATTGCTACTCTAATTCCTCTTCACCATCTTCACACACACCAGATCTCTTTCTTTTTCCTTTCTTATCCAAAGCTCTACCAAAATCATTCTTAAAATCTTCTAACTGCTCAAAAATCTCAACCCTTGTATGAATTCTTCGTGCAGTCCTTCTTCAACTGTGTTATCAAACCAATTCTGTTTGTGTCTGTACGGATGCCCAGGTCTCACTCTTCTCCTATTGCCCAAGTAGACATGTTTTCTACTATACTTCAGCCACCTAAAAGGATCTTTGCCACAAACGTTACATGCCTGTTTACCTTTCACTTTACCACCTGCCAATGTACCCAAACCAGGATAGTCACTGATAGTCCACAGCAAAATAGTTCTGAGATTAAAAGTATCCTTTGAGAATGAGTCATATACTTCTATTCCTTCATTCCATAAATCCTGCAGATCTTCTATCAATGGATGAAGATATACAGTCGATGTTATTGCTCGGTGCAGGTGGTCCAGGTATCAACATAGTGAGCATTACATTCTCTGCCTTCATACATAGTGTAGGTGCCATTTTGTAGTTCACTAGTAACACTGGCCAAGTACTATAGTTGGTGTTCTGGATCGAAAAAGGGTTCATTCCATCGGTTGACAGACCAAGTCAAAGATTTCTGGGTTCAGACGCAAACTATGGCCATTTTTCATTAACCTGAGCCCAAGTTATCGAGTCCACCGGGTGCCTCATCGTTCCATCTTCTGAAGCATTATTGAAATGCAAACGTAGTTCCTTAGCCAATCGTCTTGATCTATACATCCTTTTGAATCTGTCCTTTACTGGGAAATATCTAAGAACCTTCGCTGGAATCCCATTCTTTTCCTCTTTTGTGTGCTTATCCAGTTCCCATCTTGAAGCATTACATCTAGGGCAGCTTATGAAATCCTTGTATTGCTTCCGGTAGAGAATGAAATCATTCTTGCATGCATGAATGTTCTCATATCCAAAACAAAAAACCTTCAAGAATTTCTTTATCGCATCTGTTGATGTTGGAAGCACGCTATCTTCAGGTAGCATGTCGTGAACTAACTTCAGTAGCTGATCGAAGTAGTTCTCTGACATTCCACTCTTCACTTTTATTCTGTAAAGCCCCATGATAGCAGAAAATTTTATGCAGTTAGGACATGTGGAGAAGAGAGGAGTTTCAACATCTTGCAACTTTTTCCTAAACTCTGAATCTTCTTGACTGTCTACAAACTCTTGTTCTTCTGCGTTGTCAGCCGGGCATGTGTATTGTCATCACTATCAAAGAAAGCAGCTCTATACAACTCATAAGCTTCACATTCAAAAGTCGGTTCATCACATGTCTTCAAATCCCTTATCTCCCCATGATTACTCCAAAATCTATTCATTTTGTATTTCTGATCCATACCTCTTACAACCAGATGATCCAGTATTGTGGCTATTAGTTGATGACACAAGATTTCGGCAGTCGACATATGGAAAAAACATGTTTAGAGGATCACCCAACCTCTTAGCAGACCCATACACAAAATCTGATGCTCCTTGCTCATACTCTAGGCTAGCCTTATAAGTTAGAAAACGATAGAAAATTTTGTCAACAGTCAGAAGAAACTCAGATGTAAGTAAAGAAATGAACACTAAGTTCAACAAAATTAAAAGCCATACCTTGGAAGCCAAACCCAAGACTTGTCCATATTATACCACCACCACTACAGCTCAATAGTCAAAGGAATACATACATTTGTGATAAACGTTTCTATTATCAGTCAGTTTCACAAACAAAACATCATTGACAAATACGAAAGACAGAAAATGAAGGATGGACTAAAGTACTTTCTGGAATAACAAAGATCTTGTAAAGAATAATCAGTAAAAGAGAGCAATATCGAGTTTAGTCAGACATAACAAAATCCTATAATACTAATTCAACACCAACTGAAACGGAAAACACTAATAATTACCAATACCTTAGCTAGAATCCAACACCCAAATCCGATAGTGAAAAGTGTACGAAAAACCCTAATTAGTGAAAAGAAATATCGAAAACCTTAACTAAATCAAAAACCCTAAATTTTCACTTACCTTTGCTTTCGAGATAGATCTTGAGGTGCCGCTAATTTTTCTGTATAAAACCCAAAATCGTCATAACAAATTCGTAATTAAACATTTCCAAACCCTAAATCGATATTAGTATCGATTACCCAACAAAATCTAACCTTCAATCGTAATCCGCAGAGACGATAACCCCGAGAACTCCGTAGATTCGAGAACTGGATCCTGGAGAAACGAGGACGAATGATGTTAGATTAGGAGCACGATAGCAAGAGAGATGAGAGAGAAAGTCTGAGTGAGAGAGAATTTTCGAGAGACAACAATGGAGTGTGTAGCTGTGAGATGGAGGAGCTGCATGTGAGAGGGAAAATCGAGATTTTGGGAGGGAGATTGAAAAAATAAGCCGCTTTTTTTTTTGCTTAAGTCCTTAGCCAGGAAACAGAAATAAATTACCGCCTAAACCTAACACGGCGTTTTAAACATAACCAAATCTATGTAATTATACGGTTCCGTAAAAGCGTGACCAAGCTTAGAATCCAAAAAGTAAACCATAGCGTGTGCATGTATGTAAACACTATCTTAAACTAAGTGTTATGTCAAAGATAGCATAAACGTACATAACGCTATCTTATTGTGCTATTTATCCGATGTAATCTTGTAGAGCTATCGTACAATTGATGTTAGCATGAACAATTATATGATCTTCTGGAAAGAAGACTGCAGCAGCATTGAGATGGCATGCGGAGCACCAAACGACGGAGGGAGAAATGTGTAATCCGTCTGATGCGGTGGAGTGGAAATCATTTCAAGCTCAACATCCTCTGTTTGCCCAAGAACCCTCTAACGTTTATCTTGGATTATGTACATATGGGTTCAATCCATTTAGCATATCTCGTAATCATTCATTGTGTCCCGTGATCTTGACACCATATAATTTACCCCCTCAGATGTGCATGAATACATAATACTTGTTTCTTACAATTCTGAATTCTGGGCCAAATCATCCGCGCGCTAGTCTCTATATCTTCCTCCAACCTCTTATTGAGGAGTTACAAGAATTGTGGTCTTCTGGAGTCGATGCATACAATGTGTCATTGAATGAAAACTTTAAACTAAAAGCAGTGCTACTGTGGAAGATAAGCGACTTCCCGGCATATGGGATGTTATCAGGATGGACGACCCATGGTGGATTGTCATGTCCTATTGGCATGGAAGATACAAAATCTTTTTATCTGCCTAAGGGAAGGAAGACGTGTTGGTTTGATTGTCACAGAAGATTTCTTCCGTTTGGTCATCCACTGAGGAAGAATAAAAAAAGACTTCTTGAAGGGAAAAGACGCCTCGAAAAAGCATCCACCTGAGGTATTAAGTGGTGAGCAAGTTTATAGCGAGCGATTGCAAGGTGTAAATCCACCGAAAACAAAGGACGTCGGTGGAAACGGTCACGAAAAAAGGCGCCTGGCTACGGGAAGTTGCATAACTGGCATAAGGAAAGCATATTCTGGGAGCTTTTATACCGGAGGGACCTCACTCTCCGACATAATCTTGATTTGATGCATGTAGAGAAGATTTTTTTGACAACATCATGAATACTCTTTTGAGTGTGAAGGGTAAATCCAAAGACACCATCATGTCAAAAATTGATATAGAATGATTCTGTTATCGGCCACACCTACATATTGATGGTGAGGGTAAAGCTCCTTTCCCCACGTACAGATTGACACACGAAGACAAAACAAAATTACTAGAATGTGTGAAACATGCAGTCAAATTCCCAGATGGCTATGCGGCCGACTTAACTAGTTGTGCTGATATGGATAACGATAAGTTTTCAGGGATGAAGGGTCATGACTGCCGCGTTTTTATGGAGCGGCTACTTCCATTTATCTTTGCCGAACTCTTAGACCGGAACGTTCACCTTGCGTTAGCAGGTTTCTATTTTATTTTACTTAATATTTGATAATTAAATATGAGTATAGTATTTTATATTTACAAACAGTTTCAAAAAATATATATTGTAGGGGTTGGAAGTTTTTTCCGTAACATATGCTAGAGAACTTTACAAAAACGACGTCTCCAAATTCTCAAAGAAAACATAGTTTTAATCATATGCAACTTGGAAAAGATTTTTGCACCATCATTTTTCGACGTGATGGAGCACTTACCTATGCATCTACCCTACGAATCTGAATTAGGTGTTTCGGTGTAATATATGTGGATGTACCCTTTTGAATTGTATTTCAAAAAGTTGAAAGGAAAAGCAAAGAACAAAAGATATGCCGCATGATCGATTGTTGAATCGTATATCAATGAGGAGATACCTTATTTCTCAGAGCATTACTTTGCTGCGAATATAAAAACAAAATCATGATAAATGCGCTATCACATGTTCACTTTGTCATTTCTAAGACGCACACATGTTAGTATATTAATTAATTATAAATTTTTCTAAACCAATTAATTTGGCCAGGTTAACCAGATTCACTGAAGGTGAAATCCCCGTATATCATGTCAATGTTCATGATATATTTACTCAAGTGGGTCGTCCAAGTGGAAGAATGCAAGAAATCGGTCTTTTAGAGGAAGACTATAGACGCACACATATTTATGTTCTGCGAAACTGTGGATATTTTGAGCCACTAGAGAGGTATATATATTGGCATGTCTTATCTTTCGGTTTAATATTTCAACTATTCTATTATTTTTCATATAAGTTTTGGTTGAAAATAAAGTATGTTCGAAGATTATATGTCCATAAAATATCCAGAACTCTCCAAAGAAGAGGTCTCCGCAAAATGACCCAAAGAATATCGAATCTGGGTGGAATCTTATGTATGTGTAAAATTCTTGTTGTTCTATATATTTATTTGAATTTATCTTTGTCAAACTCTATATTTGATATTTTCTCTCTATATACTGCAGGTTACTTATTGGAAGAACACAAATAAATTTTCTGATTGGGTGCTAGAGATAGTGCATGGACCCGTGCATAAGGCTAAAACCTGGCCCATCTATTTTACAAAAGGATATTTGTTTCATACAGATAAACACGGCGTGGGACGGAAGACATGTAACTATGTTTTACGTGTTAAAGGAGAGAATTATGCTGATGCATCTGATGAGGCTGATTTCCATGGGATTTTAACTGATACATACAGCTCGAGTATAAGGGGATTGTGAATTTGAGAATCACACTTTTTAAGTGTAACTGGTACGACCCTATGATCGGTAGAGGCACTCGGAAGAGTAATGCTGGCGTTGTAGACATTCTTTCACCAAGAACGTACAGTAAAGACGAACCATTAGTTCTAGGTACGTTAGTTCCATACCTGTAAATCTTAATGCCTCTAAATATATGTACGTATATAACTTCATTCAGTACATACAAATTGCACAGCCTCACAAGCATATTAAGTTTGTTATATCCCGTATCCATACACGAAGAAACCAAAGGGAGAGTGGCTAAGTGTTGTTCAAGTTAACCCGAGGGGAAATCTTTCAAGAGATTATGGTGACATGGAACCGATTCTTTTGCAACAAGAAAATTATGATCTTTTGATGATGACTAGAATCAAAGATCTCGTTATTGAGAACTTGGTACAAGGAGGACACACAATAGATCTTGATACGAGGTCGGGGATGCGGAACCAGAAGATGAATTTCGTGGTAATCTATCATCTTCTGATGATGAGGATGAAGATGACGATGAAGAACATGATGAAGAGCCCTTGTAATATGCATGTTGACTTTGTCGAGGTTATGATGGTCAAGGTATTTCTTTTGTTTTATGATAATTTACCTAAATATCTTGGTTTAGGCCCGCTAAAGTTTCTTGTTTTGGCGAGTCTTATTAGATTAATATTTTTTCCAATAGAATGGTTATTAGAATGATATTACTCCTAATTTGTCGGTCCCACAATTTTCCACTATAAATTACAAAATGAAAGACAAGAAGAATATCAAATGGAATAAAAATATAGGAATTGAGTGGAATACCTCAAATACTGATATTACAAATCGAACTAAAAAAAATAATTAGAGCTAAACTAATTTCTTAAAAGACAAGTTCTTCCAAATCTAAAGCTTGAGTTGTGGTATCAGTTTCTTTTTGCCGAGAACCGAACCACTATCTCGCCTAGCGATTGAGTTATCTTCTCCCAGCAAGGCCATCGGTCAGATAGGAACTTTTAAACACATGAACCAAAGTTCTTCTCAAGATAAAGTAACCCAAAGGAATCGACATCAAACAATCATCTCGCCGCCGATTTTTTGACGACGATAGACCATTTGGTCGTTTGACCTTGCAAGACTCGTAGGTGACTTTTGTTAAGTTTACAAGATAGTGTTTGAATCGTTTGAGACATGACCAAACTATTCATAACTTTCTTCCGTTAAAGCGTTTTTACAGGTTTACTCATAACAGAGGATAAACATTTTTGAGGAGATCTGTCAATGACGGCTGAAAACATGGTTACCACTGCAAAGGACTGCGACCTAGGGAGCTCTCAACATATTGATATAACTACATCTTTTTTCAGGTAAAGTAACATTTTCACAATTCACATTTATAAAGCCATATCATGTTCTTTTGGAAATTCTTTTTCTCTTGTTGTATTTCATTATCACAAGCCACTGAGAAGGATGGACGAGGAAATCCATACGGAGTTAAAAAACTCAAAGAGAATCTTGTAATTGGTAAGTGCAAGCAGCCGGGAGACTTTCCAGCGTTTATGGTCGTGCAAAAGCAATTGAAGGAAGCTCAACTTAAAACTTCAACTCCATCTTCTTCGTAGGTTACTTATCATTGTCTCTTGCACTTTAATTTTTTGTATGATTTGGCAACTCCTTAACGATAAATTTTTCTTATGTAGATAATCATTTGTTTATATATGGTACACATAAGTATATAAGTTACCTATGATATTTTGAAGAAAATATCTTTTACAATTCTTGTACCATTCAAATTACAGTATCACCAATTACCAAATCGTAAATTGAAATGATACCAAATTCTTATTTTTACGAATAAAAAGTTATTAAACACTCTTCAATTTATCTCACAACGGTCACAATGTAGTCGCAAAGTAGTTGAAAAATATTTACCATCATCGTATCTGGATTTTCCGATTAGTCACTTCATAGTCGTTAAATTATCATTAAACTGTCGCCAAGTAGTCACCATATATTACGACCAAGTTGTGACTATATTAGACAGTCAGACAGTAGTCACCAAGTAGTGACAAAATAAATACTATTATCGAACTTGGATGTTACGACTAGACGTTGCATAGTCATTAAATTAGTCATTAAACAATTGCTAAATAGTGGCAAAATGTTTATCATAATCATATATGGATGTTCCAGTTAGTCACTGTATCGCTGGTAAATTAGTAAATAAATAGTCGCCAAATAGTCACCAAATATTACGACTAAGTTGTGGTTATATTAGACAGTCACATAATAGTCGCCAAGTAGTTGCCAAATTATTACTATAATCATATATGGATGTTTCGATAAATCGTTGAATAGTCGTTAAACTAGTCATTACCCAGTCGCCATATAGTTGCCATGTTTTTCGACTCCATTGTGAATATATTATATAGTCACATATTAGCTGGCCATTGGTCACCTAGTTTAACAACTATCTGGTACTGTGTCTTTAGTCGCACAAATGTCGCCAATATAGTCGCAAACTATTCTCTATATATTGCGGCAAAGCTATATCTATTTTAGGACTACTTTTGTTAGCCGTAGAAATAGTCGTAAACCGTAGACTAATATTATGACTATGCCACTACAAGAAAAATCAACATTCATAGCACACGATACAAGCTATCGTACGTAATAGATAGCGTTTCCACAAACGCTCTGACAGCGGCAGCTATAATAGACCCCCCCCCCCTCCTACGATAGCTTTTCTATAGTGCTATCATATTGTTTACCTATGATAGCGAAATTTTCTTCTTGCTATTACTAGGCGTACTATAGCACATTATATGTATCATAATATATTGTATTATAGCTTCATATCCGTGCTATGTATTTTTAAGTAGTATTATTCAATTGTTTTGAATCCTATTTTACACATTATTAATTAATTTAATTTTAAATTTATATTTGATTAAAAACATATTTTATAAATTATTAAAAGTTACATAAATGTAATATTACATTACAAATACCAAAGAAAAATCTACAAATTCCTAACATATTCATAACATTATTTCATTGTTTCTTCAACACTTAGAGTTACTTCCCACTTGGTCTCTTCCATCCTCACCATTCTGATCCTCTTGCACCAGTCCAAACTTATGCAACAATAGCCATCAACCTTATTACATTATGCATGAGCTTATGTACCGACTAAATATTATGCATAAGTTTGTAAAGCTCTTCTCTCTGCTTCAAGCCAATGAGTAAGTGAAGACTTATGATCAATGCCATTGAAGATAAGTCCCCAACATCGGAACAAACTGTTTTGTGACAAGCTGCAACACACAGAGAGAGATACACACACAACAACAACAACAACTAGTTCAATCATCTCTTAAAGCTAGTGATTTTAAACAATTAAGTTCAGACCAATAAGAAGTATGAACCTTGATGACTTCTTGAGATGCGATTCCTCCAATAAAGGCAGCAACCACATGAAGCTTTGAGGCCCCAAAGCGACACATCTCATTGATAAGATCATCAGGCAGTACTGAGCCGTTACAACCCAAGTCGGTAAGAAGATTCAAGGCAGTAGTTTTTAACCGAGAAATGTCCTCATCCATTCCTCTACAAACATAGGTTGCATATTAATAATAGCTAAACAAGGACCAATTGTTCAGAAATAGGATTTAGCTTTTTGCCATAATGAGTTTCTTACCCATCAAACTGGCCAGGAAACTTGTTATAGTTGGCAGTAAATCTGTCCACGGCTCTAAGAAGAACATAAAATCCCATTGCACCACTGCGATGGTAAACAATATTACTATATTAGCATAAGAGCTAACAACTGTATGGTTTGGACTAAAACCAAAAACAAGTTAGATAAAGTACAGTTCGGTCTACTTCTCTGTTTACGAAAATGGTTTTCTTTTAAATGACTTGTGGGTACCTCAGAGTAGCTGGCTGCTCCAGGAGAACGATCTATATAAGCACTCTATTGACGGTCTTTTAGCACAGGATCTTTGTAGCATATATTATGTAGGAGACACGTTTGGTTTTTAGTGTTGCATAGTGAGGATAAGGCGTAAAAAAGGGTTTATATAATCTCAGCATCATCATCATGATGGTCACAAAAGGAAAATAGTAATCATTTTTTTTACCAATGCGAGAACTGCTGCAGGGTCTTTGAGTGTAAAGCTATGTTCCTCATCCCACACAGGATTCAAGCAATTGTTGATCACTTTGGTCTTGACCACATAAAATGAAGACAAGCTCCAAGCATCAGTTCAGACAAAAAAAGCGAGCGAGGTACCTTAATTCCAAGATTTATGTGCCAGAATTGGCAGTCAGCAGCTCCTCCAACCATAGTACCAAGCATATACGGATTGATTTCAATAATCTTCTTCACAGATTGTGAAGCTGAACAGGGAAAACCAATATAATAACATCAGCAGAAATCACAAAAATGGTTCCTTTCCTCTACTGGTTCACAATCATTAGCTAACAGAATGGAGACTATAAATTTGTTTAACAATTTAAACAAAAAACCTATGCCAACTTAATCTCCATCCTACTTTTATCCTACTTTTTTGCCACAGTTGACTATATCAAAAAGACGCATATATATTAACTCTTTAAACACCACCAAATTCTGCAGTATACAGCAAAAGAAAGTAAAAGTAAAATGATGAAAGAGAGCATACAGATATATCCTCCCATGCTAGCACGAGAATCAGCAGCGACCATGACACCTTCTTTGAAGATAAAAGCTAGTGTGGTTGTTCCTTTCGCAGGCTTTACCATCTGTACATCTTCATTCTGAAATCCATCAACTGAAACCCACACAAAAACCAAAATAAATCACTGACATTTGCTTCGTGGTGGAATCCAAAAGAATTTCATCAAAGCAGGAAAAATAAAACTCACATCTGTTGTGCGGGGAAGATCAAACGAGGGCACAGTAGAAAACCCATCAAGCATATCGTTGCTCGAGCCAAAGCCAATCATAGGCATGGAGGTCTCGAACCCACTAGTATCAAACTTCATCTTTAAACCCTACAAATCATGGAAAATCCCCAATTGAAATAATATATAAGTACCCAACAAATCTCAGAGAAGCTATCTATAATTCAAAGAAACTTTAGCATGAGATCGACCAAAACCAGATGCCAATCAAAGAGCTTTTTCTTAAAAAAAGTTAAATCAGATCTAGCACTGGATACATGTGAGTATGTATAAACCTTAAACCTTCATTGTTATTTACGAGCCAAATTAACGATTCTAGAGCTCGATTAAGGATTGGAAACGTACCTTACTGAATGAGACGAAGAAGTAGCGATTAACGATTCTAGAGCTCGAGAGGTAATCGATGGAGGGGAATTTAGGGATTTCAGAGTAGAAGAAGTAGAGAGGACAAAGGCGGTGGATTCTCTGGTGAGAAGGAGCAGAGGTCGAGTCAAAAACCCTAACCCCTTTCGATGGCTTCTGGGTGAGCTGGATCGGACACACCGGTGGAGAAGGAGGCTGAGGGGAAGGAGGGTATGGAGATGCGGTTAGTCGGAGATAGTGAGGTGTAGGTCGGAGGAGATAAGGTCTCGAGAGAGGAGAGAAAGATGTTGAATTTTTTTTTTAGTATAATGAAATATTAGGTTTTTTTTCTTAAATGATGAAGATACTTAGAAATTTTTTTTACTTCCGTCAAAACCAAATTTTTCGCTCTAAAGTGTTACCGCCAATAAATTAGGCTCCAAATCCCATTTTTCGCTTCCCGCTCAATGAAAATACGGCTTAGCGTTGATTTAATGCTATTATAGAGTTAGCAAAATTAAAAAATTATCTTCGATAGCACTTCGTGAAACCGTGCTATAGTGGAATGCTATCAATGCCCCTTTTTTGTAGTGTGCAATTTACACACTAAAGATTTATAACTAAGATTTAGTCGCTGTTTAGTCATAAAACCTCGTTTAACCACTACAAAAAACAACATTTTTGTGACTACGTCTTGCGGTGATTTCTGTATTAGCCAAACTTTGCGACTACTTAGAGACAAGATTGCGGCTGTATTGTAACTCCTAACATATGTTGGTATATTAGTCCCTAATTTACGACCAAAAATGGTAGACGCCTATTTAGTCACCAAATTACGACTAATTAAAGACTATATTCGAGATTGGAAAAATTAGTCGCAACTAGTCACTAGTATATCGACTACTGTGCGACTATTTTAGAGGGCCGTTAAAAAGTCGAAAATTGGTCTCTAGTTGGGCGGCTAATTTATGACTCCCCGGCTGGCCGTATAAACGTTGTAAATTTGTCGCTAGTTTTACGACTAATGTGTGACTCTTTAGCCGGGTCGCAAAGTAGTCGGGTATGAGTCGTATCATAATAATTTGTTTTTGATTTAGTAGTAAAAAATAAGATAGTCTGGTTATATTTGATAATTTATTTATTTTAAATGAATATCAAAGCTAATATTTTCTTAAACTAAATGTAAATTTCCAAAAAAAATAATATGATTAATTAACCTCTACCAAAAAAATTTCTAAAGTATTATATATATGTAATGCACTATTAGTATAATTACAAACATTTTTAATTACTTGATCGAATATGTAGATAGAAGCTACACTAACATATCAAATATAGTAGGGTGATTAACATAAAAGGACCCAGTGTCTTTTGAAAGTAACAGATTAAGGCATATTGGCCATGGGAGGATTTTTTCAACTGTTCATTTTTTTAATGGCCAACTTACCCTTGGAATCAATTACTTTTTGTTTGTGTGTGACTAAAAGGAACATAAATAGACAAAAGTTAGGTTAAAACAAAAAACAAAATGTGAAGGGAAAGAGTTTTGTTTTGTATTTTTTATTTATTTATGTAATATGGGACCATAAAATTTTATAACAATTATTTAGGTATTTATTGGTTTATATAAAACATAAAATTATTTTAATTGATACTATAAATTATAAATATTTTCTCTATAATTTGACATACATTTTTATATACTTTATAGATTTTTTTATAAAAACTTGTGGACGTTAAAAAGGTATAGCCCGAAAGCATTTGCAAAGTATCATGGATAAGAGTTTTTGGACAAATCGACATGGACATTTTTTTTTGGTAACTATGTCATTCATTTTGTGTATGTGTCCATGTGAATGGTTTGGTTTGGAACTTGTTGTTTCTTAACTAACTTCATGGACCGGTGTCGATTAATAAGCTATATAGTGTGTAAACTGGATAACAAGTGCCTAAATGGCTATCTAAACGTACTAAAAGAAAACCGTTGTCCATTAACATATATCCATGAAGTTGATATACAAATTTCCGCAACATAATGTCCACAAAGACTTATGCATACTAATCTTGAATAACATTTTATTAATCATTTGTCCATTTGAACTTGTCCACACGGAAAATGATAAACGATAAGTTCCAGTAAGTTATATATGATTAATCTAATTTCTATTCAAGAACAGATGTTTATCTAACCGTGTCCACACTGACATCTAGGATGAACACGAAAACGATTGTACGGTCTAGCCGTCATTGGTTTAGCCGTCCGTCATGGACAACATTCTATGTATATATACTCCACATTTACTTTTTGCAGATAGGTTTGTGGTGAAACAATCGTTTTGATATTCGGTTTTGTGCATATACAGTTTTTTGTGGACAATCATTCATAGTTTTCATGACTCCTTTGGTTATTTCTAATATCTGTTACGTGGACATTCATATCACTCCTTTGGTCACTACGTATTTTTTTATCATTTTGGGGGCAATCATACATAGTTTCATGATTATTTTTAATATATTTACAACTCCTTTGGTTGTTTTGTGGACACATATTTACTTTGATTTCGGGTTGTGTTCATATATAATTATTTTGTGGACATTCGTACATCATAACTGATATACAATAGTATTGATATTTGTGTACAAGAATTTTGTGGACAATATTTTCATATTAATACCGTAAAAAGCTTATGGACATTAATCCGTATACACAGTGTTAACTCGTAGGAGTCTTCTCAAGGGAATTTTTAATAAATGTGAGGTGGTTAATTTTTGAATAGACATTTATCCGCTTATTGGGATGTCTATCGGTAGCAAACAGTCTCTGAGAAAGGCGGATATCTGTTAACATGAAAACAATACATTAAAAGATGCAATAAAGAAATATAGCATCCACAGAACAACATGTGAAAAGGTACATATAGATGTCCACGAACTACTGTCCATACAACATTAAGTGTCAAAATTATAAATTTTATGTTTTCTTTGTAATGTGTGTCCTATCGACAATGTTCATCAAATGTTGTCCATAAAACATATAATAATTTAACATGTCTATTCGATGGCCGTACAGACAGAAAATGTCGATTTAACTAACAAGACTGATTAGCTAATACGAATACTATATATCCTGTCGACAAAAATTTGTCCACAAGATGGATAATGAAAAACGACAACTATAATGCAGCAAAAAAACATCATGTGAAAAGTATCTACAATAGATGTCCATGAATTACTGTCAATACTCCAATGAGAGTCAAAATTACAAATTTTAAATTCATTGTAATGTGTCCTATCAAAAATGTCCATTAAATTATGTCCATAAAACATATAATAATTTAACATGTCTATTCAAAATGGCCGTACAGACAGAATATGTCGATTCATCTAACAAAACTGAATTAGCTAATATGAATACTATATATCATGTCCACAAAATATTTGTCTACAAGATGGGTAATGAAAAACGACAACTATAATGCAGAAAAAATGATTACTATATTACAACATAGTTCACTATGAATAGAGCAACTAGATATATGTCTATACAAATGTCCATTTAAAGTTGTACACAAGATTTAGTACACAGAAACAAAAAGTAGAAAAGATTAAAATAAAAATAAAAGGTAAAACGTAAAACGTAAATGGGTAGGTAAAAAGTAAATGGATGTGAACAAGAGTGACTATAGAGGTAAATAACTCCAAAGCTAAAAGTGCCTTATCACAAGCAAGTGACCTTTGGTGCAATACATAAGTCAAAAAGTGACTATAGAGGTAAATAACTCACCATAGTATGCATTGAGATCAGAAAACAAACATACATTAGTTGCTTAAAAATCCAAATGTAGAATAATCAATTCACTACAAGAAATATGGGCATTGATAGCAGTTCACGATAGCACGAATTCACAAATTACTATTAAAAGTGGTAAGTTAGGACGCCAAGTCTATTATAGCATTAAATCAACGTTACGAAATATTTCATCAAGCGGGAAGGCAAAAATTGACAGAAATCTTACTTTACCCCAATATTTTGCATCTGTAACACCATAGCTCCAAAAAAAATTGGTTTGGCGGAAATATGTTTTTTGGCTAAGTCATTTTTCCTCTAAACATGTTTAGAATTTGTGAATGAAACAGACCCAAAAAAAATCAAATTTTTTTCTCCATCTCTTTTCGTTGTTCACCAAAAAGACCATCTGAAAATTTAGGGTTTACTAATGTTTTTGGGATTTTGTCTTTCTCTATCCATCTTGGCCTCACTCTTTCGTCTCTCTCTGTCCAACCCCAATGATTCTGAATTTAATTAATCTGATTTTGGGATGGTTTTATATCGGGTCAAAACGGATCGGGTCTCGGAAAATCTGCTTCTTCTCCGGCGCCTGTAGCTTCTTCAACTACTCTCATCTCTTCCACTAGGGTTTTTCAACTAAATCCTCTCTTTCATCTCCCTCCGTCTCTTTCCTTCGCACCCTATCCTATCCTTCCGCATCTGCTTCTCTCCGAACCGGATTAGCTCGACGCTCTTCTCTCAGCTCTTCTCTCAGCTCCAGTTCTCGCAGGAGGTTTGCTGTCAAGGCCCATGCTGTAAGTTATCACAAGCTCGAAGGGTTTATGTTTATTGGGGGAACAATTAGGGGTTTAATAAGTTAATGACCATGTTTCTGTGAATTTGACTAAAAAGAAATTTGATTGAAATTTTGGACTACGGTTGTTAGTACTGTTATTAGTGGTGATGACTACTAAAACAGGAGAAATTATTTTGAAGTTTTTGGTTCAGTGAAACTGAGTCACATTTTAACTGCACTCTGATGAGTGATATATAGGTAGCTCTATGTAGTTTTTGGCAGTACCCAGATTCTTCGATTGTTGATTTAACGAGTTTACTTTTGTATTTGTAGGATGATCTCCTGCTGGTTGGAAACAAGGCGCCTGATTTTGAAGGAGTTCATCAAGGTATCTTGTCTGAAGCACCTTCGTTTTCTTATCTTGACTAGTTTCTTACTTATCTCTTTTTCTCTTAGCTCTTTAGAGATTACTGCCTTCAGTGACCGTCTTAAGTCTTGAGAAGTTAAATCTGAGGTGTACTTGGCGTCTCTGTCGATAGTGTGGTAAGTATGAATTGACTTGTCTCTATGTATGATAATGTGCAAGTGAGATTCACTATACAGTAACTCAATTGCTTGACACATCTCTACTTATTGTGCTAGTTGTATTCAGACATTGAAGATGGAGTCAAGGACAGTTAATTTCGTTTTTTTTTGTGTGGATAAACATTGAAGATGGAGTCAAGGAACAAAACCATAGATTTAGGTATGTTACTTAAGTCAATATATATCTATGAGCTTTGTGTTGAGTCTTAGAAGTGTCGAGGTTATACCAACTTTAGCGATTACAAAGAGTTGAATAGTATTCCTCTGTTTATGGATGGATTGTTCTAAATTGTTGTATTGTTGGTTTAGGGAACGAAAGCGTTTTGCAGTGGCGGTGATCAAGCGCTACGAACACCAGATGGTTATGCTGACCCCAATGATGTTGGTCGTCTTAATGTCCTTGATCTCCAGGTATGTCTTTTGATTTACAAGACAAATATAAAAGTTCAGTTTTTTATCTTCCTAGTCAGATTCTTATATTTGTTTCCACTTTCCTTCTTTTCATACTCAGGTTCATATCCGAAGACTTTCAAAACCAGTTATCTCCATGGTAAGCATCTTTGTACTAATCTTAATTCGACTAACTCTTTTACTGTATATATGCCCATGGACAGAGAGCATTTTTTCATGGCTAATCTGTTTGCTTTTTTAACTTTGAGTCAGGTTGCTGGTTATGCCGTTGGAGGGGGGCATATCTTGCACATGGTCTGCGATCTAACAATTGCAGCTGATAATACTATTTTTGGTCAGACGGGTACTAAGGTTCTCACACTAGCCTCTGCAATGAAATAGTAAAATGGGAAAGAGAGTTATTACAAATATTGATTGATCATATTATCAACTTTCTGTCTGCAGGTTGGAAGTTTTGATGCGGGTTATGGATGGTCTGTGAGTCAAATAACTAAACCTTCTCGTACTATTTGGATGTTTGGAAAACATGTGAAAGTTTGGGATGCAATTTTGTCATCATCTAATTATCGTTCTTCCATCCATTAACAACGCATGAGTTGTGTCTGTGTAGGATGCTAGGATCTTTTTCGTGTAGATATCTTGTTGATAAGCAGACAAACCTCACAAGGGATATAGGAGTTGCAGAAAGTATTGACAAGAGAGCAATTGGAAACCTTTCGATCATTTACTCACCCAATCAAGATACTGCCCTTGTAGTGCATGTTGAAAATTTAACTCATGTTGCTGTGATTGCATTTTTGTAACTCATGTTCATTGTTTCTGAATTTTATGAACTAGTATTTGTAAATTTGAGTTATTTGTATTTATGATAATATTCATAAATTGCATACAAATTGTTAAGGCTACTACAAATTCAGTTACACAAAAATACCTAGTATTAAATACCAAATTAAACAAACAAAGCATATTTAGAGTATAAATAGGGTTTAGGGTTTGAGAAGAAAAAATCAAACTACTATAACATATCTAAAAAACAAGATTTAACATTTATTAAAATAAATTATTCTAAGAAAAAATTGGAAAAGAAAAGTAAAATTGCAAACATATAATCAAACCCTAAGGGTCTAAACCCTACATAAAGGTATAATTGTAAACAAAATACAAATATAAATCTTATTCACTAAGACTTAAACTTTTAATCATAAGAGTTTAAGATTCACATTTGTAATATATTATCAAACAAGTTAAAGATTTAGAGTATTGAAGAGTAAGAATTTAAGATTTAGGGTTTAGGGTATTGAGGGTAAGATTTTAAAATTATTAAGTCTCATAAAGTCTCCAATCCCTAAACCCTAAACTCAAAATAAATATAAAAACCTTAAATTACAAAACAAAATATAACTATTATATATATAAAACTAAGATTCCAATACCCTAAAGCCTAAACATATATTACAATGCCTTAATCTCTACCCTAAACGTATATTCAAATACCCCAAACTCTAAACCTCAAATCCAACCAAACCTAAATCATATCATAAATTATAAGAACAAAAGGATCATTCAAGAAAAAAAGATAAACCATTAAATATTAAATTAAAAATTCTAATTATAATTATTGTTTAAATTTTAAGTCTTCATTCTCAAATGCAAATAATTAAATCTAAACCCTAAATCCAAAAAACTTATAAAAGAATTATTATTTTTAAAATCTAATATTTTTAAACACTAACTCCAAACATAAATCTAAATCATAAATTCCAAATAAATATCAAAACTCTAAATTATAAATCAAAATATAATTACTAAAAAGAATTATTATTTTTTCAATCTAATATTTTAGACAATAACTTCAAACTTAAGTTTAAAAGCTAACTCATACTCCAAAACTCCAATGGGTTTTGAATTGGTGGTTTCAAGATCTTAAGAATGGGTTTTTATTAATCCCTAATTTGATTGACTGAGTTTCTTCTACATAATAACTGTACATATAGACACGACTATTCACTTTCCAGCACAAGAATGATTAATAAAATAATTAAACAAAAAATCTACTTAAATTTAATAACCTAGATCATCGTGTATTTGGCGCGCAGTTCCCAACTACTTATACCACTAACCTAGATCATCGTGTAATGTCGGTTGTGTGTGTGCAGTATTGCAATTTGGTGTAACAGTATTCACAATAAAACACTATACATTATTACAACACTAAACATTAAAATATTGTGGTTCAATATACTAATTCTGATAATTAGTATGATGTATTTTTCGCAATTTATAACTTACCATTACTTGAAAAAGTGAATCCTACAATATGCTACTAAAACATAAATAAAATATCAAATGGATAATTGATTAGGAACTCAACATAACTAGAAACACGAACCCAAAGTTCTTTTGACATCTAATTCAACAGTTACAAGTGGGAGGGCAAGTGTCAAACAATAGTTCTTTAATATGTCATGTGTAACGCACTAGTTCATGACTAGCCATTATGGGACACACATAAAACATTATGTGCACCGAGAATCGATAAGATATTTACATTGATCGAAACCAAAGTTAACGTACTGATATATCTAATTAAAGCCCGCCAAACCCTATATATTTATGGCACCTAAATTACCATAAACCGCCAATACCCTAACTATTATAACCTCTCTCAAATTCACTTCATCTCTCAAATTCCTTTCGTCTTACATTTCTTTTCTCAACGGAAAATTTATTGCAATTAGACCAATGGCACAAAGGCAATACCAATTCCTCTCGGAGATCAACAAGTCGACGACGAAATGGAGTTTGAAATTGAAGGTCCTTCGGTGTTGGATGTATCAACGGGTCTTCTCCAGCAAAACCATCAAACTACTTATGGTGGATGAACAGGTTATCTCTCTATCAGTCCATGTGTTGTATAAAGTTTTGATCTTACGTTGTATGAACTTCTGTTCTTACGTTGTTTAAAGTTTTAAGTCTATAACTTTCTAACGATAGGGCCAAACGTTGAAATCTTCGAGTGGCTGGTGGAATTTGAGGGCCAGTGGGTAAAATGGGATAACATTCATATCCTTGATAGGCCAATATTTGACCGCTTGACAGATAGTTTATTCTCTCTGTGTCGAACTAGTTCGAGTGTACTGGGAAATTCCATACCCTAATGGCCAGCACTACTTAGACTTGAAGCCTATATGTGGCGTTTCAAATGGCACTATAACTAGCATATATCCAATCGGTATAGTTTTTTGGACTTAAGGTTACAAGTTTTATGGGGCATTACTGTTTTAATATGATTTTGTTATGGATTTGTTTGTTATGTTTATTGGTTTGTTAAATAGATTTGATTGGTGTTGTGCTTGGAATTGATGGCTTCGTAAGAGATATAGTGGTTACTGCAAATGATCCTGAAACTTATTTCTGGAGGCGACTTCAAGTAAAATTCAGAATCAGAGATTTGGAGTAAGTATAACATCAATTTATATCATGTATAACATTCTTAGAATGTCTGAAAGCTGATCTGTAGTAAATGTTGGCAGAAACGAGTAATTATATTGTGTGGCCAATGGTGATCTTGCTGTTAGGCTGGTTAGGGCATGGGGCAAAAGTCCGAATGGGATATTGTTCTGCTTATTCCAGTGCTTTAATATCGCCAACAACAGTGGTGGTATGATGAAACATCAAAGCTTTTTTAAAAAAAATTCGTTTCATCAAGTGTAAAATGACAAATAATTAAAATTTCATTGTTGATTAGGGTTGGTGAGATTGGAGGCAATTCAACGATTTTCTAAGATACGCTTTGATGCGTATGAAGTTGAAGAGTTCCGTGATTTTCTCCAGAGGTCTTTATCTCACAACTCATAATCATATAGTATAGATGTTAGTGTATTTTTACGATCTTATGTGTTATTATTTTAACCGTTGATTTTTTGGTTCAGGTACCTAAGCCTCCTCTATGTTAAGAATGTTGGGTATGGTTTGTTGGATTTTCGAAGTGAAGAACATACTTATGGTTTATGAATTTATATTAAATTTGTATTTATAACCCGCACTTTGTTTATGGTTTTCTCTAGTATTTAATTTTTTGTCAACTTGGTTATCTTTAGTACCTTAGTATATTACTTGTATTTCATGATATGCAAAAATTGAAAAAAATAATGAATGAGTAACAAACATTGATCAAAATTTAGTACATAAACTTATTAACCGATCGAGAACATGTTTCCTTTTGAAGAACAAATCAATGTATTTCGTTTAGCTGAGAGGATTATGAACAATCAGTTTCTTATGGTAAATTCAACGCATAAAAATTAGAGATTATGAAACAAAAGCAAACATGGGTCATTCTCATGTAATCATTCGAGAAAAACCCAAAACGAGTAAGTGGATTTTAATGTAAAGTCGCAATTGTTGCGTATCGAGTTAAATTAGTTACCGGGTATTTATTTCAATAAACCTAAAAGCTCATCACTTTCTTCTTCTACCTCTTCCCTATCATTCTCTGATATTCAAAGAGATATTCACAAAATGAATCCGCTTATAACATGCGATTCTGAAAATTTACAATTTCACAAAATTGCTGATATTACTTTGAGGTATAATCGTTGGAATGTTAGAGTGAAGGTTTGAGAGCGTGGTATTTTACTCACTATGATGCTCCCTTGAAATTAATTTTATCCGATGAAACGGTATTCTTCTTTTACTTTTTTTATCCCTTGGAATTAATTTACCCCTTTCATTTTATTGGGTATACATGGCACCCATAAAACCATACGTTTTTATTTGTGTACTTTCTTTTGTAACATTCGGTTATAATCAACAGGGAAGTCGGATTCAGGCTTTAGCTTTCGAAAAAAACGCCTGGAAGTTCCTTTTTCTTTTACAGAAAGAAGGTTACTGGTTTAATTTTTCTTATTTTAGGGTTTCGTTAGGGCCAAAGTATGACAGAGTATGTCCAACGTATAATGATATTTTTATAACTGACGAGACAAATATCTCTGAGAACTTCGATCCTCCAGCTTTGGATGACCTCTTGAGCATCAAACCAATCCAAGGAATTAATGATGGAACGGTTTCAGATAAATATGCAATTTATAAGTGTTGTTTAAAATACATAATAATTAGATTAAGTGGAGAAATCTAGCATCGGATGTGGTTGTTGTTTTTAGGGGATTAACTTATATTTAAAAGAATTTTTCTTCTAGATGTTGTTGGTGCTATAACATGGGTTGGAGAGCTTAAATGGGTAGATGACTCTTCAAAAGTCTATTTGTATTCATGTACACGCGCTAAAGTCCAATTCACGCTAAGAGATGCCAAGTAAGTTTAAGTTTCAGAGTTTTATGATCACCTTATAATTAAACCTTACTGTTGACCAAAAAAAAAATCTTACTAAATAATGATGTTGGAATTGAAGGAAAAGGGCCATAAAATGTGTTGCCTATGGACCACCCGCTGAGGAATTGTGGAGGCGTTTTGAACAAGTTCCACACAAGCTTTTGTTTGTTTTGCTCCGATTTTTCTGGATCGAAAGATTTTGCGGTAAGTTGACATGTTTTCTAGAAAATATGAGTAAGACATTAATATAGAACAAAATTATAAGAATATATTTTTTTTTACCTAGGTGTTACTTGGCTTAGAGGAATAGAAGGGCCTTCTACAATTGACTATCATCGAGTATCTTTGGATAAGTTGAATAGTTTGATGGAATGGTATGAGTATTTTGAAATTGTCATATTGAACATCTTATGATCATATAAATTATTAACTATATCTAACGTATTTTCCTCTTTGATTTCGTGTAGGTACCTTAATCCTCTTCCGACATGGTACTCAAACGAGCACCAGACTCTTGATCGCTATTAACTCTCCTTCACTCTTATTCTATAACTATTAAGAACTTATGATTTTATAATTATTGATTCCTTAAAACAGTGTAAAGATTTCTACGCATTTGGTTTCTATTTCATAGGTTAATTAACTTTACAATAAATTTTAGTTAATATATAATATTGCAACTTAAACATGTTTATTAGAAGTTGGAAAAAACGATTATACACACATTACATATTGCAAGTATAGATTAGCTTTGAAACTCTTACACCTACCACAAACAGGTAAAATATAACAAAACTATCTCATATTGCTTTCAAAAAATCCAAAAATACTATATGATACGATCCATACCCGACTACTTTGTGACACGAATAATGAGTTGGTTACTACTATACCCGAAGTAGCGCATTAGTCGTCCATGTGCTGACCAATTCTCAATTTTTCTATGACTCTTCACATCAAACACAAAAATAGTCGTCATATCACCAACTAGCCTGCGACTATTGTTTCTGGTCTCGACAATGGTCGTTAATCAATCGTGAATCGACGACTAACTTGGCGACAATCATTTTTGGTCTTATATAAGCGACTAATACACGTCCATATGTCCGTTGTCGCAAAATAGTAGCAATATTGTCCCAAAATAGTGGACAAATGTTACGACCAGAAGTATAGTCACAAGATCCAGTCGCAAAAACGATGTTTTCTTGTAGTGTAGGATGGTCGTTCCTTGCTATTGTTGGAGCTATCATGGATAGGACTAATCGAAGATTTTCCTTTGCCAACATTGACAAAAGGAAGTATTATGTAAGGCAATCCACTTATGTATCTTCTTGTTTTCTTTTTTAGGATTTCTAGTGTTCTTATTTTTAGTTTTAGTTTGTATTTGTTTCAGGTTTTAAAGACTAAAAAATAGGGTCGCCACGAGCATGACCCTTGCAGCTGCGAACAACATGCACTTCGCTGCGAGCCGCTTGTCTCAAGCCATGGCCGAGACAGATTTGGCGGTGCCCTCAGCTCATGAAGTCGCGGGCCACGTAAAACCAGCCCCGACCAAAACCTTTGCACCAACGGCCAATAGCTCATTGCCGCGCCTTCACCTCCTGTAGCCAAAGCCGATCCCAACTCGGCCCATCTCGAACCCAGCCCATGATTGAGTCCATCCCGACCATTTTCACAAAACAATCGGCCATTCCGCATCTTTCACCTAGGTAAGTACTCTATTCCATTTTCGATCATTATTTTCATCTTGTCTTGTTTCTTTTTCACATTGGGGACAGTGTGATTTATGTCTGGGGGAGGCCATTACTAACCACTTAGCTTACCTGATTTCTACCACATTTTTTTCTAAATTTTAGAAAAAATTAAGGTTTTATTACGGTTTTTGGTAACAAGTCGGTTTTTAAATGATGGGAGTAATGACAAAAATCTAAGATGGTTTTGACATGTGTTGTTTCCCGCTATCTCTTCGTAACAACTGTTTTGGCTAGGTAATAGACTAGGCGGTAGCTTTGCACTTGTAATTGCGACATCATTTTCGAAAAGATTATAACCATAGATATTTTATTGGAATGAACACTAGCTCTATTTTATTTGACTTTAATCTGACTAATAATTTTCTCATCAAAGCTTTTATGAAGTAGAACAAACCAGACATTTATGACATCTTTTTTACATATTTTACCACTCTTTGTTGTAAATGAATGCCCAGCTCATCTTTAGTTGGTACCCCACCCAAACCATGACCACTTTTTCGAACCTCTTGGCCTTCTCTCTTGTTTTTATATGTGCGTATATATGAAAAAACGTTGGAGAGAGAGAAACAACACAGTTTTTAGTCACTCAAGACGAGGAACAAACACAACAAAGAATGAAGCTAAACTTTGCCCGAAAATCTTCTAAATTTGGTATACATATTGTAATCTCTAAAGACTCTATCCTAAAAGGTTGTTCCCCTTTAAAAAAAAGTATGAAAAAGGAAAGAAAGGGAAACAAAAGCCTAAGTAAGTCTTAGAAAATCATAAATATACACAAGGCCAGCTCTGGTTCGCATTCAGGAGTTTTACAGAATTCTACTTCCAAAATCAGAGAAAAAACTAAGTCTGGGGGAGTAGTAAGGAGTGTAGAAAAGAAGAGCATTTATCGTCACATGTGCACGCAACAAGTTACTGGAAACTGTGAAGACATCAGCAGTTTCATTCTCTCTTGCGGTTTTGTGTGATATCTAACACCCTCTTCAAACTTATGGTAACCCGAAACACTTTTAGCCTCACTTTATAAAAAAAAAAACTTCTTTAATTCCTAGCCTCATTTTAACTGAATAATTCTTTCGATGAGAATCACATGAAATACCTTAATGCACATAAGGAGCTAGTTGACCGGAATTTAGATCAAAGTTTTGATTTATGACTAGCATTGCTTGTGTTCTGCTGAGAATTTTCTAGGCTGAGTTCTTAATGATGTAGTTCTTAGTTATTGTTCGAAAGCACGGTCACTAATATTTTGAGTTCTCATTCAATTTTACTAGACTACTCAGGACTTGATCTTTGTTTTGTTTGAGGACAAAAAAGTCTTAAGTCTGGGGGAGGTTATATAACCGATATTTTACCAATTTTATTGCAAATTTAGGATACTTTAATATGTTATTCAAGTGTTTATAAATGGTTTTCGTATTTTTTTGTCTATTTCTAGTGTCAAGACTCTTTTCAGGAAACTCAAGCTTAATCCGAGTAAAATGGAGAAAAGTCCAATTTTCGATACTTAGTCATTCCGGTAGAATTTCAGCATCAAATGAAGACCTTCTCACCGTTTGATCATCCTCAAAATTGGATCAGAGATATAGATATCTACCAGCATCATCATCCACTTTATATGACAAATATCCAACGGTTCAAACTCAAGGAACGAAAGCAAAAAACAAGACCATGCGGAACTGAGACAAGCGGGCAAGGACCATGGCCATGACCTGGCCGGTCGCGGTCATATCCCAGCTTTGCCCACTTGCGGTCACCTCATATTATGGCCCATTTGGGTCATTCTTCTTATTCAGCATGTTTTCCTTATTTTTGCACATCTCACATCGAAAGTTTGAGAGTTTTTGATTATTAAATATAGGGATTCACCCTTTTCCTTGTAACACACACCAAAAACTATGGATTTCACTTTATAAAAGTTCTTATTTTCAGTTTTAGTCCTTTAGTCTTTTAGTTTCTTAGTTTTATGGTTTAGAAGTTTTAAGGTGCTTGAGAGAGACCCTAAACGTCTAACACTAAACCTAATACTTTCTAGGTAGGCTAAGCAGTTAGCCTATGTTCATAATATGCTAATCCATGGCAGAGTAGTTTGTTTATTGGGTTTTACAAGGTATGTATCTAAGAGAAATGATATCAGTTTGATTAGGTTTACTTGTACTAGACTTATGCTTGAAATCTAGAATTATTTATTTTAATTTTATTCTTAATGCATGAAGCTAGAGTCAAGAACTATAATATGATCTTACAAACGATAAAACCACGGGAGTACTGAATTTTTAAACATGGCCTAGCTTATGAGAGCAATTGTGTTGAAGGCTGCGAGAGTTGACTTCTAGGGCAATGTGAAAGTTTTGATGAACCTGATAATGCATGATCTTCCTCGCGTCCAGATACGAGAGTTGACTAGTCGAGTTTAAGAGAACAAGTGTGTAATCCTACGAGAGTAGGTTAGACATATTTTCGTGATCGAGTTTGTGAAACATGCTAGAAATAACTAGAGCTAAATTAGACTTGTATGAATCATTTTCAACCTATTTAGATGCATCTTGGATCAATACCATATGTACTACATCTACATATGTGTTGCATACTCGGAGTTTATAAATTCAAAACTCTAAAGCAATGAAAAAGGGGCGTATCAATCTCATGACCCCATTGTTTTTTCATACAGGAACTCACTCTATCCCACCCACTCTTTGCTCCCACACATCTAGGAGTTAAACTTATAAAAACCATGATATATCAACTCCACAGACTTAGCTTTTGCTTGCCCTCAAGCAAATAGAAAACCAGGACCTGAAACGAGAACTCATAAACTCATTTCTTCCTAGAAATACCGCATCACTATTTACCATAGTAAGCCACATGAAAACAAATATGAAAAGATCGAGACTACCATATATTTCCCACATACTTAGTAATTGTCCCAAATAAACTCAACAATCTAGATAAGAAATCCAAATTCACCATACTAACCTCTTTAAGTTTAAGTGCAGTCTCATCGAGGGAATATTGATCAAAGGATAGATGGATTCTTACTCAGTCAGAACCTGATCACACATACTGTTTTACTTATTGTTTCTTTCCTCTTCATTTTCCCATTTTAGCAGCTTGTTTTTGCCACTGGGTATCATTTTATATTTTCTATCAGCTGCACTTCCCTTATAGCCAATGTGGACATATTTTCTCACAAGATCTTTAAGAGATTTTGGGATTTACATTCCAAGAGTTTTTCATATTTACAAAATCGCCCAAATCGTGAATTAGGTTGTATTAATAGGATTAATAACCATTGTTTAGACTATGCTTTTATTTTACTTTTAGTTTTTTAAATATTTTAGAGAGACAATTTTGAGACATCATAGAGAAGAATTCGAACCCTTTTATTTCTTTCTTTGATTTCTAAACGTAATTATATTCGTCCGTGTTATTTGTCTCATCTATCATGTATGAAAAAATTTCTAGTTATGTTTATGGTTTCTTTTAAGGGATTTCATGGTTTTCTAAGTTGATTGATTAGTTAAGGATTCTGGAACTCTAGTTCTTCACCGTAGGTTGTCATTAATGATTCATATGAACTGGCTGCTTAGATTATTGATCATATGTTTATTCACGCAATAAAGTTGGTTAATTAAATAGAAAGAACATATGTGAGAAATTTTATATTCGCAATGAAATTTGGTTTAAGGGATTCGCGAACATATCGAACATGAAATAATTGCATGTTTAATAACTTGGATTGCAAAGAAATTTGGATCTCTGGGTTTTTAGGTATATATAGTTTCCGCAATGAAAGTTGGTTTACTTTATAATTGTGTTTCAAATTCTAGGACATAGCAGAATTAGGACTAACTCATTTACTTGTGTTTCTGATTTCCTGAAAATATCCTGAGCTTAGCGTTTCCTCCTGATTTTACACATTCTTTATTGCTTTATGTTTACTAATACAATTTGTTTTCTTAGCCTAATTTGAATCAAAATATCTATTGTGTGATTCTTGAGTCTGTGTGGATTCGATATCCTTAATACATTTTCTACATCTTTTGTGCACTTACATGATAGTTTTTAAGGAAAACTTGGAGCACATCGGTGAGTGACCGATACTGGCTTGTGCATTTTAAGGCGGCAGCGGTTGCACATGGTTGCTGGCTTTGACCGCTGCCAAAATAAAAGTGGCATCTCCTTCTTTAAGTCATCTCTAGTGCTTCCATCAAACTCTTCATTATCCAGACTCAACTTTAAACACCCAAACTCCTCAAAAAAAACTCTAGGAAATCACTTAAAACACTTTAAAACAAACCAAGGTATGCAAATCCTATTCTAAACATACTAAACTCTATAATAGATGAATTCTTAAGAAAATGGACAATATGAATGCAAAAGACATTAAAAAAAACTGTAAAAATATGAATGCTAAATCATGCCTCATTCATTATGCACATATCAGAAATGAACAAGCTACAGTATGAAAATTTATTTTCAGTGGAGATTCTAGGCAACTTTATCAGCATCTGGAAATGCAGTGGCCTCCAAGGTATGATTCTCTTAGTGACGAACAATGGCTGATCTAGAAACTATATATATAGGGGTCAAAAATAATTTGTTTACCATATATATTCATAATCAGGTTAGTGAATGTAACATTAAGAAGGAAAAAACATGTAAATGGAGTCAAAAACTAAAATAAAGGGGTCAATTTGTGGGAGTCGAACATAATCAATGGGGTTATTATACACTTTCTAAACTATTTTACTTATTTACATTTACACTAAAAGAAAACTTCCGCGTAGCTACAGATTCAATCGTGACTATCATCGATTTCCATAGCTACATTATCATTTGCCACGGATAGCTACGACTGGTATCTCGGTCTACAAGCTCGACGCTATAATCTGTTCGTAGCTATCCGCTACGGATTAACTGCGGCACAAATCATAGATAATTGCTACGATTGGCAAGGACTAACTTTTGTAGCATTAGCTAAGGATTACCACGATTACATCCGTAGATAAATAGCTATTGATTGCGACTATCATGTTCGTAGCTATTTTCCATTAAAAAAAATTTAAAAAGAAAAAAACAAAATTCTTTTATTTATTTAAATTCATATTTATAATTAAATTAAAATATATAATTAAATAATTAAAAACATAAAATAAATAACAAAAATGGAAAAATTAAGAGCAACAAAATATTACAAAAATGCAAAAAAAATTCTCCGGCGACCACCGCCGTCTTCCGCCTAATATGCTTTGTCTTCTTTCCCATCCAAGAACGCTTCGTCCTCTTCCCCATCACAATATGTTGTCTTCTTCCCCAACGCTTCATACTGAGTCGCATTTGACTCACTGAGATCTGAGACAAATAAGAGAATCAAAGATTGGGTATAGGTTTCTCGATCTGAAATCAATCTGAAATCTCAAGTAAAAAAGAGATAAGCGAAAAAAACTTACAGCTGAGGGAAAAAAGACTTACGGCTGAGGGAGAGCGGTAGAGGAGTTTTCTTCGTAGTCGTCCGGCGACGAGAGCGATGGAGGAAGGAGATCAGGTCACTTCATCTTCGTCGTCGTCTCTCGCGATTGGTCTCTGTCTTCGTCCGGCGAAGATAGTGGTGGTAGGAGCTTCCTCATATTCGTCTGGAATCAATGGTGGAGTCATGAAGGAGAAGACGAAGGATGAATCTCATATTTGATGGTGGTGATGTTAACAGATTAGTCTTTGTCTTGTTCTTTCAATTCCTCAAACAATTTGATACAGAAAATAAATGAAAACAAAGGATGAATGCTGCCAAGAAGGAAGAAGTGAGTTTCACTGTGAGAGATACCTAATTAATTAGGTTAAAGATACATCAACCGATGAGAAGATGATCCGCGTAATAACACTTTTAACCAATATATTTTTTTAAGATATAACTAATATATAGTAATCAAAAAATAATTTAAAAATAATACAAATGGTTAAAACGAAATTTTAAAAATATTAAATTAAAATTGTAATAGATAAAAAAATTTAAAAGTGTTAAATTTTATAAATTATATAAAAATAATAATGTGAGTATATAAATTAAATAAAATTATTAAATTGGATTTTAAATTTTATTTACATTCTTTTTCAATTTGAAAGTGTTAAATTTTATTTATTGGTATAATAATTAATTTTTGTTTAATAATTTTTAATTTATTATTAGTATTAAAAGATTAGTTAAATTCAAAAGATAAATCATTAAACGTTTAATTTAATGTCTTTAAAATATTTTTAAATTAATTTTATGTAAAGTATATATTTAATGGTTTAAATATTATTTTTGTGTATACATAATTAATTTTATATTTTAATTTCATAGTTTAAGATTAAGAGTAATGTCTATAGTATTATTATGCTTTAGGATATATGATTTGAAGGGTTGTGTTTAGGAGTATAAGTTAATGTTTGAAAATAGTAGATTTTGAAAATATTTTTTTTTATAAGTGTTAAATATTAGTTTTGATATGTTATAGTAATTATATTTTTAATTAGAGTTTTTGTTATTTTTTAGCATTTTATGGTTTGTTTAGGGGTTATGGTTTTATGTATTTGTTTTGTTTATACTATAGACTTTAAATAATAGTTATATGTATATATAATTAATTTTTATATTTTGATTTTATAATTTATGATTAGAGTTAGGTTTAGAGTATGATTATGATTTAGTGTACAATGTTTAAAAGATTGTGTTTAGGGTTATAAGTTAATATTTGAAAATATTAGATTTGGAAAATATTTTTCTCTTATAAGTGTTTTGTTGAATATTAGTTTTTGGACATGTTATGGTAATTGGAATGTTATTAATTATAGTTTTTTATTCTATAGAGTTTAAGGATTTATTTAGGGTTTAGGGTTTTGAATAGCTACGATAGCCACGGATAACCTTGAATAAAACCGTAGTTATACTATATATATATGTATTCGTTAAATATAGTTACGGATAGCCATGAAAATATGTTGTGGCTATTTTTCCATGTTTTGTGTCGTAACTAGTCGTGACTATATATTTCCATGAATCTGTTTTAGCTATTTGTTGGTACTTTGCTATAATTAACGACAAATTTATTATGTTGCTATATAGCTACGGATAGCTACGCTATAGTTAAGGTTTGAATATTTTTCATTTGTAGTTATCCGTGGCATAAAAAATATAGCTACGGAAATTTGATTGTTGGGTCGTAGTCACGCGCTAATTTTCTGTAATATTTTAAAATTTCAAAAAATTCAATAATTTAAAATTGATAGGGTTTGTTGACCCTCCTCCTCTGCCACCATTGGTAGAGGACCTATGTGGGGCTTTGAAGAATCAGCTGACCCTGATAAAACTATAAAAGCTTAGAATGCTTTTATTATTCTTGGAAGAATTGGTTAAGAACTAAGTATCCTTCCTGTCACGGCCCAATTTTTTGCCCATAAGTTTACTTGATGATCACGGGCCGAGACCAAGAGAAGACCCAAGATACTACAAGCCCATCTTCTAGAAACTTGGAGATTATTTTAAATTATTGTAAGATATTTGTAGAAAAGTGTGGAAGAGTGTGGAAAAGTGTAGATGATCAATCTTAGCCCTTAGATTAGATTAATCTCCACCGTTGGATCTTGGGGGAAACTTGTATATAAGGAGGTGTGAGCCTCACTTGTAAATCATCCAAGCATTGAGAAATCAATACAAGTTCTTTCAAACACACTCTCTCTCTCTACAAATTTCGTAGCTTTCTCTCTCTAAGGACCGAAGTCCTATTTCGGAGCAAGGCTGACTTAGCTACTGCAAGGGGCAGAAAGGAGCTAAGGCCGCACTGACCGATTGTGAGAAATCCGTCTGTGACCGTTGGTATCAGAGCGAAGTTTCGACCAAGGGAACAAGGAAGAACGATGGCCGGATCAAATGATAGTTCCAACCCAGAAACCAACATCACCGCCGAGGAACGAGGAAGGGATGCCGTGATTACCCAAGCTAAGAAGGGAAGCCGGCGTGATAAGAGCGTTACCCGGGAGATGTTGGCCATGGGGTTGGAAGAAGTGGGGGAAAAGATGGATAGGCTGGAACAAAACTCAGAGCCGTTGGAAGAGCTGGTGATGTCGGAGTTGGAAGAAATCAAGAAGAATGCTGCCGACACCGACTCTCGGTTCGTTCAGCTAGAGGAGTTGGTCCGGTCTTTCCGGGATGAGGTGATACGAGGCTTGCGTGATGAGATCATGGCAAGGCTTGAAGGAGTGGAGGCGGACATCACTCTATGCAGGAGGGCAACAGCCAATGGCGGCCAAGGTGGGCAGGTTGGAGTTGGGAAGATTGATGTCCCGAAACCGTCGAAGTTCAATGAGGCGCGAGATGCTAAGGAAATTGACAACTTCCTGTGGCAGCTGGAACATTACTTCGACATTGTCAACATGACGGATGAGAGGACCAAGGTCAAGACGGCCACAACGTACTTGACCGACACGGCGATGTTATGGTGGCGGAGGAAGCTAGCCGACATCGAGAGGGGCGCTGCCCAAGTGGGAACGTGGGAAGAGTTCAAGAGGGAACTCAAGCGACAGTTCTATCCAGATAATGTCGTGTATGAAGCCCGAAGGAAGCTGAGAGAACTTCGGCAGAAAGGTACGGTCCGCGACTATGTCAAGGAATTCACCAACATTATGTTGCAGATTTCTAGCATGTCCAACGAAGATCTTGTCTTCCATTTCACCGATGGATTACAAATCTGGGCGAAACAAGATCTGCAACGAAGGGGAGTTCAGACTCTTGACGAGGCAGTTGCGGTGGCCGAGTCCTTGATTTATTTTTGCTCCCAAAGCACGTCCGACTCACATGAGAGGAAGGATAAAGAGAAGGTTGTGGCTAAAAGTGGGGGAGAAAGACGTGATTATCGCCCTTGACCCAGCAGGAAGGATAAGATCCTAAGTCAGGATGACTATGAGGCAAAGAAGAAGTCATTCGTGCCGAGAGGTGGGTGTTTTGTGTGCAAGGGGCCAAACACCATGAAGGATTGTCCGAAGATGGGGTCACTTTCCGTAATGGTTGAGCAGCGGGATGCCGAGACTCAAGGGGAGGAATCGGCAAAGATGGGGTCGTTACAACTCCTTAACGCCCTTAGAGCTAGCCCGGTTGCCAAGACGGTCAACAAAGGGCTTATGTACGTCGAAGCCCGGATTAACGGGAATATGGCTCGAGTTATGGTGGATACGGGAGCCACACATAACTTCATGGATGATGATGAAGCCAAGAGACTTGGGATTCGTTGGGATAGATGGGAGGGCTGGATGAAGACGGTGAACACCAAAGCCCAACCGGTTCAAGGGACGGCTCGAGGAGTGGAGATGAAGCTGGGCGAATGGGTTGGTCTGGTGAATTTCTCGGTTGTCCCGATGGACGATTTCAAGGTGGTGATCGGCTTGAACTTCATGAGGCAAGTTCTAGAAATACCGATGCCTGCTCTCAGCTCGGAATGCATCCTTGAGAAGGGATCACAGTGCATGGTCCCGGTCGTGGAGGAGAAAGGCAAGATGCCTAAGCAGCTGTCCGCGATGCAGCTTACCAAGGGCGTGAAGAAGGGTGAACCCACGTTCTTGGCTGTGATGAAGGTTGAGGATGAAGGCGGGAAAATTGAACCACTGCCATTGGTTATTGAAGCTGTCCTTGAAGAGAAAAAGGACGTTATATGCCCGCTAAGTTGTCCGAGAAGCTACCACCAAGGCGGGAAGTGGACCATCGGATCGAGTTGGAGGTAGGGGCTAAACCACCGGCGATGACTCCTTACCAGATGGCTCCCTGCGAGCTTGAAGAGCTTAGGAAGCAGTTGGATGAGTTGCTGGCTACGGGGAAGCTCAGGCAGTCGAAATCTCCCTACGGTGCCCCAGTTTTGTTCCAAAAGAAGCATGAAGGATCGTTGCGGATGTGTGTGGACTACCGGGCACTAAACAAGGTAACCATCAAGAATCGTTACCCGATTCCTTTGATCGCGGACTTGTTCGATAGGTTGGGAGAGGCAAAGATCTATACCAAGATGGACTTGCAGAAGGGATATTATCAAGTCCGGATTGCCGAAAACAGCTTGCATCACTCGGTATGGGTCGTTTGAGTGGTTGGTGATGCCCTTTGGCCTCACAAACGCCCCAGCCACGTTTTGCACGCTGATGAATCATATCTTGCAGCCTTTCCTTGACCGATTCGTGGTGTGTTACCTGGATGACATCGTTATCTATAGCAACACGATGGAGGAGCATGTCGAGCATTTGCGGACAGTTTTCCGAGTTCTCCGAGAGAACGAACTGTTCGTGAAGAGAGAGAAGTGCACGTTTGCTACCGAGGAAGTTCAGTTCTTAGGGCACGTCATTGGGCATGGACGGATTAAGATGGACGAGCCGAAGGTGAAAGCGATCACCGAGTAGGAAGATCCGACGAAGGTGACGGAGTTGAGATCTTTCCTTAGGCTGGTAAACTATTACCGCCGGTTCATTGAAGGATACTCGAAGAGGGCTGCTCCCTTGACCGACTTGTTGAAGAAGGCGAAGAGTTGGGAGTGGTCGGAGAAATGCCAGGAAGCCTTTGAAGAGTTGAAGGCCGCGGTGAGTCAAGAACCTGTCCTTGCCTTACCGGATTTCAAGCTGCCCTTCGAACTACATACGGATGCGTCCGACTTTGCGATTGGAGGAGTATTGATGCAAGAAGGTCATCCCATTGCCTTCGAAAGTCGGAAGTTGAATGAGACGGAGAGGCGGTATACGGTCCAAGAGAAGGAAATGACGGCGGTGGTCCATTGCCTTAGAGTTTGGAAGCATTACTTGCTGGGATCGCACTTTGTGATCTTGACGGATAATGTGGCCACAAGTTACTTCCAAACCCAGAAGAAGTTGTCGCCTAAGCAGGCTCGTTGGCAAGATTTCTTGGCGGAGTTTGAATACACGATGGAGTACAAACCCGAGAAGGCTAACGTGGTTGCTGATGCGTTGAGTCGGAAAGCAGAACTAGCGGCAATAAGCATGGCTGAAGGGAGTATCTTGGTCCGGATTAGAGAAGTATTGGGACGTGATCCAATGGCCCAAGAACTGATGAAGTTAGCTCAAGAAGGCAAAACCGATCGGTTTTGGGTTGAGAACGGGCTACTTTACGCCAAAGGACGTCGACTATATGTTCCGAAGTGGGAGAGCCTTAAACGGGATGTCATTCGGGAGTGTTATGATACTCGATGGGCAGGACATCCGGGGCAGAAACGGACGTTGGCGTTGGTGGAAGCAGCCTACTTTTGGCCACGGATGCGGGATACCGTGGAGTTATACGTAAAGATTGTCTCGTTTGCCAACAAGACAAGACAGAGAACAAGCAATCGGCGGGTTTGCTGGAGCCTTTCCCGATTCCGGAGAGACCATGGGAGTCGGTCTCGTTGGATTTCATAAGCGCCTTGCCTAAGTCGGAAGGGTTCGGATCCATTATGGTGATTGTGGATCGATTCTCTAAGTATGGAACGTTTGTGGCTTGCGATCGGGATTGCACAGCCAAAGGTGCCGCAAGGTCGTTTTTCAAAAACGTGATAAAGTATTGGGGGTTGCCCAGGAACATAGTGAGCGATCGGGATCCCCGCTTTACCGGGAAGTTGTGGACGGAGTTGTTCAAGTTGCTTGGGACGGACTTGAACTTCTCAACGAGCTTTCATCCTCAGTCGGATAGACAAACGGAAAGGGTAAACGCTTTGTTGGATTGTTACCTTCGACACTTCGTAAGTGCGAATCAGAGGGATTGGACTAAGTTGCTGGACATTGCCCAATTCTCAAACAACTTACAACGAAGCGAGTCGACTGGTCGGAGTCCATTCGAGTTAGCAACGGGGCAACAGCCTTTGACCCCGCACACGTTGGCAAACCCCGGTTCAGAAGGGAAGAGTCCGGGAGCGATGAAGATGGTCAAAGCATGGGAGGAGCATGCTGATTTGGCCCGAGTGTGCTTGGAAAAGTCTCGGAAGCGGATGAATAAATGGGCAGACGAGAAGAGACACTTTTCCGAGTATTCGGTGGGAGACTTGGTCTTTGTGAAGCTTCTGCCCCAACAATTCAAGGCGCTTCGAAGTTTACACAAGGGCTTAGTCCGGAGGTACGAAGGACCCTTTGAAGTAATCGCGAAGGTCGGGAAGGTGTCCTACCGGCTTGACTTGGCGGATACGCTGAAGATCCACCCGGTGTTCCATGTGAGTATGTTGAAGCCTTACCACCGGGATGAAGAGGATCTAAGTCGGGGAGAATCGAGCCGAGCACCACCCATCGTGACGAAGTCTTACGACAAGGAGATTGGGGAAGTGCTCGGGAAGAACGAAGTCAGAAAACGAGGCGTTCCGCGTCAAGCTCACTTCTTGATCAAATGGAAGGGATTGCCGGAGTTAGAAGCTACTTGGGAACCTGAAGAAGACTTGTGGCAGTTCCGCGAGAAGCTGAAGGAGTACACGGCGACGAGGACGTCTCCGCAATAAGTGGGGGAGGATGTCACGGCCCAATTTTTGCCCATAAGTTTACTTGATGATAACGGGCCGAGACCAAAAGAAGACCCAAGATACTACAAGCCCATCTTCTAGAAGCTTGGAGAGTATCTTAAATTATTGTAAGATATTTGTAGAAAAGTGTGGAAGAGTGTGGAAGAGTGTAGATGATCAATCTTAGCACTTAGATTAGATTAATCTCCACCGTTGGATCTTGGTGGAAACTTGTATATAAGGAGGTGTGAGTCTCACTTGTAAATCATCCAAGCATTGAAAAATCAATACAAATTCTTTCAAACACTCTCTCTCTAGAAATTTCGTAGCTTTCTCTCTCTAAGGACCGAAGTCCTATTTCGGAGCAAGACTGACTTATCTACTGCAAGGCGCAGAAAGGAGCTAAGGCCGCACTGACCGATTGTGAGAAATCAGTCCGTGACATTCCGCCTTAATCCATGACGGTCTTCTATGACCTCCTTTTCTTTTTTCTTGAATAATTACAAAAATAAATAAGATCCACCAAAGTGTTAGTAATGATAATATAAGAAAATAATTCCTTTATATCCTAGGTTCAAAACACATTTGGTACATAAGGTTATTTTAAAATTAAAACTAAAAAAGGAAAAAATATGACCCATTTATTTAGATCGTATTCTTGAAATACGTTTTAAATTTCTTTAATTGTCGGCACAACATTTTTTATTTCCATATTTCTCTTTTTCCCATTCACTACGCTGCTTATTAGGTTTATTGCATAAACAATTTTCATTTCTTGAAAACTACTATTATGTATCCATCTTTTTTTTTGACAACATTATGTATCCATCGTACTTATTTGTTTTAATCTTTATTCATTTATTCTGCTTTAGCTAAACACTTAAAAATTTAAACGGATTTGACAGATTTTTACTAAAATATTATATTGGAAACTATTATCGTATTTTACTGATGATTGTTTATGTCTCACTTAAGAAAAATAATACTGTGCTATATAAAACAGATCAATAATAAATGGGTTGGCTGGTTTTTCCCCTCCCCATAATACAGCTTCTACGTTTTTCTCCCTAAATTTTTAAATTCTTGGTTTTCCCCCCTAAATTATTATGTAACTGCATAATTACACCTGAATTATTTTTTCCAGCATAATTAAACATGTGTAATTAAAATAGTTAATTGCGATTAAAATTCTTTAAAACGCATTTAAAATAAAATCAATGCCCCGAGAACCCGACCCAGCCTTTTTAACCATTCCCAGCTGTAAACCAGACCAGCATTTTATTATAAACCGACCACCCAACCTTGTTACTAAACCAGACTAACCGGAGTTAATATAATTAACTGAAATAAACCAGCCTTCTTATGTTGCGTTTGTTTAGTAAATAGGGTTGCCGTGTCTTCTTCTTCCCCAAGCTATTCTCCATCGACATGTTTTCAGAACTCAACAATCTCTGTGCAACTCATACAAACGAATTGAATTCTGGTGGAATGTTGGGAGAAGATTTTATGGATGTAGAGGAGAGAGTGATTATTGTCAGGTAAGATCGCTCTGAAAATTCTCTGTGATTTTTGTTAGTAAGCAGGTATGTAATCTGAGCTATGATTGTTTAGGGAAATTGATGAAGAAGAGTATAATGTCGATAAGAACAAGGAATCAGAAGAGAACGTAGAGGAAGATATGGAACCAGAGGAAAATCTAGAGGAAGAGGAGGATTTAGCGGGTCGCTATGAGTATGAAATCGAAGAAGATGTTGCTGATTTTGTTGATGAGGAGTTTAGGCCGAGATATAATATTCCAGAGAGCGACGATGAAGCAGAAGAAGATGACTTCGATTTAAAAAAACGAAGGATGGGTAAGAAGAAGCGAGATATGTTAGACTTAGGAGCAAAGTTCTACACCGGTTATCAATTTAAACAAGCTGTGTTAGAGTATGCATTGAGAAAAGCCAGGAACATAAAGAAAGATAGATGGGACAAGAATAAGATTTCTTTTAGATGTGGGATTGCTGGGAAATGCCAATGGAGAGTCTACTGTTCTTATGACGAACCAAGTAAAATGTGGGTTGTGAAGACTAGGTATGCCTCTCATAGTTGTAGTCGGAATGGAAAATGCAAGCTTCTGAAGAGTTCAGTGATTGCGAATCTATTCATGGACAAGCTGAGGGAAGAACCGAGGAAATATATGCATGCAGAAATTCAAAGTCTTATCAAAGAGAAGTGGAAGATCACTAGTACGAGAGATCAATGCCAGAGAGGTAGACTTCTCGCTCTAAAATGGATTGAAAGGGAGTATGAAGATCAGTTTGCCCATTTACGTGGATACGCAGAGGAGATAAAGTTCACTAATCCGGGATCTAATGTCATAGTTGAAGCTTATCCTAATGCTGCTAAAGAAGATGTGTTTGATCGGTTCTATGTCTGTATTGAAGCTCTGAGAAGAAGTTTTATGGGGTCGTGTCGTCCAATAATTGGTCTTGATGGCACATTCTTAAAAGCTGCTGTTAAAGGAGTGTTGCTTACTGTTGTAGGACATGATGCGAACAATCAGATTTATCCAGTTGCTTGGGCTTTGGTACAAAGTGAGAATGGACCAAATTGGTTATGGTTTGTGAAGCTCATTAAACAAGACTTAGGTCTTCAGACTGGTGATGGAATAGTTATCATCTCGGATAGAGCTAAGGTACTATTCTGTTTCAGGGATTTAATGATTTTATAACTTGTACGTTTTATAACTTGTACGATTCCATTCTGCTTCAGGGACTTATCTCTGCAGTTGAAACTGAGTTACCATCTCCTGAGCACAGAAAATGTATTAAACACATAGTGGAGAACATTAAGAGTAAAGGGCACGCAAACAAGGATCTGATCAAACATATGATTTGGAATCTAGCATGGAGTTACACTCGGGCTGAGTATGAGGAGAACCGTAGGAAGCTATTGGCGTATAACAAGATTTTACACGACGATGTGATGAAGGAGAATCCCGAGACTTGGTGTCTAGCTTTTTACAAACTGGGAAGCTTCTGCGAGGATGTTGATAACAATGCTATTGAATCCTATAATGCAACCATCACTAAAGCTCGAGCAAAGTCTATGGTACCTATGATGGAGATGATTCGCAGACAAGCCATGGCTCGCATAGTGATAGGTTTCTAAGTTTTACCCTATTCTAAACTGCAAGTGAACAGCAATGTCAAAGTAGTATATAGGGCTATCGAATCTACAGGGACACTTGGTCTCAATAGAAACAGAAACGTAGAGATTAATACTAGAAATAAGCAGATGGTGAAGTAAATAAATTGCGAAGCAAGAAAGTAAACAGTAGCAGAGATTAACGGTTGTGAAGCAATAAACTAAAAGCGTCAAGCCTAGGGTATTCTCAGGAAATCAGACAAGCAGACAGTTCATTCAGCAAGGATCTAATTAAGCACAGTTCTAGAACTCAAAACACAGATATAGAATTAACCAAATTCCTTTGCGATAATTCTCTAAGTCTAAGTGCAGCAAACCAAACTTTCGTTTGCGAGAACTAACAGATTAAACTAGCATTAATCCCAAGTTTGATATGTTCACAATTATCCTAAACCAAACTTCCGTTTGCGCAAAGTTTAATTGCCCAATTTAATTAGTTCAGATTCCTAAACCCCACTTCCGTGACGTATTTAGCAACCTAAGATCTAGATTCTAATTGATCAGGTTAGAACTAGCTTTAAGCACAATTAAATTGAAGAACAGATATAGTTATGAATCCTTAACTGAATTTGAACAAGTCTAGCAAGTCATAAAATCCTATGTGAGAAACCCTAAACTCAACTATGGATCTACTCAGACATGATTAATGAAAACATAATCAAAGAAATAATAGATTGCATATAAGAAATTAAATAGATAAAGGGGTTCGAAATCTTCTCCAAAATAAGTGAATACAGGAAATAGATCAGCCCCCAAAAGCTCTAGAAATCTCTTAGCTATTAGTATCAAAGCGTAATGTAAAGCGTAGGTAAAATAAACACCAAAAACTAGTATATATAGGCATAATCTCGGATGGGGCTTCTGTGTAAATACTGGAACTATTCTGGGCCTCTTTGCAAATCTTCATAACTTGTTAAACCGACGCGTACGGCCCATCTCGCTAGTGTGTCGACCGATGCACAATGTGTGTCGGTCGATGCATGATCAATAAATCGGACAGTGAGTAAATCTCTCGGCCAAAACGTCCCAAAAGTCCCAAAATGCTCCAAATATCTCCAATTAGCTCCAAACTTGATTAAACCTGTAAAAGACTCTAAACAAAGACAAAAGACACTAAAAACACAACTATATCATGGTCTAAAATGGGTAAAAACCATGATATATCAACTCCCCCACACTTAGCCTTTGCTTGCCCTCAAGCAAAACATAGAACTAAAACATGGTGAAGAGGTTTGAAAACTCTTCAGAAACTCATTTCATCCTAGAAGCTACAATACTCAGATTCCCCTTAGTAAACCACTGCAAGAATCAATCACAGGATATCAAGACCACAATGTACTTCCCCCACACTTAGCAACTGTCCTAGGTAAACTCCACAATCACATTCAAGCATTCAAATTCTCCCTACTGACTTCTGCAAGTATTTAAGGGCGGTCTCACCTAAGGAGTATCGATCAAAGGGCACATGGATTCTTACCTTATCAGCTCTAGACCACCATACTATCTTTCTCTAGTCCCTTTCTTCTCTTTCCCTTCTTTAACAACTGATTTTTCCCCACTGGGTATCATTTTATTTTTTTTATCAGTGTTCTTCCCGTTATGGGGTGTACTTTGGACACATTCCATGGATCACATGAGAGATAATAGTGTTTGCTACTATTCCCATGACCACTTCGGAGTTACTAACTCATCCTCAGTTTATTATCTTTTTTTTTTTACTTTATAGAAGGGGAGAAGGGAACTAAATAGGATAGGTTGACAGGCTGTGTCAGAACTAACAAGGGAATCCGACACAAAGTATACCAAGCCCTTAGGTGAGAAATCTAAGTCAGTATTAAGGTTGAAGTCAGTAAAAGGATCCTCTGATACCTGAAGTGATGTGGGTGTTCCCAGTAGGTTGATCTGTGATGGGGTTTTCTAATAGTCATAGATAGATCCTGCAACTTCATCCCAATGGTTACTTAAGTTCCTGCAAGTCTTGTAAATCTTCTAAAAAAATCATAGTTTCTTACTTAAACAATTTTGACTCAATAAAACAAAATTTTTTGAAAAACGGACTGACTCTTAAGAAAATAGAAAACAAAAGTCAGTAGCACCTCCCCCACACTTAAGACACACTGTCCCCAGTAGTGTCCAGCGAAGGATCGGTAAAAAGAAAACAAAAATTGAAAAGGTGAAATTATGTCTGTCGGGTTACCTCTGTCGCTGAGCATCGATCGTTGCACTAAGTGCATCGACCGTTACATGGCGATTTTCGTGTATAGTCGATCGTTGCTCAGGACCGCAACGATCGCTGCAATGCGATTCCTTTCGTGTTGTGACGATCGACACAGAAGTGCGTCGATCGTCGCACTGCGATTTAACCGAGACCTGCAAACATAAACTCACCAGAAACAAAAACAAACGTAAAGTCCTAACAAAAACACCAAAAATTAAGTAGAAAAACACTAGTACCTAATGGTGGGTTGCCTCCCACCCAGCGCTTGTTTAAGGTCAATAGCTTGACCGGACGGATGGGAATTTTCAAGTACCAGGAGGTCTTGACAGAGACTTTTTCTGTATCTGTTCAAGTCTCCTCATCCAAGGTGGTGAGTAGGCTGTTGCGGAATGCTCATGTCCAAGAAAAGATGGAGTGAAATGTGCTCCAGGATCTATAACCATGGTATGATCAGGCTGCTCAAAATCTGCGTCCCTTATGGTGAATGTCTGCCCATCTATCAGTGGCTTTCGCAGCTTATCCATCTCATAGTGCAGTGGTTCATCTCCCAGATGGAGGTCTATCAGGCTGTTCCTAACATCAATCAACGCTCCTGCTGTAGCCAAAAAGGGTCTCCCAAGCAATAATGCTTCATCCGGATCACAGTCATATTTCAGAACAAGGAAGTCCGTTGGAACTAAGTAGTTTCCAACTCTCACCGGAATGTCCATAAGGAGTCCTTCAGGAACTCGTATGGACTGATCAGCTAGAACAAGAGAAGTCCTAGTGGGATAAGGCATCAAACTTCCAGCAGCTCCTAAATCACACAGAGAGCGTCTAAAACTATCCTCAAAGATAGAACAATCCAGCACAAAGACTCCAGGATCAGATAGCTTCTTCGGGACCTTAGTTAGCAGAACATCACTGATATGCTGAGGAACTATTATCACCCAGTCTTTCAGATCATCATCCAGGGGCAACATCTTGTTCAGGTACCTTTGCACACATGGATGATAAGGTGGATCATCAGAAGTTGGAATTTCTTCCAATTCTTCACCAATACCTTCTAATTTCTTCAGCTCTTCAATCTCTTGCCTAATCACTTCAGACACTGAGGAGTGTTGTCTAAAGATCTGCTCGTAGATCTCCTGTTGAGAAATCTCAGAGGCTCCATTGAATAGGCGATCAAGCTCCAAATCATCATTTATGCTATTATCATCCGAAGGTTCTGTCTGTTCACGCCCTGCAACGACCGACACTAAGGGTGTGTCGATCGTTGCCATCCCGACGGGTGTATCGATCGGCACAGATGTTGCATCGATCGACGCACTGCAGCAGATTTCACCCGAGAGTTTTTCACAAATATCCGAAAATTCCTGTTCTGTCACCAACTCAGCTGTACTTAGCTCAAATCTTTCACCTAGGTGAGATCCATCATTAATGCACACAGACCAGGCCTTAACATGAGTGTCTGCCACTCCTTTTCCCTTCAGTGAGCTGGACATCTGGTTTACCTGAGTGTCCAACTGCTTCATGTGAGTGCTCAGAGACTTAAATTTCCCATTGAGGTCTTCATAGACAGCGTCCAACTTCTTGTTGCAGTCCACAGAAATCTTGGTCTGACTCTCAATCAGCTGTTCCATCATAGCCTCCATTTTGCTCTCATGGGCTGTAGGCGCAGGAGGAGTATGATAGGATGTAGATCCATAGGTTCTCTGAGTACCTTGTCCATAGGTCTTCTGAAAACCACCAGTCTGTCCACCATTGGAGAATCTGTTCCCCTCTTGATTACCAAATCTATTACCTTGGAAACCAGAACCTCCTATGAAATTCACATCTTCTTCCTAAGTTTCCTCCTCAGCCTGAATCACCTCTACATCTTGGGCAAAGTGGACAGATTTCTTACTAGTCAGGAGATTGTAGACTGTGTCCAATCTGGATCTTATATTAGCTATATCAGAATTCTCTACAGTTCCACCAGATTTCTTCCTCCTTTCATCCATTGTCTTGCAACTGTTGCTGCCAATCAGGTTCTCAATCAACTGCTTAGCTTGTGTAGGAGTCCTGGTGTTAAAATTAGCATTACTGGAATTATCCAGCGCAGTCTGATAAGGGAGATCTATGCCTCTGAAGAAAATACCAATCAGCTGTACTTCTGTGAATCCATGGTGTGGACAGTCACGCTGATACTGTTTAAATCTCATCCAGGCAGTCTTCAAGGGCTCCACAGCTCCTTGGGAAAAGGTGAGTATGTCCTGTCTGGACTGATCCGAGCGCGCATCATCATAAAAGTGACGCAAGAACTCACTCTTTAAGGCTGCCCAAGTAGTATACTGACCAGGTGCCAGTTGTCTCAGCCATGCACTAGCGTCTCCAGCAAGACTGTGCGGAAATAGCTTAAGGAACAGATAGTCCGGGCATACTCCTTCATACTTCATGCCAGTGACTATGTCTTCAAACTTGTCAATGTGATCCATAGGCTGCTCTGCTTGAAGACCATGAAAAGCAATCTGTCTCATCAGCTGGTAGTAGATGGTTTTTACCTCAAAATCATTCCTCTCAAAAGAAGGAAGCACTAGAGCTGCTCGGTTTGCATGAAACTCATCAGGTCTGTTGTAATCAGCTAGTGTCCTCTCATGAACCACCATCTCTCTACCTTGGGCCTGTCCTTGACCATGGTTTCGGTTCAGCTCCTGTTGCTGTTGCTCAGGAGGATCAGGGATGACATTCCCTTCAGCATCAACCCGATGCCCAACAGCATTGTACGGGTTGTCATCTTGGTCCCTTAGGGTACCTTCAACATCTGGTATCAAGATCAAACGTTCTCGTACCATTCTCTCTCTTCTTTCTCTTCTGTTAGTCCTTTCTAGACGTCCAAGTTCCTCTAGTCCGAGATTAAGCAAGCTCGAGTTCGGATTACTTCGAGTTTTCTGCGTTGGCATAAACTGTCTGTAATCGTCCAGCAACGATCGATGCTATCAGTGCAACGATCGATTCAATTCTCAGAATCGCCTAGTGACGATCGACGCAAGGTATGCAACGATCGACGCAAGGCGAAATTCGTACCTGCGACAGAGAGAAATCAGAGAAAAAGTTAGCAAAATCAAAAATAAAAAAAAACGAAAAAGAACAAAAACAAAAAGAAAAATTTCTAGCAAAAACCCTAAGTTCGGTCCTATCGAAGACTCAAAGAGTCCCCGGCAACGGCGCCATAAACTTGATAGGTTTCTAAGTTTTACCCTATTCTAAACTGCAAGTGAACATCAATGTCAAAGTAGTATATAGGGCTATCGAATCCACAGGGACACTTGGTCTCAATAGAAACAGAAACGTAGAGATTAATACTAGAAATAAGCAGATGGTGAAGTAAATAAATTGCGAAGCAAGAAAGTAAACAGTAGCAGAGATTAACGGTTGAGAAGCAATAAACTAAAAGCGTCAAGCCTAGGGTATTCTCAGGAAATCAGACAAGCAGACAGTTCATTCAGCAAGGATCTAATTAAGCACAGTTCTAGAACTCAAAACACATATATAGAATTAACCAAATTCCTTTGCGATAATTCTCTAAGCCTAAGTGCAGCAAACCAAACTTTCGTTTGCGAGAACTAACAGATTAAACTAGCATTAATCCCAAGTTTGATATGTTCACAATTATCCTAAACCAAACTTCCGTTTGCGCAAAGTTTAATTGCCCAATTTAATTAGTTCAGATTCCTAAACCCCACTTCCGTGACGTATTTAGCAACCTAAGATCTAGATTCTAATTGATCAGGTTAGAACTAGCTTTAAGCACAATTAAATTGAAGAACAGATATAGTTATGAATCCTTAACTGAATTTGAACAAGTCTAGCAAGTCATAAAATCCTATGTGAGAAACCCTAAACTCAACTATGGATCTACTCAGACATGATTAATGAAAACATAATCAAAGAAATAATAGATTGCATATAAGAAATTAAATAGATAAAGGGGTACAAAATCTTCTCCAAAATAAGTGAATACAGGAAATAGATCAGCCCCCAAAAGCTCTAGAAATCTCTTAGCTATTAGTATCAAAGCGTAATGTAAAGCGTAGGTAAAATAAACACCAAAAACTAGTATATATAGGCATAATCTCGGATGGGGCTTCTGTGTAAATACTGGAACTATTCTGGGCCTCTTTGCAAATCTTCATAACTTGTTAAACCGACGCGTACGGCCCATCTCGCTAGTGTGTCGACCGATGCACAATGTGTGTCGGTCGATGCATGATCAATAAATCGGACAGTGAGTAAATCTCTCGGCCAAAACGTCCCAAAAGTCCCAAAATGCTCCAAATATCTCCAATTAGCTCCAAACTTGATTAAACCTGTAAAAGACTCTAAACAAAGACAAAAGACACTAAAAACACAACTATATCATGGTCTAAAATGGGTAAAAACCATGATATATCACATAGCTAAGAGGTGGATTAAAGCAGATAAATGGGAAGGTAAGAACTCGAAATTTGTTAAAAAGACATTGGCGGCCGAGAAGGAAAAAGCTGACAAATGTACATCTATTCCTGCGACTCATGGAGTACATGAAGTTACACTCTATGGAAATACTTATGTTGTGAATGTAAAGAAGCAGACTTGTTCATGTGGAAAGTATCAAATCTCAGGTTTGAAAGAGTCACAATTTTCTGTTGTTTAACTAGATGTAATATGATGTGAGCATTTTTTTTTTTTGGTGTAATATTCTGTCATTTAGGTATACCATGTGAGCATGCTTATGGAGCAATGTTGAATGAAGGATTGGAAGCTGAAGACTACGTCAGTTCATGGTTCGCAACTGAAATTTGGAACCTCAATTACGAGACAAACATGGAACCTGGGAGAGGACCACGATTCTGGTTAAAGAGAAGCTGTCGTCTAATTGTCGAGCCTCCAGAACCAGATTTACCCGGAAGAAAGAAGAAGTCAAAGAAGCTTAAAAAAAGAATTAAAGGCAAGCATGAATCAACAAAGAAAAAGAAGAAGGAAGTTATGAAATTTCCTAGGACAGGTCGGGTAATACATTGTTTAAACTGTGGTGTAGAAGGCCACAACTACATAGGTTGCAAGATCCATCCAAAAAAGAAGCCGAGAAACTATGAGGTATTCATTCATATCAATGTAGTTCTTCAAGTATGCTCATGTGTCCTCTGTTTTTTTATGAAATTTCTTCGCTTCTCAGACATCTTCCGATGTTTCTACTGAAGCTCAAAATCGAATGGAAGGTTCATCTCAAGGAGCAGATATGATTGCACTAACCCAACCATCTCAAATGACTCAAGACATGTGATATGTCAAAGAAGTGTGTTATGGGTTTATGTTCGTTTTGGGTTTTGTATTGCGTTCTGCCACACTCAAGACATTGTGATCGTATTGGGTTTACGCTTTTGTTTTGTTTATCATCAGACATGTCATGCTATGTGTTCTGTTTTATGACTCAGACATGGGTTTGTTGCTTTTTGCACTCTCTTATGTCGTTAAGACTAACTACTCTTATAGTTGGCTTGCAAATTTCTCTTCAGTTTCTTCTAATATTTCCTCTTGAATCTCGCTTGCTCCATCATCTTTTTTACACACTCTGTTTTCTTGCTTGTTATGTTCTTAGACTACATATATGTTGTTGTTGTTGGAACTTAATATATGTTGTGAAGTATCAAATAGTAGGAAGTGATCAAACATGGATTAACTATGCTTTAAAAGGATTTACAGTGACTTCTTATCGGAAGGATGAGTTTTTTTTAAAAAAGTTGGGTTTCATTCATGTGGAGAAAAGTAGACCCCAAGGATCAAAAGAAGTTACAATCTCCTTCAGAGAGGAGTGACCAGAGAAAAATAAAGAAAACCACAGAGAACAAAGCAAATATCAATAGGCATCATGTAAAAAATAATATCATGGAGGAGATAAGAAGGTGTGTCTCATGGTGATGGTGAGACAGTGGTGCTGGTATGGTTCGCCTCTGCTTGTATCTCAGACTGGAGCCAACGCGGTCCTCCTCGAGCAACGTAAGAGTGTAGTAGGCGATTGTCCACGATAACACTGCCTGCTATTGATCTCGCTATCCCGTTCCTTTCACTCGCAACATGTTCACAGCTAAAACTCTGGTACCAAGACAGAGTGTTTCTCACAGCGAGGGCAAGAGCTGAAAAAGCTGGAAATGCAAGAGTATTTGTCATGATTTCCCTTGCTAATTGCATATCCGATTCAAAGATCATTGTTGTAAGCCTTTCATGTTGGAAATTAGCTCATCCTTTTCTCGCTGCGGAGATCAAACAAAAATCAGTTGGTGAGTCGCTTCTCACCAGTTCTTGGAGAAACACATGGTATCTAATGAACTTTTTAAATGGAAAATTTGAGTTCCATCGTGTTCTTTAATGAACTTTTGTTGAGCATTATGTCTGAATTGTAGTGTTATTTTGGCTGGGATGGTTCAAAAGGCTGGGCCGGGTTTAATAAAAGGGTCGGGTTCTCGGGGCATCGATTTTATTTTAAACGCGTTTTAAAGAATTCTAATTGCAATTAACTATTTTAATTACACATGTTTAATTATGCAGGAAAAAATAATTCAGGTGTAATTATGCAGTTACATAATAATTCAGGGAGAAAAACCAAGAACTTAAAAATTTAGGAGGGAAAACGCAGAAGTTGTACTATGAAGAGGAGAAAAACCAGCCAACCCATAATAAATATAACTGTATTTTTTAGATGTATCTTTGTATTTTCATTTCTGATTAACAATAAAGTTTTCAATTGTCTTAACTTGGTCTTTATATAAAACATTGGGATACTAGTGAATTTTTTTAACTATTTAATCTAAAATGATAAAATGTTTTAATATTTTAACTGTCGAAAAAACTATAATTAATTTGTTATGACACCAGTTAAAAGAACTTCTGGGTCCGTCACAAGATTCTCCAGTAAAGCAATGAGCTGTACAAAACCATCTTGATGATATTTTGGAATTTGCAAAGCAGTGTCATCGCTTCAAGGTGATAAGAAGAACGGCAAACAAGTGATCTTCCTGAGTAAACAAAATATCATGATGGAATAGACTGTTATGACAGTCAAACAAGGTTCCATGAATATATCTACTTATTTCACTAAGAAAAAAAGACACATGCAAACATTAAATCCTCCTTTACTTGTACTTGTAAGTGTGGTTAAGGTGAAGGTCTCAAGGACGTTCTCGAGGATACTGAAGACGGTAAGATCATTAAACAATAACTTTCCGAACATTTGAGGACAAAATTGTAATACTATGCTCTTTTGACATTTAGGCCAAAAAGTGCATATTATTAAAAGAAAAAAGCATATTATTTTTGACAGTTTTTAGACCATGCTCTTTTTTATATTTAGGACATTGTGAATCAAGCAGAAAATCACACATCTTGCAACCTTCAAATGTTATAATGTAATGTATATAAAAAAAATATATAGAAAGCTAAATAGCACTCAATTCATTAGACAAATATTGACACATGTATAACAGGGATTATAATCTTTAGACAAATTAACCCAATCATTCCACAAATAAATCTCATACATTACCATCATATAACAAAAAATTTATGGAAAATATACGGGAAAAAACAAAACAAAATTTGAACATGCCATCAAGATGAGTTAGAATCTAGTTTAACTTGATAAAAGAACCAAAAGAAGAAAAAAGAAGATTTTGATTGTTAAAAACGTTCTTAAGATACAATCATATCTCCAATGATTATTTCGTATCCTGTGATTTGGCAACTACACTAAATATGTTATTCACTTGCCTTTGTATTATACTTGTGATTGATGCTATCTTAGGAAGGTAGATTTTCGTCCATGTGTATCTAACTTGTAATACTTTATGCAATAATCAATCGAAATACATTTAAACACAAATTCTCTGCTCTCCACTTTTTCATGGTATCTAATCACTGATTTTTTTTTCCAATGACAAAACTTGTTCTTCCCACATCTCTGAAATCACTGAAACATGTCTGTCAACAACACGAACTCGATCAATGACGAAGCACCATCGACTACAGTTGTAAGGAGAACCATTTCTCCCTATGATTTGACGGCCAACGACAATCCTCGAGCCGTGATCTCGCACCCACTCCTCAAAGGATCGAACTATGATGAATGGGCTTATGGACTAAAGACAGCTCTTTCATCCCGAAAGAAGTTTGGATTCCTCAATGGGTCCATACACGATCTGCTGATGATTTTGCGGATGAAAAAGACTGACTAATGATTCAGGCTCTGCTTGTCTTGTGGATAAAGATGACTACTGATCCTCTACTGTTGAAGCTTACTACGGAAAGCTCAACCGAATTTGGGATAATATGGCGCAATATAGACCATTGCGTGTCTGCAAATGTGGAAAATGAGAGTGTGATTTGGGTACTCTTCATGAACATGTTCGCGAAACAGAGAAAGTGCATGAGTTTATCTTTGGACTCGATGATTGTTTCCGAACGGTTCGGTCCTCTCTGGTCTCACGAACACCAATCCAGCCCCTGGAAGAAGTGTATAATACCGTTAGACAAGAGGAGGATCTGAAAAGGACAGACCACCGTGCTGAAGAAATACCAAAAGTGCTGCCTATGCGGTTCAGTCCAGACCACGTCTGCCACCGTCTCGTACTGATGACTCCGCCAAGGCAATGGTGTGCAAGCACTGCCAACGTTATGTCCACTCCTCTGATAGTTTCTTTGTTGTTATAGGATATCCGGAGTGGTGGGGTGAACGACCCAAAAGTAGAACCGTACAAGGAAGAGGACACGGTGCTGCTTCTTCTTCATCTGATGGACGTGGGTGTGGTGTAATATGTCAATGTTGTTCACGTTCCATCAACATCGCCATACGAACACGCCAACCATGTTCTGACAGAGAGAGACCGTGATGGAGTTAGTGGTCTCTCTGACACCCAATGGCAACTTGATGGCTCTTTTAAATGCTGGAAATAGAAACAACACCACCTAAAAACTCTCAGGTACATCCTTAACTACATCTTTGATATTGGATAAAGGTATGTCGCTTCATTTAACTTGTTCATCACACATTCTCACTGATGTTCGAGAAATGGATCCGGTTCTGATTATTTTGGCTGATGGTAAAAAAAGGATCTCAGTAAAGGAAAAAACAATGGTGTTGGGTTCTAATCTGGTTTTGAAATCTGTCTTTTATGTCGATGGGCTGCAATCGGATTTAATTTCATCCGGTCAACTTATGGATGAAAACAATTGTGTGGTTCAGTTAGCTGATCACTTTCTTGTGGTTCAGGACCGTGTTAAGAGGATGGTGATTGGATAGAGTAAACGAGAATGGTGAACTTTCCGCTTTCGCAGAACAGAGCTCGCAGCTACAGCAGCAACACGCGAGGACAAGTGATGTAAGAAAGACTCAATGGACAGGAGCCTCACTCGGTGGTTGATGGAAGAAACAGGTTGGCTATGTCGCTCTCTCCTGTTACTCAGGCGATGATCGTGTGTAAGGGATGGGATCGAACAGGCTGGCTTTGACGCTCTCTCCTGTTGAATCGGTCGATGGTAAGGCTGGTGGATCGAAGGCACCACAGAGACGATGAAGGGATCTCTGATACTGCACAAACACTTGTCCTCTTTGTGAATCTCACACAAGGAACACAAGCAAACAAGAACAGATGGCTGCTGCTCAATAAGGGCGAAAATTCGCTAAGGGTTTATTGATATTCAAAAAGCTGTCTAACACAATGGTACAAAGTTGCTTAAGTACAGAAACAAAGAAGAACAAAAAGGAAAAACAAATATCTCGGCCATGAATGAGAATCGCCGAGTTACACAGAAAAGGAAAGTGTGCAATTCCTTCCTTGGCGGCCAAGCCTTGAGTTATAGTGCGGGTGGGCCGACTTGCCTCGTTAAAAACCTTGGGAGTAAAACCTCTTTGGGATAAAACCACCCAAGGGAAAAAGAGTGCAAGAGAGTCCACCAACTCTCGGACTTAGCATGGGCCGAGCCGGATGGTAAGGACTTGGCATAGTCCGGCCCATGGCTCCCCTAGACGCGTAGAAGGCCCAGCTTCCTTGTTGCTTACACAGTCCACGCCTCCTGTGTTATCCACGTCGCTTACACAGTCCAAATCGCCTGTGTTATCCATAATGCTTACACAGCCCAAGTCTTCTATCGCATCCTGCTTCTTGGGCTCGTTCTTGAGGTAGTCTCCAAGTTCCATTGAGTTCATGAGGTTCTCCACTGCGGTGTTGAACCCTTCCCTGAGCCTCCTTGTCCTAGATCGAGTCATTGGAGCTTCCTTGACCTCGGGTATGGCTTGTGGATGGGTGCTTGGTTGGATGTCCTCATCATTCCCACCCTCTTCAGAAGGTTTTGTCCTCAAAACTGGATCATCTGCATCATATGGAGACAAATCAGTCACATTGAAGCTATGTGAAATATTGAGCTCACCCGGGAGTTCTAGTTTGTAGGCATTGTTGTTGATCCGTTCTAAAACTTTGAAGGGACCATCTCCCCTAGGCGCCAGCTTCGAGCTTCTCTTCTGTGGAAACCTCTCAGGTCTCATGTGGAGCCAAACCCACTCTCCTGGTTCAAAGACTAACTCCTTGCGGCCCTTGTCTGCTCGCCTCTTGTATTCTTCAGTCTTCTTAAGAATGTTGTCTCTTGCTTTCTGGTGTAGCTTCTTAACAAACTCTCCTTTCCTGAGACCATCTAGATTAACTTGCTCAACTTGGGGAATTGGCGACAAATCAAGAGGTGTTAGTGGATTAAAACCATACACAATTTCAAATGGGGACATTTTAGTAGCAGAATGTGTAGCATGGTTATAGGCAAACTCAATGAATGGCAAACAATCTAACCATGTGTTTAAGTTCCTGCCAAGAGTTACCCTAAGTAAAGTAGATAAGGTACGGTTTACCACTTCGGTTTGACCATCCGTTTGAGGATGACAGGTTGTGGAGAATAGAAGTTTTGTCCCGAGCTTCTTCCACAATGTCTTCCAGAAATGACTCAAGAATTTTGTGTCTCGGTCAGAGACTATGGTCCTTGGTATACCATGTAAGCGCACCACCTCCTTGAAGAATAGATCAGCAACTTGTGTGGCATCATTGGTTTTGTCACATGGAATGAAGTGAGCCATCTTAGAAAATCGATCCACAACAACAAAGACAGAGTCTTTGTGTTTGATCTTAGGCAACCCTAGCACAAAGTCCATAGAAATATCCACCCATGGTGCGTTAGGAATAGGTAAAGGTAGATAAAGTCCATGAGGGTGTAACCTGGATTTTTCCTTGTGACAAGTTACACATCTTGCACAATGCCTCTCAACGTCTCTCTTGAGGTGCGGCCAGAAGAAGTGATCAGCCACCACAGCTAGTGTCTTGTCCACTCCAAAATGGCCCATAAGACCACCTCCATGCGCCTCCTTAAGCAGTAGCTCACGCATTGAGCATTGAGGAATGCACAGCCTCTTGTCTCGGAATAGGAACCCTTCTTGAAGATAGTAGGATCCGAATGCTCCTCTTCCACAGGCTTGGTAAGCCTCTCCTAGTTCTGGATCATCTTTATATAGATCCTTGATGTGTTCAAATCCTAGAACCTTAGCCTCCATGGTAGCTATCAGGGCATGCCTTCTTGACAAGGCATCAGCTACCACATTCTCCTTTCCCTTCTTGTACTTGATTACATAGGGAAATGTCTCTACAAACTCCAACCACTTAGCTTGTCTCCTCTTGAGTGAAGTCTGACCTCGCAGGTGCTTAAGTGTCTCGTGATCAGTATGGATGATGAATTCCTTGGATAACAAGTAATGCTGCCATGTCTCTAGTGCTCGCACCAATGCATACAATTCTTTGTCGTAGGTTGGGTAATTCAAAGAAGCACCACTGAGCTTTTCACTGAAGAAGGCCACTGGTTTCTTCCTCTGGTGTAACACAACTCCAATCCCTATGCCAGACGCATCACACTCTACTTCAAATACTTCTTCAAAATCGGGTAAGGCCAGAACCGGCGCCTGTGTAAGCCTTTCTTTGAGCAGTTTGAAGGCTGATTCTTGCGCTGGACCCCATGAGAATGGCACATTCTTCTTTATCACGGCGGTAAGAGGTGAGGCCACCGTACTTAAGTCCCTCACAAACCTCCTATAGAAGCTAGCTAAGCCATGAAAACTCCTTACATGACCGACGGTTGTTGGTGTAGGCCACTCACGGATGGCTTTGACCTTCTCCTCGTCCACTTGTAGTCCCTGTTCACTTACTACAAAGCCTAAGAAAACAAGCTTGTTAGTACAGAAGGTGCACTTCTTTAGGTTAGCATAAAGGCCTTCCTTCCGAAGTGATTTGAGCACTAGTTCAAGATGTGAGATATGATCATCTAGGTTCTTACTATATATAAGTATGTCATCGAAATAGACAACTACAAATTTACTTATGTAAGCACGAAGAACCTGGTTCATGAGTCGCATGAATGTACTTGGGGCATTAGTTAAACCAAAAGGCATAACCAGCCACTCATACAATCCTTGCTTTGTCTTGAATGCGGTTTTCCACTCATCTCCTTCTCGCATCCTAACTTGATGGTATCCACTCTTCAAGTCCACCTTTGAGAAGATGGTAGAACCACTTAGCTCATCCAGCATGTCGTCTAAGCGGGGTATAGGGTGCCTGTATTTGATCGTGATGTTGTTGATTGCACGGCAGTCCACACACATCCTCCATGATCCATCCTTCTTGGGTACTAAGAGTACTGGCACAGCACAAGGGCTGAGGCTCTCCCTAATGTACCCTCTGTCCATGAGGTCTCTCACTTGCCTCTCGAGCTCCTTAGTCTCCTCCGGATTCATCCTGTATGCTGGCTTGTTAGGTAAGGCTGCGCCAGGGACAAGATCGATTTGGTGTTCAATCCCACGGATTGGAGGTAAGCCAGGCGGAAGCTCTTCAGGGAAGATGTCCTGAAACCTGTCTAACACAGCCTGTACTCCTGTGGGTAACACAAGCTCACCTGAACATGAACTTAAACACTCCTTAAACAACATCAGTAGCACAGTGCGCTTGGCACTAAGAGTTTTACAAATAGCCCCACGAGATATATAGAGACTGGATTTGCTAGACTCAACTTCCTTGCTCATATGTACTTGTAAATCATGTACCTCAGTTGGTGTAAGAGGTGCAAGAGTGAACTTACGATCCTTGTGTAAGAAGGTGTACTGGTTAGTACGTCCATTATGACTTGTGGCTCGGTCATACTGCCACGGTCGGCCAAGCAAGAGATGTCCAGCTTGCATGGGTACCACATCACAAGTAACTTGGTCTTGGTACTTCCCCACACTGAATGGAACAATGACTTGCTCCGAAATCTTCAGCTCTGTCTCATCATTGAGCCATCTCAGCCTGTATGGTCTTGGATGTTTGGTCTTAATAAGACCTAACCTGTCTACCATATGCTTGCTAGCCACGTTAGTGCATGAACCTCCATCAATGATCAGATTACATACCTTGTCTTTGACAGTGCATCTAGTGTGGAAGATGTTTTCCCTTTGAGCTGCCTCAGGGTTGATCATGACACTTAACATCCTCCTGGTCACAAGCAACTCTCCAACGTCAGGATATGCCAGCTCCTCTTCTGGTTCGTTTGGATCATCCTCAAGCTCATCTTGTGATTCATACTCTCCATCGTTGTGGATAATCATTACTCTCTGGTTTGGGCACTCTCTAGCCATGTGTCCCCTGCCTTGACACTTAAAACAAGTGATGTCACGAGTTCTCTGATTAGTGCTAGGGAACTTACCTTTTTCTGGCCGGTTGGGCTTGGGAGCCTCGGCTGTTTTGCCTTTGAACCGGGAGTCAATCTCCACGGTCTTCCCTTTCTCAAATGGTCTGGAGCTACTTGCAGCCCACGGTTGTGTTGGTTTGCTGCGACTTGTCATGGCTGTCTTACGCTTGATCTGTTGTTCCACTTGGACAGCAAGATGCAACAACTCATGTAGCCCACCATACTGAGCTCTCTCCACCTTCCTAGCAATGCGTTCTTGTAGACCATCAATGAACTGTGCCACGAGAGCTTCCTCGGATTCTTCTAACTCCAGCGAGTTCATGAGCTTCTCAAACTCCTCAAAATACTCATCCACACTTCTTGTACCCTGTGACAACTTACGGAACCGCTTTTGTAAGTCTCTATGATAATGTTCAGGGACATACCTAAGTCGTAGAAGGTATTTCATGTCACTCCAAGTGGCTACTGCTCCAAAGCGTTGCCGTCTCCTATCAGCTATAGTTCTGTCCCACCAAGCTAACGCGTTCTCAGTGAGTTGTGCAGCAGCAACAACAATCTTCTTGCGTTCTCCATAGCCATTACACTCAAAGATATGCTCCAGCCTTCTTTCCCAGTCCATGTACGCCTCTGGGTCTGACTTTCCTGCAAAAAGTGGAGGGGTTACTTTGATATCACGGTTTGTTTCTCTAGCCTCACCTTCCCGGGCTGGGTTCCTCCATAGAGGATCTTGACGCCTTGGCTGTGGACGTCTAAAGGGGTCATGCGGTTGCCTATCCTCCTCGAAGTCCTGCATATCATCATCTTCATCTCCAGCTTGATCTCTTGGTGGTATAGGTGCTCCTCGGATTGGTCCTCTCCTCGGTGGAGCTTCTATGCGTCCTATACGCTCACCAAACTCTTGGCGCATTGTGCCAACTTGCTGGTTTATGTTATTCATCTCTTCTCTAATAGCAGTCATCATTTGTATGATAGGATCAACGGGCTGTCGTCCTTCATCTCCCATGGTGTCTATCCTTGTTGTAAACCGGTTCTTATTGCACTCAACATAAACAACAAGCTATCAAGGTACCACAGAATAGATAATTGTGTAAAACAAGAACAGAGACAGGGTTGTGTAACACAAGACGGAAATCAGTGCAATCGACAGAATTGGAAAATTGACAATTTTTTTTGGCTTTTCTGGGTTTTATGGAATAACAACTAGCAAGATAGAATCAAAAACAGGAAATCTACTAATTCTCAAAAATAAATTCAACCAGGGAGCTAAGAACAAGATTTTTATGGGTTTTTTTTTTTTCTTATAAGTTAAACAAAAAACAGAAGCAAGAACAAAACAAACCTATTTTTTTTTTTTGGATTTTAGATTCAATCAAAGCGATAGCAAAACAAAACAAAAAAAGATAAGGGATAGAAAACCAAAGGTAGGAACCTTTGGCTCTGATACCAGATGATGTAAGACTCAATGGACAGGAGCCTCACTCGGTGGTTGATGGAAGAAACAGGTTGGCTATGTCGCTCTCTCCTGTTACTCAGGCGATGATCGTGTGTAAGGGATGGGATCGAACAGGCTGGCTTTGACGCTCTCTCCTGTTGAATCGGTCGATGGTAAGGCTGGTGGATCGAAGGCACCACAGAGACGATGAAGGGATCTCTGATACTGCACAAACACTTGTCCTCTTTGTGAATCTCACACAAGGAACACAAGCAAACAAGAACAGATGGCTGCTGCTCAATAAGGGCGAAAATTCGCTAAGGGTTTATTGATATTCAAAAAGCTGTCTAACACAATGGTACAAAGTTGCTTAAGTACAGAAACAAAGAAGAACAAAAAGGAAAAACAAATATCTCGGCCATGAATGAGAATCGCCGAGTTACACAGAAAAGGAAAGTGTGCAATTCCTTCCTTGGCGGCCAAGCCTTGAGTTATAGTGCGGGTGGGCCGACTTGCCTCGTTAAAAACCTTGGGAGTAAAACCTCTTTGGGATAAAACCACCCAAGGGAAAAAGAGTGCAAGAGAGTCCACCAACTCTCGGACTTAGCATGGGCCGAGCCGGATGGTAAGGACTTGGCATAGTCCGGCCCATGGCTCCCCTAGACGCGTAGAAGGCCCAGCTTCCTTGTTGCTTACACAGTCCACGCCTCCTGTGTTATCCACGTCGCTTACACAGTCCAAATCGCATGTGTTATCCATAATGCTTACACAGCCCAAGTCTTCTATCGCATCCTGCTTCTTGGGCTCGTTCTTGAGGTAGTCTCCAAGTTCCATTGAGTTCATGAGGTTCTCCACTGCGGTGTTGAACCCTTCCCTGAGCCTCCTTGTCCTAGATCGAGTCATTGGAGCTTCCTTGACCTCGGGTATGGCTTGTGGATGGGTGCTTGGTTGGATGTCCTCATCAACAAGTCTTATGAATTATGGCATCATAGGATGGGTCATCCGTCTACAAAAGTCATTGGTTCCCTTACGAAAATTTTTATTTCTGTTATTTTCGTTCATTCCAATAAGGTGTATGATGTTTTTTTTCGCACCAAGCAAACCATAACATCTTTTCCGACAAGCATTAATAAAACTTCAAAAGTTTTTGAGTTAGTAAATTCAGATTTGTGGGTCCTTATCGTACACCATCACACAACGGTTCTTGTTACTTTCTCACCATCGTAGACGATTTTTCTCGAAGCGTGTGGCTGTACTTACTGGTGGACAAAACAGAGGCACCAATTCAACTTAAGAATTTCAACGCAATGGCTGGTCGAAAATTTGAGTCTAAGGTTCAGTGACTTCGCAAGGATAATGGTACCGAGTTCATGACCTTAAAAAAATTCTTTCATGAACAAGGTATCACACACGAGACTTCATGCGTGGGAACCCCACATCAGAACGGAAGACCAGAACGAAAACACCGACACATTCTCAATGTTGCATGTGCGTTAATGTTTCAAGCAAACATGCCTATCGGTTTCTGGGGGAGAATGTATTTTGATGGCGGGATATTTGATTAACCGAACACCGAATTCTTCTCTTGAAGGTCTCACGCCATACGAAGTTCTTCACAAAAGGGTGCCCGACTATGATCATTTTCTTGTCTTTGGTAGTCTTCGTTATGCTCATAACCAAGCTCACAAGGGTGACAAATTCATTTCACGCAGCCGGAAATGCGTGTTTGTTGGGTATCCATACGGCAAGAAAGGATGGCGGTTATATGATTTGGAGAAGCAAGAATTTTTTGTGTTTCGCGATGTGGTTTTCTGTGAAGATCAGTTTCCTTTCATGACCAGTGACTCGACATGTTCTTCTCCCAACAAGCATACAGAAGAACAACTATGGGCTCCTATGTCCCTAAATTCGTTGATAGAAGAAACAATTGAGCCATCAACTCGTGTGTTGAATGATCCAGTGAAGGATACGATTGCAGAAACTGATCTAGATTCATCGACACCACAAACACCATCATCTGGTGATACAAAAATCTCATCGACTCTGACTGACAATCCGACAACGAGTTCTCCTGAGCTTGCTCTACAGACTCGTTACACGCAGCCACACTTCTGCCTGCAAATCCCGAACCAGAACCTTTGGGACGAGGTCATCGACAGAAAACAAAGCCTTTAACTCTGCGCAATTACATGGTAAATTCAGCTCAGAGCAAGCTTATCAAATCGGCTAAGGGAGCTTGCACGTATCCACTGAGCAACTATGTCAGTTGTCATCGATTCTAAGAAATCCATCAAGCTTTTCTGGTTTCAATAACAGAATGTGTAGAACCAAAATTCTACAAAACGGATGTGCGCCTTCCACAATGGAAGCCGCGATGCGCAACGAAGTTAATGCTTTAAAAGAAAATGAAGCATGGGATTTGGTTGATCTACCACCTGGGAAATGAGCAATTGGAAGAAAGTGGGTCTATAAAATAAAGCACAATTCAGACGGATCGATTGAACGTCACAAAGTGAGGTTAGTTGCACTTGGGAACAAACAAATCAATGGTGTAGACTATGGAGATACCTTTGTTCATGTTGCACGTATGGGAACAGTCCACTTGTTTCTGAAAGTAGCTGCAGCGTATGATTGGCATGTATACCAAATGGACGTACACAACGCCTACTTACAAGAGATCTCAAGGGGGAAGTTTACATGAAACCTCCACCCGGTTTTCACTCCACCATGATTCAAAAGTCTGTCGCTTGAAAAAAATTTCTCTACGGTTTCAAACAAGCCCCTCGATGTTAGTTTGAAAACTAACTAATGCTCTACACTCATACGGTTTTGAACAATCGTTGGATGATTACTCGGTATTCACGCCGGACAAAAATGAGGTTCAAATCAATCTACTGATCTATTTCGACGACATGATTCTCACCGGCAATTCAGATACAACTTTGAAGGTATTTAAAGGCTGTCTCTTCTCTTTCTTTAACATGAAAGACTTGGGGAAAACTGAAATATTTCTTGGGTATAGAAGTTTCTCGGAACAAGACTGGTTTCTACTTCAGTCAGTGTAAATACACTCTAGAGATACTATCGGAAACTGGATTGTTAGGCACCAACCAGCATCATTTCCTCGGGAACAACAACATAAGCTTGCTTTGTTGACCTCCAATTACTTGGTCGATCCAAGCTCTTATCGTTGGCTGATTGGGAGATTGGTCTATTTGGGTTCTACTCGCCCTGATTTGGCACTCAGTGTGCATATATTATCTCAGTTTATGCAGAAACCTCAGGAAGATCACTGGAACGCAGCCATGCGTGTCGTACGGTATCTAAAAGGATCACTCGGCCAAGGAATATGATGAAATCCTGACCAGCCTACCTAATGATTCAAGCATTTGGACAGAACCGGTCATGAAACCAAAGAAGGAGCCGCCTGATTTCAGCTTCAAGTCAACACATGGAGGTCTTGTCATTCTGCAAGAGACCATTTGGACTACATTCTCAACTCAACTAGAGCACACCTCGAACTTGAATCAGTACATTCAGAGTTCTGATGAAGAAGTTACGCAACTTGCAACTCAAGCGATTTCCAGCTTATGCGATTCAGACATGCGAGCATTCAAAGGAGGACTCAGAACGAATCAGAAGGATTTAGGCCATGAAACAAATTTTCCTGGATTCTTGATTCATCAGAGAAGCTGTGAGAATTGGAATTAACTCAAGAACGGTTCATATGAAAAAGATATGAATTTTGCAAACCGATGGTTCTGCTTGAGGTTGTATTCCGCGACTGAGCCAGAGATTGAGTCACACAGCCCAGCTCATGTACAATTTGGACCTGAAACCAATTGGAGCTTCTTCCTTAATCTGTTAGATTTCCAGAAAGACCAAGAACGGAGTATAAGCTCAAATGGTCACAGAGATGCACTTCATTTACCGAAATGGACTCATCTGGTGCTTTACTTGGAATTTGCTAGACCTACTTGGATTAGAAGCTTGCAAACTTATGTTTGGCATCCAGGATACTTTCCTAAGCCCAAGAAGAGCTAGATTTCGTGGCCAAACAAGATCAATTCGACCAAGCACTTCAAAGGACAAATTCTTTGGTCAAAGAAGTCTAAGAGTCATTCCACATTAGTTTAATGTTTGGTCTTTGGTCTTAATTAAAGTCTTTATAGTTTTTTACATCTTTTCTTTGTCTCTTCATCTCTTTATTTCCTATAAAGAGACTTCTAAATCATATGAATAAATCAACCTTTTTCTGATTAAAAACTTCTTTGTTTAGAGAGTGATTCTCTTTGTTCCTTTGTGAACATTTCGATTTCTTAGTGAGTAATATCTAAGATATCAAACCGGTGAATCAAGAGGTATTCCGCAACCTTTTGTGTGACCATTCTATCAAGCCAAAGAGTGTTGTGAGTGTTGAAATAGTTCAGGTGTTGAGTTTGACATACTCTTCATTGGTTCTACACTAACTTCATCCTAAAGCTTCCACCGCCTATCTTCTTTGTTGGATCGTAGCAAGTATCAGGCCTTGAGTTTAATATACTCATTGTTGGGTCTTCACGAGCCATTTGGAGCATAGGATTATCTTGCCGACTTGAAGTGAGCATTTTTGGGATTTGATTCTGTCTAAAACATCACGGCTTCGGGCAGGAATCTATCAAGTGGTATCAGAGCCACACTTCCAAGTTCGGTACTCTATCTATTCATCTTCTCATCTCTTCATCTTCTTCTTTTCATAAAAACTTCTTCTCTGTCTATCTTTTGTAAGGGAACCGAGCCTACCCTATTCAAAAAAAAAAAAAAAAGAGTGCTAGTAGCCTCAAAGATAAGATTCAAAAAAGAAAAAGAAAAAAAAAAGTATAAGAACCAGGAGAAATCGGTTCAGATCCAGGAGAAATCGGATCTAAGGGTTTTGGTCAATCGGTTTCCGGAGAAAATCTTGCAATCTGCCTATCTTCTTCTTCTTCTCTTGATTTGCCGTTGATTTCTTTGGAGAAAAGCACTGAGATTGATTGTTAGTTCCTCTGGAACTTAGAGAAAATCACTGGAGAGTCATTTGATTGAGAGTTCAAACACCTTGAGAGAAAACACTAGAGAGAAAGTGAGGATTGTTTTGTTTCTCTGACTTGTTTGTTAAGTGATTGCAGGAACAAGATGTTTGGTCTTAAAAGGAGAACTGACCAGGAGAAGAACTCATGCCAAGGAGTTTTCTATTCATCATCTAGAGCCTTGATGAAAGAAAAACGAAAAAGTTTAAGAAATGGAGACCAATCGGGTTTTAATGAGTTTTATTGTGTGCAGGATAAGGAACGCCAAAAGAAACCACAAGAGAGGCCTATAAGGAGGACCATAGATCATTCTAGACAGGCCATAGATGGAGCAAATCATGACAGCAGCCGTGGTGATCAAAGGAGTCTTCAACAAACCGGCAAGCTTCAAAAGCGGATGAGTCGAGAAAAGAAACATGATCTGGATAAATGGATGAAAGAAGCAGTTGAAGCTATGTTCAGTAATCAAAATGAGAGCACCACACATCCATCCTCAGGAGCTGAAGCAATGAGCCAAGTGTCTTCTTGTTCTAAGAAGAAACATGTTATTCAAAAATCAGAACATGATCAGCCATTACAATTCCGCACAAGTATGAATGAAACTTTTATTTCAAGTACTAGTTCTAATGAAATCTTTATGTGCCATGACAGGGAGAATTATGCAAGTGAAAAGCCCATGGTACTAGAGGAAAAAGTTGAGAACAACAACAAAGAGGAAGCTTCAGATTCATTCTCCACTTTTGATCAAAAAGATGTGCCAACAACCAGAAGTGATTACTTGGTGACTAGGAGTGCTCAAAACCAAACCAAGGAGAGTGACCAGCGTGAGAGTCTCTTCCAAACAAGGTGCCTAGTCCAAGACAAAGTGTGCAGCCTTATCATTGATGGAGGCAGTTGTACAAACGTGGCAAGCTCAACAATGGTGAAGAAACTATGCTTGGAGACAACAAAGCATCCGCAACCTTACAAAGTTCAGTGGTTGACAAACAATGGAGAAATGAAAGTAACCAGACAAGTGGTGGTGTCTTTGTCTATTGGGAGATATCAAGATGAAGTTCTTTGTGATGTTCTGCCCATGGAAGCAAGCCACATCCTTTTGGGAAGGCCATGGCAATATGATCGCCAAGTTACTCATCATGGTCTTACCAACCTATACTCATTCTTGTTTGAAGGAAAGAAGATCAACCTTGTTCCTTTATCCCCATTGGAAGCCAAGAAAGATCAGCAGCACTTAAGCAAGAAGGAAGAGCAAGCTGAAGGAAAAACCGTGAAGCATCTTACCTTTCTCAAAAGGTCCTTGAAAGCTAAGTCTTCTCTTCCATCTTCTCAATCTGATTTTGTGCTTAGAAGTAAAAACATTTGTGATGAGCTAACCTGTTCAGAACCGGTGCAGCCGAGTAGTATTGATTCCATTCCACAGGTTCAAGAAAAGAGCTCACCAAAAGAAGCACAAGGAAGTTTACTACAAGAAGATATCTTGGAGAAACCAATCCACTTTCCACCAGAACCAACCCTTATGTCATTGCCTCACTCAAAAGAGCACTGTAAGGAACATGATTTGGTTAAGACAAAGTCTGATTTGTTTGTTTTGGTTTCTGCTCAAGATGAAAAACGTTTTGGTTTGGAACAAGTGAAAGAGTTTTGTGTTTCCAAATCTGTTTTTGACAAAATGATTCCAACTCTTGAACAACTCAATTCTGAAAAGTTCCTTATGCCAAATTGCTTTCTTTTTGATGATTTTCGTGGCCTTTACTCCACTTTCAGAGATTCTTTGTGTGGGAAAACATTTGAGCTAAGTAGAGCCAAAACAGAGTTTGCATTTGACACAATCGTTTCTAAGCCTATGCAAAGTTTTCAAGACGTTTTCTGTGAATCAAATACTTTCAATAAACTTTGCAAACCAATTTCTAGAAATCTTGAAAGCTTTCCTGAGTTTACAAAGATTAATTCTTTTTCAAAGAAAGCGTTACTTGTTTTGAGATCACTTGAGAGTTCTTGTGATATTTGGCGTTTTAAGCTTGCAATGATCTTAAACGAAGTATTTGACAACAACCTTAGCAACTTGATTTCTGTTTTAGAATTTTCAAAAATGGAGAAGCTTCTTGATAATTTTGTTTGTCCAAATAACTTGTCTTCTCTAGTTGTTTTGATAGCACAGGATCAAGGAACTATTTTTAGGGTCAAGAGGATTCAAGACCTTGCAAAGGGAGTTGATCATGGACCTACAGCATGCTTGAACCAGGAACGATCTCAGACTCAACAAAAAAAAAAGAGCCAGCAAAAGACTTACCATTCTGAAGTTTGGAATTGGAAGTACTTGAGAAAAACAACTTCAATACCAAAAGGAAGTTTCTTTCCAAAACATAACATAGCGATTTATTTCAGGATCACTTGCTTGAAGTTTTTCTATGCGTCTAACCCATTTCCTTTTGATGTAGGAAAATTGGATTTGAGGACAAATCCTTTTCAAGAGGGTGGGAATGATGAAATCCTGACCAGCCTACCTAATGATTCAAGCATTTGGACAGAACCGGTCATGAAACCAAAGAAGGAGCCGCCTGATTTCAGCTTCAAGTCAACACATGGAGGTCTTGTCATTCTGCAAGAGACCATTTGGACTACATTCTCAACTCAACTAGAGCACACCTCGAACTTGAATCAGTACATTCAGAGTTCTGATGAAGAAGTTACGCAACTTGCAACTCAAGCGATTTCCAGCTTATGCGATTCAGACATGCGAGCATTCAAAGGAGGACTCAGAACGAATCAGAAGGATTTAGGCCATGAAACAAATTTTCCTGGATTCTTGATTCATCAGAGAAGCTGTGAGAATTGGAATTACCTCAAGAACGGTTCATATGAAAAAGATATGAATTTTGCAAACCGATGGTTCTGCTTGAGGTTGTATTCCGCGACTGAGCCAGAGATTGAGTCACACAGCCCAGCTCATGTACAATTTGGACCTGAAACCAATTGGAGCTTCTTCCTTAATCTGTTAGATTTCCAGAAAGACCAAGAACGGAGTATAAGCTCAAATGGTCACAGAGATGCACTTCATTTACCGAAATGGACTCATCTGGTGCTTTACTTGGAATTTGCTAGACCTACTTGGATTAGAAGCTTGCAAACTTATGTTTGGCATCCAGGATACTTTCCTAAGCCCAAGAAGAGCTAGATTTCGTGGCCAAACAAGATCAATTCGACCAAGCACTTCAAAGGACAAATTCTTTGGTCAAAGAAGTCTAAGAGTCATTCCACATTAGTTTAATGTTTGGTCTTTGGTCTTAATTAAAGTCTTTATAGTTTTTTACATCTTTTCTTTGTCTCTTCATCTCTTTATTTCCTATAAAGAGACTTCTAAATCATATGAATAAATCAACCTTTTTCTGATTAAAAACTTCTTTGTTTAGAGAGTGATTCTCTTTGTTCCTTTGTGAACATTTCGATTTCTTAGTGAGTAATATCTAAGATATCAAACCGGTGAATCAAGAGGTATTCCGCAACCTTTTGTGTGACCATTCTATCAAGCCAAAGAGTGTTGTGAGTGTTGAAATAGTTCAGGTGTTGAGTTTGACATACTCTTCATTGGTTCTACACTAACTTCATCCTAAAGCTTCCACCGCCTATCTTCTTTGTTGGATCGTAGCAAGTATCAGGCCTTGAGTTTAATATACTCATTGTTGGGTCTTCACGAGCCATTTGGAGCATAGGATTATCTTGCCGACTTGAAGTGAGCATTTTTGGGATTTGATTCTGTCTAAAACATCACGGCTTCGGGCAGGAATCTATCAGAATACTCCTAAGTACTCATGACTCGCTACAGTCTCAGTTTGTTGTGATGCGGAATGAGCAAGCTGTCCGATTACTCGACGATCAGTAACTGGGTAATTTGTTCAACTTGGACAATCTCCGGTATCATGGAAAACCAAAAAGCAGAAAACGGTTAGTAAATCCTCCCAGAAGCAGAGTATTGTGCGATGTCATATTGATATGTCATGGTTTTTACCTGTTTTAAGCCATGATATAAGTATATATTAGAATCTTTAGTATTGTCTTTCGAGTCTTTTCAGGTGTTTATTAGGTTTACACACGTTTGAAGGATTTTGGAAGATTTTGGAGCTTTTGGGGAAAGAATTGGAGCTAAAGCCGTGATGAGAAGATCTGGGTGTTTGAACGACCTAAGCGTCGACCGATGCACACTTGCATCGATCGACACAACTCCCGAATCCACAATTCGCAGGCGTTTAATGAAGATTAGAAGAATTGAAGAATTGGCCAATAAGTTCCAGTATTTACAAAAGAGACCCAAGACGTGTTATACACTTTATATTAGGGTTATTCAAGATACACTTTCTTACTTTTAGCTACAGAGAGTTTTGGAGATTTGGGGCTGATCCGTTCCTTATATTGCTTTTTGGAGAAGATTTCGAACCCCTTTTCATTCTCTACTCTTTCTTAATGCAATCTATTCATATTATGTAGTTTGCTTAATTTAATATGTCTGGGTAAATTCATTGTTTGGTTTAGGGATTCTCATAGGGTTTTCATGACTTTTTAGATTGAATTAATCAGTTAAGGATTCATAACATGTTAGTTCTTCAACCTTAATTATGCTTAAAGCTAGTTTCTAACCTGATCAATGGGAATATAGATCTATGGTTTATAAATTGACACGAAAGTGTAATTTAGAATCTGATATGTTTAGGTTGAACAAATTAGTTATCTGCAAAAAAATTGGTTTAACTGATTTGTGAACTAATCGAACCTGCACTTAATGCTAGTTTAATCTGTTAGGAATTGCAAAGAAATTTGGATTTATGGGGTTAAACTTAGTAAACTGTCGCAACGAAAGTTGGTTAGTTTTACATCTGTGTTTGAGTTCTAGAACGGTTCTTAATTCGATCATGACTGATTTGTTGATCTGCATGACATATTTCCTGAGAACGCCCTTGAGCTAGCGCTTTTAGTATTTGAAAAACAAACTGATTTGCTGATCTATTACTGCTTTTTGTTTACTGCTTATTGATTGATTTCGCTTAGCTATTCTCGATACCCTATAGTCTATCGTAAGATTCTTGAGTCTCTGTGATTCGACCGCTATATACTACATTTGTCTGTGCACTTGCAGTGTAACTTAGGGAATTAAACTCTGAGCATATCAATTTTTTGGCGCTGTTGCCGGGGAGAGGATGTGAACTATGTTGGTGGAAATTGTTTTCAGGGGAACAAATTTGGGAATCAGCAAGGCAGAGGTGGCTACAATGGAATGGGTCAGAGAAGTACTTTCACAAGTAATCTAAACTTCTCTGGTTTCACTCCTAAGCCTCAGTACCAGAAGCCTTTTCAAAGTAACAGCATCCCTGGAAACAACACTAATAGCTTCACCAGGAACTATGGATCTTCATCATATCAACCTGCTCATCCTCAAAATGAGCAGTCTGATAAGATGATGAGTTTATTGGAGCAGCTTATGGAAGGACAGCAGAAGAGTACAATGGACTTCAATGGAAAGATTGATGCCTTAAGCACTCATGTGAAGAAATTGGATGTTCAAGTTGCACAGACTGCTAGGTCTGTAAGAGAAAATATGGATCTCTCCCTGGACAAACTGATGCTAATCCGAAGTACCAATGTAGTGCAATTACGTTGAGAAGTGATAAGGAGGTCGTTCCTGCACATAAAAAGGGTATTAGTTTGGAATAAATCGTTGAGATTGAGGAGATGGAAGATGAATTCGCGAGTTGTAGAGTGCGCAGTCCGATGCACCCCAGCATCGATCGATGCAGGACGTGAATTGAGAGTCTGAGCCCAAGATCGACATAGAGGTCATTGCAGCTGAGCAAAGCGTCAACCGACGCACTCCTAGTGTCGATTGACGCACGAGCTCTGCACAGACATCAGACACATAGAATCTGAATAAGGCTGATGAAAGGGTCTACAAGTCTAAGGTTCCCTTCCCTAAGAACCCAAGGAAGTCTAAGTACGAGCTGCAGTTGGCTAAATGCAAGGAGATAATGAATAAGGTGTTGGTTGAAGTGCCTTTGATTGATGCTCTAAAGACTACTCCTGTGATTAAGAGATGTCTCAAGAACATGCTTGCTGGTAACATGACTGACGAAGAGAGTGTACTGATGATCTCAGAGGTATGTAGTGCTCTGATTCAAGGCAGGATTCCTGAGAAACTAAAATATCCAGGGAGCTTTGTGTTGGATGTTTCTATCTACAGGGATAGATTTGAGATGTCATTGTGTGATCTTGGTTCAAGTGTGAACCTTATTCCCTTCTCTGTTGCTAAGAAGCTTGGGATGACAGATTTCATGCCTACTAGAATCTCATTAGTTCTAGCTGACAGGACTGTCCGGATCCCTGAAGGAGTATTGGAGGATGTGCAGATCAGGATTGGTAACTGTGTGATTCCTACAGATTTTGTGGTTCTGCAGTATGGAGAAGAACCAAAGGATCAACTTATCTTGGGAAGACATTTCCTAGCTACTGCTGGTGCGATGATTGACTGCAAGAAGGGGACTATTATTCTGAATGTGGGTGATCTGAAGATGAGTTTGATATGGATAAGCTTGTGAAGAGACCAACCATCGACGGACAGACCTTTTATGTGGACACTCTCAGTAATTTGACAGAGGAATTCTTTCATAGGACACATGTTGAGGATCCGTTGGAAAGAGCCATGCTGAGCTTAGTACAGGAATTGGAGCAACTGGAAGACGAGCATGCTATCTGTTATGCTAGATTGAAGGATTGAACAGAGCAAGACATGAAATTGGAAGTGCAGAACAAGCAGCTACATCGATCGACACACCTTGTGCATCGATCTACGAAGATCGTGTCCAACTGGGCAGAAGAAAAAGCTCCAAAAATTGAACTGAAACAACTTCCATCTGGGCTAAGGTACGCATTTCTTGGACCTAATTCGACATATCCAGTGATTATTAATGCTTTCTTGAACAATGCAGAGACTTCCTTACTGCTGAGCCAGCTGCGCAAGTATCGCAAATCTCTTGGCTATTCTCTTGATGACATTTTAGATATCTCTCTGGAGCTGTGCATGCATAGGATACATCTCGAGGATGAGACAAATTCATCTGTTGAGCATCAGAGGAGGCTGAATCCGAATCTGAAGGAAGTGGTGAAAAAGGAGATTATGAAATTGCTGGATGCTGGAATCATCTATCCTATCTCTGACAGTGATTGGGTCAATCCAGTACATGTTGTGCCTAAGAAAGGAGGTGTTACAGTGGTGAAGAATGAGAAGAACGAGTTGATTCCTACAAGGACTGTGACTGGACACATGATGTGTATTGATTACAGGAAGCTGAATGTTGCGACTAGGAAAGATCACTTCCCCTTGCCTTTTATTGATCAGATGGTGGAAAGGTTAGCTAATCATCCTTATTATTGCTTCCTCGATGGGTACTCTAGCTTCTTTCAGATTCCCATTCATCTGGAGGATGAAGGGAAGACTACTTTTACTTGTCTCTATAGTACTTTTGCATACCGCATAATGCCTTTTGGACTTTGTAATGCACCAGCCACCTTTCAGATATGTATGATGTCTATCTTTACAGACATTATTGTGGATTTTATGGAGGTGTTTATGGATGACTTTTCTGTCTATGGGTCATCTTATCATGAGTGCTTGGATAATTTGTGAAAGGTGCTAGCTAGATGTGAGGAAAATCACTTGGTTCTGAATTAGGAGAAGTGTCATTTTATGGCCATATATGGTATTGTTCTTGGGTACAGAGTATCAGAAACTGGGATTGAGGTGGATCGCGCCGAGATTGAGGTTATGACCAGCCTTCAGGCGCCAGATTCTGTAAAGTCTGTGATGAGCTTTCTTGGATATGTTGGGTTCTACAAGGAGGTTCATCAAGGATTTCAGTAAGAGTGCTAGACCACTAACTGCTTTGATGTGTAAGGATGTGAAATTTGATTTCACTACATATTGTCAGACTGCATTTGAACAGATCAAGCAAGCATTAGTGAGTGCCTCTATAGTGCAGCCACCAAATTGGGAGTTACCTTTTGGTTATGTGTGATGCAAGTGATATTTCTGTAGGAGTTGTTCTAGGGCAGAAGAAAGACAAGAAACTTCATGCTATCTATTATGCCAGCAGAACACTATATGATGCGTAGAGAAACTATGCCACTACAGAGAAGGAGTTGTTGGCAGTTGTCTTTGCCTTTGAGAAATTTTGCCTTGTATGGTTGGATCTAAGGTGGTAGTACATACATACCACTCAACTCTGAAGTACTTGATGCAGAAGTAGGATACAAATCCAAGGCTTTTGAGATGGATTTTCCTTCTTCAAGAGTTTGACATTGAGGTTAAAGACAAAAAAAGAGTTGAGAATGGAGTTGCTGATCATCTTTCAAGGATCAGGGTTGAAGAAGACGTCCCTATTGATGATTTTTTACCAGAGGAAAACGTCAATTTGATAGACATCTTTGGATATAAATTTACATAACTATCGGATTGCAGAACATGCGTCGATCGATGCCACTTTGGTAATGATCGATTCACGTCTCGGGGCTGAGTCGATTGATTCATCTCTATGCGTCGATTGACACAAGGCGATTACGAACCAAGAACCTCTGAAGGTTCAGATTGGTCACTACATCATGGATCTTTACGCTGTTTTGATGCCCGATCGACCGTGGTTTGCTGATATTGCGAATTACCTGGCTGCAAAGACTGAACCAGATGATCTCAAGGGGTATACAAAGAAGAAGTTCTTCAGAGAACTAAGAAGGTTCTATTGGGATGAGCCTTATCTGTATAAGCACTGTTCGGATGAGATTTACAGGAGATGCATTGCAGAATCAGAGATTCCGGACGTTCTATTTTATTGACATGGATCATATTATGCTGGAAACCTTGCTACTTTCAAGACTGTGACTAAGGTTCTGCAAGCAGGTTTCTGTTAGCCTACTATGTTCAGAGATGCTCATTCGTTTGTCTCTCAGTGCGATGCCTGTTAGAGGAGAGGGAAAATCAGTAAGAAGCATGACATGCCTCAAATTTTCATTCTTGAGGTTGAGGTTTTCGATTGCTAGGACATTAATTTCATGGGTCCTTTTTTGCTCATCTCATGGGAATAAGTTCATATTGGTTGTTGTGGATTATGTGTCTAAGGGGGTGGGAGCAATAGCTAGTCCAACCAATGACTCTTCGGTGGTGTTTAAGTTGTTTAAGACCATCATTTTCCCTAGATTTGGAGTGCCTCGAATTGTGATAAGTGATGCAGGATCCCACTTTATCAACAAGGTCTTTGAGAAGGTGATACAGAAGTATGGTGTTTATCATCGTGTGGCTACTCCTTATCATCCTCAGACTAGTGGACAAGTAGAAGTCTCTAACAGATCAATTAAGGAGATCCTGGAGAAGACAGTTGGGAAGACAAGGAAGGATTGGTCTGCAAAGTTGGATGATGCATTATGGTCCTATAAGACTGTGTTTAAGACGCCACTTGGGACTACACCGTTTCATCTTCTCTATGGGAAATCCTGCTACCTTCTAGTTGAGCTTGAGCATAAGGCAGCATAGACTGTGAAGCAGATGAACTTTGATCTGAAGCCTGTAGCAGAGAGGAGATTGGTGCAGCTGAATAAGTTGGATGAGATTAGGCATCATGCCTATGAGAATTTGAATATGTACAAAGAGAGGACTAAGGCATATCATGACAAGAAGATTGTCTCCAGACAATTTGAGCCGAATGATCGTGTACTATTGTATAACTCTCATTTGGAATTGTTTCCAGGTAAGATGCGTTCTAGATGGTCAGGTCCTTTCACGATCAAGGAAGTGTGTCTGTATGGTGCTATTGTTATGATTAGCTCAGAAGGAAAGGAATTCACTGTCAACAGACAAACGGTGAAGCATTATTGGTCTAAGACCGAGATTACAAGAGGTCAGATTCTGCCTCTAGATGATGTACCATTTGCCTAATCTCCTCCTGGTCAAGCTAATGACGTCGAAGAAGCGCTGAGTGGGAGGCAACCCGTTGGTAAGTCTGTACCTATTTTTTTGGTGTTTTTGATTCAATTTTACTTGGTGTTTTTCGTTTTGGTATTTTTGTCGTACAAAGCTAAGTCACGAGGCTGGAAATCGCCTTGCATCGATCGACACGGACATGTGTGTCGGTCGATGCAGGTTTGTTGCGGTTGGGTCAGTGGAAGGAAGTAACTGCGAGTTATAATGCAATTATACCGTTTAGTCTGCGGTTTAAGCAGCGGATGAGATCAAACCGCAAGGAAGAAAGGAGAACGATGTGTGTCTATCGTTGCGTTCCTGTGCAACGATCAACCCACCTGGTCCAATTAGAAATTACAAGGTATGTGTTCTAAACAGGAAAATTAAATTGAACCGGCCTTTTTTCATTGGTCGCGATCTGCAACGATCGATGCACCTTATGCATCGATCGACGCACCTACACGCGAGGTAAGTGTCTTAAATTTTTCTTTCTTTTTCTTCTTCCCCATTTCTTCTCCTTCGCGACCGAGACCTAAATTGCCTCTACTCCCAAAATCTTCATCTCTTAACCATTTTTGGTGATTCAAAAGCACAATCCACACAATTTTACCCCTCTATTCACATCTATCACTCATTTAATCCGATTCCAAGGTATGTGTTCCGAATCTCCACGTTTTTCATTTCGGCCCTAAGGTAAAAAATCGAAATTCATCACGTTTTTGATTGTTTGATGGTATATTGATGCTTGTTTCAGGCTTGTGATGATTATTTCGTGTTACCCTAGTAATTGCAAGGACAGATTTCACAAGTTTTCCGAAAATATTCGTTTTGATGATTAACGCTTGCGATTCTCTGATTTAGGGCGAATTTATGACGGATTTGGAGGAATTGATATTGGTTTTGCTACTGTTGATGGTTGCATGTGACGATTGATACTGATTTTGATGCGTTTGTTGATCTTAGAGCTTTGGCTTAATTTGAAAGTTTGTTTTCTTGTGTCTTTGATTGCAGATGCCTCCACGAAAGCGCAAGAATGTCTCGGACGACTCTGATGCATGCGCCTGCAGATTGGCTCTCATGAGCCTCACCTCCTGCACCCATTATGTTTTCTCCTGGAGCGATACAGGCCCCTTGGCCTAAAGGAGAGAAGGATAAGATTCATATGCAGAGGATATGGGTAAATGATCCTTAGACAGAGATAGAGAGTGATGATTGCACTGACAGGCCGATATCTGAGCAGTGGGACGAGTATGATACGTTTTTCTACAACGCTTGGCTGGACATGGACATCGAGCCCACACGTTTTTCTTATCACAGGACCTATCAAATGTTGGGTATCGCAGAGGATGTTCAGAGACTGGTTCAGCATATAGGCTTGGGGACTATGCCTTTGAGGAGTTATGAGCTTTACCCAGACTTGGTCATACAGCTGTTGTCGACCTGCAGAGTGTACTACACTTATGATCTGCGCAAGAGAGCTGCTGAAGGGACTTACCTTCATGTGTATGGGAGTCAGATACCGCATCTCGATTCTAGACCTCTATCACATCTATGGTGTCAGATTGGAGCCTATTCACAGCACTCTCATTGGTGAATGGGAGGATTCGCACACTCAGTTCTTCTGGTCTCATTTCGGAAATGAGCAGTACTACTCGCAAACATCCAATCAGACAGCTATACGACATCCGGTCCTGAGGTATGTTTTGTGCATTTTGGGATACACATTGTTGTGCAAGTATGAGGTGAACAAGATGAGGAAGCAGGAGTTGATTTTATTGTACACTGGGATTCGCCACCTATTTTAGGACACAAACTTGATTGCTCCTGCGCCTGGACTTAAAAAGGGAGCAGTTTTTGCACTTCACCTCTGTGATTTAAAGAAGAAGGCATTTGCAACAAAGAAGAAGGCATTTGCAAGAAAGAAGAAGGAGACTCTGGGCAGTCTGCTTACTCCTATTTTCCAGCACTTCAGGATTCCATTGGATGGGAGAGGGTGCGAGACCAAGAGGCTATGGATGGATGATACTCACTTGAGGAGTGCCACTTGGATGAAGGATGGAAACCTATGGGGTTTCCATTATGCAGACTTGCGTAAGTAGCGCATGCAGCTTCAATTACTGGAGTGCACGAGGATGGATACATTGTTGGCTTTGAGTGCTTCTACTTCTAGAGCTTCTACATCTACTGCACCTCCTCCTGTGCCTTCTCTTGCTGCTGGATATGACGACTTTGTGCTGATTCCATATCCTCCTCCACCTATGGATCCTACTGAGATGTCTCAGGGAGCTTTCCAGTCCATGCTGGATGATAGGGTGAAAGGTCTTTGGGAGATGATTGCTAGCTGCTCTTGAATACGTCAGCAGAGAGTCCATGTACATGTACATGCTCCTCGACGCAGACGTAGGTACATGGACTCTCTGCTGACGTCCGCCTACACCTGAGACCTTTAGTAGCTCTAATCGACGATATGCTGGTATTGATGATGAGACTGAGAGTGATAAGATTTAATTCTGGTTCCATGTTTCCATGACTTTGGTTATGCACTTTTCCCTCTTTGTTTTTATTTTCTCTTGAGTCATTTATCTGTATTATTGAGTCTATGTCAGTCCGGAACTGATGTGATTTGCTATTTATGACTATCCGGTTGCTTTGATCTTGTGTTGTGTTTGATTTATATAGGGTTTTCATGACTTGTTAGATTGAATTAATCAGTTAAGGATTCATAACATGTTAGTTCTTCAACCTGAATTGTGCTTAAAGCTAGTTTCTAACCTGATCAATTAGAATATAGATCTAGGGTTTATAAATTGACACGAAAGTGTAATTTAGAATCTGATATGTTTAGGTTGAGCAAATTAGTTATCTGCAAAGAAATTTGGTTTAACTGATTTGTGAACTAATTTAACCTGCACTTAATGCTAGTTTAACCTATTAGGAATTGCAAAGAAATTTGTATTTCTAGGGTTTATACTTAGTAAATTCTCGTAACGAAAGTTGGTTAGTTTTACATCTGTGTTTGAGTTCTAAAACGGTTCTTAATTCGACCTTGACTGATTTGTTGATCTGCATGACATGATTTCCTGAGAACGCCCTTGACCTAGGCTTTTAGTATTTGAAAAACAAACTGATTTTCTGATCTATTTACTGCTTTTTATTTAGTGCTTATTGATTGATTTCGCTTAGCTATTCTCGATACCCTATAGTCTATCGTAAGATTCTTGAGTCTATGTGGTTCGACCCCTATATACTACTTTTGCATGTGCACTTGCAGTGTAACTTAGGAAATTAAACTCTGAGCATATCACATATCTAAAGGTGAATTACTCTTGGTCAAGAATGTTCTTCACTCACTTGGTGTCTCGCATGAACAGCCCATGGGAATATATTGTGACAGCAAGTCCGCCATCTATATATGTACCAACCCCGTCTTCCATGAGCACACGAAACACGTGGAACTCGACTGCCACTCAGTCTAACATATAAAAAATGGTACTATAACTCCACATCATGTCTCAACAACACTACAACTAGCAGACATTTTTACTAAACCGGGGGGAAGGAAACCGTTTGAAGAGTTTCGCTCCAAGCAGGGTATCCTTGACTTGCACGCTCCAGCTTGAGGGGAGGTCTTAGGATACGATCATATCTCCGATGATTATGTCATATCCTGTGATTTGGCAACTACAGTAAATATGTTATTCACTTGCCTTTGTATTATACTTGTGAATTGTGATTGATGCTATCTGAAGGTAGATTCTCGTCCATGTGTATATAACTTGTAATATGTTTATGCAATAATCAATCGAAATACATTGAAATACAAACTCTCTGCTCTCCATTTCTTCAAATGTGTATTATCAATTTATAGAATATCCTTTATTAAATGCTAAGTGTAAAAAATATATTACTAATGTTAAACTTCACAAGAATTTCCTCTCGGACCACCAAAATCAAAAAAAATAACCGTGTGGATCATGATGAGGCAAGTTAGTCCCAATTGTTAAACCATAACTGGGACTGTCTAGCAACGTTTCTACGGAAAAAGAATCGATTCTACTTGGTTCATAATTAGAATTCTAAACTTTAATACTTCTAAAAGTTGATAATCCATCGCATGGTATTTTTGGAAATTGACCATCACCCATTAGAGGACTTGGAGCAAATAGAGAAGCTTGAACCGCACCTCCAACTCCAACCATGTTTCCACAATTACCCATAAGATCAAATAGCTCTTTTGGCCAATCGCCGATGTTTATGGTAAGTGTCAAAGTTTGTAACCCACTAGTTTCCTGTATTTTTTTATTTTTTTTTGTCCATTAGGAAAAAACAAAATTTCTTTTGTTAACAGAAACATTGGTAATAAAAAGAATTATGTGCCAATCACTAATTTGGACTAAAGAAGTTATTGTCTAAATACATCGATCACTAATTTGTTTCATAAATAATTAATTTTGACAAAAATTATAAAATCAGGAAAATACCTGATGGATGGTGCGACGTAACCAGGCAGCGTCCTGTGCATGGATGTTAAAAAAGGTTCAGAATAAACGGATCTAAACGGATCTGTTTTAAAAAATAAGTCCATTTAGGTCCGTTTATCAAATAAATTTAAACGGATTTAAACGGGCTAGTCCGTTTATGCCTGTTTACTAAACGAGTTTTCATATTTTTAAATGGGTAGCCCGTTTAGGTCCGTTTAATTTTTTTTTTCGAAATTTTTTTAACCTTTTTCACGGTTAAATTTTTTTTATTTAAAAAATCATTTTTTCAAAAAAAAATTAACGAGCCTTAACGGGTTACCCGTTAATTTAACGGGCCTAAACGGGCGGGTCTTAACGGATACGGATTTATTTTTGATTTATTTTTTAACATAAAAATTGTGGTTAATTTCTTTTTTGACCTTATCTCTTTTAGAAAATTTCAACTCAACCTAGTTCTACCCACCCAAAATTAGCTAACCCAACTCATCTAATGGATCCCATCTAATCCTTGAATCTTTTTTTTTTTTTTTTTTTTTTTTTTTTTTTGGACAAACTAATCCTTCAATCTAAATCGACGTGATCTCCCCAAATTCTCTCTTCTTCTAGACAGCTTTGGCGTGCCTTCACAGCTCTCTCGGCTTTCTCTGTTTGCCGCATCTTATGATCAAGGCTTGAGACGAGAGCTACTAGCTTCACTGGCATAAGGCCAAATGTTCGCGACGAGGAATCTCTCGAGAACTTTTAGACGGTCTTTATCTCTCTCCTTCAATCCGATTCCTTGAGGTAATTTCAGATTCTCAAGCCTACCCATTTTCCACCTCTGATCCTATTTTCTCTTTGATAATTGAGATTTGCTTGATACCCATCTCCCAAATTAAACGCCCCAGTTTATAGCTTTTATGCCCAAATGATTGGTTTGCTATCAATTTTTTGGAATTTCTAATCATATTTTCGGATTTCGATTTTGAAGGAATATGGTTTTCCCGGACATGTGATTTCCGATTAACTCTATCAAATTCTGGGTTTTCACTTCGATGAAAATGTGGATTCTGATATTGATTTCGCCTCAATTAGGGAAATTTCGAAATGCCCAGACTTTAGATTTTGCTATGCCAAAACTGAAAAATTGTTTCCTGGTTCCACATTTAGAGATGTATCTGATTGTGGTCATAATGCAAATTGTCGTCTCAGAGAGCTCAAGCAATAGGGATGGGCACAGAGGCTCAGAGTGTTGCAGCAGCTGGAGACTTGTATAAGAAAACTAATGATATCTTGAGGTATCTTCTTTTGCTTCAAACCTTTTGTTTGTTTTTCTTCGTTTAGTGAATGATTGAAATTGTATAAGGTGGATTTTATTGGTATGATCTTCTGGACATTTGTGTTAATGGACCAAAAGAAAAGCTTGATTCCACTCTCATAAGCTAGGTACATTTTTCTGTTTCCTGGTTTCTTTTGAATCTCATTTTTGTAAACTTGGTTACGGACGCGTTAAGTTATATCATCTTCTTTCTCTTTACCTATATCTAACAAAATTGAATCCTTTATGTAGTGTTTCTTGATGTTTGTTGTATCTACAATTTTGTATGGTCTCTAAAATTCTTGGTTTCTCATTTTCTCAGCCTCCTATTTATGTCACAAGTCTAGCAATGTGATACTGGAGTTTGGTAGCTCCAGTGAAGGAAATTCCAATTCATTTCAGCCACTAATGCATCAAGTCTTCAAGGGATGGTCACGAGCTATGTTAACCTCTAGAGGAAGGAGCATGAGGAGTAAAGTGGAGAGTAGAATGCGGAAGGAATCTGGTGAGACGTTAAGAGAGATTAGGAGAGTTAAAAAGTGGAAGAAGAAACTCATAACTGATGAAGAAATACTCATCTACAACCTCAAAAGGGTAAAAAACATGAAATCTGTTTTTGTTTGGTAAACTTTTCCAAGTTACTCAGTAGTGTAGCTTTTGTACTCAATACTAAAAAACATATTATCTATCAATGAGTTAACATTTATGTATTTGGTTCATTTTTTTGTTTTATTTAGTCATGTTTATCTTAGGTACAACTAGAACAACTCTTTGTAATTACAAAAATTTGAGTACAACTAGAACAACTCTTTGATACAAATGTAAAAATGTGAAAAACAAGAAAAACTTGTAGTGGTGTTTTCAGTGCCACTTCTGTAGAGCATCCTTGCACCTTTCAATTCTTTGATCAACTGTCTTGTTTGTTTCCCCATTCCAAGCTTCTTTAATCACGTTGAACACTTCTGGATTTTTCCTTAGATTCATGTCATATCTAAATAGTCTATTTTCCCTTTCTCAGATCACAGTGGGTGATCATTGGTCGATGGTCAGATCCCTCCAACCGTAGATACTCAGTTCTGCTTGCAGGGAAGGTCTCAAACCAGGCACCATTGACCATTGAGCGGTCCAGTCTACAGAACACCAAGTGATCGTTCCTTTTTCCCCTCCAAGATAGGCAGTTCCCAGAGTGTTTCAGGTCGAAGAGATCATTTGTTGCTACAAAGTTTCCGAAGTTTGCAAAAGATCCTTCGGATCGTGTTAAGCCTCCTTGCTTCTCCGCATTACTTAGGATTTCGTTAAAATCGCCACTCAAGAGCCATGGTACATCGCTCATTTCTCTCAGACTAGTGATTTTCTCCCATATTTCCTTGCGTTTTTCAACATTTGGTTCGCCATAAACAAAGGTGATATGGACCTTTTTTATTTATGTAACAGACTTTAGTGTCAATATAGTTGTTACATGAATCCAAGATCTCAATATGAACCTCATCGTTCCAAAGGAGAGCTAGGCCCACTCCTCCAGGTGTGTACGGAGCCACCAGACTGACATTCTCGTACTGAAGACAATGAAGATCCCTTCAGACTGAATCATTCTGATTTTTGTTTCACTCATGAAGACGATATCAGGGTTAGATTTCTTCCTGGTCTCTTTTAAGCGTTGGATTGTCGCAGTAGAGCCCAGTCCGCAACAATTCCAGCAGCCAATGGCTAAGGAACCGTGTCTTTAGCTGGCTGGAAATCCTTATGTTGAATTCTGCTTTGCTCTCCAATATCCATTGAGTTCTGCCTCTTCTCAAAGCTTGGTCATGCTGGTTGGTTCTTGTCTGAATTGATGGTGCCCTTCTGTTCGCTTCTGGTATGTGGTTTATTCTTGCTGTGTGAGAGTTTTGTTGCGGTGTTCGCCTTTTGCTCAAGCTTCTGGAGGTTTTCCTCTTTGGAGTGATCTGTTGGGATGTCATCGTGCGCATTTTTGAACTGGCACCCATACTTGCGCTTGTGTTCGAGAATCTGGGCCTTTTGAGTGTCCTTTCTCTTTTCTGATATGGGCCTAAGGGGCGGCCCAATACCAGTGTTTCCCTTTCCAGTGCATCATCTCGATCTTGTGTTTCATAGGATTTCCAGAGCTTGAGGGGTCTGGTCTGTCATTTTGGAGCTTGTTTGTCATATCTCTTTGTTTAGTATCGACGCAATTTGATTCTCAACCATTCCATTAGCTTCACTTTCATGAACCCTTCTTTGTATCGCTGCTTTTTCTATCGGGTCTGTGCAATTTAGATATTGTGCAGTTGCATCATTAATTTCAGATAGGATGCTTTCTCGAGTGGGTTTGATCAGAGATTAGTTTGGTTCAAAGTGAATCCTTTGGTACTCTCTGGTTTCATCTTGCAGTACCCGGAGCTTTCTAGCTGCGCTTTCCTGCCGATCCGGATGGTTCAAATACCGATGAGTTTCTCTTAGCTCTTCTTCCTCCTCTACTATTCTATCCGGTGTGACTTGAATTGGGAAGTCTGTAATTGCTAGGTTCCTCTCGATTGGTGGCCTTCTGATTTCTCTGCTTGTAGCTTCAGATGGGTCATCCCTTTCTCTAACTTCTTTTCGAGTACATCTTGTCTCAATCGGTGACCTAAAGAAAATTCCCATGTTATTCCGAGGGATTGATGATGATCACCCGATTGCTCTCTATGTGAGGGGGGAAGTCTCTGGGAATGTTGTTTGGCTTCCTTATCCACATTGTTTCCTTTTGAGTCCATAGAATAGGTTGAGACTCTCTCCACGTCTTTCCTCACCGGTCTGTAGATTGGTTTGGTTCTGCTTGTATGCCCCTGTCTGCTTCTATACGGGGCTTTTCCGCCAAAGCTTTTCCCATATCGATCTTGCCTCTATTGAAACAGTCTGTCTCTTCTTTGATTCTCCCGGTCTCGTGGGTTATCTGGAGGATATCTTCGTCCTTCTTCATTGTCGCTTGGTGGCGAATGTTCTCTGCTCTTAGGCCTTTCTGAGTTTTTTAAGTCTCGACAATCTCTTCGCTCATGAGTTAGCCTTTGCACACACTACAGTGCTTCTCAAGTCTTTCATACCTGAAATTGAGCACGATCTCATCGCCATTTGGGAAGTATAGCAGTGTTTCCTTAACCAGGGGGTTTAAACCGTTAACGATAACCTTGACTTTCACCGAGACTTTGGAGATTTCGTGTTTCACATAAACTCTGATGAGGACATGGATCTTGTGGTTAGATTTGCACCAAGGACAAGGTCTGGTACAAGAGTGTTGCAAAGAGAGTTTAACCAAGCTGTGGAGAGTTTAATCAACCAGAAAGAGCTTGAAGACATCACCAGCCAGCTTGATCAACTCACCATCACACCAACCGAAGTTGTTACCACAGAGACACTTGGAGATCACAAGCAGCTTCAAGCCAAGCTTAATCTAGATGGGAAGGACGGTCCAAACAAACACATACATGAATGGCCCTTAATGAAATATAAACAAGAACTTACCTTGTTTAGCATTTCAGCCACCTAAAAGCAAGACAGCAAGCAAGGCTTCTCCAAACCAGAAACACCAAGCAATTCAAGAGGAGCCTACTTCAAACCTTCCTAAACTACTTCCCAACGGTCACAAAGAGGTAAAACCAATTCAAATAATTATTTGCTTAACTTGTGATCTTTTTCTTATTGCAGCTTTCTTGTTTTAGCACCTTTGATTCTGTACTTTGTTTCCTTAGTTTATCTTTGTAATTTTTGAATTGTACTTTCTTTCCAAGACCCCTAGAAGGGCAAACCTGCTTGGACTGATTCTATAAAGTCCCCTGGTCAGGCGTGTATTCTTTCACGATATCAATAAAGCACACAAGTTTTCTTCAAAGCAAGAACTTTTCTCTGTCTTTCTAGTGTTTGTGAGATTCAAGCCTTAGAGAGATTTTTGTCTTATCAAAGCTCCTGTCCATAGAGTTTTGTGGCGACCTCGATCCATCATCACTTTCATACCATTTCCTGTCCATTGCAAAGAGAGTTACACAACCAGTTGCAAAGGAACCATCTTCATATCACTTCAATCCATCTTCTGAACCGGCTGAAAGTGTTACACAACCAGCAGCCTGTTTCCATCAAAGCCTTGTGAGATCAGCCTCTATTCTGATCTTACATCATCTGGTATCAGAGCTTAGGCTCACACATCAGGTGGTTTCTATCCAACTCATTTTTATTCCATTAGTTAATTCTGTTTTGTGTTCATCTCTAGTTTCTGTGTTTTGCATTCTCAAATTGAAAAACCAAAGAAAAATTTAGTATCTCCCTGATAGTTTCATTGTTTATCATTCAGTTTAGTTTTGCATCAAAGAAAAACCAAAAAAAAAATTGATTGCATCTAGTTCTTTGTTTCTGTTTAAACTGCATCAAAAAAAAAACCAGAAAAAGCTGTTCAACTTGTTTTCTAGTTTATCAGCCTGTTTGATCCGATTTCTTCAAGCAAAAACCAAAAAAAAGTTGTTTGTGTTATTCACTTTTCCATATTTGCACTTTCTGATTTCGAAATTTTATTCAAAAAAAGCCAAAAAAATTAGTATTACCTTATTTCTTTCACAAGGTTTCACTGAAAAGGAAATCTGCATATTTTCTTCATTACTCTAGCATCTTTACATTATAATTTCGAAATTCCTCATTCCTTTACAAAAAAAAAGTATTTGAATTGTTACCATTGAGTTTTACCTTTTTACTACTTCATTAAACTCTTTTGTTAGGCTTTGATACTCCTTTGAACTTGTTACGCAGGAGCAGAGAAGTACAATGGGAGAAGAAGCTAACACTGCCCAAATCACCATGAATCAAATGTTGGAAGCCCTCCAAAGCATCAGTGCTCGCATGACTACACTTGAGCAGAGACAAGCAACATCCCGAAGAGGTCCAATACGTGGTGCATTTGTTGGACAGAACCAGAGAAGAACTGAGGAAGAAACTGATGATGACATGCCAAGTCTAGAATATGATGCTGATCATCCACCACCTGATCCTAACCTACATAGAATACATGACAGAGGCAGGCACAGAGGAAGGTCCAGAGATAGAGGTTCTGGTGAAGACAGACATGGAGGAAAAGAGCTCAAATTGTCACCCCCAACCTTTGCTGGAAAGGTTAATCCAGAAGCATACTTGGATTGGGAGATGAGGATGGAGTATATCTTTGAGTATTACCAATACTCCAATGCCAAGAAGGTGGCATTAGCTGCAGCACAACTCACAGATAATGCTCTGACCTGGTGGAATAGAGAAGCTGCTGAGAGGATAAGGCATAGACATGGACAGATAAATTCTTGGGAAGATATGAAGTACCAGCTGAGGAAGAGATATGTACCTGCATATTACCACAGAGATTTGCAAAAGAGGTTTAGAAAGCTTGCCCAAGGAACCAAGTCAGTAGAGGAATATTTTGAAGAATTTGAGACACTGAAGAACCGTTTGGAGCTTGAAGATTCAGAAGAGACTCTAATGGCTCAATTTCTGGATGGATTACATGACAGGATTGCCAGGAAGGTTGAAAGGCATCATTACGGAGATCTTGAAGAGCTTCTGCATTTGGCTGTTCAAGCAGAACAGCACATTAAGAGGAAGACAGCCTCAACAAGTAGAAGCAAAGCACCATGGACGCCACAGCCACAGAAGAGTTTTGACAGAAACAAGGCTGGTGAGACATCCAAGTTCAAACCAACCACCACAGAATCTGCTAACGGCAAATTTGAGCAAAACAAGCCTCAAAACCAGAGAGCCAGAGATATCACCTGCTTCAAATGCCAAGGAAAAGGGAATTACGCAAGGGACTGTCCTAACCAGAGAATTATGATTCTCAAGGACAATGGAGAGTATGAATCTCAAGATGAAGTAGAATCAGAACCAGTGGATTCAGAAGAAGAAGCCATTGATTATCCTGATGTTGGAGAGCTCTTAGTAACCAGGAGGTCTTTAAGTGCAATGTTTGAACCAGAAACTCTCCAAAGAGAGAACATCTTTCACTCTAGATGCACTGTGGCATCCAAGGTATGTAGTCTCATTATTGATGGAGGCTCATGTACTAATGTTGCTAGTCAGTATTTGGTGCAGAAGTTAGGACTCAAGACAACCAAGCATCCCAGGCCATATAAGCTGAAATGGCTTAATGATGAAACAGAGCTTAAGATTGGAGAACAAGTGAACATACCATTCAGTATAGGGAAGTATGCAGATTAGGTTGTTTGTGATGTTGTTCCTATGCAGGCAGGTCACATTCTGTTGGGGAGACCTTGGCAATTTGATAAGGAGACACTCCACAATGGCCGCACCAACTACTACAGCTTCATGCACAACAACAAAAAGCACAGCCTTGCACCACTTACCCCACAGGAAGTCTTTGAAATGCAAAAGGCTATGGACAAAGGAGGTAAGGTAAGTAAAACCAGTTTGTATGTAACACCCATTACTGTACTTAAATCATTAGAATCAAATGCAAAGGTGTTACTAATGGTTTACAAAGAAAGCTTGTTCACAGGACAAGAAGGAGAACAGGAGCTACCAACTGAGATACTTGAACTACTAACCAAGTTTTCTGATGTTTTTCCTGATGAGATTCCAGCAGGACTTCCTCCTATACGTGGCATAGAACATCAGATTGATCTAGTACCAGGAGCTCCTCTTCCAAATAGACCAGCTTATAGGGTCAATCCTGAAGAAGCTAAAGAGTTAGAAAAACAGGTTCAAGACCTCACGTCCAAGGGTTACATCAGAGAGAGCTTAAGCCCTTGTGAAGTACCAGTCTTGTTAGTGCCTAAGAAGGATGGAACATGGAGGATGTGTGTGGATTGTAGAGCAATAAACAACATTACCATCAAGTACAGGCATCCTGATATATCATAGTTTTTACTAGTTTTAGACCATGATATAAGTGTGTTATTTTGTGTTCTTTTAGAGTCTTTTACAGGTATAATCAGGTTGGGAGCTGAATTGGAGATAATGGAGCATTTTGGAGATTTTTGGAGTGTTTGGCCGAGAGATAGAGTTCACTGTCCGAAACAGAGAAGGGTGTCGATCGTTGCACTCTAGCAACGATCGATGCACCAGCGAGATGGGCTGAAACTCGGCGGTTTAGAAGAATCAAGTTATTGCACTTTGATCCAGAAGTTCCTGATATTTACAAAGAAGCCCTAGGCCGAGATTATGCCTATATAATAGAGTTTTTAGTGTTTTTATTAGATACGCTTTATACTTTTTACAATACACTTTGATAATTAAGAGCAGAAGATTTCGAACCCCTTTTACTCTTATTCTTTTATGCAATTTATTCATTCTATGATTATGTTTTCATTATCTATGTCTGAGTAGATTCCTAGTTAGGTTTAGGGTTTCTCACATAGGATTTCATGACTTGCTAGACTTGTTCAAATTCAGTTAAGGATTCATAACTATATCTGTTCTTCAATTTAATTGTGCTTAAAGCTAGTTCTAACCTGATCAATTAGAATCTAGATCTTAGGTTGCTAAATACGTCACGGAAGTGGGGTTTAGGAATCTGAACTAATTAAATTGGGCAATTAAACTTTGCGCAAACAGAAGTTTGGTTTAGGATAATTGTGAACATATCAAACTTGTACTTATTGCTAGTTTAATCTGTTAGTTCTCGCAAACGAAAGTTTGGTTTGCTGCACTTAGACTTAGAGAATTATCGCAAAGGAATTTGGTTAATTCTATATCTGTGTTTTGAGTTCTAGAACCATGCTTAATTAGATCCTTGCTGAATGAACTGTCTGCTTGTCTGATTTCCTGAGAATACCCTAGGCTTGACGCTTTTAATTACTTGCTTCACAACCTTTAATCTCTGCTACTGATTTACTTTCTCGCATCGCAATTTATTTCATTCACTATTTGCTTATTTCTAGTATTTATTCCTATAGTTTGATTCTCTTGAGACCAAGTGTCCCTGTGGATTCGATAACCCTATATACTACTTTGACATTGCTGTTCACTTGCAGTTTAGTATAGGGAAAACTTAGAACCTATCAAGTTTTTGGCGCCGTTGCCGGGGACTCTTTGAGTCTTCGATAGGACCGAACTTAGGGTTTTTACTAGAAATTTTTCTTTTTGTTTTTAATTTTCGTTTTTATTTTTGATTTTGCTGAACTTTTTCTCTGTTTCTTTCTGTCGCAGGTTCGAATTTCGCCTTGCGTCGATCGTTGCATCCCTTGCATCGATCGTCACTAGGCGATTCTGAGAATTGAATCGATCGTTGCACTGATAGCATCGATCGTTGCTGGACGATTACAGACAGTTTATGCAGACGCAGAAAACTCGAAGTAATCCGAACTCGAGCTTGCTTAATCTCGGACTAGAGGAACTTGGACGTCTAGAAAGGACTAACAGAAGAGAAAAGAGAGAGAGAATGGTACGAGAACGTTTGATCTTGATACCAGATGCTGAAGGTACCCTAAGGGACCAAGATGACAACCCGTACAATGCTGCTGGGCATCGGGTTGATGCTGAAGGGAATGTTATCCCTGATCCTCCTGAGCAACAGCAACAGGAGCTGAACCGAAACCAGGGTCAAGGACAGGCCCAAGGTAGAGAGATGGTGGTTCATGAAAGGACACTAGCTGATTACAACAGACCTGATGAGTTTCATGCAAACAGAGCAGCTCTAGTGCTTCCTACTTTTGAGAGGAATGATTTTGAGGTAAAGACCATCTACTACCAGCTGATGAGACAGATTGCTTTTCATGGTCTTCAAACAGAGCAGCCTATGGATCATATTGACAAGTTTGAGGACATAGTCACTGGCATGAAGTATGAAGGAGTATGCTCGGACTATCTGTTCCTTAAGCTATTTCCGCACAGTCTTGCTGGAGACGCTAGTGCATGGCTGAGACAACTGGCACCTGGTCAGTATACTACTTGGGCAGCCTTAAAGAGTGAGTTCCTGCGTCACTTTTATGATGATGCGCGCTCGGATCAGTCCAGACAGGACATACTCACTTTTTCTCAAGGAGCTGTGGAGCCTTTGAAGACTGCCTGGATGAGATTTAAGCAGTATCAGCGTGACTGTCCACACCATGGATTCACAGAAGTACAGCTGATTGGTATCTTCTTCAGAGGCATAGATCTCCCTTATCAGACTGCGCTGGACAATTCCAGTAATGCTAACTTCAACACCAGGACTCCTACACAAGCTATGCAGTTGATTGGGAACCTTATTAACAGCTACAGTTGCAAGTCTATGGATGAAAAGAGGAAGAAATCCGGTGGAAGTATAGAGGATTCTAACATGACTGAGATTAGATCTAGGCTAGACACAGTCTACAATCTCCTAACAAGTAAGAAAGCTGTCCACTTTGCCCAAGATATAGAGGTGATTCAGACTGAGGAGGACACTCAGGAAGAAGAAGTGAATTACATGGGAAGTTCTAGTTTCCAAAGCAATAGATTTAGAAATCAACAGGGAAACAGATTCTCAAATGGAGTTCAGCAAAGTGGTTTTAAGAAAGCCAATGAGTCTGATAGTAAAGTAGAGATGATGCTAAGACAGCTGATGGAGAATCAGACTAAGTACGCAGCAGATGCTGACGCGAAGATGGATACAATCTACATGGAGCTGAATGGGAAGTTTGAAAGTTTGAACACGCACATGAAAGAGCTTGATGCTAAGGTTGCAAAAACTGCTGGACATGCTCAAAGGGAAGAGGGATATCTCCCGGGGAGGACTGATGCCAATCCTAAGTACCAATGCAATGCCGTGACATTGAGAAGTGGTAAGGAGCTGTCATCTGGCGAGAAAAAGTAGTTAAGCGTTGAGGAACTCGTGGAAATTGAAGAATTGGAGGATGAGATACGCGATATTCGCCGAGCATCGATCGATGCATCTCAGCAGCGATCGTTGCCAAGCGAAATCAAGGAACCGGAGGTCGTAACAAAGTCGCCTAGCATCGATCGGTGCAATAAAGGCAACGATCGACACAAGGTGACTGCAGAAAGTTCGGGTGCTGAAAACCCAAAACAGTCGGCTGAAAGAGTATACAAGCCTAAGATACCTTATCCCAAGAACCCCAGAAAAGCTAAGGATGATAGGCAATATGCAAAATGGAAGGAGTTCATAAAAAAGGTAAAGGTTGAAGTACCTTTGTTGGATTCCATTGAAACTTCCCCCATGATGAAGAGATGCCTCAAGGATGCAATTTCTGGTAAATGGTCTGATGAAGAAAGTATAATGATGCTCAGTGAAGTATGTAGTGCAGTGATTCAAGGTAGAATTCCAGAGAAATTGAAAGATTCGGGCAGCTTCGTGTTGGATTGTGCTATCTATAAGGAGAGGTTCGAAAGATCCCTATGTGATCTTGGCTCCAGTGTAAATCTAATGCCCCTTTCTGTTGCTAAAAGACTGGGGATGACAGATTTTATACCAACTAGGATATCACTGGTTCTGGCAGACAGATCAGTCAGGATTCCAGAAGGAGTAATAGAGGATGTGCCTATAACAGTTGGAAAGTGTGTAATCCCAACTGATTTTGTGGTTCTACAATATGGACAGGAGCCAAAAGACCCATTAATTCTAGGCAGGTCTTTCTTAGCAACAGCTGGTGCGATGATTGACTGTCAAGGAGGTAAGATAATCCTGAATGTGGGTGATCTGAAGATGAGTTTTGACATGAACAAACTGGTGAAGAGACCGACCATCGACGGGCAGACCTTTTATGTGGACACATTGGGTGATTTGGCTGCAGAGTACTTCCATCAATCACATGCTGAGGACCCACTAGAAAGGGCTTTACTGAGTTCTATTTTGGAGTTGGAATACCTACAGGACGAGCCTGCGATGTGCTATACAAGATTGATGGATTCTGTCGAGGTTGCAATGCAAGTAGAAGTGTCTGACGCGGGACTGCAACGATCGATACCAACTAAGCAACGATCGTTGCAAGTCGACAGAGACTGGGCAGAGGAAAAAGCTCCGAAAATAGATCTGAAACAACTTCCATCCGGGCTAAGGTACGCATTTCTTGGACCGAATTCAACTTATCCAGTGATTGTCAACGCTAGTTTGAACAACGCAGAGCTCACTTTACTGCTAAGCAAGCTGCGCAAGCATCGCAAAGCTCTTGGCTATTCCCTTAATGATATTTCAGGTATCTCACCGGAGCTGTGCATGCATCGAATACATCTTGAGGATGAGTCCAAAACATCAATCGAACATCAGAGGAGACTTAATCCTAATCTGCAGGAAGTAGTCAAAAAGGAGATTATGAAACTCCTTGATGCTGGAATTATATATCCTATCTCTGACAGTGATTGGGTGAGTCCAGTCCATGTAGTGCCAAAGAAGGGCGGTGTTACAGTTGTGAAGAATGAGAAGAACGAGCTGATACCTACTAGGACTGTGACAGGACACAGGATGTGCATAGATTACAGGAAGCTTAATGCTGCTACCAGGAAAGATCATTTTCCTTTGCCTTTTATTGATCAGATGCTCGAAAGGTTAGCAAATCATCCTTACTACTGCTTCTTAGATGGATACTCAGGTTTCTTTCAGATCCCCATCCATCCAGAGGATCAGGGAAAGACCACTTTCACTTGTCCATATGGGACATTCGCCTACCGTAGGATGCCTTTTGGACTCTGCAATGCACCAGCCACTTTCCAGAGATGCATGATGTCCATATTTACAGATATGATTGAGGATTTTATGGAAGTATTCATGGATGATTTCTCAGTATATGGATCATCCTATAATGGATGCTTAGATAATCTGTGTAAGGTTCTGAAAAGATGTGAAGAGAAGCACTTAGTTCTTAACTGGGAGAAGTGTCATTTCATGGTCAGAGATGGCATTGTGCTTGGACATAAGGTGTCCGAAGCAGGAATAGAGGTAGACCGCGCCAAAATCGAGGTAATGACGAACCTGCAGGCACCTGATTCTGTTAAGTCTATTAGAAGCTTTCTTGGACATGATGGTTTCTATAGACGGTTCATTAAGGATTTTAGTAGGATTGCTAGGCCACTAACTGCTTTGCTGTGCAAAGACACCAAATTTGAGTTCACTGCAGATTGTCAAACTGCATTTGAACAGATCAAGCAGGCATTAGTGAGTTCTCCCATAGTCCAGCCACCGGATTAGGATTTGCCTTTCGAAGTAATGTGCGATGCAAGTGATTATGTTGTGGGAGCTGTTCTTGGACAAAAGAAAGATAGAAAGCTTCATGCTATCTATTATGCCAGTAGGACACTGGATGATGCACAAAGAAACTATGCAACTACAGAGAAGGAGTTGCTGGCAGTTGTCTTTGCATTTGAGAAATTTCGCTCTTATCTTGTTGGCTCTAAGGTAATTGTCCACACTGATCATTCAACACTGAAGTATCTGATGCAGAAGAAGGATGCTAAGCCAAGATTGTTGAGATGGATCCTGTTGCTTCAGGAATTTGATATTGAAGTGAGAGATAAGAAAGGGGTTGAGAATGGAGTTGCTGACCATCTTTCGAGGATGCTGGTTGAGGAGGACGTGCCAATTAATGACTATTTGCCTGAAGAAAACGTCAATATGGTTGGGACAATCTGTGAGACAGATTTGGACAGAAATCTGCAGAACTGTCGGATTAATCGCGTTGCGTCGATCGATGCTACATCAGCGTCGATCGATGCATCTATCGGGACAGCAACGATCGATACATTCGACTGTGACGATCGTTGCAGCGCGGATACAGACGCAGAAACTTTCACGATACGTATTGGAAGGCATGAGTTCGAGATTAATGCTGTCACAACAAATGATCGACCATGGTATGCAGACATAGCCAATTATCCAGCTGCAGAGAGGAGATTGATACAGCTCAATGAGTTGGATGAGATTAGACATCTTGCCTATGAGAACTCAAAGCTGTACAAGGAGAGGACTAAGGCTTATCATGATAAAAAGATTGTTTCTAGACGGTTTGAGCCTAATGACCAGGTACTTCTATACAATTCTCGTCTGCATTTGTTTCCAAGGAAGCTGAAATCAAGATGGTCCGGTCCTTATACAATAAAGGAAGTGCGTCCATATGGAGCTGTCATACTAATAGGCAAGGAAGGTAATGAGTTTGCTGTAAATGGGCAGAGAGTAAAACACTATTGGGCTAAGGCCGAAATTCCCAGAGGACAGATTTTGCCTCTGGATGCTGCACCCTCCACTTGAAAGATCTCATCCGTCCGGTCAAGCTATTGACCTTAAACAAGCGCTGGGTGGGAGGCAACCCACCATTAGGTACTAGTGTTTTTCTTTTTCATTTTTGGTGTTTTTGTTAGGATTTTACGTTTGTTCTTGTTTCTGGTGAGTTTATGTTTGCAGGTCTCGGTTAAATCGCAGTGCAGCGATCGATGCACTTCTGCATCGATCGTCACAACACGAAAGGAATCACATTGCAGCGATCGTTGGGGTCCTAAGCAACGATCGACCATACACGAAAATAGCCAAGTAACGGTCGATGCACTTAGTGCATCGGTCGATGCCTGTGCGACAAAGGTAACCCGACAGACATAACTTCATTTTTTCAAATTTTTCTTTCTTTTTACCAATCCTTCGCTGGACACTACTGGGGACAGTGTGTCTTAAGTGTGGGGGAGGTGCTACTGACTTATATCTTTCTGTTTTCTTAAGAGTCAGTCCGTTTTTCAAAAAAAAATTGTTTTATTGAGTCAAAATTGTTTAAGTAAGAAACTATGATTTTCTGAGAAGATTTACAAGACTTGCAGGAACTTAAGTAACCATTGGGATGAAGTTGCAGGATCTATCTATGACTATTAGAAAACCCCATCACAGATCAACCTACTGGAAACACCCACATCACTTCAGGTATCAGAGGATCCTTTACTGACTTCAACCTTAATACTGACTTAGATTTCTCACCTAAGGGCTTGGTATGCTTTATGTCGGATTCCCTGTTAGTTCTGACACAGCCTGTAAACCTGTCCTATTTAGTCCCCTTCTCCCCTTCTATAAAGTAAAAATAATAATAATAAACTGAGGATGAGTTAGTAACTCCGAAGTGGTCATGAGAATGGTAGCAAACACTATTTTCTCTCATGTGATCCATGGAATGTGTCCAAAGTACACCCCATAACGGGAAGAACACTGATAAAAAAAATAAAATGATACCCAATGGGGAAAAATCAGTTGTTAAAGAAGGGAAAGAGAAGAAAGGGACTAGAGAAAGATAGTATGGTGGTCTAGAGCTGATAAGGTAAGAATCCATGTGCCTTTAGATCGATACTCCTTAGGTGAGACCGCACTTAAATACTTGCAGAAGTCAGTAGGGAGAATTTGAATGCTTGAATGTGATTGTGGAGTTTACCTAGGACAGTTGCTAAGTGTGGGGGAAGTACATGTTGGTCTTGATATCCTGTGATTGATTCTTTCAGTGGTTTACTAAGGGGAATCTGAGTATTGTAGCTTCTAGGATGAAATGAGTTTCTGAAGAGTTTTCAAACCTCTTCACCATGTTTTAGTTCTCTGTTTTGCTTGAGGGCAAGCAAAGACTAAGTGTGGGGGAGTTGATATATCATGGTTTTTACTAGTTTTAGACCATGATATAAGTGTGTTTTTAGTGTCTTTTGTGTTCTTTTAGAGTCTTTTACAGGTATAATCAGGTTGGGAGCTGAATTGGAGATAATGGAGCATTTTGGAGATTTTTGGAGTGTTTGGCCGAGAGATAGAGTTCACTGTCCGAAACAGAGAAGGGTGTCGATCGTTGCACTCTAGCAACGATCGATGCACCAGCGAGATGGGCCGAAACTCGGCGGTTTAGAAGAATCAAGTTATTGCACTTTGATCCAGAAGTTCCTGATATTTACAAAGAAGCCCTTGGCCGAGATTATGCCTATATAATAGAGTTTTTAGTGTTTTTATTAGATACGCTTTATACTTTTTACAATACACTTTGATAATTAAGAGCAGAGGATTTTAGAGCTTTTTGGGGGCTGATCTGAACCTGTTACATCATCTGTATTTGGAGAAGATTTCGAACCCCTTTTACTCTTATTCTTTTATGCAATTTATTCATTCTATGATTATGTTTTCATTATCTATGTCTGAGTAGATTCCTAGTTAGGTTTAGGGTTTCTCACATAGGATTTCATGACTTGCTAGACTTGTTCAAATTCAGTTAAGGATTCATAACTATATCTGTTCTTCAATTTAATTGTGCTTAAAGCTAGTTCTAACCTGATCAATTAGAATCTAGATCTTAGGTTGCTAAATACGTCACGGAAGTGGGGTTTAGGAATCTGAACTAATTAAATTGGGCAATTAAACTTTGCGCAAACGGAAGTTTGGTTTAGAATAATTGTGAACATATCAAACTTGTACTTATTGCTAGTTTAATCTGTTAGTTCTCGCAAACGAAAGTTTGGTTTGCTGCACTTAGACTTAGAGAATTATCGCAAAGGAATTTGGTTAATTCTATATCTGTGTTTTGAGTTCTAGAACCGTGCTTAATTAGATCCTTGCTGAATGAACTGTCTGCTTGTCTGATTTCCTGAGAATACCCTAGGCTTGACGCTTTTAATTACTTGCTTCACAACCGTTAATCTCTGCTACTGATTTACTTTCTCGCACCGCAATTTATTTCATTCACTATTTGCTTATTTCTAGTATTTATTCCTATAGTTTGATTCTCTTGAGACCAAGTGTCCCTGTGGATTCGATAACCCTATATACTACTTTGACATTGCTGTTCACTTGCAGTTTAGTATAGGGAAAACTTAGAACCTATCACATCCCATTCCACGCCTAGGTGACATGTTGGATGAGCTTAGTGGGGCAACCATCTTCTCCAAGATAGATTTGAAGAGTGGATACCACCAAGTCATAATGAAAGAAGGAGATGAATGGAAGACAGCCTTCAAAACCAAGAGAGGACTTTATGAATGGCTGGTCATGCCATTTGGACTCACCAATGCACCAAGCACATTCATGAGACTCATGAACCATGTCCTGAGAGCATACATTTGTAAGTTTGTAGTAGTATACTTTGATGATATACTATAGCTTTCCCTTTCTCCGAATAAGTGTAGCGCTTCTCCATTTCAGCAGTGAGTTTTGTGTTCCTTCGGATGTTTCCTAAATGTGAGTTTGAGTGTGGCTGGAAGTTGCTCCGAGGTTTGTTTGGTATTCTGCTACCTTTTATGTTGCTAGATTTTAGTTCTTCTTCCGTTGTTTCCCTGTGTACTTTCTCTCTTCTTCCTTGAGCTTGAAGACTTTTTTACAAAGGTGGTGTTCTTATGGCGTCGGTTGTCTTTGAAGTTGAGCGCTGATGAGACATTGCCGTGGTCGTGTAGAGTCTTCTTTGCCGCTTTAAGGAGCTCCGGCGACCGGGGAACCGGACGGACCTCTGGTTACTGGTTTTGTTTCCCCTTTTGGAGTGTTTTGGTAGGTGAGAAAAAGACCTTTGGTCGGTTAAAAGGAAGCTTTATCTTCTTTTAGTAAGTCAACGCTGGGTAAAGACCGCTCTCGGTAAAAGTGCTTGGGAGCTTTTCGAAACCAAACCTTCCCTATCAAAATTATATGTATTTGATTTTATGATTCAGAATATTATATATATATATATATGTATATATATATATATATAAAACATGGAAACCAAAATTTAAGAGCACACCTGCCAAAATGCAAATGTCCAAAGACCGTCTTCTCCATACAGACTTGGATTAGCTGTAAAAAAAAGTACACTATATCTAAGCACTATCCAGAGGATTAATGAATTGATAAAAAAATCAATAAGTCCAAGCTCTTGTGGTCAAGTGGTTGGGGACGGGCCTTGGACGCTAACACGTTCTGGGTTCGATCCTCCTTTCATGCGAAACTAAGTCACATTTGTTTAAGGACACCCACATGGATATGGGCCTTGCTTTAGGGGCCCATTTAAATACCCGGAGAGAGGGTCTATGTTGGAATTGTGTCCAGTAATCTCGGTACTGTCTCTAGAAAGTAAGAGTATGTCAATGATCAGACATAAGTCATATAATACTGGGGGTCATGATGGCTTGCTAGAGTCCGCTCATGATCTATAAGTCTTGGACTTATTGCCTTTATTATATGATCCCATATGGGTCACATGCCTAAGCTAACAGGAAAATGTGTAGGAACGGTTTAGCAGAAGTACAGTAAAAGTGCTAGGCATTTACTGTACTTAGAGAGAATAAAAGGTTTAGCCACTGTGCATCGATCGATGCATGAGGTGCAACGATCGATGCAGTGCGCAAACACCGACGAGTTAATTGGTATTTGGGCCAAATGGCCCAAACGGAACAGGACGAGTTTTGTGTCATAAAACTCGAGTTTCAGACTGATTAACCCTAACACTTGAGCCGTAAACTCTCTCTCTCTGCGCCGAGTTCCCCTTGTGGTCTAGCAGCTGTTTCCTGTGAAAGCGTGTGTGAACCTTTGGAGGATTCATCCCTCGGTGTTTCTCTGATCTCAGACATACCATCCATTTCCGCTGCAATAACAGGTATAAGGTGAGATCATCATTCGTTTCTATTCTGAGAAGAACCTAGATCGCATGTTTAGGATAATCTGAATCTGGAATTGAATCAGGATTGATCTAAACATTCCAACAGTGGTATCAGAGCTTTAGGTTCTGGTTTTTCTTGTTTAGATTCATGTTTAGGACTGTTTTCTTGTTTAAAAGTGTTTTGAATCAACTACTGATAAGATAAATCACTTAAGAAACAAGAATTGAATCCTAAACAAACTGTTTAAAAATCGCATGACCAAACTATATTGATTTGGTATGTGATCTAAACTGATTTTACATCGACTGAGATCGCATTGCATCGATCGATGCAATGCAAGGATCGATCGTTGCAGTCGCGAGAGATTGACCGCGATCGCATGGATCGTTCGAACGATCGCATGGATCTCGCGAGAATCTCTCGGCCAAACCTGATAACCGTTCGTGCACGCGTGAGAGCATCGATCGATGCAGGATCGATGAACGATCGTTGCAGGATCGATGCTGTGAGCATCGATCGATGCGGTTAGGGTTTCGGCTCGGTTTAATTTAATTAAAATTAAACGTCTCGGTTTAATAAACAGATTTAATAATTTTATTAAGTCTGGTTAAACCGGGATAAGAAATCCAATGTCGAAAGAATTATTGGATTTAGTGCCTAAACCAGGAATTTCTAATTTGATTTGGTTGGACCAAATAAATTGAGAAAATCCGGTTTAGTAAATAACCGGTTGACAATTGTGGTCATCGTAGTAATTAAAACTTGGTTAGACCAGTTTTAATGAACCAGACCGGTTATGTCAAATAATTGGACAATTGGGTCATGTCTTGGACATGTACAAATTCTTGGGCCTCGGGCCAAGAAGTTAAAACAATTGGGCCAATTATTTGAGTCTTTCTTCAGATCAATTTAAAATTTATTTTATAAAATTATAAAGTCGATTTTAAATTAAAGTTTCCGAAATTTTGAAATTAGAAAGTTTCTTAAAATAGAAGTTTCTGAATTTGCGGGTTTTGGATTTTAAGAAATTTCTAAAGTTAGAAAGTTTCCGGTTTTAGAAAGTTTCCAATTTTAGAAAGTTTCCGAAAATAGTAGGTTTCCAAAAAAAAATATAGAAAGTTTCCCGAAATAGTAATCTTCTATTTTGGGAATGAAATTTTAATAAACCTACGAACCTCAAATAATATCAAGCGTTGGATGTCTTGTCCAGGCTATGTCAGCTGTCAAAGCCCATTCAATTGTATTCATGGCCTTACAGTGTGAGGGTGTCTGCTTTTGCGTGGGTAAGACGGTTTGTGATTCATAAATGTCATTGGGAGTCCCAGACATTAATGATTACATGACTGTATAGTCTGGTTTTCTTGACTAGGCCATCGGGAGTCCCGGGCCTTGAGACATCAGAGTGGATTGGGCCTCGGGCCCAGATTCACAACCAAGAGTTATATCACGGATATAATTAGCCGATATAGGGCTTACCGATATAAGCTAAGGTTGGGTGACGGCCAGTGGCCCACTTTAATCTTAGTTATATGTGGATCTTGGAATCATTATATTCTATTGAGGGTAACTGATGTTATTGAATATAATGCATGATTAATCATATTAATTTTAATACGAGATTAATCATTTTGAACATTTAACTAATAACCTTTTTATTTATATATTTCAGATATGACTACTACAAGCACACAAAACACATTCTCGATCCGGTCTGTTCTCGAGAAGGAGAAGCTGACTGGAACGAACTTCCTGACGTGGTCAAGGAACTTGAGGCTGGTCCTCAAGCAGGAGAAGAAGGACTATGTCCTTCGTGATCCCCTCCCCGAGAGGCCTCTTGCCAATGCTGCCAGGACTCTGCACAATGCTTGGGAAAAGCATTCGTCAGATGAAAATGATGTCTATTGCCTGATGTTGGTGACAATGACTCCTGAGCTGCAAAAACAGTTCGAAAGTGTATTGTCTCCCATCGAGATAATGGCAAGCCTGAAATCGCTTTTTCAGGAGCAGGCTAGGACTGAGAGGTTCCAGACAGTTAAGAACCTCTTGGACTGTAAGTTGGCTGCGAATGCGGCAGTGAGTCCTCATGTCTTGAAGATGATGGGTTATCTCGATCATCTTCAGAAACTCGACTGCCCAATCAGCCAGGAACTTGCCTGCGACATCATTCTGCAGTCTTTACCTGCAAGCTATGATCAGTTCATTCTGAACTTTAACATGCATGGCTTGAGTAAGACACTACCTGAGCTTCACGGAATGCTCAAGACTGCAGAGCCCAACTTGAGGAAAACCGCCAAGGACCCCAATGTGCTTATGGTGCAGAAGGGCAAGGGGTTTAAGAAATCCTCTGCTAAGGATAAGGGAAAGGCCAAGGCTGTCCAAGTCACGGACAAGGACACGCCAAAGCCCAAGCCCAAGTCCAAGGCTGGGCCTACTGACATGTGCAGGTTCTGCAAAGAACTGGGGCATTGGAGAAGAGATTGTAAGAAATTCCAGGAAGGTCTAAAGGAATTAAAGAAGAAGACTTTCGAGACTTCTTCATCAGGTATTTTTGTTATAGAAGTTAATACAACTACTTCTGATAATACCTCATGGGTCATGGATACTGGTTGTGGGGCTCATATTTGTACTAATATGCAGGCACTCAGCAACAGTAGAAGGCTGAAGCAAGGACAAGTGGAGCTACGAGTTGGGAATGGAGCGAAAGTTTCAGCACTAGCTGTAGGCACATACTTGTTGTCTTTACCTTCGGGATTGATTTTAGAACTGAATAATTGTTATTTTGTACCTGCTATAAGCAGAAATATTATTTCAATTTCTTTGTTGGATTTGGAAGGTTATGATTTTTCAGTTAAGAATAAATTATGTTCCTTCAATCGCAACAATTTGTTCTATGGTTCTGCCCCTCTTACGAATGGGCTTTACATACTCGATCAATCCGCGCCAATTTATAACATTAATACAAAACGGTTTAAACCTAATGAGGAAAACCGAACGTTTCTATGGCATTGTCGTTTAGGGCACATCAGCGAGAAACGCATCAAGAGGCTCCATTCGAATGGACTTCTTGGCTCATTTGACTTTGAGTCATGTGAAAAATGCGAATCCTGCATGATGGGCAAAATGACACGGGCCCCCTTTAATAAACCTAACGAGAGGGCCAGTGACTTATTGGGCCTGATACACACTGATGTGTGTGGCCCAATGTCCACAAATGCAAAAGGAAACTATCAGTACTTCATTACCTTCACTGATGATTTCAGTAGGTATGGATATGTTTATTTGATGAAACATAAGTCTGAATCTTTTGAAAAGTTCAGAGAATTCCAAAATGAAGTACAGAACCAACTTGGCAAAAGCATTAAGGCTCTTCGGTCCGACCGAGGAGGAGAATACTTAAGCCAAGAATTCAGTGATCATCTGAGAGAGTGTGGGATCGTATCCCAACTCACTCCTCCTGGAACACCTCAATGGAATGGTGTGTCTGAGAGGAGAAATCGGACCTTATTGGATATGGTTCGATCTATGATGAGTCACACAGACCTTCCAATATCCCTTTGGGGATATGCTCTGCTAACAGCAGTGTTCACTCTAAATAGAGCGCCATCGAAAGCAGTAGCAAAGACACCATATGAATTATGGACTGGAGTAGCTCCAGTGCTGTCTTATCTTAGAATTTGGGGTTGTGAAGCCTATGTCAAGAGATTAATCTCAAACAAGCTTACACCAAAGTCTGATAAATGCTACTTCATTGGTTATCCGAAGGAAACCAAGGCTTATTACTTCTATCTACGTTCCGAGAACAAGATCTTTGTTGCCCGGGATTGTAACTTTCTTGAGAGGGAGTTTCTCTCTAAGAAAGACAGTGGGAGTAAGGTACTGCTTGAAGAAATTCAAGATGAACAGGATACTGCTCAACTTAATGAGGAAGAGCAGCAGGAGGACCTACAAGAAATTGTAGAGCCTGAACCTGTAGTACCTGAAGTTCGAAGATCCGGGAGGATCCGTCACGAACCCGAGAGATATCAAGGATTCCTCGTGACTGACTGTCATGATCTTTTGATCATTGATGGTGATGAACCATCGAACTTCAATCAAGCCATGATGGGCCCAGATTCCTCTAAGTGGCGCAAGGCCACTGATTCCGAAATGGACTCCATGTCGGTCAACCAAGTGTTTTCGTTGGTTGACTTACCCGTTGGTGTAAAAGCCATCGAGTGCAAATGGATCTTCAAGAAGAAGATTGACGTGGATGGAAATGTCCAGATTTACAAAGCCAGGTTGGTGGCAAAAGGTTTCAGACAAGTTCACGGTGTGGATTACGATGAAACCTATTCACCAGTGGCTATGATGAAATCTATTCGGATTCTACTAGCAACTGCAGCTTTTCATGATTATGAAATTTGGCAGATGGACGTGAAAACCGCCTTCCTGAATGGTATTCTGGAAGAGGATGTGTATATGACGCAACCTGACGGTTACATAGATCCAAAGAATGCTGGGAAAGTATGCAAGCTTCATAAATCCATTTATGGATTGAAGCAAGCATCGAGGAGCTGGAATCTTCGTTTTGATGAAGCGATCAAGCAATTTGACTTCATTAGAAACGAAGAAGAACAATGTGTGTATAAGAAATCTAGTGGGAGCAAAATTGTATTTCTTATTCTGTATGTCGATGACATACTGCTTCTCGGAAACGACGTTCCAATGCTGAAGTCTGTAAAAGACTGGCTTGGAAGTTGTTTTTCCATGAAAGACATGGGTGAAGCCGCATACGTTCTTGGAATTAGGATCTATCGGGATAGACCTAAGAGGCTGATAGGCTTGTGTCAAGACTCATACATTGACAAAGTCCTACAAAGATTCAGCATGAAAGATTCCAAGAAGGGCTTCACACCAATGGTGCATGGCATAACGCTAAGCAAGAAGCAGAGTCCAACATCGGCTGCTGAGCTTGAGCGCATGAAGAATATTCCTTATGCATCTGCAATAGGATCTGTCATGTATGCCATGATCTGTACTCGTCCTGATGTTGCTTATGCATTGAGCATGACGAGTAGATACCAGTCAAATCCAGGTGAAAACCATTGGATTGCCGTAAAGAATATCTTGAAGTATCTAAGACATACTAAGGATAAATTCTTGGTGTACGGTGGAAGTGATGTGCTTAAAGTCAGTGGATTCACGGACGCAAGTTTCCAGACAGACACAGATGATTTCCGGTCACAGTCCGGTTATGTCTTTTGTCTGAATGGCGGTGCAGTAAGTTGGAGAAGCTCCAAGCAGGACACCGTTGCTGATTCCACTACAGAAGCTGAATATATCGCCGCCTCAGAAGCAGCGAAGGAAGCTGTTTGGATACGAAAGTTCATTATGGAACTAGGTGTGATACCAGATGCGGCTGAGCCTCTGGCGCTATTTTGTGACAACAATGGTGCTATAGCTCAGGCAAAGGAACCAAGATCACACCAGAAATCCAAGCATGTTCAAAGAAGATATCACTTGATACGTGACATCATTAATAGAAAGGAAGTCAAGATCAGCCGAGTTCCGACAGATGATAATGTCGCTGATCCCTTGACAAAGCCACTCCCAAGGCCTAAGCTCGAGTTCCTGACTGAAGCTGTAGGCATTAGAAACATTGAAATGTAATCTAAATTTGAGTGGGAGTTTTGTGAGCTTTATTTTAGTTATTTGATATGTTCTAGTAAAACATTATTTTATGTTTAATGAAATTATTATTTCAAGATTATTTTAACTGTGATGAAATAATCGTTCCAAAATGATATGAACCATTTTATAGGTCATCGAAGTAAATGACTTGATCTTGAGTCATCGAAGTCATTTAGCTTGATCATGAGACCCTATATTTGATAGATGTTTTATATCATCCCGTCCCCAGTCGAAGGTTGTTGAAATTGGAACATCAACAACCGTGTGAGACTGGATTGGTACGTGACTTATGACAAAGTCTCAGTGTGTCATAGATGCGCGGCATCAAAGTCAGTACATAGGTGTATGTTTGGGAACATACGACCGGACAAGACCCGCTTATAAGAACTCTTCAGGATATTTATATCTGTGTCATAAGAGATTCTTACTACGACTATAGAGTATAGTCCTTAGACCTAAGTTCACATGCATGTGACTGCACATGGACTGATGTACTTTGATCATTGTCTAACGCTATCGTTCTGTGATAGCTATAAGGACCTTGTTTGGGTACATCATGAAATGAGTAGTTTACAGTGATGGAACAAGATGGGATTTGTCCCTCCAATATAAATGGAGTGAATATCTCTAGGCCAATCGGAGATTTGAATACTGGAAAATGCATGGCCATGCTCAAACGGACTTTCCCGAGTCGTTTGGATTGTCAGTATCAAATCAGAGTCCGATGAACAAGATTAGGCTTTATAAGGATGACACCAATCTTGCCTTATGACTAATCGAGATATTGTGACGAAAGGATTATGAATACAGAGATTCCAGTACAAGTGGGAGATTGTTGGAATTGTGTCCAGTAATCTCGGTACTGTCTCTAGAAAGTAAGAGTATGTCAATGATCAGACATAAGTCATATAATACTGGGGGTCATGATGGCTTGCTAGAGTCCGCTCATGATCTATAAGTCTTGGACTTATTGCCTTTATTATATGATCCCATATGGGTCACACGCCTAAGCTAACAGGAAAATGTGTAGGAACGGTTTAGCAGAAGTACAGTAAAAGTGCTAGGCATTTACTGTACTTAGAGAGAATAAAAGGTTTAGCCACTGTGCATCGATCGATGCATGAGGTGCAACGATCGATGCAGTGCGCAAACACCGACGAGTTAATTGGTATTTGGGCCAAATGGCCCAAACGGAACAGGACGAGTTTTGTGTCATAAAACTCGAGTTTCAGACTGATTAACCCTAACACTTGAGCCGTAAACTCTCTCTCTCTGCGCCGAGTTCCCCTTGTGGTCTAGCAGCTGTTTCCTGTGAAAGCGTGTGTGAACCTTTGGAGGATTCATCCCTCGGTGTTTCTCTGATCTCAGACATACCATCCATTTCCGCTGCAATAACAGGTATAAGGTGAGATCATCATTCGTTTCTATTCTGAGAAGAACCTAGATCGCATGTTTAGGATAATCTGAATCTGGAATTGAATCAGGATTGATCTAAACATTCCAACAGTCTATCCATGGGCTGCACCTCCCCTTGGGGATTAGTCTGAGCCCTTCCATAGGTTCGGGATACCCCCAGGTTAATCAAAAAAAAAAAAAAAAAAAAAAAAAAAAAAAAAAAAAAAAAACCAATAAAATGTAAAACCTACTATCATACCCCTTCTGCATAAAGTTGACCTCGTTATTTAATCCACTCCCTATATATATCTGGTTATACAAGGGTTGGTCGTTTCTGACGTCTAGGTAATATGCATTAACAGATTAACATTGTAATGGTCCAAATTTTTAATTTTTGGGATTGAATTAAAAATTCCTTTTCAAGTTCAAAAGCTCAAGCCTAAAACCTAGTTTCCATTTTTAAAATTCTAGGATTTCAATTTTCATCTTTATAAATATTTATAGTTACCCAATAAAAAAAAAGTAAAAAGTGAACCACCGGCGAAACCTTGTTTATGTTCCATCGCAGTGTTCAAGAAAGCGTTAGGCGCTAGTCGGACGATGACCCACGACATTTACTATCAAATTTGTTAAATTTACAATATTTTTTATTGATAACCATTAATTTATGAAGTAAGAACTTATAAATTTAGTTATATGTAATAAATTTTTAAAATTATACCGAACCAAACATGAAAATTAAAAATCAAATGATAATTGGTTAAAGATTGTGTGTAGCCGCCTAGGACCGCCTAGACCCGCCTAGGACCGCCTAGACCCGCCTAGGACCGCCTAGGACCGTTTAAATCCGCTTAATAACATAAACGCTTAATTCGAACGCCTAGGAGGAAATCGTCACGGTCAAGGACCGCCTAGCGCCTAGACCCCGCCTAGGCGGCCGCCTAGACCGATTTTTAGAACACTGTTCCATCGTAACCACCACTTCCCATGACCAGATCTGATATTCTGTCATCGTTTAGAGCCAAAGGTATTTCCATAAGCCTATTTTCTTAACCGTGAGGACCATCACGTTCAGCTCGACGAGACAAAGCCATAGCCGCTAACCGCGCCGCCAAAAGCCTCTACACGCGCCAGTTGAAGTTAGGCGCGTGAGATCCTTGCGCGGCTGGACTTCCCACGCACCACCTCCGATTTCACTCGCCGCTGTCCACCGCCATCGCAATTGCTGGAGAGCTGCCATCTGACGGCGGCCGAGTCAACTCGGTTGCTGGTTTGTTGACCGGTTTGACCCGGTTGTGTCTGGCTCGATCCAATTTTCGGTTTAAATCAATTTCCCTTGGTTCACTTCAATTTCAATCAGTTTAGATTGGTTTAGTTGGTTAGGGTTGGTTATGCAATTGGGCCTGGTTTGGGCTGCTGGTTTGGTGTGACCCGATTTGCGTTGGGTCGGGTTAGCTGGTCTGATCTGGGTTTGTGTCTGGGTCTGGGTTGACTAGGTTGACCAGTTGACTTTTCGGTCAACTATTTCAATTGATCGTAACTAGCTCGTTCTTAGGCCGATTTGAGCGAAAAGAAAGCCTATGTCACTCGATTTTCCATCCTCTTCCCAGATTTCACTACAAGAAAAAGGGATATTCTTAGCTCACGATAAATGCTATTATATGTGATTGATACCGTTTTTGAAATGGCTATGTCTGCCCCAGCTATAATAGGTCGGTCATATATTATAGCGTTTTTTGTCTGTGCTATAATATATTGCATTTATCATAGCTTTAGTATTTGGATCTACCTATAATAGCTTTTCTATTAAATATTATATATATATGCATATAATTTTTTTGTATGATTTGAATTTATATAAAAATATATATTTAAAATGATTTTATTAATAAACCAAAACATGTTTACACAAATCTATTAAAAAATATCTAAGTTAACATTAAATTAAGTCTTTCTTCTTTGCATCTTCTTCCTTTCTCCTCTTTCATCCTTCCATCTCCTGCAAGTAAATCTCCTTGTTCTTCTTTGCCATCTGTTGAAAAAGTTACCAGAATATGCACTCATCCGTTATATTATAACCAAACTGATGTGTATATAAAGACCGAAAAATGAAGAATGACTTTATTCGGATTAAGGTTTAAACTTGTGATAACACCAAGATTTGCAGCCAGAGATTAAATCACCAACTCTGCACATGACGCCACCAATATAATCTAGAGTAACTGTTCAACGTCACCAGAAACGTTTCATCAAAGACAGAAAAGACTAAGGTTTAGACTGTTCCAAACCGAGAGATTTAATGTGGTCAAGGATGTGGATTCATTTGACAGAAAAAACAAATAATGCAAACCGTAAATGTTAACTAACAATCGAAGCTTAAGAATGTAGGGAACTAACATACCTCATACTTGTATTGAGATCCTCATTGCAGATCAGTCTCGACTGTAACAAAACCAAAAAATGAAATGCATAGCTTTGTGTGTTCGTGTGTAATAAAGTGGTATATTTTAAGAATCTCACAGTTTCCAGGATCAATGTAAGCAATTGAAACAAGAAATCCAGGGCCTAAGTATGGGAAGAAGTTTTACCACCTCTTTTTCTTTACATATATCAAATTCTCCATTGATGTCGTTCTAATTCTTGGAAGTCAAGGGTAATCTGTTGTTGAAAAACCTGTAGAAAATTCCCAATTGTGTCACCCTTGCACACCTGTAATAGGGTATACCATAAAGGTAAGTATATGACCTAAGCTCAAACATCAAGACAAAGATGTAGCTTGTGCTTGCCTGGCACTACAAGAAAACACGCGATTACCGACGGCCATAATCGTCGGTAATCCGTCGGAAACACCGTTTATCGACGGAATTTCGACATAACAAATCCGTCGGTTCTATTTTGTCGGAAATTTGTATCCGTCGGAAATCTGTCGGTTATTTCCGACGGATTTCCGACAAACTATTTTCCGACGGATTTCCGACAAACTATTTTCCGACGGATTTCCGACAAACTATTTTCCGACGGATTTCCGACAAACTATTTTCCGACGGATTTCCGACAAACTATTTTCCGACGGATTTCCGACGGTTCTTAAAATTATTATTTAAAAAAAAATTATTATTATATATATTAAAAGTATTTAAAATTTATTTTATATATATATATATATTAAAATTTAATATTTTATATACGAAATATTTTATAAAATTTTTATTAAATTTATTAAAAGTATTTATTTCAATTACATAACATTGAGATTCTCATCGGATCCCAATCCCGTTCATGTCCCATGTACCGAACCCGTCCTCGTCCGTCCATGTCCCCGTTCCCGAAGCTCCTGTTCCCACTCTCGGTTCCATCACTTGAGTTGTCCCGCCCAAATGGCTCCCGCTAAGAGCTTCTTGCCCCGAATGTCTCCCGCTAGGAGCTTCTTGCCCCGGAGCCGATGGTAGAGAACAAGACGGTCTAAGTTGAGTCGATCGAGCTCGCCGTGGAGGTGCCGACCGTGCTTGAGGAGGCTGAGAAGGCTCACCCGGAAGAGATCCACGGACCTTACCGGTACCGGACAAGAAAGCCTCGAACTCTCCGTAGTCATTCCTACATCACGTGAAAAAACACTTAGAGTCAAGCAACCGTTATAAAAACATTTATATAAATCATAATTTTATATAAACTTTTATTACAATATTAATAATTTCAAAAAATAGTTTTATAAATCTGAAAAATATAAACTCGTTTTCATATATATATAAAAAACTTTTTAATATGTTAAAAAATTTTGAAATTTTTTTTATAAAGAAAAAATTATCTAATTTTTTTTTTAAAAAATACTAAAAACGTTTTTTTAATCTAAAAAAATCATAAATTCGTTTTTATAAAAAACAATATCTAATGTTTTTATAAAATACTTAAAAATGTTTTTATAAAATACTTAAAAATGTTTTTATAATCTAAAAATTTATAAAATCGTTTTTATAAATAAAAAATATCTAATATTTTATTAAATTACTAAAAAACGTTTTTATAATCTAAAAAATTATAAAATCGTTTTTATAAATAAAAAATATCTAATGTTTTATTAAATTACTAAAAAACGTTTTTTATAATCTAAAAAATTATAAAATCGTTTTTATAAAGAAAAAATATCTAATGTTATATTAAATTACTAAAAACATTTTCATAATCCATAAAAATTTTAAAAACCTCTTAAACATTACAAAAATAAAGAAATAAAACTTATACAAACCAAAAAATGTTAGATAAATAAAAATTACATTTCTAAACAAACTAACATCAATCTAACAACCTAAGAAGGATGTTAAGTTCCTAGAATCAACACTCAAACAACATGCATCCTAGATCCTAAATTCCAAACACCTTAAATCTCATTATTCTCTCAAATTAATCGGTTCAAATCAAAGCTTACATGATTTTGATGTGGTTGGCGGTTGGTTTCGGAGAGATCTCGCCGGAATCGTGCGTGCAACGAAGAGAGAAGTCGGAGAAGAAGAAGTAGAGAGAGAGAGAGAGAGAGAGAGAGAGAGAGAGAGAGAGAGAGCTGTCGAAGAAATGAGGAGGAAGATGAGTCGGTGAAAAGATATTTAAGTTTTCCGACGGATAATTAAGATCCGTCGGAAATCCGTCGGTTTCTAAAATTATAAGGCGGTATTACGAAATTTTCGGTTAAAATTTTGGCGGTTCAATAACCGACAGATTTCCGACGGATCTCAATTATCCGTCGAAAATCCGTCGGAAAATATATTAGAAATAAATTAATTAAAACATAATATTAAACCAATACATTACTTCATAATTCATATTACATAACATAAAAACATAATATTTTAAATAAAATATTCCACATTAAACATATATTAAACACAAAATTTAGTATAGGATTTTTATAATTTAGTATATAATTTAGTATATGATTTTTATAAATTAGGAAACATACCCAGTTTTATAAACTGGTTTCCGACGGATGTAATATTTCTGTAGGAAATCCGTCGGAAATTTCCGACGGATTTCCGAGGAAATAGGTTTAGGGTATGTTTAGGGTTTAGGGTTCTGAGATTACGAAAACTTAAAAGTTAAATAATACATTTCAGATACAATATTTAGGATCGTATGACTTATATAATACAAAATTAGATTTCCGTAAATCAAACAAGAGATCCGTTCAACATATCGACAAATGACATTGTCTACTAAGAAGTGAATTCGACGATGGTACTTCGTATTTCCGAGAATGTGTAAAACAATTTTTAAGTGATATAGAATGTTGATCTTCACTCATTAAAACCCTACTACTAATCACCCCGGATTTTTACAAAGAATCAGGTTTAGGGTTTGTAACCCTAAACCCTAAATCAAACTATCCCTCGGAAATCTGTCGGAAATTTCCGACGGATTTCCGACAGAAATATTACATCCGTCGGAAATCCGTCGGAAATTTTCCGACGGAAATGTTTGCCGTCGGAAATTTTCCGACGGAAATGTTTGCCGTCGGAAATTACCGACGCAAAACCGACGACTTCCAATCCGTCAATACGTCGTCGGAAATACGTCGGAATTTCCGACGGCAAATTTTCTGTCGGAAATTTCGTCGGTTTAAGGCTTGTTTTCTTGTAGTGTGGATAACTTCAAATTCTCTCGAGCAGCTTTTCCAGCTTCCCAGCATGTATTGGGAACATGTCACTTTACCACCATACTCATCACTTCCATCACAACAATTTGTTCCCATGGAAAAACAAACCATTTACAGCCATAAATACAAAATGTTAATCCTTCACCAATTCTGCCTCCGTATAGTATTAGGAAGCACATAAAACATACGCAAGTTTGCAACAGAAATTAAATGTAACGAACTTGTATAATTGAGTAACATACCGCATATACCATCATTGACTCTGGAAAAAATAAAAGTAATGGAGAGTGGCCTGCGTTCCGACAATAGAACTTTCCATTTGGACAAGCTGAGGTACCTAGAGGTTTTGAAAAATAGAGCAAATTCAGCAGATGATGTACCATATATACAATCCACAAATCAAAATTGTATTCTACTGGAAGAAAAGTAGAACTTCAACAATCTGAATTCCCAGTGAAACTGAAATGCTTAATCGTCTGATTACTATCCACTCGAAAGATACGATATACTTCTCTCTGGAAAAAACCAAGTAATGCGAATATGGGAGACAAGGAGAGACATTGGGAAGATGAAAGGAACCTGGCTCGTCAGTTCCGTCTGAACAATCGCAGAAATCTTCACTTAGTAAGCTCTCGTGAATCTCTTTGATCCATCCTTACATTTTATCTCTGAAGATGATTGTAATACTTGTAATCTACACATCCACAAAAAAGAAACCAATCAAACGAAAAATGGCAACAGCTAACGAGACAAAGGTGAAAGCGAGAGATCACAAATCTATCGAAAGAGATATTCATACACATAATATACAATACATGCGAGGAAGAGAAATGAAATGAGAGAGAAGAGATTGTAACCCACGGCCATTGTTGGGGATCTTCAGATAGTGAGTAGCAACCTCGACGAGGAGACCCAGGCTGAGATGGAGTTAGGGTTTGGGTGAGCTGGGTCGGATGGAATTTGAGGTGGAAGAGGAGGGACTGGGAGAGGCGGAGGAATGCGGTGGAATCAACACATCAGAGAGGTGAAGAGACAAAGGGAGAGGTGGTGATGGCGATGTGGGATAACGAAGCAAATATCGGAGAGGAGATCTGGAACCAAATTTTTTTTTAACATATGTAGAATGAAAGAGGGTTAGAAAAATATTCGGCGAAATCTAAAAAAATTTAGAAAATAGAGGAGGGAAATTTGGCGGTCAACTAAAATTTTGCCTAAGTGTTGGCGAAGTAGACTATTTTTATTCCCGCTTACTAATTCATTATCTTAGCATTTTATCAATGCTACTAAAAGTAAAAAAAAAATCTAAAATTTATCTTTAATAGCAGTTCGGAAAACCGTGCTATTATATTATTGCTATTAATACGCATAATTTTTGTAGTGTTAAAGTTCGTTTTGGCGCCAGGAGTTCCTAAATTAGGCTTTTGCCTTTCTTTGGCCAAGGTGAGGACCGCTCATGATCTCTCCCTTAAGTTACCGCAATATCGGGGCGTGAGTCCTTTGTTAATACCATCTTTCCTAGGTAGTATAGGTTTGGTAACAGGCGCAATGTGATTGAAAGAACGTATAACTGTTGGGTTATCGCTTAAACCGAAAACATTGATTGTGGATGATGGCTTGTATGAGTAGTTGTGGCAGGTGCCTTTGATGGGTGTTGGTGGCATGGCATGTGACCTAAAACCGAACAAGGCGGTTGCGGGTCATGGGTGTATGTCGTCGGAGGGGTTGTGACGAGACCCCTGTTGTGGATGCCAGTTGGCATTGTGTGGGGCGTACTCACCGGTCTATGGGTGTGTGGGTGTTGTGGTCTGAGTCCGCACCTATGGACAAGTAGTTAGTTGTGTAGGTTGTGTGATGAGCCTTTGGGCGGATGTTGTGCAAGGTTTTATTAGCTTAGTACTTGTTCTTGTTGTTGCATTGGTGTAAGCTGAGATCGTGAGTTCCTTGAATCATCCCTCACTGGTTAATTGTGTTTGAATCAGTTACTTAGTCCTTTTTCCTTTTCCCACTCTTTTCCCCTCGCAGGTCTAGAAGCAGGATAATCGGTCGGTTGGTGTACGTTGGTGAATTTGAATCGAAGAAAGTGCACGGACTCTTGAGCCCAGTGGTGATGTCCCGATTAACCATTTCTTAGTTCGGTGGATGTCCCACGATGCCGTTTTCGATTTGTCGGAAGCGGAGCGTCACAATTATTATATATACATATATATTACCATATAAAATTTTCTTACTCACTCGCTGCAGCGCTTGAGCTCAGTTCGACACTCAACTGCTTACCACCTATTGGAATCCGTATTGATATTATGCCATGGATCTGGTGGTCTCTTTGGAGATCACGAAATTGCTTGATCTTTGAGAACCGACATCTCTCACAGGAAGAAACCCTATCAAATGCTCTCAACGCGGCTAAGGAATGGCAAACTGCTCCGATTATTCCGACCCAACAAAATAATCTCCACACACAGACTACCCGATCCAGCTTCCAACCTGTAACCACTGATACAACGTGTTGCTTCACAGACGTAGCCTGGTCGACAACTTCAAAAAGTGCGGGTTTTGGATGGATATTCAAGGAATCGGCTTCAAGTATCTCCTCGACATCACTCGACCAGGGATCTGAGTTTCAGAGATCTGTATCATCTCCTCTGATGGCGGAAGCGTTGGCCCTCAAATCCGCTCTTCTCCACGCAATAGACCTCAACATCACCAAAATCTGTGTTTACTCAGATTCACAAACGCTTGTAAAAGCGATCAACTCGAGCATCAAATCGGTCGAGCTCTTCGGAGTTGTGTCCGACATCGAGAAACTATCTGCATCTTTCCTTTTCATCAAGTTTTCTTTCATTCCGCGGGCCCTAAATGCCCAAGCAGACTCTTTAGCAAAAATTTCCCTTTCAAGTAATGTACTCTCTGGGCCTTAGCCCATTTTAAGATTAATATAAATGTTGTTCAAAAAAAAAAAAAAAAAATTTCTTAGATCTAAAGTATCAAGAGAAAAGCTGAATGCTTACATGTGTTCGAGGACTATCGACTGAAAGCGGATGGGAATAAGTTTCGGCGCTCGTATTGGATTTCTTTGAATTTCTCAATATAGGAACAGTTTCAGCTGGACATCTTATTTTATTTTTGTATATTGCGTTATTGCTAGTTTGATTCGTGCATTCATGTGGTGAAACTGATTGTTTCATTTTTTGCAAAGAAAATAAATGGTATAGTCAATATTTATTTGATTTGAAATTAAGATTTATAAAACCATAAATACAAAAGGCGAATTTGTAAAACCTTGCACCTAGATTTGGTGGTCAAAAGGAAAAGGATGATCAAGTCCTGGGGGCTTATGAATATATATATATATGCAATCGTATGTTACATTTTCACTGATCAATTTAGGACCAAAAACAAAAATATGTGATAATATATTTTTTTGATAAAATGACAATATTGTATTAACTAAATACATCAAAATAATAGAAAATCATGCATCTCAATTTTTTTTAGCTGACCTTGAAGGATCTGACCGGTACCGTACTTTGATCCGAATGAACTAGGGTTGCTGAGAACAAAAAAGGTAACATATTCACTATAAGAGCCATTGATCACTACAAGAAAAAAGGTAATATTCCAACAAATTTTTCCAACAATCATATTTTATTGGAAATTTCCAATAAATATCTCACAAAATTTCATACAATGTTCTATTTGTTGGAAATTCATTGCAAATTTCCAACGATTTTATTTGTGGTAATTACGTCGTATAATTCATAAGAATCTTGTTAGTATTTTCCAACTAATATTATATAATTGGAAATTACCAATAATTTTAAGTTGTCAGAAGTTTGTTAATATTTCTCACAATTTTGTTACCAAAAAATTGTTGAAAACTTGCAAAAAAATAAAAAAAACTAACTTACTTAATATTATATATATTTTTCATGATATTATATTGTATATATTTATGATATATATATATATATATATATATGTTTATGATACGGTTATGATATATACATATTCTTCACGGTTTTATTACAAAATATTTGTTGGAGATTTGCAAAAAAGAAAAAAAGAAAAAGAAAAAAACAATGACGCTCGTATGATATATCGTCTACTAGGTTTTGAGGTTGGATGCAACCATTCTTCGAAGACAAAAATTGAAATTCCTTACCAATGACAAGGGAAAAAAACAAAAAAATCGTGAGTGGATACAATTATATCGATGAAGATACTAGAAAATTAACAAAGGAATATAAAAGAAGGCCTTGATGACTTTATTTTTTTCGCTGCAAATCAATAGATTCCATAGGAGTGTGGTAAGATATATTGTTCTTGTTCTTCATGTGGTAGTGAAAAATTTCTAAAAAAGTTCCAAAAAAATTTGATAAATTGTTTATGGGAGAATTTGTTGGTAATTTAAAAGAACATATCAACAAAATTCCAACAAGTAAAACATCAGTTATTTCCAGTTTTTGAATACGCGTTAAACGGTAGTCGGCCGGTCGAATTAGGCTTAGCGCCTAGCAAAAAAATCGGGGATTAAACGGGATTTACGCGGGGCAGAATTTTTGAAATATTTTTTTTGTTGAAAACATGTAACTTTTTAGTTTTGTATAACAATGTTACACTCAAATATCCAAAATTCATAAAACATACAAATTATAACATTTTATATTTGGACTTTGTTCAAAATTCATAAAGAAAGTATGTTGTAAATTAGTTCTATAGACAATTTGTATTTGTTTTAATTCATATCTACTTAAAATAAAAACAGTTTAAAATACAAATAAAACAGTTCAAATCATAAGGATATACGAAATAATGTGTTAGTTTTAAAATATATTGAAATAGTATGCCATCTAATTCAGGTAATATTAAAAGATCCTCATTTTTTCAGTAAAGAAAGATAAAGTATTATTCTATATAAACATAAAGAAAAATATTTTCAGAGTTTTGGTCTAGCAAGTTTTCGTTATGGATCCGCTTTTAAGAACAATGGTTATTTCTCTTGTTCGGAAAATCGTTAGGAGCTATCCGCACAGCTGACTCGGACCTAGCGATTTAACAAAAAATCGGGATAAAATCGTGGAATACGCGGAGCGGAATTTTTTATAATAATTTAACATTTTTAAATATTTTAATTATTAATACAACAAAATAAAAAGAAATTATAAATATGTAATATGTACTTCTTATGGTTGTTGTAGAATAAATAAAATATATGTGTATAAATATAAATAGATTATTTTGCTGTTAAATAAATAGAGTATTTTATTCGGAAAAGTTTGTGTTTTTCTTTAGATATATATGTATATACAGTGTTAGAGTAACAATAAAAGAAGGATATAGACTCTAAATGAATCATAACAATAAATAAATTCAGAAAGTAGGACCCGCATTGCTTTAAAGTAGAGATGAAAAACATCCCACATTGATAACAAGAGAAAAGTGATATCAAAAACAAGTTCTATAAATAAAGCTTCTATACAAATTGCATTCTTGTAAAGCAGGCTTTATAATACGCTTTAGCCCATTTATCTAATGGGCTTAAATATATTTAAAACATTTAATAAATCGGTTAACTAATCCGATTTAGAGCGCTAATCACATTAGATGGACGATTAGTTGCCGCGTTTTTGAACATAGGTTATTTCTAATAAAATTCTAACAATTAAAGCGTTGGAAATTTCCTACAAATTATCAAGAAAAAAATATATCAACGAATTTCCAACGAATATGTTATCAGAAATTTCCCATGAAATGACGATCAAATTTGTTGAATATTCATCACAAACTGCCAATAATTTCCGAACAAAATATTTGACAGAACTTTTTGATAATGTTTTCGTTGGAAATTTGTTGATATAATTTATTGATAATTTGTGGGAAACTTCACACTAGGTTCCAACAAATTTCCAACAAAAAATTTCTTAGAAAGTTCTGACGAATTGGCAATAAAATTTATTTGTTAGAAACGCTCCCAACAAACTTCCAACAAATCCAAGTTTCCAACGATCATATTCCAACAAATTTATATTGTGTCAGACATTTGTTGAAAACATATATTTCCCACAAATTACTGACTAATATGTATGTTGGAATACACTTTTTCCTTGTAGTGGATAGACCGTGGAAAGCTTATTATAGGAAAAGGTTGAGAGATAATAAAAAAAGGATTAGAGAAGAAGCAGCCAGAGGATGAAGAGAAGAGTTCAGTCAACGTCATTCAGGAGTTACACGAGCTGGATTAATGACGTGGACTGAAGACCATTAGACTATAAATACCATTGAACTGTAATTCATTAGAGGCATGCTTCTTGTATTTTGTCAGTTAGAGAGTAACGATATGAGTTATTCTTGGATCGTCATGAGATCCAAGTACTGATTGACAAGAAGGTTTACAGTTTCATTCTTAACAGTTAACTTGATTCCTGTCGACATTTTATGAGTTTTGTTTCTTATTCAAGACTGAAAATAGTGTTATATATATACACGATTTAAAAAAGAAGAAGCAATAGAATTAGCATTAATTCTATTAACTAGAGATTTTACCCCCCGCGCAAGCGCAGAGATGGTGGAGGTGGAGGTATTTTTTTCTTTTACTTTTGTGTTCTCTAATTATATCTGAGTTTTACATCTTCTATTAAGTTGCTTGTGCTTGTAAAACATGTTATTTGTAAGATATCATTGATTCATTTTAATAATAAGGTTTACAATTTTATTCTTAACAAATTGGTGCGTTCTTGATACTGGATCGACCTCGACGTGACGAAGTGACGGTAAAAATGGCGGAAACGGAGCTCGGAATGGTGAAATTGGAAGGATCGATGACCGAAATACATGATGATATCGATGGAATCAAAGAATATTATGCGAAGTTTATGCAATCGAGTTCCGATTCGTCTGATGAACCTTACAACGGAATCGACAAACAAATTTGGAGCAGTCGAACTTCAATTGACGGTGATAACACAAACTCTTGCTCGTATGGAAGCCAAATCATTCACCGATGCAAGCAAAGGCAAAGGTAAAGCTTTGTTATCTACTTTGGAACCGAATGATTCATTTCGAGCTAAGACTGATAGTGAGATGGAAGATAAGAGAATCTCTAGTATATTAGCGAATCGAGAAAGTCTGTTGAGGATAATCGAGCTACCGGTGTTCTCTGCCGTTTGGGTGGATATCGAGAGTTGAGCGAATTTTTCGCTATGGAAGTTACAATGATGCAGAAAAGCTGGAGTTGGTATCGATGAATCTAGTGGGACCAGTTCTAAATTGGTTTAATGGTGAGATGTTGACTGATCCTTATCTTAGGTGGACTCAGTTCATAACTAGGATGCTGGATAGATTTGCTGGATAGATTTGTTGGATCTCTAGATGATGAACCAGCTACACGTCTATTTTTTACGGGTGAAATTGCAGAGTATATCAATGAGTTCTAGGAGCTGGTTTCTCAGGTTTCAGGAGTAGATGAAAAGTATTTGGTTAAGGTGTTCTAAAATGGATTAAAGCCTGAGATGAAGGAAGTGATAAAGATGAAAGAACCACATGGCTTAACAAATCATAAAGCTGCGGTTATGAAGATGCAGACTACAACCTTTTGTAAGATGATGAGTGTAGACAAGGCTATACAGTTTAAGTCAAAACCATTGCAGTCTTCCTCGTATTACAATACTCGCACAACTGGATAATAAGGTTTAGAACTTTAACCAGAGTGCGGGGAAGTCATTACCAACTGTTCAGGAGCAAGTGTTACAGAAGCAGAATAACTCTAAACCGTTTCACCTGCCTCGACAGTATTACTCAGATAATGAACTTGAAAAAATGAGACAAAAAGGAGTATGCTTCAAGTGATGACAGTAGTCAATGGATTTACCATGGTGGTGTTGGAGGAGAATATGGGAAGTGATGAGGTCTATGATGACAATGTCGATTGTTCACCAAATAAATTAATGGAAATCTCTTTGAATGCGTTCATAGGATTATCTTCACCCACAACTACTAAAGTGATTGGTAATCTAGGTACATTGGCAGTGGTGATTATGTTGGACAGTGGGGCTACCCACATCTTCATTGCTCCAAGCATTGTGAATAAACTGAGATTGAAGACAAATAAGTATGATAAGCTGGAAGTGTTATTGGGGACTGGCATATCTAACAGGATTGGGAGTTTGTCATAATATACAGTTTAGCATTCAAGAACTGAGTTTCCATGCTGATTTTATTTCCTTGGAGTTGGGATCTGCGGATGTGGTGTTAGGCATCCAATGGTTGAGTACCTTTGGAAAGTGTCAGGTGGATTGGAAGGCTCATGAGATTTCATTCTTGTATGGAAATCAGTGGGTGATTATCATGGGAGAACAGTTACTTCACCGAGAGAATTCATCTTTCTCTTCTTTGGCTGCTAAACCATTGATTGTCCATAAGGGTGTTGCAATTGAGTTTTGCAACCAACAAGCAATAGACACAGCAAGAGAGGTTGAAACATTGTTGGAACAGTATTATGATATATTTGTGGAGCCTAAAGGACTTCCACCAGTGCGTGGCCACGAGCATGTTATTCTGTTGATGCCTAACAGTGGTCCGATCAGTGTGAGACGGTGTTGCTATCCTCATGCTCAAAAGGAAGAGATGGAAAGGATGGTGAAAGACATGTTAGAATCTAGCATTATCCGGGCAAGCATAAGCCCTTTCTCAAGCCCAATATTATTGGTCAATAAGAAGGACAAAACATCACGGTTATGTGTGGATTATCGCGCGTTGAATAGCGCAACCGTACCAGATAAGTTTCCAATTCTGTTAATTGATCAACTAAAGGATGAGTTTCATGGTGCTACGATATTCTCAAAGCTAGATTTACATTCAGGTTATCACCAGATTCGTATTCATGAGATGGGTGTAGAGAAGACTGCATTTCGAACTCATGATGGCCATTACGAGTTTTTAGTAATGCCTTTTGGGCTTACTAATGCTCCTGAAGAAAGATCAATTCGAGTGGTCAGCTCGAGCTCAAACGTCTTTTTAAGATTTGAAACGAGCCATGACTTCTTCCCCTGTCTTAATTCTGCCTGACTTCTCTGAAGTTTTTGTTGTTGAGTCAGATGCTTCCTGATTTAGGTTGGGTGCAGTGTTAATGCATAACTCTAGACTGATTGTCTATTTTAGTCATGGTCTGACTTCTAGAGAGCATTTGAAGCCTTTATATGAGAGGGAACTCATGGCTATTGTGATGGCAATCTTGAAATGGAAACATTATCTGATGGGAAGGCATTTTGTGGTGAAAACGGATCAGAAGAGTTTAAAATACATGTTAGAGCAGAGAGAGGTTTCCATGGACTATCAGAAATGGTTATCTAAACTTTTGTGCTATGACTTTGACATTCTCTATAAACCAGGTCCTGAAAATGCAGCTCCTGATAGACTGTCCCGGATAGTTACGACACAAGGTCAAAATAATTATGCATTGTTTTTGGCTATTACTATCCCGCAGTCACTTCAATTACAGGACATGTATACAGAAAACAGGACATGTATACAGAAATTGAGGAAGATGAAGAATTGTAGAAGTTAAAGCAACAAGTTTTGGATGGTGCTAATCCTAAACCAGGTTATACGATAATGAAGAATCAATTATTATACAAAGATAGGTTGGTCATTTCTGGTAAGTCGAGTAATATTCCATTGATATTGGAGGAATATCATGCTGGTTTGATGGGTGGTCACTCAGGGTAACTCAAGACAAAGAAGAGGATACATGGTTCTTTCTATTGGTGTCACATGACAAAAGGCATCAAGAAGTTTGTTTCTGAATGTGTAATTTGCCAAACCCATAAGTATTTTACACTTTGTCTTGCAAGATTGTTGCAACCATTGGATATCCCAGAGAAGATATGGGATGATATATTTATGGACTTTATCACTGGTCTTCCCACATCTAAAGAAGTGAATGTAATTTTTGTAGTGGTGGATAGATTGAGTAAGTATGGTCATTTTCTATGCTTGAAGCATCCTTACTTTGCTTCTGATGTGGCCAGACTATTCATCAAGGAGATTGTAAGGCTTCATGGTTTTCCTCGGTATATTGTGATAGATAGGGATCAAATATTCTTGAGCAGTTGTTGGAAGGAGTGTTATCGTCTAGCAGGAACCAGATTGAGGTATAGTCCAACTTACCATCCTCAACATGACGGGCAAACAGAGGTCTTGAATCGATGTTTAGAAACATATCTAAAATGCTTCACATCATCACATCCTCGTAAGTGGCATATGTATTTGGCTTGGGAAGAATTCTGGTATAATACCAGTTTTCATACAGCTATACAGACATCGTCATTTAGGTTGGTATATGGTAGAGACCCTCCTCAGTTGATCATGTATGAGACTGGTTCTACTGCCAATTTTGAATTGGAGAAGTCATTGAAGGAAAGGGATTCGTTATTGGTTCAGATTAAGGAGCATTTGATTAGAGCTCAACAAAGTATGAAGAATAATGCAGATAAACACCGTCGTGATTTGCAATTTCAGGTTGGCGATTTGGTGTTTCTTAAGTTGAAGCCATATTGACAGAACTCAATCACACATATATTATGTAAGAAGCTGGAAGCTTGTTATTATGGGCCTTTTAAGGTGATTGCGAGAATAGGTGCAGTAGCTTATAGACTCTACATACCTATGTCTTCAAGGATTCACCCGGTGTTTCATGTATCCCAACTGAAACCGGTTCTGGGTAAGAATCATGTTGTCAATCCTTTGCCATCTGTGTTATCTGTGGAATATGAGTTTGTGGTCGAGCCTGGAGATATTTTGGAGTCTCTTTATGATGAGAAGGGTGATTTAGAGGTGCTGATTGCTTGGTGGAATCTACCTGCACATGAGAACTCTTGGGTGAGTATGAGAGAAGCAGTGCGTGAATTTTTGGATGCTAAGTTTGGGGACAACCTTCTTCTCCGCAGAAGGGGTATTGATAGACTATGGAAAGCTTATTATAGGAAGAGGTTGAGAGATAATAAGAAAGGATTAGAGAAGAAGCAACCAGAGGATGAAGAGAAGAGTTCAATCAACGTCATTCAGGAGTTACACGAGCTGGATTAATGACGTGGACTGAAGACCATTAGACTATAAATACCATTGAACTGTAATTCATTAGAGACATGCTTCTTGTATTTTGTCAGTTAAAGAGTAACAATATGAGTTATTCTTAGATCGTCATGAGATCCGTGTACTGATTGACAAGAAGGTTTACAGTTTCATTCTTAACAGTTATCCTGATTCCTGTCGACATTTTATGAGTTTTGTTTCTTATTCAAGACTGAAAATAGTGATATATATATATATATATATATATATATATATACACACACGATGTAAAAAGGAAGAAGCAATAGAATTAGCACTAATTCTATTAACTAGAGATTTTACCCCCTGCGCAGGCGTGGAGGTGGTGGAGGTGGAGGTATTTTTTCCTTTTACTTTTGTGTTCTCTAAGTGTATCTGAGTTTTACATCTTCTATTAAGTTGTTTGCGCTTGTAAAACATGTTATTTGTAAGTTAATGCTTAATATTCTGTCACACCTACTTGAAGATCAATAAATTATATGTTTTTGATATGTATTTTGTTAGTCTTTTCCAATGTACTTTTTAAGATTCTTGTTTTGTCTTTTAAAAATTGGGCTAATTTGTATAAGAGATTTTTAAGGTTTTTCTCTTTTTTTTAACCTCCAAACCAACCAAATTTCTTGTTTGAATAGCTGTAGAAAATTGTATGTCTCAACAACTGCTGGTTGCACTAGATAACATAGTCCTATTGAAAGACAATGTTAGTAATGATATGAACGTCGACCAACTAATAAGGAAAACATATGTTCAGTTTGACTGTGTACCCTTCATAGGATCGTATATAATTTGGATTGGTCAAGAAAATGTTTTCCTTGTTTGCCTCTATGATCAAAATATAGTTTAGTGATGCAAGTTAATGTTCTTAATTCCAAATCGTTGCTTCTTGAGTTGGCATTTTTATTGAAAGTCTGTAAACATGCTTTTTTCTTTTTGGCGGGAAAATGTTCAATTCCAATTTCAAACTAAAACAACAGAAACACACATGTCTTACATCCAAGAGCTAAGTGCTCCTTTTGCAAGATCATTGCTATAATGTTGTTCTTTCTAGCAACATAATCAAAAGTCATTACATCAAAAGATAGAGCTAAAACATTGATATCTGATAAGCCTTGGCGTGCTTATTTCCGTAAGAAGAGGAGAGATGATGAGAAGAAAAGCACAGATGAGCTGGCAGATCCGGTTGTTAGTGAAGATGAGCTGGCACAAACTAACGCCGGAGACGGTTAGAGTCTGAGAGTTGTAATAGGAGCTTTATAAGCTTAGTGGTAGCGATTTGAGAGGCTCTGGCTGTTTCTGGGTTTTACTCTCTAGGATCCCAAGAATTCATCTTCTGGATATTGGCTCAACATCGGGTTTGTCGACTTGAGATTGATTCTGGTTTGATAAAGCAATAAAATCTCTTTCATTGTTCTATCAATTGGTGCGGTGAGCTTTGCGAGCTTGGCGACGATGAGTTCCGATGAAGCGGCTCGTCAAATTGGGGAAATGGAGGAATCGATCGGTCTGGCACATTAGAAAATCGATGATATCAGTCAACAGTTGGAGTTAATGGTCGGTGGTAGCAAGCTTCTCTCCGATGTATCGTCGAAATCGGTGAAGCGACTTGATTCGGTTGAAACGACGTTGCCGACGCTGGTGAAATCGATTGAATTTCTGTCAGCAACGATCAATTCCCACCACTCGAGACACAACTATATACCGAAAACGACGAACAATCAAGGTCAGGTATTCCCTAATCACACGGAACAAAACAGAGGGGATGATTCGTTAGGTTATCGGAATATTGGATTGTCGTTGTCAAATCGTGAGAATTTGTTAAAGAAAGTAGAGATGCCTGTGTTTGATGGATTGAGTCCATACTCGTGGATTGCTAGAGCAGAAAGGTTTTTCAGGATTGGTCAACACAACATGTTAGCAAGAATGGAGTTGGTTTCTCTGAGTTTGGAAGAAGATGCGTTGAGTTGGTACAATTACGAGATTGAATACCGTCCCTTCAGAGACTGGCCTGACTTTAAAACGTGAATGTTAGCTAGCTTTGCAGAATCATTTGAGTCCACTCCAGGGAAGAGGTTGTTTGAAATTCAACAAACTGGCTCAATAGCTGAGTATGTTCGTGAATTTCAGGAGTTAGCATCTCAAGTGAAAGTGGATGAAGATAATCTGGTGGATATCTTTTTCAATGGTCTTAAACGAGAATTGAAAGAGGTGATCAAAATGAAGGAACCTCAAGGTCTCCCAAATCATATCGCAGTTGTTATTTAAATGGAGAATAGCGACTTATGCAAGTTGATTTCAGGTAATAAAGGACAGGAGAGTCGAGGGAGACAATACTCTGGAGCTTCATTTCAATCCTTTACACCTAACCAACAATCCATCTGGAAACAGAAAACAGTGATTCCTGATACTGGCCAGGATCAGGGGAAACCTTTGGAGAAAGCAGGAACACCAAAACAAGGTGTTAATAAAGGACAGAAGAAACTTACAGATGCTGAATATGACTGGAAGAAGCGCAATGACATTTGTTTTAAATGCGACGAGAAGTGGTCAAAAACTCACATTTGTAAGAATAAGGAATTACAGCTTATGATGGTGATACAGGGTGGAGAGATAGAACTGATTGAAGATGAAATTATAGACACATTTGAAGATGAGAACGGTAATGTGAATGAGCTGATGGAGTTGTTTTTGTATTCATTTTTGGGGTGGTCTTCTCCACAAACAACAAAAATGTGGCGACAACTTTACCAGAAACTCTATCAGCAGCTGAGGAGATAGTATTGTTGCCTGAACGCATTGTTGATTCCCGGTATGACAGTGTTAAGATTTAGATATTCAAAGAGAGCTTGAACAATGATTCTGTAAAGTAAATGAGAAGATCTTATAGCTTTGAATGTATATTGTTGATTACAAACTCATGACGCTTGCAATCAAACAATCGATCTCATCACGATCGCATCAGGACTCATCTCGTCACTGACTCAACAAATCAAAGCATGAAAATATCTCAAATGAAACCCATTCTTATTTATAGTCTAATATCTCCAGGATGAGTCCACGTCACTCCATTAGCAAAGCCTCTAACTCAGAATGAGTCTTTGCTTCCCTTTGATCAACTCCTTTTGACGTACCCTCATCTCCCGCCAATTTCTTCTTAAAACTTCTCCTCACATAATTCTGATGATACTTATCAATACTCCCTCCTTTGAAACCAAGCTTGTCCTCAAGCTTAAAATATGTATATTGCTGGACAAACACTTTGTAAGGAAGCCAAGTATCTTCATGAGAGGGACGGCCAAACCAGTGAACCAACAACTCCGCACGGCCCTCAACGTCAAAACGTTGAGCCAACACTTCCTCTGGTTCTGGCAGAACAGCCGTATCAGCAACATCAACTGGAGGTAAGTGCTGAACTACGACCCCTTGACCCACTGCCTCTTTGAGCTGAGAGACATGAAACACCGGATGAATCCGTGATGATAGAGGAAGTTTCAACTTATACGCAGCCTTACCAACTCGAGCAAACACTTCAAACGGCCCAAAATATTTAGCTGCCAGTTTCTGACAAACACGCTTAGCCACAGTCTGTTGACGATACGGTCGGAGCTTGAGATACACCAACTGACTCACCGCAAACTCCACATCACGGCGATGTTTATCTGCAGCTCTCTTCATAATCTCCTGAGCACGCAAAAGATTAGCTCTGATCTGACTCAGCATCAAGTCCCTTTCCTTCAAAGACCTTTCCAACTCAAAGTTTGTTGTTGAACCCGGTTCAAAACGTATGATACTAGGAGGCTCCCGTCCATACAATACATGAAAAGGAGATGTTTTCAACGAGGTATGGAAAGAAGTATTGTACCATAACTCCGCCCAATTCATAAAACGATGCCAAGTGCGTGGATGATCAGAAGCAAAACACCGCATATAAGTTTCTAAACATCGGTTCAAAACCTCCGTTTGACCATCCGTTTGAGGATGAAAAGCTGTACTATACTTCAAAGATGTACCAGCCAAGCGAAATATATCCTTCCAAAATGCACTGAGAAAAATAGTGTCTCTGTCAGAAATAATGCTTTGAGGAAAACCATGAAGACGCACCACTTCATTGATAAAACCGTTAGCTACATCCACAGTAGAGAATGGATGTTTGAGGCTGATAAAATGCGCGTATTTACTCAAACGATCCACTACCACCAACACAACATTGAATCCTTGAGAAGTAGGCAATCCCTCAATAAAGTCCATAGTAATATCATCCCAAACTTGATGAGGAATAGGTAAGGGATTAAGCAGACCAGCTGGAGCAAGAGTGGAATACTTATGGGTCTGGCAAATGGAACACTCAGCAACAAACTTCTGAATTGTCTTCGCAATACCTTCCCAATAAAAAATATGTTGAACCCGCTTCAGCGTCTTTAAAACACCAGAATGACCACCCATTTTACTGCTATGGTATTCATCCAAGATCAGAGGAATGAACTTTGATGTCTTTGGAATCAACAGACGTCGCTTATACCATAACCTACCATCAATGATCTGATAATGTGGATTCTGCAATGATCCTTCTCGCACCCGTGATAATAAAGCTTGGACTGAAGCATCTTGATCAATCTCTGCCAATACTTCTTGGATTTGTAACACTGTCGGAATCGTTAGTGCCAACAGCTAAATACTAACAGAAGTTGTAGATACCAACAAAGAAGACATCTCCATACTACGGGATAAGCCATCAGCAGCTTTATTTTCACACCCTGGCTTGTAAAAGATCTCAAAATCATACCCCAACAGCCTTGTCAACCATCGTTGATATTCCATATTCACCTCTTTTTGTTCCAACAGAAACTTAAGACTGCGCTGATCCGTGTGTACAACAAATCTCCTACCGAGTAGATAGTGTTTCCACTTCTGAACTGCCATAACCACAGCCATGAGTTCCCGTTCATAAGCCGGCTTCAATTGCTCCCTCGGAGTTAAGGCATAGCTAAAGAAAGCAATGGGATTCTTCTCTTGCATCAACACTGCCCCTAAACCAAAACCCGAGGCATCAGATTCAACCATAAACTGATTATTAAAGTCTGGAAGAGCCAACACTGGAGCATGAATCATCGCTTCCTTTAACTGCTCAAACGCCTGCTGTGCTGTCCCAGACCACAGAAATTGGTCTTTCTTCAACAGAGAGGTCAGTGGTTTAGCAATAGAACCATAGTCACGAACAAAACGACGGTAAAACCCGGTCAATCCTAAAAACCCACGGAGTTGTTTCACTGTTTTAGGAACCGGCCATTGCCTCATTGCTTCAGTCTTAGTGCCATTGGTTTCTACCCCAGCTACGGAGATAAAATGGCCGAGATATTCAACTTGCGACACCCCAAACGTACGCTTCTTTCGATTGGCCAGAAGCTGATTATCAGCTAATACTTTCATGACAGCACGTAGATGAACTTCATGTAACTCCACCATTTTTCTCTATATTAAAATGTCGTCAAAAAAGACCAAAACGAAATCCAGAAGAAATGGTTTGAACAGACGGTTCATAAGGGCTTGAAAAGTTGCTGGAGCATTGGTTAAGTCGAAAGGCATAACCAGAAACTCATAATGACCTTCCAACGTACGAAAAGCAGTCTTCTCAATGTCACCTTCCACCATACGAATCTGGTGATAACCAGAGCGTAAATCTATATTGGAAAACACTGATGCACCATGGAGTTCATCCAAGAGTTGATCAATAACAGGGATGGGAAACTTATTTGGAACTGTAACACGATTGAGTGCCCTGTAATCAACACAGAACATGTAGCTATTATCCTTCTTCTTTACTAATAACACAGGACTTGAGAAGGGGTTGTTACTAGGGCGAATGATTCATGCGACCAACATATCAGACACCATCTTCTCCATGACCAGCTTGGTCGAATGTGGATATCTGTATGGTCTCACAGAAACAGTTGAGACGCCTGGTAACAAGGATATGGAATGTTCTGTCCCTCGTATAGGCGGTAAGCCTTGAGGTAGACCAAACACATCCTCAAAATCCAGAAACACTTGTGCCAGATTGGGTGTTAACTCTGGTAAGGTTGATGCCCCTTCAAGACTAGCAACAAGCACTTCCCTGCCTTGTATACTAGGCCCAAAGGTTGGTAACAATGACTTGAACAGGAGACGAGAACTATGTAAACTATGATCACCATACAAGGTAACTCGCTCTCCTTTATGGACAAATGAGAACTCTTGATTCCTCCAATCAACCTCACATTTGCCCAATGTTTCAAGCCATTGTATCCCAAGAATAACATCCACCGCTCCCAGTTCTAAGGAAATGAAGTCCGATGTAAAACTGGTTTGATTGAGATGGAAAGTGACAGAACGGCAGACACCCAAACCATTCACTGTCACTCCATTTCCCAATAAAACATCCAGGCTACTATCTGCAAAAACTCTCAAATGCAGCCTCTTCACAATCTCAGGTGATATGAAATTGTGGGATGCTCCAGAATCGAGCAGGACTTTCACTTCCACATCTCCAATGCGACCATACAACTTTGTGGTTTTAGGTGAATGTACACCCAGGAACGCATTGAAAGATAACGTACGAAACTCCAATAATGATGGAGATGAACTACTAGGATTATCTTCCAACTCCTCTTCATAGATTTCCATCTCCAAGCCATTAATGACAGTCATGATACATAATTCTTTCTTCGGACAGATTCTCTCATGTGCTCGTGACCACTTATCCCCACACTTAAAGCAAATACCATCACGCCTCATTGCATCTAACTCTGCATCAGAGTACTTCTGTCGAGGACGAGGACCAGCACGGTTAGGAGGTATGTTCTCTTTATTCTGAGTTGAGTCCAGTAACACTCCTTTATTTTTATCCAACGCTGAACGAGAAGAAGCATAGTAAGTTGAACCTTTATTGCCTGTTGATGTGTATTCCTTAGATGGTAGTGTAGTAGCAACCTTAGAAGCATCACCCATCACTTTACAGAAAGCACTAGATTCCATCCTCAATACCGCAGCAATAAAATTAGGCAAACCTTCTAGATCTTTCATACGGATGACTTCCTTCATCTCCTTAGACAACCCATTATAAAAGACCTGTTCCAGATGTTTATTTTCAACGCCCAACACTTGAGAAGAAAGGTGTTCAAATTCAGAAACATATTCAGCTACTGTTCCTGTTTGTTGAATGCAAAATAACCGAGTGGCTGGTTCATCATCTATTGACTCCGAGAACCTCAACATCAAATGTTGCTTGAAATCAGTCCAACTATGAAATCCTCCCCTACCAACAACCCACGCAAACCACTTTTTGACCATACCTTGTAAGCAGAGAGGAACCAAATCCAGCTTAGCTTCATCCGTATAGCGACCTAAGTTGAAGAAATTGCTCAATATCTACTAACCAGTCATGTGTCTGAGTACCATCGCAATATGGCATTTCAATTTTTTTGCGCATACTGTCACGATTGGCCAGATTCAAATCATTAAACCGAGAACCAAACAGATGAGGATTCCGATTTTGTTCCGATTGATGAGGTACCTGAAACTGATGAGGCGACGATTCCTGAAACTGATGTTGATTAGACGATTCCGATTGTTCAACCGGTTGTTTACCCATAAATTTCATCATCGCTTGCATCGTCGCATTCAATGTAGACATCGTTTCTTCCATCGACGACATCCGAGTTTCGACTGAAGCTAACCCCGTCGTCGTCGCCGTATTTGCCTCCTTCAAACGGTGGTACGTTCCCATCAAAAACAACAAATCCCTCTTCGATTTCACATCCATACGATCGTAATCTTCTGAATAACCGGAATGCACCGGCGATCCACTCCGAGACATCGCTTCGTATCCGAACTTTTCACCGCACCAACGTTAAGATTTAGATAATCAAAGAGAGCTTGAACAATGATTCTGTAAAGTAAATGAGAAGATCTTATAGCTTTGAATGTATATTGTTGATTACAAACTCATGACGCTTGCAATCAAACAATCGATCTCATCACGATCGCATCAGGACTCATCTCGTCACTGACTCAACAAATCAAAGCATGAAAATATCTCAAATGAAACCCATTCTTATTTATAGTCTAATATCTCCAGGATGAGTCCACGTCACTCCATTAGCAAAGCCTCTAACTCAGAATGAGTCTTTGCTTCCCTTTGATCAACTCCTTTTGATGTACCCTCATCTCCCGCCAATTTCTTCTTAAACCTTCTCCTCACATAAGTCTGATGATATTTATCAGACAGTGCTGGCCATTTGGAGATTCTGATCCAACGGAAGGGTTTGCCAAGTCTGGAAAATAGTTGGATGCAGGTGCAAGAGTTTCACCAGAAGTTTCCTTCCTTTGAGATTGAGGGCAAGCTCGGTCTTACCGAAGGGGGTATTGATAAGCCTTGGCGTGCTTATTTTCGTAAGAAGAGAAGAGATGTTGAGAAGAAGAGCACGGATGAGCTGGCAGATCTGGTTGTTAGTGAAGATGAGAATGCACAAACTAACGCGGGAGACGGTTAGAGTCTGAGAGTTGTAATAGGAGCTTTATAAGCTTAGTAGTAGCGATTTGAGAGGCGCTGACTGTTTCTGGGTTTTACTCTCTAGGGTCCCAAGAATTCATCTTCTCGATATTGGCTCAACATCGGGTTTGTCGACTTGAGATTGATTCTGGTTTGATAAAGCAATACAATCTCTTTCATTTTTCTATCAATATCATTCAAGATACCAAACAGTTCAGTTGGGTAATTCTTCGTGTTTATGGCTTGGATCAGATTAAGAGAGTCAAAGGACATCATTATCGTGTTTCGTTGCAGTTTCTTAGCTTGTTTCAAGACTTCATATATGGCATGCGCTTCTGCCATAAGAGGCGATGAAGCATGGTTTTTCGTTTTTAAGTTGCATTGATATGTGCACCTCCTTGTTCTTCAAAGTGCCATCCTAATCCTGCTACTTTCCTTTCTTTACTCCAGGCCGCATCCGTAAAGCCTAGTGTGTTTACCTGGTTCTCAGTTTCCCTGTTTCTAGCTTTAATTATCTTCTCTGTTTTACCTTTCTTCTTCTTTTGTACCAGATTCCATTCCCTACAATCGATTATTGCTTACACTGTTTGGAGATAAACAGTTCAAAATCTTATCGGTTGTAATAATTGATAGAATGTGTTAAGTTTATGACTTTTGTAAATGTTAAACAAAAATATAATGTACGAACAGCTCTATAAAACATATCAACGGAGAGAACCATATCTTCTAGATCATCACTATAAGATGGTTTTAAAGGCACACAAGCACATTCTCCACCACATTCACCAATCCCATTTTGTTTTTGTTCAAATTCATGATTTTCAGAAGGGGGAGATTGGAAAAAAAAATGTTAGATAATTGGTAAATTAATGTATTCCCATAGTTCTTAAAACCAACATTAACGTTGTGTTAAAGCTATCTTGGTTTTCTTCCTTTCCAGATATAATCTTATGGGTACTTATAAAATTTTCAACCATTCATCTTCTTTGAGCAACAGTTCATATAAAGATGTTTATCGTGAAACCACATTGTATATAGCTTGACAACAGTCACTCAAATCCAGACCGATTTATTTGGATCATAAACCACAATATACTATACTCTGTAAAGTTGAAATTTGAAAGAACGTTTGAAAAACATGATGGCTTTCTTTTCACATTTAAGTTTGTGGTTTCTTTAACCACTATAAAAGATATGTCATGTGGTCCAACGGAAACTGCATCTTTAAAGATGTATGGGGAACCAATATACGATTATCTGTCAAAATCCTGCCAGGAAATAAGGTAATATATATCTACTTCAGGATAAGAACGTAGAAATCCGTTCACTGTTGCCGCCGAGAGAAAATGTATAAATACAACTAAATTCATCTGAAAATTTGGAATTCATAAATATTAAAATGAAAATAACCAAGATAGTTTGATATCTGAAAAACAACCAATCGAAGTTACCATTATTCAGACTAGGTATAGGCCCGCGCTACGCAGCGAATTTTTTTAAATATTTTTTTTGAAGATTTTTTAAAAATATTGTTGGTTTATAATATTTTTGTTTTATAGTTAAAGTGTGATATTATAATTTATGCTAATTAAAAATAAATTACTTTAAATTTGCTAGTTAAGAGATTTGGTTTAGTAGAGACACGAAGAGATTAAAATAATATTTAATACCATGTTTTTATTTATTAACAAATAGAAGAAAAGTCACATCCAAATATATGTATTTTGATTTATTCGGTTTTTTCACTTTTGCTTCTCTTTGTGCTTCACTTTCTCAATCTATGTTATTAGTCGAATTCCATTTAGTTTTCTTTTTCTACATTTTTTACGTCTGATTAGTTTTAGAAATTTACAATATGATGTTTATAATAACGAAAATATTGTATCTTAGAAACATTAAAAACAAATTAAATCTATATTGTCTACTATATTTTATTATTTTAATATAAAATAGAAAAATCTCAATTTAATGTATTTTCTCATTTATTTGGTTGTTTCGTTCTTTCTTCTTCCATGTGTTCCATTTCTCCCCATTGGTTGTCCTTTTGGTTTTTCTGTTAATGACAATTAACTTGAAAATGCTGGATGGTTATCAAATGTCTCGAATTGTTCATATCAAGCTTTAGTTAAATACTTAGACCTTTCATTTTTCTGTTTCTCGAGCAACTCTGCCCGGAATGCCCTGATGCACTTCACCGTTGCTAGAATAGTTTCCATTTTGTTCACCACTTTATCATTTCTCCAATTCTGGGTTCACAAGTAAAGAGTTATAAAACCGGACAAACTATGACAGACAAGTTACTAAGAAGATCTTATTGACTTCTATAACAAATGGGTACATATCATGATAGAAGCCTTTCTTTCAGACTCAAATGCATTCAGTGACTCCACTGTCTTTGATGTTGCTTTACTTAGTACAAAGAGAATCCATTGGCAGCTGAATGGCATTGTGTCAGGGCTTAGATCCAGTGGTGGGGAACAAGCATCTTCAAGCCTCATTATCGTGAATTTGAAAGCGTTCCATAGCTTATTACGCCATTGCCGGTAACCAACCACGCGGAGGATGTCCAAGTTTAATTTGTCAGACTACACAACAAGCAAGAGTAGAGCAATATTCTTAGGTTACAAGATCATAAATTGAAAGGGCATATAAGAGGTCGTGAGGCTGTGTGCAATGGATGGTACCTGAGCAGTGTAGGAGACGAGTGGAAACCGAAGAGCGTCAGCACCACATTCAGAAATACCATTTGGAAAGTCCAAGACTCATTTCATTGTTTCGGGCACCTCTGTACGAAACAGTAAGGTAATAAGAACTAAAAGACATTTACAAGCAACCATCCTCCGTATAACAATATCTTCTCAAACGAAGAATCAATCAAGTTGCTATGATATGTTATGTGAAGTTTAATATTTTACCTTCCTCTTCAGAGCTTCAACAACTGCCTCACGGGCTGCAAAGCGTGGCATCCCTGCGAATTCAGACCCCCCATTTGCGTTGATTTTTCATCATCCGTTAATATGTTTATAAATTAAAGTTCGTGACACTTTCCGACAGCAAAATCATTGGGGTCATGGGCAGGAGTAATCTCAAAAAGAAGAACAATAAATCTCTGAGGCAAGAAAATCAACTAATAGGGGCAGAAAATAGCATCCAAAAATATATAAGGGAGAGCATGTACCTTAACACAACCAGTGCCAAAGTCTGGAACAACAATTTCTACATCACAAATAATTGGTAACATCCGTCCATTAAATGGGTACACATCAATTTCCCATGAAGATGCTTGTATCTTTTGTGTGTCATCAGGATGAATAACAATGGCAGTATCTCCAATCATTGTTTCCACCCTTGTAGTGGCAACGGAAACCTCGCTCAAGCCTCCCTCCAGAGGCTAAGAAAACGAAGTAATAAGACCAAATTCTACTTCCTTCTCAAAGCCAGGAACTGGTGGTAGCCTTTTTTCTTTGATATCGATATTCACAACCTACATATATGGACAACATCTACGTCTACCAGATATTTTACTTGTTCAAACTTTAACAACTCTGTATATTGTAACTAAACAAACACGCAATTGTGAAATCATTCAACCAGAAAAGGTGAGCCTTAATGATGTGTATGTAGAGTTCTTATACGACTATTAGTTTATATCTAAGCAACATACAGCCTAAGAATACAGAGCGGATGCAAATTTTGATAGGCTGATAAGATTTTTCTACATACTATCAATCCAAGTAGTTAAATGTTGATATATAGTAGTAGCACTTAATTTAGCCAAATGTTGAAGTTTTAGATAAGAAAAAAGCTTGACAAGTGGCATGTAGAAGAGCTCAAGTTCATGGTCCAGAAACTCAGACAGTCAAGAAACATTGAGAACATAAAGCCACCATTTAGACAAACCTCTTTTTTTCTGTGAAGACTGGCATTATAACCAGACATTCTCTTCCAACGAATAATCGTATTCTGCATCATAAAATTTCATGCCGCTGATCATCAGGAGGAACAATAGACAGAGCAATAGCACCATGTTTAGTGAAAATGAACCTCAACGGCAGATGTTAGGGCATGGTCAATATGCAAGACTCCAGTCACATTTGGAGGAGGAAGAACCTGCAGAATCAATTACAGGATAAAAAACCCTTACAAAAATTCAGTATAATACAGACAAGTTCTGATCGAGAATGAACACGAACTCAATAATCAAATAAGGCCTTTCAATAACAAACAGTGGCTTGGAACTCTTATCATCTGCCTTGAAAAAAGTCAGATTTCTCCCACTAAGCATACCATCTGACACAATCAACGTATAACACATAGATTATCTAGAGGAGTTTTGTGGGATGAATGAACACCACGCTCATTGCTCTAAACACTTACGATTTCTCTACGGCAACATGACTGTATTGTCTAGCCATCAGTGAAGAGAGCTTTTTCTTCTCACCAAGAGGGGTTTCAGGGTCTACAAGCCGGATCTTTCCCTTCCCCTCTTCGCTCATCCCTGAGCAACGACGCATCCCCAGCCATCGCATTCATCTTGTACCACAAGAGTATACGCTTCCGTGCCATCTCACACGCTTCCTCATCCGTCATTACACCCCAAACACCGTCACTCGCCAGTATCAGACAGTCATCTTCTTTAACTCTTCTCACAACCGTTACTTCCGGATCAGGAATGATCGATGGTTTCAAGTATCTATCGCCTGTCGTACAATATATCTATATTTTGTAAGAAAACAGTTTCTATTTAGATTCTTAAGTTAGTAATCGATGAAAGCTTACCAATGGATCTTGGCATGGTGAGAACACCAAAAACACGAGCTCCGTTCCACCGGATCACTTTCCCTCCGGCGACTTCAATCCACGCCGCTTCATCTTCTCGATCCGGCTACACACATACAGTAGAAGTGGAATCATAAAGCTGTCAATTCAACATCTTGATAACACACTGAGGATCAAAAACTTATCACAACCAATCTAACCAAAGATCCAAACTGTTATGCCGGAAAATAGCTTCAGGTAATACTGTCCAATACATGTAGGGAGAGCTATATGAGCCTGTATATGCTTACTTTGTGGTCAGTCGACAAAGGGATCGCTGTTTTCCGTGGCGAAGAACGGCTCTGGAGTCGCCGCAGTTTGCGACGAAGATATGAGTCGGGAATACGATTGCGACCACCGCGTTGACCAAACCGTCTCCGGTGCGTCTGACTCGATCTCTGAGTCAACTCGAAGCAACGAGTTGAACAATGCCCTCTTCCACCCCTCCTGACACGTGTCGCCGTCGCAGAGCATCGACTTTCCTTCGCTATCTCCACCGCTAAATCCAAATGCATCCTCTCTCTGCAATAGTTCACTACCTACCCAACACAACTCAAAGATCACATTCAAAACTCCGAGCTTTTTGTAATATCGGATCAAATCGGAATTTACAGAGGAGATGAATTGATTTTTATCACCTCAGAACCGCCATGGCCGTCGTATACACCAAAAAAAATGAGCGATTGATTGAGGATTAAAACGACCGTTAAATCAACGAATTAGTCGAAGATTGAAGGAATATGGGTATCGTGGAGACAACATCTTCCATCTCCGGTCTTCTTCCACAGATCAAAGTCATACCGTACAAAAGCACACTCTTGAACGTGAACAGACTCCTGCTCTCTGTTCTGCTGATCATCTTCTTCTCGTGTGAGCCGTTGATCTCTTCTCCGACGGCAATATCAGCGACTATGTCTGATGATGCTGATGATTCCTTCTTCATGTTTGAATTGGGGAATTGATCCGAGAGGACAAAACTATCATAGATTCAGCTCCATGAGACCCAGAAACAGAACACGAAGTCTCCGGCAAGGAAACCCTCGAATTGCCGTTCTCGGAATCTCGAGTTGAGTATTGGCCGTTGCAGTAACCTTTACCCAACATGATCCCTGCGAGCTCCATCTGGGTTTCGGGGAAAGGCATAGCAACCGCCGGAGATACTTCCTCCATTGTTTTGCGTCTAGGGTGGAGTTAAATCATTCCCAACTCGATTCCCACAACCTTCTCGTTGACCACACTCGCAGAGGACCTTCGCCGAGAAAGTTATCTCTTGGAAGATGAAAAGCTAATTCAAGAGGAATCTAAGACCTTCATAAAGCATCGATCTATATATTTTTGTGATAAATAAGGTGGGATAGGAGGAGTCAAATTTTTGGTTAAGAAGATGATTAGACAAATAGCTGGATTCTTACGTGTAGTAAGGTTATATTATGATTGGGCTTGAAACATTTTTCATTAAATGAGGTGTCATCCTCTCCTGCTTTTCGGATGCTGATGTGTCAAGCTGCTGGAGAGACATCCTTCTTTTATATATATAATTCAACTTAATATGAGAGTATCAACACACTACAAGTTATAACCATAATTCATGTGCAGTGCTGTCTATGTTTCGTAAAGAACTAAATATCAAACTTGTCTCAGGGTATTTAATGTGGTACGCTGCACGAATACCATTCAAGCGACATACATTCTCGATGCCCCCTCAAAGAGGTCATAGGCGTCCAACACCTCCACCTCTCCCTCCACCACCACCACCACCATGTGGCCACCATCGCACTTTCTAGGTGATACATTTTGAACCTGCAAAGAGTAGCCAGTTGATAGCATCCCAACAAACAAGATTATTATAACCTGTCATACAATTACGGAGACGCCTTCAGCAAACTGAAACGATATATAAATAGTTATATATAAAATCCAACAGTTTACCTATGCAAAGGTGTGAAAGTTCTGACTCCGAATCCAAAGTATCAAAAACCTTTTGGATTGTTCTAGATGTGAGTAAACAATGTTCCTCACTAAAGCTGTAAATTGCTAAGAAAGAAAAGGGGACAATAAACATAAATGCGCCATGAGAACAAAAGATACCACCAAACCAGTTAAACTATAGATAATAGTCAGATTCAAAACAGCAAAGTAACCATACACGTGGCTATTTTTAAAGATTGTTGAGAAGTATGACCCACAAGTAGGGATGTTAATATGGGTAAACCCACCCCATTTAGACCCAACCCATTTAGACCCTAACCCATTTAAACCCCAAACCTTTAAGACCCATTTACTTTAAAGGTCTAATAGGGTTACCCATTTAGACCCATTTAGTTTTACACTTACCCATTTAAACCCAATTAGATATGAATTTTTTTTTTATTTTAATATAGGCATTAAGTCATTAACAACTAAAATCTGATTTTTTATTTTGTTTAATTAATTATATTTTAACATTAATAATTGATTTTTCCCGCCAAAAACGCGGAATTGATTTTTCCCGCAAAAAACGCGGAATTGTGTTTTCCCGCCAAAAACGAGGAATTACGTTTTCTCGCCAAAAACGTGGAATTGATTTTTCCCGCCAAAAACGCGGAATTGATTTTTCCCGCCAAAAACGAGGAGTTACGTTTTCCCGCCAAAATGCGGAATTGCGTTTTCCCGCCAAAAACGCGGAATTGCGTTTTCCCGCCAAAAACGCGGAATTGCGTTTTCCGCCAAAAACGCGGAATTACGTTTTCCCGCCAAAAACGCGGAATTGCGTTTTCCCGCCAAAAACGCGGAATTGCGTTTTCCCGCCAAAAACGAGGAATTGTGTTTTCCCGCCAAAAATGTGGAATTGAGTTTTCCCACCAAAAATGTGATTCCGCGTTTTCCCATCAAAATCGTGATTCCGCATTTTTCCGCCAAATCGCGATTCCACGTTTTCTCTCAAATTTTCGTCGTAAAGCGATTCTGCGTTTTCTGGTCGAAAACTAGGGTTGGGCATTTTATTTGAACCCGAACCCGAACCCGATCCGATTTATAAAAATACCCGAACGGGTTCTCTAGCCCTAAACCCGAAAACCCGAAAATTTGATCCGAACCCGAACGGGTACCTTAACAGTTTGGGTACCTGAACGTCCAGGCCTATCAAAAATGCTATTTAGCGTTTTTCCGTAAAAACGCAATTCTATTTTTTTCTTTCAAAAACGTAATTCTGTGTTTTCCCGTCAAAAATGTAATTTCACATTCCGTCAAAAACGTGATTCCGCTTTTTTCGTCAAAATTATGATTTTTCCACAAAGTGAAATTAACCTTTTCTAATTATTTGTTTTTTAGTTAAGCTAATAAAGTTTTTTCTATTTTAAATAATTTACAAATTAATTTTTGATAATGTTACAAAATATAAATGGGTTAATAGGGTCCCCATTTATTTAATATGAAAACTCTATTAGTAAATGGGTCTAAATGGGTTACCCCATTTAAACCCACCAAAAAATATATGATAAATGGGTTTAAATGGACATTTATTTTAACACATACCCATTAAAACCCCATTTATCAAAAGCCCATATTAACATCCCTACCCACAAGCATCTGTAATTAGATTCCTGGACACGTTGAGAACTTCCAACCTTGTGAACAGGACATAACCTTCACATATATGATAAAGAGAAGTATATTAAACAATATTAAAGTAAATATGTGAAACTTCTAGCTTTAGGCCTAATAGTGTACCTGAAAGAAAGAAATTAGACCGAATCGCTTGCAGTACAAATCCAAAGTGCACCACCATACATCTGGCTCGATGAGGCAAAATTTTGTTTCAGTTTCTCCATTGTTCCATTCCATAACAACCAATAAGAAGATGGAAAATAAGTACTTTGGAATTTCCTCGAAAGAGGGAGGTCGTAGGACCACTCTATGTCTTCTTTAAGGTGAATAAAAAAAATATCACTTACTTCTAGTCCCTCTTGCTGCTAGAGGTGTCCTCAACTTCTTGCAGCTCAATTCCATCTATCGACCTCTTTGAAGTAAAGCTCTTTAATTTACTTCGTGATAATTGTAGAGATTTGGATCTCACTTCTGTTTGTTTGTTTGAGCAAGAAAGTAAAAAGAACACAGAGATTTAACGAGTTCAGATCACGATATGTGATCCTACGTCTCGGCCTGGAGCTTTCCAGTAATCCACTATCACCACAGATTACAAGCTTAAGAGTTTCTCTCAATCTCTCTAAATACGGCTTACCCTAATCCCACACATGCTTAGCTTTATATACTAAGTCTATTACAAGGATAAGTAGTTTAAACTAAACCTTAGCCCAATAGAAACAAGCCCGTTCCTAAATGACATACCCTATCGCGGGCTAAGTCATAACTAATGTTTTCATCACCAAAGCCCAACAAATCTCCACCTTGATGACAATCACTTCCAAGTATGACTCCTTTATCCTTGCAAACATGTGTAGCTCCAGACAGTTCCAGCACCTTAGTGCTCTTCTAGACCGAGAAAGCTTAAAGCCTTCTCAAACTTCTCCATAGGAAGAACCTTCGTCAACATATCAGCCGGATTCCTTTCAGTCGGGATCTTCGACAGCTTCACTTCACCTGAAGCAACTATATCCCTGATGAAATGCAACCTCCTTTTGATGTGCTTTGTTCGCTCATGATGGACATTGTTCTTGGCTAAACTCAAGGCACTCTGAGAATCACACCAGATCTCCACCGAGTCTTGTTTGAAACCGAACTCCTTAGCCAAAACCCTTAGCCAAATCGCCTCTTTCACAGATTCTACCAATGCCATATATTCTGCCTCAGTTGTAGACAACGCAACAACATGCTGAAGACTCGACTTCCAACTAATGACGCTTCCACCAGCCGTGAAAACATAACCAGTAATCGATCTGCTTCTGTCCAGATCCGATGAAAAATCTGAATCACAAAAGCCTTCTACCTTGAACTCCTTGTTCTTCCTGAACACAATCTTCAAATCCTGAGTACCCTTCAAATACCTTAGTACCCACTTCACTGCATCCCAGTGTACCATGCCCAGCTTACTCATAAACCTGCTGACTAAGCCAACTGCATAAGCCAGATCACATCTCGTTCCCAACATCGCATACATAATGCTTCCAATAGCATTAGAGTATGGAATGTTCTCCATAATTGTCTCAGCTTCATCATCCTTGATTGCAGACAGCTTGAACTATGATCCAATAGGCGTCGAAACTGATCTAGCTTCATCCATATTGAACACCTGAAGAATCTTCTTGACGTAACCAGATTGAGACAAGGTGAGAACTCCACCTTCACGATCTCTCTCAATATCCATCCCAAGAATTCTTCTCGTTGCACCCAGATCCTACATCTCGAACCTACTACTCAACAAGTCTTTCACAACTTGTATCTCCTTCATATCCTTTGATGCAACTAGCATATCATCAACATACAAGAGTAGGTATATGAAACCCTTACCTTTACTCTCCTTATGTAGACACAGTGATCATATTCACTTCTCTTGAATCCATGACTCACCACAAATTGATCAAAGCACTTGTTCCACTGTCTTGGAGCTTGCTTAAGTCCATACAGTGCTTTCTCCAACAAGCATACATAGTCCTCTTTTCCCTTAACCACAAAACCCTCTGGCTGCTCCATATAGATCTCCTCTTCAATCAAACCCTGAAGAAATGCAGTCTTAACATCAAGCTGCTCCAATTCCAGATCTAAACTTGCTGTAATTGACAGAAGAAACCTGATTGAGACATGCTTCACTACAGGTGAGAACACATCCTGATAATCAATACCCTCTCTCTGAGAGTATCCTTTGGATACCAACCTAGCCTTGTATCTCGGTTCTTCCATCCCTGGTATACCTGGCTTCAACTTGTATACCCACTAGCAACCAATTACTTTTCTTCCTTGAGGCCTTTTGACTAACCTCCAGGTCTTGTTCTTCTCCAGAGAACTCATTTCTTCATCCATACCTCCATTCCAGAAAGTTTTATCCCTACTTTCAATTGCTTCCTGATAATATCTTGGTTCTTCAGAACTCATCTCAACAGCAGCTATCAAGGCAAAACTCGCCAAATCATAGTCTTTTAAATGCGCAGGAAGCTTTGACTCTCTTCTCATCCGATCTCGAGACAATATGTAATCATCCTGAGGTATATCATCTGAAACTTGACCTCCCACAACTCCACCTGAAGACGAACCTTCTCCTTGGCCTTCAAAATCCGGAATTGCTGTCTCAGACTCTGTCTGTTGATCGACAGTCGCATTTTGTCGATCGACATGGGGTATGTGTCGATCGATGCACTCATCGATCTCGTGTCGATCGACATCCGCCAGTGTGTCGATCGATGCTCCACCTGCAGTCGAATCCTGCAGCTTTGTTTCTGACGCCGAAACACTCTTTTTCAGATCCTTGTAGACTCTTTCTTCTACAAACACCACATTCCTGCTAATCACACATCTTTCATAGCTAATGAAAACTCCTTTCATTGCTCTTGGTTTCAACTTCCCTTGATCTACATGTACATAGACCAATGAACCAAATCTTCTAAGATGCTTGTAACCAGGCTTTCTTCCCAACCATAGTTCTTCATGAATGTTGCCATCTAAAGCTGATGAGGGACTCCTGTTGATCTGATATACAGCTGTGCTAACCGCCTCAGCCCAGAACTCTTCACCCAAGCCACTCTCATCCAAGATACAACGCACTTTCTCCATGATAGTCCTATTCATGCGTTCAGCTACTCCATTTTGCTGTGGAGTATAAGCACACGTCTTGTGCCTCTCAATATCGTGTTGTCTGCAGAACCCATCAAACTCCTTGTTACAGAATTCCAACCCATTATCAGTTCTCAGACACTTCACCTTCTTGCTAATCTGATTCTCAACTAGCTTCTTCCACTCACAAAACTTGGTGAAAGCTTCACTCTTTGCTGCTAAGAAGAACACCCACACTTTCCTAGTGTAATCATCAATGATAGACAGAAAATACTGTTTACCTGACAAGCTTGGAGTCACTGATGGAGACCCCCAAAGGTCTGCATGTGCATACTTCAATGCCTCTCCTGAATTGTGCTTTCCAATGTGAAAACTCAGCTTCTTATGCTTCCCCATCACACAACTTTCACAGAAATCCATGGCTCCAATCCTTCTTTTGTCAATGATGCCCCTTTTGACCAGAATCATCAAGTTCTTCATACTCATGTGTCCCAATCTTCTATGCCACAAAACTGTTTTGTCGTTGGCAACCTTCTTGGAGACAACACTGTTTGACTGTCCTACTACAGTCTCACCATCTAGCAGATACAGAGAACCAGTCAGGGAACCTTGAAGAGCTAACTTCCCGTTCTTGTAGAACCTTGTCTTCCCTTTCCCACCAGCATGATCAAATCCCAGCTTATCTAACGTACTTGTAGATATCAGATTCCTTTTCAGCTCGGGAATGTACCTAACATTAATCAATGTCTTCACCGTGCCACCATGTGCTTTGATGTTAATGGAACCTATTCCCTTAACCCCAACAGAATAGTCGTTCCCCAGTAGCACTTTTCCTGATGTAAGGACCTCAAACGTATCGAACCAGTCTCTCCTTGAGGTCATGTGATAAGAACATCCTGAATCAATCACGCACCTCTCTTGATGCCAGTTTTTAGAGACTGTTAAAGCATCGACACCAGCTGATTCATCAATTACCACTGCTGCATCATCGTTTTCATCATCGCCCATGCTCTTTTTCCTAGCATAACAATCAGCCTTCTTATGTCCTTCCTTCTTGCAGTACCAACAGGTCAATCTTGATCCTGACTTTGACCATGATCTGCTCTTATCTGATCTCTGTCCAGACTTCCTGAACTCTGATCTTCCACGAGCCAAATACGCATTTCCAAGCTTCTGAGAATTTGTTATACCCTTCTCTTTAAGCTCAATTTCCTTCGACTTTGCTACATTTATCACATCATCCATAGAGAGAGTGTCTCTACCATACTTCAATGTCTCCTTCAGAGAATCATAATGCGATGGCAAAGAACTCAGAAGAAGTATGGCTTGTACTTCATCTGTAACAGACACCTTCACACAACACAGATCTAATACAATCTTCAAGAAATCGTCGACATTCTGATCTATCGACTTTGACTCCACCATCTTGAATGTATAGAACTGATGTTGCAGATGAATCCGACTCGGCAGAGTCTTCGTATTGTATAGCCTTTCCAGAGCTATCCAAATCGCAGCTGCAGTCTTGCACTCCTCCAATTTTCGAAGGACATGATCCCCCAGATTGAGGATCAACACGTTCATCGCTTTCTCAGCTCGCTCCTCTTTCTTAGCCTCTTCTAGCTGAACCCTTTCTTCAAAGGCATCTTTAGACTCATCCTTCTTAATCGTCAGCTTTGACGGTGTTGGTGTTTCTGACAAATCATCCTTTAAACCAAGGATCGACAAGTGAGCTAACATCCTCTTCTTCCACATAGAGAAATCTCCCTGACCATCAAACGTAGCAATCTTCACCTTTGCTGACTTATCCATGATAGCCAAAAATAAACCAGTCACTGTCGCAGAGTGTCGATCGATTCAAACCGAGTGTCGATCGATGCTCAAACCGTGTGTCGATCGATGCAAATCATGTGTCGATCGACACGAAGCCCAGAAACCGTGAACAACCTTTGAACCCTAGCCGTCACCCACAACAATCTGAAACCGAATCTAAACCTCGTCGACTATTGTTCCTTAGTCGCGATTCAGAGAAGAAAACCTTACCGAATTAACTCTGCTCTTGCTCCCGAAGCTTCACACCTCGCTCTGATACCACTTTGTAGAGATTTGGATCTCACTTCTGTTTGTTTGTTTGAGCAAGAAAGTAAAAAGAACACATAGATTTAACGAGTTCAGATCACGATATGTGATCCTACGTCTCGGCCTGGAGCTTTCCAGTAATCCACTATCACCACAGATTACAAGCTTAAGAGTTTCTCTCAATCTCTCTAAATACGGCTTACCCTAATCCCACACATGCTTAGCTTTATATACTAAGTCTATTACAAGGATAAGTAGGTTAAACTAAACCTTAGCCCAATAGAAACAAGCCCGTTCCTAAATGATATACCCTGTCGCGGGCCAAGTCATAACTAATTATTTTCATCACCAAAGCCCAACAATAATCTTAGGTTATTTCCCTTTATAACAGAAGAGTCATAATTTCCCTAGCTTATTTCCATCTCCTATAAACCTATAAAGTTGATGGAAAAATAACAAAAGAAAATCCAAGCAAACAGAGTTACAAACCCTTTTAAAGTTCTGGTATTAAGAATTTCATGATCAACCATGGAAAAAAAAAAAAAGGTAAGAGATGGCTTAAGCGATCCAAAATTCTGTAGAAATCACAAATTAGTAGCTTATTAATCTAGAATCATTATTAAGGAAAGAGCAAGAATAGAATTGGAACTTTGTAATATATAATTGAGGATCAAGATGAACAATCACATCTAAAAGGGAAAATAAAATGTCGAAACTATAAAGAATTAGAAAGATAAGTTTTGTTACCTTCTACTATGTATGTTATTCCTGTAAGGGATTAGTATAAGGGTCTAATGTGCAAAACTTGTATAGTTAGGGAAGCCCTACTTTATGTCTACAATGTATAAATATTTGTAAACATTACATCGATATTTTTCAAGCCTTCAATCCTATATGGTATAGGAGCTTTCGATATCCCAAAACCCCTAAAAAAATTCGAATTCGATCTCGGCCGTCATACTCTCTCACGATGGCCATGCCACAAACCAACCAAACCTCCAACACTGAAATCATCAATGTCAACAACCAACCACTCTTCATCATCAACACCTCTAATGTCACAAAATGCACCACAACCAACTACCTCATGTGGAGTCTACAGATCCACGCCCTCATTGATGGTTACTATCTTACGGGATATCTCGATGGTTATGTCGTCATCCTAGCTGCAACGAACGTTGACAACTACACAACGGTTGTCAATCCAGCGTACTCCTTTTGGAAACGCCAACATAAACTGATATTTAGTGCCTTGCTTGGAGCAATATCCACCTCAATCCAACCGATTGTGTCTCGGGCAACAATGTTGGCTGAGATTTGGAGCATACTCGCAAATACGTATGCGAAACCCACTCATGGTCACATACGACAGCTTAAGGATAACCTCAAAGTCTGGGAAAAGGGGACCAAACCAATTGATGACTACTTTCAAGGGCTGGTTACTCGCTTCGATCAACTTGCTCTCCTCGGTAAGCCCCTTGACCATGAAGACCAAATTTAAGATGTTCTCGATGGCTTTCCTGAAGAGTACAAGCCGATTGTTGATCAAGTGGAAAGCGGGGATGCACCACCAACGATAGCTGAAGTCCATGAGCGCCTCATCAATTATGAATCGAAGTTGCTAGCGGAAGCTTCCACAGTCAACACACATGTCACTGCCAATGCACCCTTTACTCGCAACTACTCCTGCAACGACTCTTGTGGCAACAAATCTTCTCCTCGATCAAACCCGCAGTGGCAAGCATCCCGACCACAACAGCCCTACAACAACAAACCGTCCAAGCCATACATGGATCGCTGCCAAATCTGTAGCGTTCAAGGACATAGTGCGCGACGTTGCCCGCAGCTCCAGTCATCCCAACGTTACCAGTCTGCTCCGCAGCAAAGCCCATTTACTCCATGGCAACCACGTGCGAACGTTGCTGCAGTTTCACCCTATGAAGCTAACAATTGGCTTCTTGACAGTGGCGCTACCCACCACATCACCAATGATCTCTCCAACTTGGCTCTTCACAACCCATACACTGGCGGTGAAGATGTTCTCATTGATGATGGATCTCCTCTTATGATCTCTCACACTGGTTTCACATCCTTACCTTCTAATTTACGAGACCTTATGCTTCATAAAGTCTTATATGTGTGTGACATTCATAAGAACTTGATCTCAGTTTACAAATTATGTAATATTAATCAAGTGTCTGTTGAATTTTCCCGGCCTCGTTTCAGGTGAAGGACCTTCGCACGGGGATTCCTCTACTTCAAGGCAGAACCAAGAATGAGTTATATGAGTGGCCAATGTGTGGAACACAACCTCAGACTCTCTTTGCTTCCCCAAGTCCGAAAACATCTCTAGCATCATGGCATTCACGCCTCGGCCACCCATCACCTCCTCTTCTCAAAACCATTTTATCTCGTTTTTCTTTACCTGTTTCAGATTCTACTTCTAAACATTCTCTTTGTTCTCCCTGCAATATCGATAAAAGTCATAACCTTTCGTTTAATTAAACAACTCTCCATTCTGATCGTCCCTTACAATATCTTTTTAGCGATGTGTGGACTTCTCCGATCACGGGTCTAGACAACAATAAGTATTATGTTATGTTTGTTGATCTATTCACTCGTTATACATGGTTCTACCTTCTGAAACAGAAATCCCAAGTAAAGGAAATCTTCCAAAGCTTCAAACCAATTCTTGAAAACCACTTCCAAACCCGCATTGGCACTCTCTACTCCGATAATGGTGGTGAGTACGTAGCTCTTTGCAAATACTTACAAGAAAGTGGCATATCACACTGCACGACGCCACCACATACTCCGAAACATAATGGAATATCAGAACGGAAGCATCGCCACATTGTAGAAACTGGGCTTGCACTGCTCTCTACTGCGTCGATGCCGAAGCAATATTGGGTCTTTGCGTTCACGGCTGCGGTATATTTGATTAACAGGCTGCCAACATCAGTTCTTGGTAATCAATCTCCGTATGCAAAGCTGTTTGGTGCGACCCCGAACTATCAGAAACTTAGAGTTTTTGGCAGTCTCTGCTTCCATTGGTTGCGACCATACAACAAACACAAGCTAAAAGATAAATCCATACCAGGGTGTTTGTTAGATACTCTACTACGCAGAGTGTGTATCTATGCTTAGATGTTGCCACAAATAGAGTATATACGTCGCGCCATGTCGTCTTTGATGAGAATCGGTTCCCCCTCTCAAAGAACATCAAACAAGGATCACAAAGTATGACCACAGAGATGGCTGACTCACATACAGCTACGAATCTCCACCATGTTCGTGTTGGGAATGTCCTGAAATCTACCGTACTATCTCTAGAAAGTATGATAAGTGTCGAGATCAGACATAAGTCATAAATACTGGGTGATCATGATGACTTGCTAGAGTCCGCTCTTGATCTATAAGTTTAGGACTTATTACCAGTATTGTATGATCCCTAAGGGTCACACACCATAGCTAACGGGAAAGTTAACAAGGAATTAATACGGTAAGATGCAAGGCATTTACTGTATTTGTACAGAGAATTGGGCCAAACAAAATACAGGCTTTTGTCTGATTTGTGTCTTGGGCCCAAAATCCTAATAGGCCATTAGTTTAATAACTTGGGCCCATATAAGGAAAAGGAATGGCGCCTAGGGCAAAGGCAATACCCCATCTGCGATTTTGAGGCTGAGCCGTCCTCTCTCTCTCTGACAATTCCAGCTTGGTCTAGCAGCCTGATCCAATAGCTTGTAAGAGTGTGGATACCTAGGAGGAGCCGGTTTCTATCAGCTCTTGCAGATCTCTTCATTCCTTTGATCAATCCGCTGCAATCACAAGGTAATGAATCTGATCTGTTTATGATTCATCTGCAAATCACCTAGATCCTAGATGATTATGTGCTAGGATGTAACCTGACAATTACACCATGAATTCACATAATCCTTCAGTGGTATCAGAGCCTAGGTCGTTAGGTTTTTGCTGTTTGGATCATATTTAAGTTGTTTTAATGTTAAGAATCGAATTTGGCTTAAGAAATTTGATTAGAACTTGTAAAACAACCTAATATGAAATCGCTTGTATCATTGCTTGGAATGAATCGATTGTTTGATAATTAAGAAACGATCATATGGTTCGTAAAGACAAAATCGTTTTTTGTCTTGTGTATGAAAAGAAACGATTGTTGAATTGTCAATCATAAGCGATCGTTAATAATTGAATCGATATGTTGAATTGAATAACAATATCGTGTTTGTTGTTTAGTGAATGTGAATTACGATCGCACGATATCATTTAATTTGTTAATGGTTCAAGCGATTTGGTAAATTCAAAGAAAAATTGGACTTTAAGTATCACAAGTCAAAATCGAATTGGTGTATGTCATGATCGATTTGTTTTGTTTTATTAACGAGCATGAAACGATGATTGTTTAATTAATTATCACGGTCGTTTTGTCCTTTAGTGGTTTGGAATGGCTAGTTGACTTTGTTAATAATTAGGTTTGTTTTAAGTGATTGTATGATTCTGATCGTAAAGTGAATATCATTGAAAGTCAAAGTCGATTACTGAATAGGACAAAACGAATTGGAAAAGTCAAATCGATTGTTGAATCAAGTGAATCGATTGTTCAATTGAAAAATCGCATGTTGATTTTTTTTATGAAATAATTATAAAGATTGACTTGATAATTATGGTTTAAGCGGTTAACCCAAATCGCGGTTTGCTGGAAATTATTTAATACAATTGGTATTATTTAATTTCTGGTTAAACCGGATTTAAATTCAAAAATTGAATTTTAACCTAAACCGAAGGCTGGTCTAAGTTTGATTTGGTTGGACCAAATAATTTAGAGCTGGTCTGGTTTAGTAAATAACCAGTTGGATTTAGTAGTTAATTTGGTCTTGGACCAGAATTAATGAACCGACTCGGTTATGTCAAATTATTGGGCCAATTGGAATTATGTGGTCTTGGGCCAAGAATTGGGCCTATAATTTGTGACTCATCCAAAACTTTAATAAAACATTAAATTAGAAAGCTTCTAATATTAGAAGTTTCTAATTTTGGCATGTTAGGAAATTTTTGGAAATAGTAAGTTTCAAACTTAGAAAGTTTCTAAAAATAGTAGGTTTCCCTAAATAGAAAGTTTCCATATTTAGTAAGTTACCTGAAATGGAAAGTTTCCAAAATAGTAATCTTCTATTTTTGGGAGGAAATCTATTGAAACCTAAAATCCTCAAAAACAATATCAAGCTTGGATGTCTTGCCCAATCTTGTCAGCTACTTAACGCTTATTCAATTACAGATATGGCTTACAGTGTGAGGTGTCTGTTTTTGCGTAAGTAAAGTAGTATATAGTCACTAATTTCATTGGGAGTCCCATACTTTAGTGATTATTTGGCTGTAAGAGATTGGTTTCCTTGACTGGGCCATCGGGAGTCCCGGGCCTTGAGACATCTGGTGTATTGGGCCTTGGGCCCAATCCACAACCGAGAGTTATATGGATATAACTAGCTGTGTGCATGCTTACCAAGTAAAGCTAATTCCGGGTGACGGCCAGTGGCCCACTTTGGTTTTAGTTGAACATGGGTCTCGGAATCATTGCATTCTTATGAGGTTAAACAAAGAAATTTTGAATGCAATGCGAGTTTTCTTATAAGTTATTAAGATTACTCTTTTATGAACTAAATAACTAAAACTCTATTTATCTCTAAATTTCAGTTATGACTAGCACAAACAATCAAAACACTTTCTCGATCCGGTCTGTCCTTGAAATGGACAAACTGAACGGATCAAATTTCTTGACTTGGTCGCGGAACCTGAGGCTAGTCCTCAGGCAGGAGAGAAAGGACTATGTCCTTGAGAGAGCTCTCCCCGTGAGGATCGGGTTCAATGCCTCTCATGCAGTATATGATGCTTGGAATAAGCATTATAATGATGCGGTAGATGTGCGTGGTCTGATATTGGCTACCATGGACTCAGATTTGCTGAAGCAATATGAGAACATGGAGTCGCCAATATAGATGATCAGCAGCCTGAAATTGAAATTTCAGGAGCAGGTAAGAGTGGAGAGATACCAGTTGGTTAAGTCTCTCACTAGCTGCAAGCTACCAAATGATCATCCAGTAAGTCCTCATGTCAGTAAAATGATGGGTTACATTGATAACCTGAGGAAACTGGATTATCCAGTTAGCCAAGAATTGGCAACTGAGATCATTCTGCAGTCACTGCCGTCAAGCTATGATAAGTTCAAAAGGAACTATATCAAGAAAGGCTTAACGAAGACGCTGACTGAACTGCATGATATGCTCAAGACAGTTGAGCCAAACGTGAAGAGTAGCCTGTATAATCTCGTAATGGAGAAGGGTAGGTTTACTAAACCTAATGCTGACAAGGGTGAAGACAAAGTTGTCCAGATTTTGAATCATGGCAAGCGTGTGTCTTCTGAGCCCGAGTCAGATACCTCTTACGTTGGTAAGTGCTGCTACTGTAAAGAGACTGGGCATTGGAAGAGAGATTGCATTAAATTCATGGAAGATTATGAGGAGTTGAAGTTGATGTATGAGACTACTTCCTCAGGTATTCATGTTGTTACTTCAAGTTCTACCTTATAGGTATTGGATACTGGTTGTGGCACTGATATTTGTTATAATATGCAGAGCCTAAGCAACAGTAGAACGTTGAAGGAAGGACAAGTAAAACTGCATGTCTGGAAGGAGCTATGGATGCTGCCTCAGCCGTAGGGTTTTCACTTGTAGATGCCTTTGAGGCTTGGTTTTGTATTAAGTAATTGCTACAATGTACCTGCTTTAAGCAGAGTTGTCTTTCATTTTCTTGTAAGAATTTGAATGTTTTTCATTTTGATAAAAGACAAGTTTTGTTCTTTTGATCTCAATGAAATATTGATTGTAGCACCCTATTCAAGGAATGGGTTTTATATCTTAAACCAAAGAGTGCCTAAAAGTAACATAAATACCGAATTGGTTTAAATCTGATGAATTAAACCTGATTTTTCTTGGCGTAAATATTTTGGTCACATAGAGTAAGTCGGATTCAGAAACCCCATAGTTATGGACTTTTGGGCTCATTTGATTGGATATCTTATGAGATTTGAATTCTGCTTACTGGACCAAAAGACAAAGGGCCCATCTTAGCCGAGCTAGAGAAAGGCCCAAAGGCTTATTGGACCTTGAACATACTCATGTATGTGGCCCGATGAGCAGTAATGCCAGAGAAAAATTTCTTGTACTTCATTATATTTACTGATTACTTCAGTGAGTATGACTGTGTTCATTTGATGAGACACGAGTCGGAATTCTTTGAAATGGTCGAAAGAGTTCCAGAATGAGGTATAGAATCTGAGTGACAGAAGTATTGAGACTCTGGATTAGATCACGAGTGAGAATACTTAAGTCATTGATGGTGTGATCATCTGAATGAGTGTGAAGTCGTTTCACAGCTCATTTCTCCTGAAAACCTTGAGGTGTTTCTGTGAGAAAGAATCAGATCTTATTAGAAATGATTAAAGATGAGTCACACGAATCTTCCATGATATTCTTTAAGAATAACGCTCTAGAAATATCTAAGTTTACGCTGAAATATTTCTACCAATATCAGTTGAAAGACACCACTTAAATGTGGACTGGAAATGATCCAAATTCGTCTTTACTGAGTATTTGTAGTTGTGCTACTTCGCTGGTTGTCCTAGGGAAACCAAGGCTTGTTACTTTTACGTCCATTCCGAAAACGAAGTTAGTTTGTTCGGAATTCTGTTTTCTAAGAGGGAAGTTGCTTTCCAAGAAGAACAGTGGGAGTAAAAGTATAACTCAAAGAAATTCGAGAACTACAGGAGGCTGCTCAACCTGTTGAGGGAGAGCAGCGGATGGATTTACAGATTTCTGTAGAATCTACACCTGTAGAGCCTGAAGTTCGCAGATCTGAATTAATCCGTCACTAATCCGAGAGTGATTTCTCGTGATTAATGGCCATGATCTGATGATCATTGAAAGTGACGAACCTGCGAAATTCACAGAAGCGAAAGTGAGCCCGGACTCCGAAAAATTATGCTGTATGTAAGTTAGCTTCATCGATCCATTCATGGATAGAAGCAAACATATCGGAGTTGGAATCTTCGTTCTGTTGAAGTAGTCAAGGTTTTGACTTGAACAGGAACGAAGTGGAACTGTGCGTTTACTAATAGATAAGTGGGAGCAATGTTGCATTTCTCATAGTGTATGTCGATGACATACTGATTCTCGGAAATAACGTTCCAATGCTGAAGTCTATTAAAGACTGGCTGGAAAGTTATTTCTCCATGATTGACATGGGTAAAGCCACGTATGTTCTTGGATTTTGGATCTAAAGATAGAGATCCAAAAGAGCTGATAGGACAAAGTCAGGATTCTTATATTGACAAAGTCCTACACGTTTTCAGCATTCCAAGAAGGGGTTTTATGCCAATGTCACATGGCATTACGTTAAGCAAGAAACAGTGTCCTACGATAACTGCTGAGCTTGAATGCATGAATGAGATTCCATATGCGTCGGCAATTGGATCTATCATGTATGCCATGACACGTACTTGTTTTGATGTTGCTTTAATGTTAAGCAAGACAAGTAAAGACCAGTCAAATCCAGCAAAGAATCACTGGATAGACGTAATGAATATCCTCAAGTATTTGGAAAATACTTAGGATAAGTTCTTGATTTACGGAGAAAGTGAGGTGCTACAAGTCGGTAGAGTCTGAAAGGCAAGTTACCAACAGACAAAGATGATTTCCGGTCACAGTCCGGTTATATCTTGTGTCTGTCTGGCGGTGCAAGGCACTGTTGCTGGCTCCATGACTTAAGCTGAACATTTCGCAGCTTGGGAAGCGGCGAAAGAGGTTGTTTGGAAAGAAGAGTTCATCACTGAACTTGATGTGATTCCCAGCATAGATGAGGCTAGCTGCACATCAGAGGTCCAAACACCTTGAGGGTAGGTATAACATATTCCGTGAGATAAATGACAGAGGTGTTAAGTAGATCAGCAAGTTTCAACGAATGAGAACGTTGCTAATCTATTAACGAAGCCACTCCTTAGGCCTAAGCACGAGTCGCGGACTGTAGCTGTAGGATAAGAGAAATTAAGATGTAGTCTTAATTTCAGTGGGAGTTTGTAAAGGGCTTTATTTAGTTGTTTTGAAAGGTTCATGTAAACATAATATTTTATGTTTATGAAATCTATGATTTCTGGATTATTTTAACTGTGATATAAATAATCGTTCCAAAATGATTCATGTCATTATATATGGGCCATCGAAGTACATGAGTAGACTTGATCCTGAAACCCCATATTTAACGAAATGACATAAATCATAGTGTCCATAGTCGAAGGTTGTTGAAATTGGAACACCAACAACCACTTGAGACTAGAGTGTGTTGAGACTTATGACCAAGTTTCGAGGGGTCATAGATGCGCGGCATCAAAGTCGACACATAGGTATATGTAGGGGAGCATATGACCGGACATGGCCCGCTGATGAGAACTCTACAAGATATTAATATCTGTGTCATAAGAGGTTCTCATATACGACTATAGAGTATAGTCCTTAGACCTGAGTTCGCATGCATGTGGCTGCACATGGAGTGATGCGCTTTGATCATTGTCTAACGCTGTTTCGTAACTGGGAGCTATAAGGACCTTGGTTGGGTGTATTATAAAGTGTGTAGTTCATAGTGATGGAACAAGATGGGATTTGTCCCTGCCGTTTAACGGAGGAAATATCTCTAGGCCAATCGGAGACTTGATAGCTGGTAAGAGAGTGGCCACTCCCAAACGGACTTGCCCAAGTCGTTTGCATTGTCAGTATCAAATCTGTTCCGATAAACATGGTCTGGCTATATAAGGATGACACGCATCTTGCCTTATGCCAGATCGAGATATTGAGACAAAAGGATTAGGGAATGTAGGATTCCAGTACAAGTGGGAGATTGTTGGGAATGTCCTGAAATCTACCGTACTATCTCTAGAAAGTATGATAAGTGTCGAGATCAGACATAAGTCATAAATACTGGGTGATCATGATGACTTGCTAGAGTCCGCTCTTGATCTATAAGTTTAGGACTTATTACCAGTATTGTATGATCCCTAAGGGTCACACACCATAGCTAACGGGAAAGTTAACAAGGAATTAATACGGTAAGATGCAAGGCATTTACTGTATTTGTACAGAGAATTGGGCCAGACAAAATACAGGCTTTTGTCTGATTTGTGTCTTGGGCCCAAAATCCTAATAGGCCATTAGTTTAATAACTTGGGCCCATATAAGTAAAAGGAATGGCGCCTAGGGCAAAGGCAATACCCCATCTGCGATTTTGAGGCTGAGCCGTCCTCTCTCTCTCTGACAATTCCAGCTTGGTCTAGCAGCCTGATCCAATAGCTTGTAAGAGTGTGGATACCTAGGAGGAGCCGGTTTCTATCAGCTCTTGCAGATCTCTTCATTCCTTTGATCAATCCGCTGCAATCACAAGGTAATGAATCTGATCTGTTTATGATTCATCTGCAAATCACCTAGATCTTAGATGATTATGTGCTAGGATGTAACCTGACAATTACACCATGAATTCACATAATCCTTCAGTTCGATCACCTCTGGTTCTGCCCCAACCGTCACCGTGCGAAGGTACTCACCAAATGTCAACGCCTGAACCAGTTCCGCAACTCCCTGCCACAATTACACCGACAACACAAGCTCAGGTCTTGCCTTCTAACTCTCGCAATCTTATTACTCAGACTTACCAAAGGCGCAACCGCCAAGCCAATATCCCAAATACCACTATTTAACCAAGCCAGCCTAGCTCCACAAATAGACTCACTGGTCATGAAACCACTTCTAACCCCCCAACAACCTACACAAATACGACCTACCTCCACCTCCCAAAGACCCATTGGTCGTTTTTCTATAAACCCGCAGCGAACAAAAACATCACAATCGAAAACTCGAGTTTCTTCAAGAGCTCTCCCACCTCCAGAAAACGCCCATCGTATGACCCCCAGAGGCAAAAATTAAATCACCAAACCCAATAAAAAATATATATTCACTGCCGCAATATCCAGCATATATGCGCCTGAACCAACAACTCTAAAGCAAGGTCTCCGTGAGGAACATTGGCGAAAAGCGATGTCTGAAGAAATTGATGGACAGCTTGATAAAGTAACATGGGAATTAGTTCCTCCGTCTTCATCGCAAAACGTCATTGGTTGCCGTTGGGTATACAAAACCAAACTCTTACCATCCGGTCTTTTTGACAAGTACAAAGCTCGGCTCGTCGCCAAAGGGTTCCACCAGCAATACGGGTTAGATGACAAAGAGACTTTTAGCCCTGTTATTAAAGCTGTGACAATTTTCTTGGTTTTAGGTGAAGCTGCTTGCCAAAAATGGTCAATCCGTCTGCTTGATGTTAATAAGAATTTTCTTCAAGGCACCTTAAAAGAAGAGGTCTATATGACACAGCCACCTGGGTTCGTAGACAATGATCAACCAGACTATGTGTGTCGCTTACATAAGGCCATCTATGGCCTCAAACAAGCACCACGTGCGTGGTACAATGAGCTCCGCAATTATCTACTTCAACTCGGGTTCGTTAACAGTCTTGCTGACGCCTCTCTATTTGTCTACTATTGTGGTTCCATCTTGGTGTATATGCTTGTCTATGTAGATGACATCATTGTCACTGGAAATCAACAAGCAGCTATCTCAGGTGTTATCTCTTCTCTGGCTGAACGGTTCTCGCTTAAGGATCAGGAAGAGATAAGCTATTTTCTGGGGATCGAGGTTAGTCATACAACCTCCGGCCTCCATTTGATGCAACGGAAGTATATTAACGATCTTCTTGTTAAGACGAACATGGTCAACGCCAAGGCAGTCGCAACTCCTATGCAAGTCTCTCCCAATCTCTCCTGAAACTCGGGAACAACATTAGAGAATGCTTCTGAATACCGAATGGTTCTAGGAAGTTTACAGTACCTCGCGTTCATACGGCCATACATATCCTTTGATGTTAATCGCCTATCGCAATATATGCAAGCTCCAACAACCGAACATTGGACAGCCTCAAAACGGGTTATGCGGTATCTGGCAGGAACGATGAGTCATGGCATCCTCTTACAATCCAACAATCAGCTCAGTTTACATGGTTTCTTTGATGCGGACTGGGCAGGAGACCTCGACGATTACATCTCGACCAATGCTTATGTTATTTACCTTGGAAAACAGGCCATCTCGTGGTCTTCGAAAAAGCAAAATGGTGTCTCTCGCTCATCTACAGAAGCAGAATATAGAGGGATTGCGACTGCAGCAGCTGAAATACGGTGGATATGCAACCTTCTTTCTGAGCTGCACATTACGCTTCCTAAAGCACCGATAATCTACTGTGACAACGTCGGCGCAACGTATCTTAGCGCAAACCCGGTTTTTCACTCTCAGATGAAACACATTGCACTAGATATCATTTCGTTCGTGGTCAGATACAATCTGGTTCTCTTCACGTCTCACATGTCTCTGCCAAAGATCAACTTTCAGACGCGCTCACAAAACCTTTACCAAGGACATCATTTCACCAAGCATGTTGCAAGATTGGAGTTACCAAGATCTCTCCATCTTGAGGGGGTGTGTAAGGGATTAGTATAAGGGTCTAATGTGCAAATCTTGTATAGTTAGGGAAGCCCTACTTTTTGTCCACAATGTATATATATTTGTAAACATTACATCAATATTATTCAAGCCTTCAATCCTATAATTCCATCAATTATTTATACAGATAAATCTCAATTGAAAACATCTAAGAAAATCCAAAAATCATAATATTAAGCCTCAAAATGACCTCATATCAAAAGAAAGAATTACATCTACGAAAGGTTATTTTGAACAATGAAAGTTAAGATATTATATTACCTAGAAGATATTTAGAGATATGAACATTTTCCATTGATGAGACATGGTGCGTCCTCCTCTTTTCTCACTCTAATATGTATGTTACGTTTGCCGTTTTGTTTTCTTATTCGTTACTTGAATATCTATAGGGACTCACAGATTACAAACTTTAATTGTTGACATGGACTTACGGTTTAAACTCCAATCTGCTAGGTTCTGATGCCCTCCAACCTTCTGCCAACCTCTGAATTCTGCCTATAACAGCCGGAAAGGCAAACAACCTCCATTAATCCGTACATATTCTAAGCCTTACAAAAAATCACTATCACGAAGCTTCATCACTGGCTACATCCACTCTATTGATGAGGCCTAACACTTGTACTCTTTTTATCCAAGAGCAATTGGAGATGATAAAGATATTAATCCACCGATGAAAGGGGATTCTGGTAACGCCTAAAAAAACATTAAAATCCAATTAAAATAGAGAAGGATATAGATTGAAATAGCACATAAAATACAAATCTTAAAACCTCACATCAAGATAATCTATATTTCTCTTGGATAAAACATGAATACAAAACCACCTAAACTGCGAAAACCTTAATCCTAAAAGCCATGAAAACCAATTTCCATATCTTTCAGTAATACAGATGAGGCAAAGAGAGAAAGATGATATGGACTTTGCTGAAGAAAAAAAGACGAAGGGGGAAGATAAAGAGAAAAAAACTCTCGCTAGGATTAGGAGAGACCCCCCAAAATATGGCCATTATAATGAAATGAACAAAACAGAAAAACAGAAGTCAAAGCTTCAACTAAACATGGTCCTTTGTTTTGATTTTTTTTTTTTTTAAATTGCCACATATATTAAAAAGGCTTTGCTGAGGTGGTGCTATGAGAAAGTAAATTTCTCTCCCATTATATATATGATTCTATTAGCACTAATTATGATATCGGAAAAGGAAAAGCAATATTACATTTGATTAAATTTTGGTTTTATTTAATTTAGCATGATCTTTGTGATAGCCGAGTTTATCACAAAAGTTTAAATGTTCGTCTTGTTAGGTTAGAATGAACGTGCTCAGTGGAAATCTATGAGTTAAGGTTTATCTTTATTAGAAAGCAGACTAAGATCGGCAGAAGAACAAGATGGTTCAAGTTCATCGATAGACGAGCTTGCTTAAAGTGAGAAATGAAAGAAATATGTGAGATCTTCGAAAGACGAACTCGCTTACAATTCGAGATGTGCTAGTTTCTAGAAAGAGAAAGTACTGAAGTGCACCAATCTCAAAAAGTTACATTTATGTACAGTGCAACAATCTATTTATAGTAAATACGGTTGTACTTTTATACGGCAGTTGACTCCTTGTCGAGGTCGTGACGAATGGGCCGTACTTCAGGTGAAAAAGTGGGCCAAGCCGACCACGTCTTGTTTCTTAGTTGAGCCAAGCTGGTCTGAATCTGCGACCTGATCCGAGCTGGAAATGTCTGATCGTGAGCCAATCTGAGCCGAGCATGACCATTTGTGAGTTGAGCCGAACATTCTTCAAGTGAGGGTTTTTTTATCATGGGCCGACTTAAGTTGTTTCTTATTGGGCCGATCATAGTCTAAAGAGCAGATATTGGCTGAACTAATAAAAGGGTACTAAACCCATATATAATAATAAGTGAAGGATCGTTTGGTGTTAATCCTGATTCAGTTCTTCAGATTAAACTCACCTAAACATGCCAGATCTAGGTTCTCTTGCAGAATCATAAAGGATCTCACCTGTTACCTTGTTTATGCAGCGGAAAGAGGAGGTACGGGTCAGAGATCAGCAGAACCACCAAGTGATAGCTCCTCCAAAGGCTCACACACGCACACAGCAGGAAATTGGCTGCTAGACCGAAAGGAGAGAGGCGCAGAGAGAGGCTGAGGGAGGCGCAGAGAATTGCTGAGAAAAATGAGCTAGGGCAAGTTTTATTAATTAAAACCCTTGTCCAGTTCCTATGGGCTTTTGGGCCCAATTCTCAGTCTGATTAAATCTCTTAGATTTAATCAGGCCCTTTAGTCTCTCTAAGTACAGTAAATGCCTAGCACTTTTACCGTACTTCTGCTAAACCGTTCCTTCATGGTTTCCTGTTAGCTTAGGCGTGTGACCCATATGGGATCATATAATAAAGGCAATAAGTCCAAGACTTATAGATCATGAGCGGACTCTAGCAAGCCATCATGACCCCCAGTATTATATGACTTATGTCTGATCATTGACATACTCTTACTTTCTAGAGACAGTACAGAGATTACTGGACATAATTCCAACAATCTCCCACTTGAACTGGAATCTCTGTATTCATAATCCTTTTGTCTCAATATCTCGATTAGTCATAAGGCAAGATTAGTGTCATCCTTATAAAGCCTAATCTTGTTCATCGGACTCTGATTTGATACTGACAATCCAAACGACTCGGGAAAGTCCGTTTGAGCATGGCCATGCATTTTCCAGTATACAAATCTCTGATTGGCCTAGAGATATTCACTCCATTTATATTGGAGGGACAAATCCCGTCTTGTTCCATCACTGTAAACTACTCATTTCATAATAGACCCAATCAAGGTCCTTATAACTATCGCTTAACGACAGCATTAGACAATGATCAAAGCGCATTAGTTCATGTGCAGTCACATGCATGCGAACTCAGGTCTAAGGACTATACTCTATAGTCGTAGTAAGAATCTCTTATGACACAGATATAAATATCCTGAAGAGTTCTTATAATCGGGTAATGTCCGGTCGTATGTACCCAACATACACCTATGTACTGACTTTGATGCCGCGCATCTATGACACACTGAGACTTTGTCATAAGTCACATATCAATCTAGTCTCACACGGTTGTTGGTGTTCCAATTTCAACAACCTTCGACTAGGGACAGGATGATATAAGCCATCTATCAAATATAGGGTCTCATGATCAAGCTAAATGACTTTGATGACTCAAGATCAAGTCACTTACTTCGATGACCTATAAAATGGTTCATATCATTTTGGAACGATTATTTCATCACAGTTAAAATAATCTTGAAATAATAATTTCATTAAACATCATAAAATTTTTTACAAGAACATATCAATAACCAAATAAAGCCCTTTATTAACTCCCACTGAAATTAAGACTACATCTTAATTTCACTTATCCTACAGCAACAGTCCGTGACTCGTGCTTAGGCCTAAGGAGTGGCTTCGTTAATAGATTAGCAACGTTCTCATTCGTTGAAACTTGCTGATCTACTTAACATCTCTTTCATTTATCTCACGGAATAGGTTATACCTACCCTCAAGGTGTTTGGACCTCTGATGTGCAGCTAGTCTCATCTATGCTGGGAATCACATCAAGTTCAGTGACGAACTCTTCTTTCCAAACAACCTCTTTCGCCGCTTCCCAAGCTGCGAAATGTTCAGCTTAAGTCATGGAGTCAGCAACAGTGCCTTGCACCGCCAGATAGACACAAGATATAACCGGACTGTGACCGGAAATCATCCTTGTCCATTGGAAACTTGCCTTTCAGACTCTACCGACTCGTAGCACCTCACTTTCTCCGTAAATCAAGAACATATCCTAAGTATTTTTCCAAATACTTGAGAATATTCATTACGTCTATCCAGTGATTCTTTGCTGGATTTGACTGGTCTTTACTTGTCCTGCTTAACATTAAAGCAACATCAAAACAAGTACGTGTCATGGCATACATGATAGATCCAATTGCCGACGCATATGGAATCTCATCCATGCATTCAAGCTCAGCAGTTATCGTGGGACACTGTTTCTTGCTTAACTTAATGCCATGTGACATTGGCATAAAACCCTTCTTGGATTGCTGAAAACGTGTAGGACTTTGTCAATTTAAGAATCCTGACATTGTCCTACCAGCTCTTCTGGATCTCTATCTTTAGATCCAGAATCCAAGAACTACGTGGCTTTACCCATGTCAATCACAAAACCAACTCCCAAGCCAGTCCTTTACCGACTGCAGCATTGGGATGTTATATCCGAGAATCAGTATGTCATCGACATACACTATGAGAAATGCAATATTGCTCCCACTTATCTTTTAGTAAACGCACAGTTCCATTTCGTTCCTGTTTAAGTCAAAACCTTGACTACTTCAACAGAACGAAGATTCCAACTCCGATATGTTTGCTTCCATCCATGAATGGATCGATGAAGCTAACTTACACAAAATGTAATTTTTCCGGAGTTCGGGCTCACTTTCGTTTCTTTGAGTTTCGTAGATTCGTCGCTTTCAATGATCATCAGATCATGCGAACTTTCAATGATCATCAGGTTCAACTAATGACGAGAATTCACTCTCGGATTAGTGACTGATTCTTTCATATCTGCGAACTTCAGGCTCTACAGGTGTAGATTCTACAGAAATCTGTAAATCCATCCGTTGCTCTCCCTCAACAGGTTGAGCAGCCTCCTGTATTTCTCGAATTTCTTCGAGTTGTACTTTTACTCCCACTGTTCTTCTTGGAAAATAACTTCCCTACTTAGAAAACAGAATGGACGTAAAAGTAACAAGCCTTGGTTTCCCTAGGACAACCAGCAAAGTAGCACAACTATAAATACTCAGTAAAGACGAATTTGGATCGATTCCAATCCACATTTACGTGGTGTCTTTCAACTGATATTGGTGGAACTATTTCAGTGTAAACTTAGATATTTCTAGAGCGTTATTCTTAAAATATCATGGAAGATTCGTGTGACTCATCTTTAATCATTTCTGATAAGATCTGATTCTTTCTCACAGAAATACCTCAAGGTTTTCAGGAGAATTGAGCTGTGAAACGACTTCACACTCATTCAGATGATCACACCATCTGATGACTCAAGTATTCTCACTTGTGATTTAATTCAGAGTCTTAATACTTCTGTCACTCAGGTTCTATACCTCATTCTGGAGCTCTTTCGACCATGTCAAAGAATTCCGACTTGTGCCTCATCAAATGAACACAGTCTTACTCACTGAATTAATCAGTAGAGACAATGAAGTACAGGAAATTTTCTCTGGCATTACTGCTCATCGGACCACATACATGAGTATGTTCAATCTCCAATAAGCCTTTGGGCCTTTCTCTAGCTCGGCTAGGATAGGGCCCTTTGTCTTTTGGTCCAGTAAACAGAATTCAAGTCTCATAAGATATCCGATCGAATGAGCCCAATAGTGCATAACTATGGGATTTCTGAATCCGACTTACTCTATGTGACCAAGACTTTTATGCCAAGAAAAATCAGGTTTAATTCATCAGTTTTAAACCAATTTGGTATTTATGTTACATTTAGGCACTCTTTGGTTTAAGACATAAAACCCATTCCTTGAATAGGGTGCTACAATTAATATTTCATTAAGATCAAAAGAACTAAACTTCTCTTTTATCGAAATGAAAAACATTCAAATTCTTACAAGAAAATGAAAGACAACTCTGCTTAAAGCAGGTACATTGTAGCAATTACTTAATACAAAACCAAGCCTCAAAGGCATCTACAAGTGAAAACTCTACGGCTGAGGCAGCATCCATAGCTCCTTCCAGACATGCAGTTCCACTTGCCCTTCCTTCAACGTTCTACTGTTGCTTAGGCTCTGCATATTACAACAAATATCAGTGCCACAACCAGTATCCAATACCTATAAGGTAGAACTTGAAGTAATAACATGAATACCTGAGGAAGTAGTCTCATACATCAACTTTAACTCCTCATCATCTTCCATGAATTTAATGCAATCTCTCTTCCAATGCCCTGTCTCTTTACAGTAGCAGCACTTACCAACGTAAGAGGTATCTGACTTGGGCTCAGAAGACACACGCTTGTCATGATTCAAAATCTGGACAACTTTGTCTTCACCCTTGTCAGCACTAGGTTTAATAAACCCACCCTTCTCCATTATGAGATTATACTGGGTACTCTTCACGTTTGGCTCAACTGTCTTGAGCATATCATGCAGTTCAGTCAGCGTCTTCGTTAAGCCTTTCTTGATATAGCTCCTTCTGAACTTATCATAGCTTGACGGCAGTGACTGCAGAATGATCTCAGTTGCCAATTCTTGGCTAACTGGATAATCCAGTTTCCTCAGGTTTTCAATGTAACCCATCATTTTACTGACATGAGGACTCACTGGATGATCATTTGGTAGCTTGCAGCTAGTGAGAGACTTAACCAACTGGTATCTCTCCACTCTTATCTGCTCCTGAAATTTCAATTTCAGGCTGCTGATCATCTCTATTGGCGACTCCATGTTCTCATATTGCTTCCGCAAGTCTGAGTCCATGGTATCCAATATCAGACCACACACATCTACCGCATCATTATAATGATTATTCCAAGCATCATATACTGCATGAGAAGCATTGGACCCGATCCTCACGGGGAGAGCTCTCTCAAGGACATAGTCCTTTCTCTCCTGTCTGAGGACTAGCCTCAGGTTCCGCGACCAAGTCAAGAAATTTGATCCGTTCAGCTTGTCCATCTCAAGGACAGACCGGATCGAGAAAGTGTTTTGATTGTTTGTGCTAGTCATAACTGAAAATTAAAAAAAAAACACTTAAGAATAAGATAAAAGGATTTTAGTTAATATGTTCAATATGATTAATCTCGCATTATACTTAATATGATTAATCTCGCATTATATTCAATAACATCAGTTACCCTCAATAGAATATAATGATTCCAAGATCCACATATAACTAAGATCAAAGTGGGCCACTGGCCGTCACCCAACCTTAGCTTATATCGGTAAGCCCTATCTCGGCTAATTATATCCGTGATATAACTCTTGGTTGTGAATCTGGGCCCGAGGCCCAATCCACTATGATGTCTCAAGGCCCGGGACTCCCGATGGCCTAGTCAAGAAAACCAGACTATACAGTCATGTAATCACTAATGTCTGGGACTCCCAATGACATTTATGAATCACAAACCGTCTTACCCACGCAAAAGCAGACACCCTCACACTGTAAGGCCATGAGTACAATTGAATGGGCTTCGACAGCTGACATAGACTGGACAAGACATCCAACGCTTGATATTGTTTGAGGTTTGTAGGTTTATTAAAATTTTATCCCAAAATAGAAGATTACTATTTTGGGAAACTTTCCTTTTTGGGAAACCTACTAATTTTGGAAACTTTCTAAAAATGGAAACTTCCTAAAATTGGAAACTTTCTAAATATAGAAACTTCCTAAAATTGGAAACTTTCTAAATATAGAAATTTACTAAAATCCAAAACATGCAAATCTAGAAACTTCTAATTCAAGAAACTTTCTAATTTCAGATTTTGAAAACAGATTAATTTTAAAATCAAATTTTAATAATTAAATGGATTTTAAAATAATCTGAAGAATAAGACTCAAATAATTGGCCCAATTGTTTTAACTTCTTGGCCCGAGGCCCAAGAATTGGTCCATGTCCAAGACATAACCCAATTGCCCAATTAAATGACATAACCGGTCTGGTTCATTAAAATTGGTCTAACCAAAATTAATTACTACGATGACCACAATTGTCAACCGGTTATTTACTAAACCGGATTTTCTCAATTTATTTGGTCCAACCAAATCAAATTAGAAAACCACTGGTTTAGGCACTAAATCCAATTTTTCGACTTTGGATTTCTTATCCCGGTTTAACCAGAACTTAATAAATATTATTAAATCTGTAATTATTAAACCGTGACGATTAAGATTTTAAAATATCTTAAACCGAACCACCTAACCAAAACGAACCGGCCCATTAGGTCACGAACCGATCACGGCTTCACGTGATCGAGCAACAATCGGGCAGCCGCAAGCAGCCGCAAGCCACGCTATCGGGACGGGACGGGACGCGGGACGAGATGGCTCGGGTCGTGTGATCGGGATGAGACGCGACCCATGCGATCGGCTATCGGCGATCCATGCGATCATCGGCCCATCTCTTCGCGATCGGACGGGACATGATCGGGCGATCGTGGCCGAGAGATGCAGGACGCGTACGGCCCATCTCTCGCGATCAACTCGACCACGCGACTCGATCCAACGATCGGTCCGTGAGTCAGCCGATCCAGACGTGTGATCCGATACCGATCAACACTCCGACGCATACCGATTCATATAGATCGGATCATGCGATTTCTAGTTTGTTTAGGTTTTAATTCTTTGTTTCTTAAGTGTTTTTTTCTTATCAGTAGATTGATTCAAAACACTTCTTAAACAATCCTAAACATGATTCTAAACAAGAAAAACTAACAGAACCAATGGCTCTGATACCACTGAAGGATCGTTTGGTGTTGATCCTGATTCAGTTCTTCAGATTAAACTCACCTAAACATGCCAGATCTAGGTTCTCTTGCAGAATCATAAAGGATCTCACCTGTTACCTTGTTTATGCAGCGGAAAGAGGAGGTACGGGTCAGAGATCAGCAGAACCACCAAGTGATATCTCCTCCAAAGGCTCACACACGCACACAGCAGGAAATTGGCTGCTAGACCGAAAGGAGAGAGGCGCAGAGAGAGGCTGAGGGAGGCGCAGAGAATTGCTGAGAAAAAGGAGCTAGGGCAAGTTTTATTAATTAAAACCCTTGTCCAGTTCCTATGGGCTTTTGGGCCCAATTCTCAGTCTGATTAATCAGGCCCTTTAGTCTCTCTAAGTACAGTAAATGCCTAGCACTTTTACCGTACTTCTGATAAACCGTTCCTTCATGGTTTCCTGTTAGCTTAGGCGTGTGACCCATATGGGATCATATAATAAAGGCAATAAGTCCAAGACTTATAGATCATGAGCGGACTCTAGCAAGCCATCATGACCCCCAGTATTATATGACTTATGTCTGATCATTGACATACTCTTACTTTCTAGAGACAGTACAGAGATTACATTGACATACTCCCCCCAGTTCGTCGATCTTGAGTTTGATGAGGTTGGCGGATTGCCTGATGTTTTGGTTCAGTCGATGCATGTTCGGTGGGTCTTTGGTCGGTTTAACTTATGTATGCTCATTTTCTGATTGTTGTGTCAATCCTTGGAAGGCGGAGAGGTTTCTTGGGGAAACCACCAGAAGTCGAAGGGCTGCCTAGGTGTAATGATGAAATGCCTATAACCGCCAGAAGCTGAAGAGTCGCCTAGGTTTAATGATGGCGCCTTCCTCAAAAAACTCCCGCGCCATTATAAATATTCCTCTCATCGCTCCCTACTCGTCATTTCTCTCCTTCCGCATGTATTTCGCTCTCCCTTCTCTCTAGAATTACTGATTTCTCTCTCTAGATTCTTGTTTGTTGTATACTTCCGCAATGAGGATTGATTCAGAAAACCATTCGTCTTCCGAGCATGATGACCGATACTTGATAGGTTGTAAGTTTTATCCTATTCTACTGCAAGTGTACAGTCAATGCCATTATAGTATGTAGGGTATCGAATCCACAGAGACTCTAGACCTACGATAGATTATAGAACAGTCGAGTTAAACTAGGAGAAAGTAGTGAGAAAATAAAAGCAAAACAGAAAAGTAAATCAGGTTGCAAGATTGGTTTGAAGGCAATTAACTAAAAGCGCTAAGTCTAGGGAGTTCTCAAGAAATCAGACAAGCAGATCAGATAATCAGTCAGGATCGAAATAAGCACTGTTCTAGAACTCAAACACGGAATTAGAACTAACCAACTTTCGTTGTGAGAATTTTCTAAGTCTAATAGCAGAAATCCAAATTTCTTTGTAATTCCTAACAGATTAAACTAGCTTTAAGTTCAGGTTCGATATGTTCACAATTCAATTAAACCAAATTTTTTTGCGAGTAATTCAATTGCTCAACCTAAATAGTTCAGATTCTAAATCACACTTTCGTGTCAATTTAACAACCTAAGATCTAGATTCTAAGTGATCAAGTTAGAAACTAGTGTTAAGCACAATTTAGATTGAAGAACAATTATGATATGAATCCTTAATTGAAATAAATAAATCTAGCAAGTCATGAAATCCCTAATGAGAATCCCTAAACCTAACTATGAATCTACTCAGACATAGATAATGAAAACATAATCAATGAATTAATAGATTGCATAAATAAAGAGTAAAGATTAAAGGGGTTCGAAATCTTCTCCAAAAGCAGGAAGCAGTACATGATTAGATCAGCCCCAAAAGCTCTAAAATCGCTATGCTCAAAGTATGAAAGCGTAAGTAAAGCGTAGCGTCTCTAAAAACTGATGTAAAAACCTAATTATAAAGGCCTAATCACGATTGGGGCTTCTTTGTAATTCTTGGAAACTTCTGGGCTAAAGTGCAATATCCAAACTTCTTTAAACCGCCGAAGATAAGCCCATCACGCTCGTGTGTCGATCGATGCACAATGTGTGTCGATTGATGCAAATCTCTGTTTTGGACAGTGAGCTCTATCTCTCGGGTCAAAACACAAAAATGCTCCAAAAAGCTCCATAATCTCCAAATCCGCTCCAAACGTGCTAATACCTGTAAAAGACTCTAAATCAACACTAAAAGACTCTAAAACACACTTATATCATGGTCTAAAACCGGTAAAAACCATGATATATCAATACTCGGTTAGGCTGTCAAAGGGGAACTCGGCCTAGTCTAGCTCATCCATCGGACAAACCGATTGTTCCGCAAGGTCTGTTCAGCGAACATAAGTAATTGGTCGGTCCTCGAGCATGCAAGGCAAATTTTCTGGTTTCTTGGAGAGGTCGGGTCAGCATACATAAATTGTTGACCGAGCTTGCTCTTCAGCGAATGCTGGTCATCCTCCGAGCATCCAGATTCCTACTCTAATAGATGGCGATTCAGATGATGGGATGAGATAGTTTCGCAGACGCTGGTCCTTGTAAAAAATGAGATTTACGACCACGATAATGCCTTGCTCGCTTCTCTTCCACCGGTTCCGATAAGGTCCAAGAAGTCATCTCGGAAGAGGGCGCAACAAATTTTGGCTAAGTCAAAGAAACCGACGAAGCCCCAGGCCCCTCAGGTTGTTCCTAATACGAAGTGGACCTAGGATGATTTGAAGTGGTCGTGAGCAATTGTCCTCCCGCTATCAGGCTTGAACTTCGCCTACCTGAAGTGGACGAAAGGCCTTGGACTTTCCGGCGGGCTGGATATGCTTGTACAATTTTTGGTTTAAGGATAGTCACCTGAGGTTTCCTTTGCCGAGGCTGATTGTCGCTTATTGTGAAGAAAGGAGGATCACGGTATCCAAGCTTTGTCCTGCAGCAATTCGTAACATGGTCGGTGCCATAGTCATGGCCGCGGAGTTCAACGTCGAAATGAGTCTTCGGTTTTTTGAAGATATTCGACAATATCAGTGAATAGTGGGACTACGGGGACTCGTTATGTCAACATGAGATCCCGATATGGTCTCAATCTTGTTTTCGATAAGCCATCCAAGACGGATGCATGGCAAGATCAGTATTTTTATGTGCGAGCTAATGAGGCTTCGGTTCCCAATCGGGAGAGGCCATATAGGACATAGTGGAATCAATACCATGGTAGTATTCTTTTCGCGCTCTTTCTCGTTCCTTTTTATTGACTAACTCATCCTCATTTTTAATTTTGCGGATCGTCATCCTATTTATGTCCCACCTCCAAAAGGGTTTTACGAAAATCTTAAGAAGCTTGTCGCGCTTGAAATTCAGAAGTGGCCAGATATTGACGCCGAGCGAGTGAGGAAATACCTTGATCGGTTAGACGCAAGTATTTTCAAATTATCCATTCTTTTAGGTCCTTATCGATACTGATATTTTTCCTTGTAGGTAGTTGGCATTTGCGTTCCATCGAATCTTTGATCGAGCTAAACAACGAGCCCATTCGTCATTATCCAAAAAGGAAGAAGACGAAGGACATGGGTTGCATGAATATTGAGATTGTCGATTATGTCGACGAGAACCTTGGGGAAGAACAAACCATCGCTGGTAATCAAGATCGCTGTGGTAATGACTCGTTTAGAGATTCCAGAGGGACTAGTACTTCAGGATGAATACGATCGTAAACTCTATCGAGGGGTCAGCGAGACGGTGGATAGGATAGCTACAGAAGAAGAAGAAGAAGAAGAAGAAGAAGAAGAAGAAGAAGAAGAAGAAGAAGAAGAAGAAGAAGAAGAAGAAGAAGAAGAAGAAGAAGAAGAAGAAGAAGAAGAAGAAGAAGAAGAAGAAGAAGAAGAAGAAGAAGAAGAAGAAGAAGAAGAAGAAGAAGAAGAAGAAGAAGAAGAAGAAGAAGAAGAAGAAGAAGAAGAAGAAGAAGAAGAAGAAGGCGCCAATGATGATGTTCCGGCTGGTTCTAATGCTGAGGTAGAAGCTCAAAATCATGAGGCCGAAAATGCTGCTGAGGCGCCTCTCAAGAGGAGAAAGAAGAAGAAGAAGAATAACAATTACAAATATACTGGGGGAGATGAAGTTACCGAGCATGTTGAAACTGCGGAGGCAGAGGGTTTTGAACGAGCAGAGGACATAAATGCTCGGGTTGAGGATCGGGCTGAGACTGAGGCTGCTGGGTCTCAACCGGCTGCTACGCAGTCTGATTTTATATTTTCCTTCGAGTATTCGGGAAAAGGGCCGAATATCCACAATGGAGAGACGTGCGCGTCTTTATTCCGTAATCTGAGGGCTAGTCCGACTAGGGAGCGTCCTACAATTGACCATTTCTTTAGGCCTGAATTTCAGAGGCAGGCCGAAACCGACTTTGCTCGGGTATGTCCTCCTTGTTAGCTCGATTTTTATTCTTTTTTGGTTTTTGTTATTTCCTTCTAACCACTTTCCCTTTTTTTAGCTTTCATGGGTTTTGAAATCTGAACGTCCTCTTTGATCGGTATGAGGCCGAGCAGCTTGGCCGTAGGAATTTTATCATAGAGCTGAAGAGTGATCTCAAAGAACTAATGCCGAGCTCGAGGGCTATCGCGAGCAGGTGAAGACTGTGGATGAGATCCGTTCGTCCCTCAAGGCTGAAGAGGAGAAAGTGGCCGTGTTGGAGAGGAGGATAGAGGAACTCTCCACTGAGAATGCTCGGTTGGATGCTGACAACAGGGATTGTTTGAACAATTGTGTCAATGCCCAAATGGAGGCCAATTATTCGGCCAAGCGTGTGGAGGAGCTGCAGGCTAAGCTTGAGTCAGAGTGCACTCGTCCGAAGGCATCTTGTCGGCATGAAGTGCTCAAGGAGAGGAAGAGGATGTTCGATAAGTCCCAAGCCCATTTTGTAAAGATCAAGAAGGTGAGGGAAGAGGAAGCCCGTGGTAAGAAGAAGCTGAACCAGGCTGCTGCTATTTCCTCAATGCTGACAATGCTTGTTCATGAAGGCATTGAGATCCCGATATCTAAGATAGAGAAGGTGGAATCTGATATGGTTACTCTTAATCGCGAGCTTCTTTAGATCGAGGTTAAAGATTTGCACGAGGGAGTTCTCGCCATGACTCCGCTGGAAGATCATGGTCGTGAAGGGACTTCGTCTGCGATCGTTCTGAATCCGTATGGTTCTAACGAGGAGGCCATGAATTCCGATGTTGCAGACGCGCTTCGCCAAACAATGGCTATGGATTAGGCCGATGATCGGGATGAGGATCTGGTTGATGATTGAGTTGTAGGTGATTCCGAAAATCAAGCCTCAGGTCAGCCTGAGGGTCAAGTCAATGATCATCCTGAAGACCCTGTTGCCGATCAAGCTTCTTAAGTTTTTGTTGAAGTTTTTGTTGTTCCCTTTTGGTTTTTGAAATGTCTGTTATCCTTTGGACCCTTCCCTTCTTCTCTCTTTTTTATAAGCTCGGATTCGTTCTTTATGCACGTTTTTTTGAATATAAACAGATTTTCTTGGTCTTCGTCTACTTATTATTCTATTACTCTTGTATGCTAGTTTGCTACATTTTTATATAAAAGTGTGTGATCGTCTTTCGGTTTTTCCAGGGCAAGAGCGCGTGTTCGGTCATTGAGTATGAGCGGAATGCTTGATTTTTGAGTACGAGTGGCGCACTCTTTTTTTTTAATTACGAGTGGTATGCTCGGGGTTTTTTTTATTAAGTTAGATGTTAGAGAGGGGCGAGTGGTATGCTCGGCTTACCCTGTGAGGTCGATCGGGACAGTTGTGCGAAACTGGGTTTGGCTTTTTTTTTGTCAATCAGCCTTGTGCGGGACTGGCCCCGGCTTACTTGTTTATATGGGAATGAGATTGTGCTCATTGTCCCAAAGATTAGGTGCGAGTAGGTGCTCGGTTTATCCTGAAGGTCTGATCGGGAAAATTGTGCGAAACTTGGTTCGGCTTATTTCCCTGCACATCAGCCTTGTGCGGGACTGGGCCCAGCTTGCGTGTTTGAAGGCATGCTAGATCGAGCATTTGGCTAGAATGTCGATTTGTTAAGATGAATGATAATATAGCAAATGTACTTAATAAGATTATTTATATTGATATAGCTGAGCCTCGTGAGAGGTTGCATACGTACCTCGGAAAGGGGATCAAGCTGGTCGTAGTTCACATTACATTTGAAGTAATCGATATTTTTTAGCGCATGCTCGGTGTATCTTCGGTCTTCAATCTTCGTCTTCTCGTGCCGCTTGTTCGGCTCAGTACTAATACAACTTTAACTTGTTTGTGTTCCACGAGCATGGAATGGCTTCTCCCTTCATAATAACGAGCTCGTATACTCCTGGTTTTACCACTTTTGAGATGATGTAAGGGCCTTCCCAATTTTCTCCGAGCTTGCCTGCTCGATGCTCGCATGTGTTTTCGAATACCTTCCAAAGGATGAGGTCGCGTTGACGAAGAGTCGACCCTTGACTTTCTTGTTGTAGTGACGAGTTATCTGCTGCTGGTAGTTATGTACTCACATTAGTGCTAAATTGTGAGCTCGGGAGGTAACTTGATCAGGAAGTCGGCCATGACTTGATATTTGACACTGGTCCTTGGTTTGTACTTGATGTCATACTCGCTTAATTCCACTGCCCATTTGGTGATTCTTCCAGATCACTCGGGCTGTTCAGGATTGTCATGATCGACTGATTGGTGAGTACCACCACAAAGTGTGATTGAAAGTAAGGTCAGAGTATCCTTGCTGAAACGACGACTGCCAGTGTCAGGTTTTCCAGTGTGTTGTACCTTGTCTCAGCATCTTCAAAATTTTTGCTGATGTAGAAGATGGGTTTCTGGTCACCTCGATCTTCTTGGACAAGGACGCTACTTATTGCCGAGGTTGAAACTGAGATGTATAGATAGAGAGTTTCTCCTTCTTCGGGTTTGTCTAAGATTGGCGGAGTGGACATGTAATTTTTCAACTACTGGAAGGCATCTTCACATTTTGGGTCCAACTCAAACTTTTGGTTTTCTCAGAGAAGATTGTAGAAAGGGAGGCACTTGTCTTATGATCGACTGATAAATCTGTTAAGAGCCGCGACTTGTCTGGTCAACCGCTGAACCTCCTGAGTATTCTTGGGTGAAGGGAGCTTGGTGATTGCAGTTATCTTTTGGATTAGCTTCAATTCCTCTTCTCATGACTATGTAGCGAAGGAACTCCCCTGATGTGGCTGCGGACATGCATTTGGTCGGATTCAGCTTCATGTCGTACTTGTTCATACTGTCGAAGCAATTTGCCAAGTGATCAACGTGATCGCCGGCTGATGTAGACTTGACGAGCATGTCGTCTATGTAAAATTCCATTGTCTTGCCGAGCTGATCAACGAACATGCGGTTAACCAGTCTTTGGTAAGTTGCTCCCATGTTCTTGAGACCGAAAGACATTACTTTGTAGTAATAGGTGCCTCAATCGGTGATGAATGAAGTCTTTTCACGATCGTCAGGATACATCATGATCTGGTTGTACCCGGCAAAGGAATCCATGAATGAGAGCAAGTCGTGCCCGGCTGTTGCTTCGACGAGTCGGTCAATTTTGGGCAAACGGATGATGTCCTTGGGGCATGCTTTGTTGAGGTCAGTGAAGTAAACGCATACGCGCCATTTTTATTTTTCTTTGTTACAACCACTAGGTTTGCTATCCAGTCAGGATACTTGACCTTGCTGATCGACCCTGCCTTTGAGAGCCTTTCCACTTCGTCGTTCACAGCTTTTGCACTCTCGGGGCCGAGCTTTCTTTTATTATGTTTGATCGGTTTGAAGATTGGGTCGACGTACAATTCGTGGCAGGCGATTTATGGATCTATGCAGGTCATGTTGTTGGTTATTCAAGCAAAATTTGTGGCGTTCCTTTTGAGGAAATCCACGAGCTTGTCTCTTAGATCTTCTCGAAGATTGGCGCCTATACCAATGCATTGTTCCGGGTTGTTGAGGTTGATGTTTATTTGAATAACAACATCCTTTGTGGTCTATCTGGCGGTGGTAGACCGATCTTTGGTTCAGCGAACAAATAAGACTGAGATTTTTGGCGGAGTTTGTGCTCAATTCAGAAGCAAGTCCTTGATATCCTCAGGTCTCCTCGGAGGGTAAATGTGCCACATGGGTCGAGAATTTCACGCACTGGTGGTAAGTTAAGGGAACCGCTTTCATTGCATGTATCCATGGCGTCCCCAAGATCACATTGTATATGGCTGGTCGATCGACGACCACAAATTTTATGATTTTGGTGACTCTGCCGTCCTAGGCGGGAAGCTTGATTGTTTTGATTGTTGTGACAGTCTCTGGAGAAACCTGTTAGGGGCTTCGCGGATGGTTTTATCGGATAATTGTTGAGCTCCATATGTTGCAGTGTTTCTTTGAAAATCAGGTCCACCGAGATCCCAGTGTCGATTAAGATTTTGGAGACTTCACAGTTAGCTATCCGGAGTTCGACGACCAATGCGTCATTATGCAGTATGTCTAACCTTCTCCATCCTGATCGGTGAAGATTGTGTCATTTCCAATTTTGAACTTGTCGTCACTAATTCTCTTCCAGTGTTGATGAGTGTTTGCTTGGCGCTCATATTCCTTAATCAATCGGACTGAATCAATGGCGAGTGGTAGTCCTCCCATGATCATGTTAATGCGCCTTCTTGGCGGGGGCGTTCCCTCTTTGTCCTGATCGTCCCGAGCTCATCTTGGTGGTTCCATGTTCGTGTCAATTTATTCGATTTCCACTTCGAATGCAACCTGTTTTTTCTTTCTTCTTTAACGAGCTTGAATATTTCCCCTTCATTCTTTGGTTGTGTTGTTTGGTTGACGACCTTCGCAGAAGGCTGGTAGAGAGTTGCCGTCATCTTTTTACTATCTTTTTTATAGTCAGCATAGAGTAGAACTTGCAGGTTTCTGCATTCGGTTGTACCATGCCCTGCTCGATGGTGAAAATCGCAGAAGAGCTTGTTCTTGTCATTACCCCGAACATACTTGTTCCAGGGTTTGCTTGGTTCTGATCCTGCTGATAACCTTGGTGAGGGCGATCTTGGTGATTGGGCGGGATGATCTTGCTGGTAATCTTGTTGTTGGTCGCTGACGTAGTACACCGCCTTACCCTTTCTTGCGATCTCTTCTTCTTTCGGTCTTTTGTACCCTTGGTCGTAATGCTGTCGCGGTTATTGTTGCTCAGCAATTTTCTCTGATTTTTCTGACTTCTCTTTTGAATTTGAAATTTTCGTTCCGAACTTCTTTGCTAGTGTTTCCTTTTCTTCTTCTAGATCGATGAAGATAGTTTCTCGGTGTAGAGCGTCTTCAAGCGAGATCGATTTGTTCTCCTTTAGTTCTTAGCGAAAAGTAGAATCATACCATAGACCGTTCCGTAGTGCGTGTAAACCATCACTTTCAGTGATTGATATCTTTGCTAGGACGTTTTTGAAACAGTGATGTATGATCACAGAGTTTCCTTTTGTCCTTGAGTGTTGGCCCAGAGATCGGCGCTTGATTCTTCCTCTTGCATGTACATCGAACAGTGTTTGAGAAATGTTATTGACAGTTCCTGGTATCCATCGATAGAGTTTGGTTCCAGGCGGGAAAACCAATCCAAAGCTGATCCGCGCAAATGCTCGATGAACAGTTGACAATAACGTGCGTCGCGCTCTTCGAGGTTGAATTGTCCTCGGCCCAGGGCAATAACGAAAGAGGTTAAGAATTTCCATGGGTCTGAATTGCCTTCGTTCGTCATTAGCTTGATCTTTCCCGTATGTCGGACTTGAATATCTGTGACGCGATGGATGAAAGGGGTGTTTTGCATTTCTTTGAGCACACTGTCGATTTCAGGTGCCAAGTTGATCGCTAGGTGAACCTTTGAGGTCATGCTTTGCAGTTTAGATTTCAGGTATTCTATTTCGCTGTCTCTGTGAGCATCCGCTACTGAGTTGCTCGGGGTACCAACAATGATGGGTTGCTTGTTCATTTTCCTGATCGACAACAATGTAGAATGTATAGGTACCCTTCTTTTATGTTCGGTGTTCAAAGTTGGCGATCCATAACACATAGCTCGCTGAAGACGTGGTGTGAAGTCGATGAAACGTGGTGCGGTCGCCTGATGTTATGATGATTGGAGATCGTTGATCTGTCCTTAGCATGCTGCATGTGCGGTTGCGAGTTGATAAAACCGAACATTTTTCCCTCGAGAAAGCTCGTCCACTTGGTTCATGAGGGCTTTGAGTAGGACAGACACGTTCTGCTCGTCAGATCGGTTGGTTGCGGCTTGCTGAGTCTGATCGGTACCGAGAAACAACTCTGTTTCTGTGGGTTGGATGATCGGGTTGGCGACTAGAGAGATGCGATGGGAGTGTGATGACGTCCTTGTTTGCTGGAGGTCCTGTCATCGTCGAGCTTGTGTGATAGTGAAGAAAAAACCTTCTCCCCACAGTCGCCGCCAATTGTGATAACCGAGTTCGTCACAAAGGTTTAAATGCTCGTCTTGGTAGGTTAGAATGAACGTGTTCGGTGGAAATCTTTGGGTTAAAGTTTATCTTTATTAAAAAGCAGACTAAGGTCGGCAGAAGAACATGATGGTTCAAGGTCGTCGATAGACGAGCTTGCTTACAAGAGAAATGAAAGAAAGATGCGAGATCTTCGAAAGACGAGCTCACTTACAATTAAAGACATACTTTCTAGAGAGAGAAAGTAATGAAGTGCACCAACCCAAAAAGTTACATTTATATACAGTGCAAGAACATATTTATGGTAAATACGGTCGTACTTTTGTAGGGGCCGTTGACTCATTGTCGAGCTCGTGACGAAAGGGCCATACATCAGGTGAAAAAGTGGGCCAAGCCGACCATGTCTTGTTTGTTAGTCGAGCCGAGCAGATTTGAATCTGCGAGCTGATCTGAGCTAGAAAGGTCTGATCGTGAGCCGAGCCAAGCCGAGTAGGACCGTTTGTGAATTAAGCCGAACATTCTTCAGATGAAGATCTGTTTTTTTATTGTGGAGCGACTTGAATTGTTTCTTATTAGACCGATCACAGTCGAGAGAGCAAGTATGTGCTAAACTAATAGATGGGTGCTAAACCCATGTATAACAATCTTGAGATCTTTTTTATCTTCCTTTGAGTTTCTTTGTCCATGTTGCTATTGACGCAATGGTGATAAGCCGAAGATATTGCTTTCGTAGCCTTGGTCCATAAGGTGATAGGAATTGCGTTGTAATTGGATGCTCCATAGACTACCAAGAATTAGTTGATCATTTTTATTTCCTTCATTCCCACGAGAAAAGCACCGAGCCAAATAATCTCACGGTTTTGTTTGGTGAAACCAAATAATTTTTCGGTTTTGCTAAAGTTTTGGCATTTATTTTACAATTTTTTTTGTAAATATCTTATTCACCGAGATTATGATGTTGATCAAACTCTATTGCCTTTTTGGATAAAATTTTTTTTTTTTGGTTGGGGAGAGATCTCCTATTCCGAATTTTCTATGGGAAGTGGTGAAACCAGACTTTTGAACTTGTATGCGAGATAATTTTCCACCAGATTTTTCGTAGTTTCTAGCAATTTTAGAATTGTGACCGTTTATCTCGTCGAATAGACAAAACAATTTTACCGCATTCTGCTTTTTTTTTTTAATCCATTTTCATAAGAAAGGAGAGGAACTTTTTACGCGAGAGAACACCTAAACGCTTATTACAATTTCTTTATTTAAGTGGATTCGACTTTTACGAGTCAAAATATTTTTATTACTCTTTTTTTTTTTGAATAATAAAATATTTTTATTACTCTTTTGAATAAATTGCATGCTGTTGACAGTTTTCTAACTATGTAGATTTGATTGCGCTATTTAATTCATATGAATTTGAACTTGCGGTCGAATTCACCCGTATCTTTTCAGATAATGCCCTTTTACTTTATTTATGAATTTATAAATCATAATTTATTAAGTATAAATTAATGAACCAAAATTTACACTCCAACATCCACTAGTTGTTTTTAATCATATAGTTTATTGAATAAGATTATTGATTGAGAAATTGCACAAAAGGCAGTAAACGTTTTTAGTTTATTTTTGGGCTGACGAGTTATTCCCCCCTATACTATGTAAATCCATAATCAAACTCCCTATATTTTTTACCTCATGATAAAACCCCCTAATCTTATTTCACTCATGTTATTTCCCCGTAAGTTTTCATTTCTTATTAATTCCCCAAATCATATTAATTTGCTCTAATCTCGATTAATTATCTAAAGAGCATTTTAAAATCACGATTTAACTAACTAATCCAACCAGATTTTTAACTAAACCCAAAACAAAACAAAAAAACAATCCCAACCCGATTTCTACCTAACCAAAAACCAAAAAAATAACCCAACTACCAAAAAAATAACCCAACTATGAATAGAAATAATATTTTATAATATAAATATTAAAACTGAAAAAATAATAAAATTACAACTTCATTAACATTGAATTTAAACTAATTTAAAAAATATAATAAGTAAAATTATTAATATGTATCCGCGCGTAGCGCGGATGAAAAAACTAGTGTAAATAATATTGAAAACAATCACGTCGTAAAGGTTGTCGTGAAGGTTTTGTAGTAAGCAGCTGAGAAGAAGATTAGGGTTCTTAAACAATCCAATCGCAATTTAGAAAGGTTGTGTTGCAAATTCGTCGAGGTGAGAGTCCCGTGTTCTTGTAATTTAGGAAGGTTTTTGATTCACCGTCTCACATCTCTGTACTCTGACACAGGAGAGTCTCGTGTTCTTGAGCATCACGGTAGAGCAGAACAGAGTTTGTTAAGGTGAAAGATTGACTAAGGTTATGGATTGCTCATAGGAAGAGCTCACCATCGTTCCCATTACACCAAGGTTTGTCTTCAAATTTGCTCACGACAGTGTGCATAATATATGGGTTTTTATACTGAATTCGATTACACTGTTATTACAGAGAATTCACTGTTATTACAGAGAATTCGAGAATGAGAAAGGGAATGAAAGTCCGAGAAATAGTAAAGAGAATACTGAAGATGAAGAGGAGCTTGTGGATCGATATGAGCACGAGATTGAAGATGTGGTTACTGATTTTGTCGATGAGAAGTATGTTGGCCACAATATAATACCAGATAGCTCGGATGAAGATGAAGACTACTTGGTTTTAAGAGATAGAAAGATGAGGAAGAAATCCATGATAAGTTAACTTTGGGAGCATCTTTCTATACTGGTTATGACCTTAAAGAAGCAGTTTTAGAGTATGCTTTAGAAAAACTAGGAACATTGAGCAAGATAGATGGGATAAGACAAAGCTTAGCTTTAAGTGTGGAGTTAAAGGAAAGTGCAAATGGCGTGTGTATTGTTCTTACGATAAGAGCAGTCAGAAGTGGTTAGTGAAGTCTAGGTACAAATACCATAGTTGCACTCCTAATAGGAAATGTAAGCTCTTGAAAAGTCCGGTGATTGCAAAGTTGTTCCTAGACAAACTGAGAGAAGATAATGGAGTGATGCCGGCGACAATTCAAGAACAAATCAAAGATATTTGGAAATTTGTTACAACTAGGAACCAATGTCAAAGTGGAAGGTTGATTGCTTTGAAATGGCTTGACAAAGAATACGCAGATCAGTTCAGTCACCTACGAGGCTATGTGAAGGAGATATTGGAGACGAACCCGAGATCAAGCGTAGTACTTGAAACTATCCCAGGTGTACATACTGAAAATACTCCTTCAGGTCCTAAAACAACTCAAGTAGATGTCTTCAATCGCTTTTATGTATGTTTTGAAAAGCTTAGAAGCTGCTGGAGAGGTTATTGTCGACCAATCATCGGACTGGATGGGACATTATCTATGTTTCATTTTAAAAAGCTTAGAAGCTGCTGGAGAGGTTATTGTCTTCAATCATTTTTTTTTTTGCATTTTCATTCATGTCCTTTACTTATCTATGTTTCAATTTTACTTTGTTTGATTACTTATTATAGCTACGATTTAACAGGGGCTGATAAGTGCAATAAAAAGGAGTTGCCAAATGCATAGCACAGAAGATGTGTGAAGCATATTGTAGAGAATTTGAAGAAGAAGCATAAAGGTAAGGATTTTCTGAAGCCAATGATATGGAACCTTGCTTGGAGTTACAACACCACACAATTTGGTGAGAATCTGGAAAAGATTAAAAACTACAACATGACGTTATATGAAGACGTACAGAAGGAGGACCCTAAATCTTGGTCTCTGGCTTATTATAGGTTGGGAAGCTTCTGCGAAGATGTCGACAATAATGCAACTGAATCATTTAACTCAACAATAACTAAAGCTAGAGGAAGGCTGTAGTACCAATGCTTGAAACCATTAGAAGGCAAGCAATGGTCAGGATCGAAAAGAGAAGAAATAAGGCTTCGAAGCGACAAGAGAGGTACACTAAATATGTTGTTGAAATGCTTCAGTCAGAGAAAACGCATGCTGAGAAGTGTATAACAATACCTGCAACTTACGAAGTGTTTGAGGTTAAGCTTTTTGGTAATTCTTATGACGTCAATACTACAAGGAAGACATGTAGTTGCGGAAAGTGGCAAATAACAGGGATACCTTGTGAACATGCTTATGGTGCGATGTTAGATGCTAGCTTAGATGCAGAAAATTATGTCTCAGGCTTCTTCTCTACTTTTATGTGGCAAGAGACTTAAAATGACTCGATCAACACAGTTAGAGGTCCTCGTTTCTGGATGAGAGGTACGTTCACACTAATAACTGCACCACCAAAGCCTACACTTCCGGGTAGGAAGAAAAAGAAGAAGAAACCGATAAAAATAATCAAGGGAAAACATGAGTCACCGAAGAAGAAGAAGCAGAAAGAATCACTTGGTAGAGGAGGACGAACTATCCATTGCTCAAAATGTGGAGAAGCTGGACACAATGCAGCCGGCTGCAAGATACATCCAAAGAAAAAAATAAAAATTGAAGCAGTTGACCAGGTATGTCTTTGTTTGGGAATGATGATATGTGTATGTTTTTGAATGAAAACATGTTAATTTTGGTAATGTGTTGTTTCAGGACCATGTATCATCACAAGGACCATCAGCTGATGTGTTAACGCAACAATCTCAACAAACAGATGCCTAATTTTGATGTTTTCTACTTAGTCTTTTATCTTTGTGTTCTCTACTTATCTATGTTTCAGACTATTTGTTTCTGTTTTGAGCTTCAAACTATGTTGTTTTCTTTGCACTTTTGCGGTGTCAAACTCTACTGTGATGCTGTTTCAAGAAACTTTGATATAATTGGTTCATTTTCTTGCTTGTAATTGTTGGCTCATGTTTTTGCAACAAAAAAACAGTGACCCCTTGCAACCAAAATGTGTCGTGACAGGTTGCATTTTTGCACAGGCATGTAGTGGCTCTGTTTCAGGTGTTCTAACTGGAGTGCATGAGGAATCTAGGTTTCGACTTGGATGATTGGATCATCGTTCACAATCGGAGAACTTTGCCTAGATCGAGAAACTTGAAAAGCTGGGTTTTTATTGGTTCCAAAACTTACCCAGGGATCAAAAGATTTCATCATTTTCACGCTCGGTGGCAAGGTTTCATTACCAATACGACCAATATCAACAAGAAACTTAGACAAAAGCAACACACAACTAATGTTTGACTACATAAAACAAGGTCATTAAACATAAAAATCATTGCTCAAATACAAAACTTTCCACAAAGCAATGCCATAGATCCCACACAACTCACGCTATATGTACTATCATCGACCACAATCTCATCTAACATCATCTTCTCAAGTTTCTTATGCTCTTCTACAGTCCTCAACATTGTCTTTACGAGCTCACAGTTATCCATGAGTTTCTTTCTCAGCTGGTGAACATCTTCTGCAATTCAATCTGTTAACAAAAAATGAAAAAACAATTATTAAACCGAATTCGAAACTTACCCAGGAAAAAGCTTCGTCAATTGGATGTTGAGAGATTGCTAAGAACCCTAATTTTGAGAGGTTGAAGAAGATCAGTTTATGAGTGACTCTGAACCTTTGTCGTGATAGAAGTTTAGGTAAAATTTGGTTTTTGTTTATTTTTTTTGGGTTTTGAGTTTAGTTATAAAAAGGGTCAGATTAATTAATTAAAACGTGATTTTAAAACGCTATTAGGATAATTAATCGTAATTAAAGCGAATTAATTTGATTTGTGGAATTAATAAGAATCGGAAAAATACAGGGGGAAATAACATGAGAGAAATAAGATTGGAGGGTTTTATCATGAGGTAAAAAGTGTAAGGGGTTTGGTTGTGGGTTTAAATAGTATGGTCCGATGCCCGCTCGAGTTGAACGGGCCTGGCGGTACTTTCTATTCCGATGTTGATTCCGATTTCAGAATCTGGAGATGAAGCGCATGCTAGCGGTGGTTGTTAGTGCAGATGGAAGCGTTCTTCCTTTAGATGCGGTTTCTCCTTGCGTTTCAGGTGGTGGGTAAGATCGGCAGGATAGCTCGCTGAAGCGATAGAAGCAACTCCGGTAACCGCACCTTCTCGCCGGCGGTCTGCATGACGACGAGTTTCATTGCCTGACACGTGGTGCTCTGGATGACACGTAGAGGATTCATGTTCATCGAAATGTTGGTTGTCGGTTTATCTGAGTATTTGGGCCTAGCATAGCCCATTAGCTTTGTAATCAATTTTATACTTTGACCTGTAATCCTGTAACCTGCTTCAGCCCATTGGGCTTAATAATATGTGTTGCCGACTAAAAAAAAAAATAGTACAGGGAAAAAACTCGTCAACCCTTTATTTTTTAACCTCAAGGCAGTCTTTCCTGTAGTTGGGCGTTGGGCCATGTTAATGGGCTGAGTGTTTAGTATCTCAAAAGACCCATGAAATTTAAAGAATACTACAAAAATGCCATTATTGCTCGAGTTTATCCCCTTCCCCTCTTCCTCTCCGGCTAAAACCCTCCCTCCGTCTCTCAGAAGCTGTTTCGTTCAAAGAAAATGGTTTCTGTTTATTGCTCTTGTCTAGTTTCTAGCTTCCGCTCCGTGGAACTTGGAGCTTGTATCGCTGCTCCTGTGCCTTTCACTGGAAATCATGTACGAGTCACTTCCAGTCCGCTTCGAATCGGAGAAGGTAAACTTGTAACGTAATTGTTTCTAAGTCGTCTATGTGCTCGATTGTAAAGTATTAATTAAGAGACCAAACTAATCTTATTGGAAAAATTAGATAATTGACTTCACCTTTGTTGCAGTATCAGATGGTTTAGTTAGCTTTAATGTTAGAAAATTTGTTAAATGTCAGGATGTTTCCTAAACTTCTATCGCGAGAGATTCCCTATTTATGCTGTTGTGGATGATAAAAGTGTTGTTGAGAAGAAAGATGAAACGACTAGTGATTCTGTCGATAACCAGAAAATGATAAAAGTTTGTGATAAGCTCATTGAGGTTTTCATGGTTGACAAGCCCTCACCATCTGATTGGAGAAGACTGTTAGCTTTCAGCAAAGAATGGGAAAGCATCCGTCCCCATTTCTACAAAAGGTGTCGGGAACGAGCAGATTCTGAGGATGATAACCCTGAGATGAAACACAAGGTTTATCGTCTTGCAAGAAAGCTCAAGGAGGTGAAAAACTTTTTTAAACTTAACCGATTGTGATTTGGATTGTTGACATTGGTCTTAATCAGGTCGATGAAGATATACAACGGCACAATGAGCTTTTGAATGTCATCAAGAGGACACCACCGGCTGAAATTGGCGAACTTGTTGCCAGGCGACGTAAAGATTTCACAAACGAGTTTTTCGAGCATTTGCATACTGTTGCAGAATCCTACTACGACAGTCCGGATGAGCAGAATGGTAACATTTATGCCTGTCAGTGAAATGGTTGAAACAATATACTGACAATGATAACTTGTTTTTGCAAGCTCTTGCATCACTTGGGAAGTTGTGTATCGCGGCTGTTCAAGCTTATGACACTTCAACAGAAAGCATCGATGCACTCAATGCTGCTGAAACGAAGCTACAAGACATTATCAACTCCCCTTCTCTTGATGCTGCCTGCAGAAAGATTGACAGTTTGGCTGAGAAGAATCAACTTGATTCCGCCTTGGTTCTTATGATCACAAAAGCTTGGTCTGCTGCAAAAGAATCCAACATGATGAAAGATGAGGTACTAAATGAGTTGAGCATTTTCTTAGCATAACATAGAAACCTACTTTGAGCCGCCGGGTTTTGTTTCTTGACAGGTGAAAGACATATTGTATCATTTATACGTAACAGCGAGAGGGAATCTGCAGAGGCTTATGCCGAAAGAGGTGAGAATACTTAAGTATATACTATCGTTAGAGGATCCCGAGGAACAGATGAGCGCTCTACAAGACGCTTTCACCCCTGGGGAGGAGCTCGAAGGGACTGATGTAGACTACTTGTACACGTAAGGACGAGAGAGTTTTGCTATAGATATGTAGATTTCGAATCTCAGGATGTGTATGCGTGTGTGTACATTTTAGGACGCCCGAGCATTTGCAGAGCTTGATAAAGACGGTGTTGGAGGCGTATCATTTTAGCAGAGAAGGGAGCTTAGTGAAGGAAGCGAAGGACCTTATGCATCCTGAGCTCATTGCCAAAATGGAACAACTCAAGAAGGTTGTTGAAAAGAAGTACATGTGATCAAGATTTTACAGATCCTAAGCGCTTTTGTGGGTTTTTAGTTTTATATGTAGGGATGTTAAAGTAGGTAATTGCCCAAACCAAAACCCAAAAAAAAAATTCAAACCCAAAACTCTACTATTCTAACCGAAAAAGAAGAGGGTTTAAAATAGGTAGGTACCCATTATTTATGGGTTCAAATTAATTGGCTTTTGGGTATCCAGGGATTTTTGAATTACATCAATCATCATAATTTTTTATTTATAATTATCTATGTATTAAATTTTTATAATTTTTATTTTTTTTTGAAAAACGTAAAATTATTTTTTTCCGCCAAAATACAAATTTATGTTTTTCTGCCAAAAATTCAAAATCTCATTTTCCCACAAAAACGTAAAATTCAGTATTCTCGACAAATACATAAAATTATATTTTCCCGCCAAAAACATAAATTCTTGTTTTCTCGTCAAAAACGTAAAATCTTGTTTGTTCGCCAAAAACACAAAACCTCGTTTTCCACCAAAAACGTAAAACTAAATTTCTGCCAAAAACGTAAAATCTCGTTTTCCCGCCAAAAACGTAAAATCTCATTTTCCGCAAAAAACGTAAAATTATGTTTTCTCGACAAAACATAAAATTCTATTTTTCCGCCAAAAACGTAAAATCATGTTTAGACTCATACCCATTTAGACATGTTTATATTGAGACCCGTTTAGGCCTGTTTAGGTCTATTTAGGCCCGTTTATATTTAGACTCGTTTAGGCCTGCTTATATTTAGACTCGTTTAGGCCTATCCGGTTAAGCCCGTTTATATTTAGACCCGTTTAGGCTCGTCCATTAAGCCCGTCCATTAAGCCCGTTTATATTTGGACCGTGCCCGTTTAAGCCCGTCCGGTTAAGCCTGTTTATATTTAGACCTAGCCCGCCAGTTTAGACCCGTTTAAAAGTACGAAAAAATTTAAACAGGTTAAACGGACTGAGGAAATGTGACAAAATGTTAACATTTAGTGCAAAACAATATTAGTATCAAAATATGGATACCCATGGGTATATCCAAAGCTTAAAAAGCTATACATGGGTATTACCCATTAACAAACAAAATATTTGGATTTATTATGGGTTGGGTTCTTATAAATTGAGTTTTTATGGATTGGGTTTGAGTTGGGTTATTTTACCCATATTAACATCCCTATTTATATGTATGTGTTGTTATATGGTGTTTTACATTCTTCAGGTTCCACTGCCTGTTCACACATATTTGATGCCACCTTAAGACTGTAGACTGAAGATTTTGAAAGATAGTGAGTAAAGTACAAGCTCAATATTTTGAAAGATGGTGAATAAACGATAGATTCAACATGTTTAGAAACATGGAAAGTTTCTCTCCGCAGCGTAAATGACATATGAAGCAACTAAATTTGCGACCAAAATTTGCTTCCGTAGATTTAAATTTATAATGACCTTTTGAAGCAAAAGCGCTGGTGGCCTAATGGGTGTGAGTCTCAACCGAAGTGTACATTGTTTTGTTTTTGTTAAAGGTTAACGATTTATTTTTCCACCAAAAATAACATATAGCATCAAATATTCATGGAAGTATGCCAATCCACATAATAAAAATTTCAGATTTAAATATCTCTAAGAAAGAGTTCAAATCTGATTTCTTCACATAATTAAACCAACTCCGAAACACAATACCACAAAAACCGCTTATTTTGATGGTTTACTATTTTGTTATTGAACTTAAACAATTATAACCGACTTCAGATCCAATTATACTTGATTAAACTTGGGTTATGACCCGTTATAGTTATAAAACCCAGACCTCAATTAACCCAAACTAAAAGCTGGTTTTCCCCAAATCTAAAATCTTAATCGAGAAATGCCAAAATCTATATATAATTACAGAAGATTCTCTCCAACCATGAAGCCACGTGTCCTATTTTCTTAAAACATTGGACTTTGAGGAAAACTTATTCAAAAGCCCATATTTCTTTCTTACCTCTCCACAATATATCCACTTAGCCCATAACGCTTGAACTATGGCATCCACATCTTTTCCGTACACTTCTTCCAAACCGTTCCAGATCCTTCGTTAACATCTAGATGCATCCCAGCTTCATGAGCTGTTATTAATCGATCCTCAGTTACGCATCCTCATCCACTCCCTATTTTCTTCGACCCCTTTTAAATGTATTTACTGCCTTCCGGATGTCTTTAACAGTTAATAAATTCTTCATAGACTTCAATTCCTGCCGTTTCATCTCTCAGTCGACGCGGTCGTATAAATCCTCCACCAGTAGCCCAGAAAACCTAACGCCACCATCATACCTTCTTCGTATATCCATTACCGCTGGTTATTGCTCATGTGAAGAAATAAATCTGTCCAATTCTGTCTACCAGCAGAAGAAAAAGGAATCTATGGATGCAATTGATGGGAAACGTTGACAACATCATCTAAGATAGAAGAAGGAGCTGAGTATTACAGCGATGCAAAATCCTTCTTTCATACGATTGTGTGCAAGCTCAAGATGGAAGACGAGGCTTACAAATTCATCACGAGGGCGTTAAGTGAAGCTGGGCACAAAGAAGGCCGATGGCATGGAGAGGAAACATATCGAGGTCTCTCAAAGAGCTCAAGATTCTTCTCTGTCAATGATCTCCAGCTAGCGCTTCCGCCAGGTTCCCTTGGCTTCCCTTTCATTTTTCGTGTTTGATCAAAGCAAATTTGTGAGATCGGCGATTCACTAGACCACTAAATTTCCATTAAGTTTTCAATTGTTTATGACCTTTTGGAGGTTTTTTGTTTCGATTCAGAACGTTCGTTGAGAAGAATTACAAAGAGTTGAAGACTATGAGCCCTAAATTCCCCTTCCTGATCCGCAAATGTAGTGGGATCCAGCCTCAGATGTGGGTGAGATATGGTAATAGTTTTAAACTCTCATCTCTTTAATCTAGACCCGAGATTGAATATCTACATTCACACCAAAATGCAGAGTGCTGCTACCACTAGAGAATGTTTGACTTAAGTGTTTGTTGGATATGGGTTTAACACCCATCCAAAGCCCATTAGAAATCTTGTCTAAATTAATCATATTCGATGTCGGCCCAAGAAGACAAGCCCGTTAAGGAGTCAACGGCCCAAGGAGAAGTCAGCATCCAAGCACTATAAATAGGACCCTTCACTCTTCATTTGGGATAGATTGTAACCTGCGAGAGGCTGAGCTACTTCTATAAAGATCCGACCTCAAGCATTGTTTAGTGATCACGTCATTCGATGGACTCATACCTCGTACCATCCTGCTCATAGCTCGGCTTCGGCCTTAAGATCAATAAAGAACATTTTTGACCTCACTTATAATTCATATCTCACCTCGTAGTTCGGACATTTCAGATTATAGCCCGTAATATTGACTAGGTCGAATTTTCGTAACAACAATTGGCGCCGTCTGTGGGGACCGATAAAACTTATTTACGCTCTAAGACGAAGCCGATATGACAAGACCATCGTTAACAGTTAATGACCCAAAACACTCGAATCCAAACAAAGGGACGAACCTACCGCGCCCACCGGCCAGCTCCTCAAACCCGAACCCCCTCACTCCCCTGGAGCTCTCAAAAACCACTGGGCCCAACACTGCATTAGCCCACGCGAAGATGTCGATGGTCAACAACCCAGTCAACCAAATCGGAACCACGAGCACACCCAGAAACGACGAACAACGACGACCGTCGTACAAGTCTCCGATCAAGACCAACAAGACACTATTTCTCTCATAAGAACTCCGATGGCATAGATTGTTGAGCTAAAACAATGCAACAACGACCGCTTCGAACAACTCACAAACGCCTAGAACACATCCCACAAGCAGATTGACAACCTCCGTACGACCGAACAACAAGCATCCCGAAACACAGAAGCATTCGTGGATACCTTCCCACACACAACCATCAGGCCAGGCGAACGACCAACCGTACCCCGGCTAGCGTCGACATACGAGTCTGAGGCACACGAAGAAGAACCAGGCAGAGGCAGCGAAATCGAGCTTCTGAAGGCACAGTTGGACAACATGACGTCGACATGCCACAAGGCAACCAGCTCAGCTCCCGAGATCGACAGAGTCCTAAAAGAAACGCAGAACACGCCGTTCACAAGCAAATAACGGGAACGCCAATCCGATAACAAGGAAAAATCAAACTGCCCACCTACGATGGCAGCTCAGACCCGCGACAATACCTGACAGCTTTCAGCATCGCGATGGGATAAACTCAATTGCTTCCAGGGGAACGCGACGCCGGCTTCTGCCAGCTCTTTGTCGAGAACCTCTGCGGCGCCACCCTAAGCTGGTTCTCGCGGCTGGAATCATATTCCATCGACAGCTATCAGCAATTAATGACCACATTCCTCAAGCACTACTCAATGTTCATTCAACAGGGAGCTTCGAGCGCCGACCTCTGGTCGATCAACCAAGAAGAACATGAATCCTTAAGGTCGTACATCGATAGGTTCAAGACATCGTTTCGAAAATCTCAGTCACCGACAGCGAAGGGCTACCCGCATTATGGAGCGGGCTCTGGTACGAATCGCCGTTTCGCAGCGAGCTGGCCCTGAACAAACGGCAAAGTCTCAAAGACGCCCTCCATCGGGCCGCCATCTTCATCGAGATAGAGGAGGAAAGATAACTACTCCCCAAAAAGTTTGGGACAATAAAGCCTACAAAAGAAAAGGAGTCGGCGCAAGAATACGTCGAACTGCGCCAAGACTACAATCAAGAATACAAAAAATCAAAGAAGGAAGGCAAGAAAACGGCGGCCCACCTCGCCGGCGAGCACGACCTGCAGGGCAACCCAAGGAACCACACTAAAAACAAAGGCGCAAACGCGGGAGATAAGGACATACCTTTCTGCACATACCACCAAAGATCAGGACATGACACCGACGAGTGTCGTCACCTACAGAACCTCCTCCTCGGAGAATACCAAAGGGGAGACACAAACATAACAAACCGAAATGCACAAATGACGCAAGCCGAAAAATAAGCAACGAACGACAGCGAGCGAGTTTGGCTTATCAGAGGAAAGAACAAAAGATCCGGAAACGCACAGCGAGCCGAGCAAGACAATGCCGACGGAGAGTCACACAAGCGAGCTCAAGGAAACAATGAAGCTGGAAAGCATTCACCAAGAAGACGCATCAACATGATATTGGGAGGATTCCCCAGCCACGACGACTCGGCAGACCTCGCAAGAACCTTAGACCGGAAGAAAGCACGGAACTAGAAAGAAATCACACCAGCAAGGCAAAAGGCAAAGACAAGATTTCCTTCACCAACAAGAACCGAGAAGAACCGGGAAAACCAAGCTACGATCTACTCGTTATCAAACTCCAAATAAACAACTAAAGAATCGCCAGAGCCCTGGTCGACACCGGAAGCTTGATTAACCTTATTTTCAAAGAAACTTTGCAGGAATCGGATCTCCTGGGAACTGAGTTTTCTCGAGGTTTCTGTGTTTTTCTCTCTGAGAAAAACTGTCTGGGCGGCGCTCTCTCGTCGTCGTCTAGGTCGAAATACATAAGATCACTTATATATGTACCGACCACGACGTAAACCAAAACTTCAGTTTATTTATCGTACCCATCAATCATCATAATTTTTTTATTTATAATAATCTATTTATTAAATTTTTATAATTTCTGTTTTTTTCAAAAAACGTAAAATTATATTTTTCCGCCAAAATACAAATTTATGTTTTTCTGCCAAAAACTCAAAATCTCATTTTCCCACAAAAACGTAAAATTCAGTATTCTCGACAAATACATAAAATTATATTTTCCCACCAAAAACGTAAAATCTTGTTTTCTCGTCAAAAACGTAAAATCTTGTTTGTTCGCCAAAAACACAAAACCTCGTTTTCCCACCAAAAACGTAAAACTAAATTTCTGCCAAAAACGTAAAATCTCGTTTTCCCGCCAAAAACGTAAAATCTCATTTTCCGCAAAAAGTAAAATTATGTTTTCTCGACAAAACATAAAATTCTATTTTCCCGCCAAAAACGTAAAATCATGTTTAGACTCATACCCATTTAGACATGTTTATATTGAGACCCGTTTAGGCCTGTTTAGGTCTGTTTAGGCCCGTTTATATTTAGACTCGTTTAGGCCTGCTTATATTTAGACCCGTTTAGGCCTGTCCGGTTAAGCCCGTTTATATTTAGACCCGTTTAGGCCCGTCCATTAAGCCCATTTATATTTGGACCCGTGCCCTTTTAAGCCCGTCCGGTTAAGCCTGTTTATATTTAGACCTAGCCCGCCAGTTTAGACCCGTTTAAAAGTACGAAAAAATTTAAACAGGTTAAACGGACTGAGGAAATTTGACAAAATGTTAACATTTAGTGAAAAACAATATTAGTATCAAAATATGGATATCCATGGGTATATCCAAAGCTTAAAAAGCTATACATGGGTATTACCCATTAACAAACAAAATATTTGGATTTATTATGGGTTGGGTTTTTATAAATTGAGTTTTTATGGATTGGGTTTGAGTTGGGTTATTTTACCCGTATTAACATCTCTATTTATATGTATGTGTTGTTATATGGTGTTTTACATTCTTCAGGTTCCACTGCCTGTTCACACATATTTGATGCCACCTTAAGACTGTAGACTGAAGATTTTGAAAGATGGTGAGTAAAGTACAGGCTCAATATTTTGAAAGATGGTGAATAAACGATAGATTCAACATGTTTAGAAACATGGAAGGTTTCTCTCCGCAGCGTAAATGACATATGAAGCAAATAAATTTGCGACCAAAATTTGCTTCCGTAGATTTAAATTTATAATGACCTTTTGAAGCAAAAGCGTTGGTGGCCTAATGGGTGTGAGTCTCAACCAGAGTGTACATTGTTTTGTTTTTGTTAAAGGTTAACGATCTATTTTTCCACCAAAAATAACATATAGCATCAAATATTCATGGAAGTATGCCAATCCACATAATAAAAATTTCAGATTTAAATATCTCTAAGAAAAAGTTCAAATCTGATTTCTTCACATAATTAAACCAACTCCGAAATACAATACCACAAAAACCGCTTATTTTGATGGTTTACTATTTTGTTATTGAACTTAAACAATTATAACCGACTTCAGATCCAATTATACTTGATTAAACTTGGGTTATGACCCGTTATAGTTATAAAACCCAGACCTCAATTAACCCAAACTAAAAGCTGGTTTTCCCCAAATCTAAAATCTTAATCGAGAAATGCCAAAATCTATATATAATTACAGAAGATTCTCTCCAACCATGAAGCCACGTGTCCTATTTTCTTAAAACATTGGACTTTGAGGAAAACTTATTCAAAAGCCCATATTTCTTTCTTACCTCTCCACAATATATCCACTTAGCCCATAACGCTTGAACTATGGCATCCACATCTTTTCCGTACACTTCTTCCAAACCGTTCCAGATCCTTCGTTAACATCTAGATGCATCCCAGCTTCATGAGCTGTTATTAATCGATCCTCAGTTACGCATCCTCATCCACTCCCTATTTTCTTCGACCCCTTTTAAATGTATTTACTGCCTTCCGGATGTCTTTAACAGTTAATAAATTCTTCATAGACTTCAATTCCTGCCGTTTCATCTCTCAGTCGACGCGGTCGTATAAATCCTCCACCAGTAGCCCAGAAAACCTAACGCCACCATCATACCTTCTTCGTATATCCATTACCGCTGGTTATTGCTCATGTGAAGAAATAAATCTGTCCAATTCTGTCTACCAGCAGAAGAAAAAGGAATCTATGGATGCAATTGATGGGAAACGTTGACAACATCATCTAAGATAGAAGAAGGAGCTGAGTATTACAGCGATGCAAAATCCTTCTTTCATACGATTGTGTGCAAGCTCAAGATGGAAGACGAGGCTTACAAATTCATCACGAGGGCGTTAAGTGAAGCTGGGCACAAAGAAGGCCGATGGCATGGAGAGGAAACATATCGAGGTCTCTCAAAGAGCTCAAGATTCTTCTCTGTCAATGATCTCCAGCTAGCGCTTCCGCCAGGTTCCCTTGGCTTCCCTTTCATTTTTCGTGTTTGATCAAAGCAAATTTGTGAGATCGGCGATTCACTAGACCACTAAATTTCCATTAAGTTTTCAATTGTTTATGACCTTTTGGAGGTTTTTTGTTTCGATTCAGAACGTTCGTTGAGAAGAATTACAAAGAGTTGAAGACTATGAGCCCTAAATTCCCCTTCCTGATCCGCAAATGTAGTGGGATCCAGCCTCAGATGTGGGTGAGATATGGTAATAGTTTTAAACTCTCATCTCTTTAATCTAGACCCGAGATTGAATATCTACATTCACACCAAAATGCAGAGTGCTGCTACCACTAGAGAATGTTTGACTTAAGTGTTTGTTGGATATGGGTTTAACACCCATCCAAAGCCCATTAGAAATCTTGTCTAAATTAATCATATTCGATGTCGGCCCAAGAAGACAAGCCCGTTAAGGAGTCAACGGCCCAAGGAGAAGTCAGCATCCAAGCACTATAAATAGGACCCTTCACTCTTCATTTGGGATAGATTGTAACCTGCGAGAGGCTGAGCTACTTCTATAAAGATCCGACCTCAAGCATTGTTTAGTGAGCACGTCATTCGATGGACTCATACCTCGTACCATCCTGCTCATAGCTCGGCTTCGGCCTTAAGATCAATAAAGAACAGTTTTGACCTCACTTATAATTCATATCTCACCTCGTATTTCGGACATTTCAGATTGTAGCCCGTAATATTGACTAGGTCGAATTTCCGTAACAACAATTGGCGCCGTCTGTGGGGACCGATAAAACTTATTTACGCTCTAAGACGAAGCCGATATGACAAGACCATCGTTAACAGTTAATGACCCAAAACACTCGAATCCAAACAAAGGGACGAACCTACCGCGCCCACCGGCCAGCTCCTCAAACCCGAACCCCCTCACTCCCCTGGAGCTCTCAAAAACCACTGGGCTCAACACTGCATTAGCCCACGCGAAGATGTCGATGGTCAACAACCCAGTCAACCAAATCGGAACCACGAGCACACCCAGAAACGACGAACAACGACGACCGTCGTACAAGTCTCCGATCAAGACCAACAAGACACTATTTCTCTCATAAGAACTCCGATGGCATAGATTGTTGAGCTAAAACAATGCAACAACGACCGCTTCGAACAACTCACAAACGCCCAGAACACATCCCACAAGCAGATTGACAACCTCCGTACGACCGAACAACAAGCATCCCGAAACACAGAAGCATTCGTGGATACCTTCCCACACACAACCATCAGGCCAGGCGAACGACCAACCGTACCCCGGCTAGCGTCGACATACGAGTCCAAGGCACACGAAGAAGAACCAGGCAGAGGCAGCGAAATCGAGCTTCTGAAGGCACAGTTGGACAACATGACGTCGACAGGCCACAAGGCAACCAGCTCAGCTCCCGAGATCGACAGAGTCCTAAAAGAAACGCAGAACACGCCGTTCACAAGCAAATAATAGGAACGCCAATCCGATAACAAGGAAAAATCAAACTGCCCACCTACGATGGCAGCTCAGACCCGCGACAATACCTAACAGCTTTCAGCATCGCGATGGGACTAACTCAATTGCTTCCAGGGGAACGCGACGCCGGCTTCTGCCAGCTCTTTGTCGAAAACCTCTGCGGCGCCGCCCTAAGCTGGTTCTCTGATAGGTTCTAAGTTTTACCCTATTCTAAACTGCAAGTGCACAGTATCGTCAAAGTAGTATATAGGGTTATCGAATCCACAGGGACTCCGGTCAACGATAGATTAAGAACAGAAAATATTAAACTAGGAGAAAGTAAATATGATGAGAAACTAAAAAGCGAAGCAGAAAAGTAAATCAGGCGAGTTTGTAAGCAAGGAAGCGAAGCGTTAGGTTTCAGAAGTTCTCAGGAAATCAGGAACACAAGCAATCAGTCAATCAAGATCTAATCAATAACTGTTCTAGAACTCAAATCACGAAAATAGAATTAACCAAATCTCTTTGCGAAAATCCTCTAAGTCTAAGTGCAGCAATCCAAATCTCTTTGCAATTACTAACATATTAAACTAGCATTAAGTTCAAGTTTGATATGTTAACAATTAAACTAAACCAAATCTCTTTGCGAGTAGATCAAATTGCTCATCTAGGTTCTTTCTAGCTAATTAACCAACTCTCGTTGTATCAATCAACCTAACATCATAATTCTGATTAGCTACTTCAGATTAAGCATTAAGAACAACCTAAATAAAGAACTAGCAGATATGAATCCCTACAGATTGATTTAAACTATAGTTCCATGAAATCCCTAATGAGAATCCTTCAACCTAACAGGTAAACTACTCAGACATGTTCATCGAAATAGAAAACATCATAAGTAGAAAACCAAATAATATAAAATCAAATAAAGAACTGGGGTTCGAAATCCTCTCTCTTTCGAGAGCGGATCAGCCCCTAAGGCTTTCTGGAATAAAATAAAACTTAAGAAAAGTGTCGCCTAAACAAGTGGCTAAAAACCCTAATATATAGTCTAAAACACGTTTTGGGCTTCTGTGTAAATATCTGGGCTTTTCTGCAATATCAGCATTCTTCATTAAACCGCCGAGTTTGGCCCATTCGCGCTATGCATCGATCGATGCAGGTGTGCAACGATCGACGCAATCCTCAAATCTGGACAGTGAACTCTGTCTCTCGGCCAAACACTCCAAATAGCTCCAGAAAGTGCCATAATCACCAAATCTGCTCCAAATGTGCTTGTACCTAATAAACACCTGAAAAGACTCTAAAACATAGTAAAAGACTCGATAAAGAACACATATACCATGGTTAAAATCCCTAAAATCCATGGTATATCAACTCCCCCACACTTAGCTCTTGCTTGCCCTCAAGCAAGTAAAGAACCAAAGCATAAGAAAAGAAGTTTGAAAACACAGAAACTCATTTCGTCCTAGGAACTTTCACAATCACATTCACTTAGTAAGCCACTGAAAACTTTCCTACAGAACTCAAGACCACAATGTAATTCCCCCACACTTAGCAACTGTCCTAAGTAAACTCCACAATCACATTCAAGCATTCAAATTCACCCTACTGACTTCTGCAAGTATTTAAGTGCGGTCTCACCTAAGGAGTATCGATCAAAGGGCACATGGATTCTTACCTTATCAGCTCTAGACCACCATACTATCTTTCTCTAGTCCCTTTCTTCTCTTTCCCTTCCTTAACAACTGATTTTTCCCACATTGGGTATCATTTTTTTTTTATCAGTGTTCTTCCCGTTATGGGGTGTACTTTGGACACATTCCATGGATCGCACAGGAGATAATAGGGGTCTCTACCACTCCTGTGACCACTTCGGAGTTACTAACTCATCCTCAGTTTATTATCTTTTTTTTTTATTTTATGGAAGGGGAGAAGGGAACTAAATAGGATAGGTTGACAGGCTGTGTCAGAACTAACACGGGAATCCGACACAAAGTATACGAAGCCCTTAGGTGAGAAATCTAAGTCAGTATTAAGGTTGAAGTCAGTAAAAGGATCCTCTGATACCTGAAGTGATGTGGGTGTTCCCAGTAGGTTGTTCCGTGTCTGAGTTTTCTAATAGTCATAGAGGCTCTGCAAGTCTATCCAATGGTCACTTAGTTCCTGTTCAAGCGAAAAGTTTCCTCGAAAATCATAGTTTCATACAAATTCTAACTCAATAAAACAAATTTTGAAAAACTTAAGAAAACAAAAGCGTGCGTCAGTAGCTTCCTCCCCCACACTTAAACTACACTGTCCCCAGTGTAATCAAGGCATGAGCTCGGTGAGAATAATAATCAAATTTGAAACAATCCGAAAAGTTGCAGAACATTTACCTGTCGTCGCCCTGCGTCGATCGATGCCCAAGGGTGTCGATCGATGCAAGGCGATTATCGCTCGCGGTTATGTAGATAACCGGTGTCTGAACCGCAATTGAATCGGTAAACCACAAATCGTGACTGCATCGACCGATGCACAATGTGTGTCGATCGATGCAATGCGATTATTCCTGTTTTCCTCAGCTCTGAACACACTTAAACAGAAAAATTAAAAATACCAAATCAAAACGAAAAAACAAAAACAAAAACGAACCTAACAGTGGGTTGCCTCCCACTCAGCGCTTGTTTTTAGTCATTAGCTTGACTATTGGAAGAGATTTGACTCAAGGCGATTTCAACAGAGACTTTGAGTGTCTCTGTGAATATCTCTTCATCCAAGGAGGTGTGTATGCTGTCAGATCATGAGGTTTCCTAAGGAAAGAGAAATCAGAATCAGGGCGGGAGCGAAGCTTGGGCGGTGTACTGCGTTTTCCTGCATTCAAAACAATGTGATCAGAAGGTTTAATCTTAGGTGATTTGTACCTTACCTTTGATGCAGATCTGATGTTTGGGGCTTTCTGCTTATGAGCAGTTTCAGGTACTGAAGATGTTAGAGCAGGTTCAAGAGGAACTGCCATCTTCTTCTTTCCACTATCAGATACTGTAGTTCCACCAATCTGAACTTCTTCTTTCAGATGACCATCAGTGAAGATCATCTTCTTTGCATGAACTCGCGAAGTTTCAACTGGTGGGGTTTCATTCACCTTCTTATCAATCACTTTCATGCAGTTAGCCACTTTTATCTCTTGTTTGGAAGGTTTAGGAACCTTAGGATATGGCACATGGGGCTTGTAGACTCGTTCTGGTACTGTTGCAGGTTTCTGGTCATGTCTGCGTTCTGTGTCGATCGTTGCATGATGTGTGTCGATCGATGCAAGGCGATTCCGTTTGTCGAAAGAACTTGAAATTGCCGTCAGAACGGCGTGTCGATCGTCACTAAGGGGGTGTCGATCGATGCATGTATCAGGCATACAATATTCATCCAGAAAATCCGAGATTATGCTCTCTTCTTCACTTAGCAACTCAATCTCATCCCTTAAGGTCACAGCTCTGATGGATTTGTACTGTTAAGCTTTCCTAGCTTCATTTTGTCTTTGTATTGCTCCAGCTGTCTGCTGAACTTGGACATCTAGCTTCTTCAAATGTGTGCTCAAAGATTCAAACTTTCCATTCAGATCTTTATGCAATGCATCTATCCTTGAGTTGAAGGACTCAGTGATCTGTTGTTCTCTCTCAAGAAACTGCTCCATTATAGCTTCTAATCTGCTCTTATGTGTAGCTGCAGGCGGTGCTTGGTAAGAAGAAACACCATAGTTCCTCGAGAAGGCATTGCCCTGTTGCTGGAAAGGTCCATGAAAAGCTGATTCCTGACTGTAGAATTCATTCCCTCCAACGCAGTTGATAGCTTCTTGTGCATACTTTCCAAGTAGAAGACTATGCAGATAGTCAACTTTACTCTTCAACCCAGCTATCTGTGAATTATCAATCCCTGGACTAAAGAAATCATACATCTTTCTTACGATATGTGTCGATCGATGCAGGGGAAGTGTTGATCGATGCAAGCGCGATGATGTGACGATCGACACACAGGACCGTGTCGATCGATGCAGTGCGATTACAGGCGTACCTGAAACGCAAGAAACAGAAAAAAAAATTAGTGATAAAAAAACAAAAAACGAAAAACCCAGTCTAAACCCTAAGTTCAAATCTATCGAAGACTCAAAAGAGTCCCCGGCAAAGGTGCCAAAAACTTGATAGGTTCTAAGTTTTACCCTATTCTAAACTGCAAGTGCACAGTATCGTCAAAGTAGTATATAGGGTTATCGAATCCACAGGGACTCCGGTCAACGATAGATTAAGAACAGAAAATATTAAACTAGGAGAAAGTAAATATGATGAGAAACTAAAAAGCGAAGCAGAAAAGTAAATCAGGCGAGTTTGTAAGCAAGGAAGCGAAGCGTTAGGTTTCAGGAGTTCTCAGGAAATCAGGAACACAAGCAATCAGTCAATCAGGATCTAATCAATAACTGTTCTAGAACTCAAATCACGAAAATAGAATTAACCAAATCTCTTTGCGAAAATCCTCTAAGTCTAAGTGCAGCAATCCAAATCTCTTTGCAATTACTAACATATTAAACTAGCATTAAGTTCAAGTTTGATATGTTCACAATTAAACTAAACCAAATCTCTTTGCGAGTTGATCAAATTGCTCATCTAGGTTCTTTCTAGCTAATTAACCAACTCTCGTTGTATCAATCAACCTAACATCATAATTCTGATTAGCTACTTCAGATTAAGCATTAAGAACAACCTAAACAAAGAACTAGCAGATATGAATCCCTACAGATTGATTTAAACTATAGTTCCATGAAATCTCTAATGAGAATCCTTCAACCTAACAGGTAAACTACTCAGACATGTTCATCGAAATAGAAAACATCATAAGTAGAAAACCAAATAATATAAAATCAAATAAAGAACTGGGGTTCGAAATCCTCTCTCTTTCGAGAGCCGGATTAGCCCCTAAGGCTTTCTGGAATAAAATTAAACTTAAGAAAAGTGTCGCCTAAACAAGTGGCTAAAAACCCTAATATATAGTCTAAAACACGTTTTGGGCTTCTGTGTAAATATCTGGGCTTTTCTGCAATATCAGCATTCTTCATTAAACCGCCGAGTTTGGCCCATTCGCGCTATGCATCGATCGATGCAGGTGTGCAACGATCGACGCAATCCTCAAATCTGGACAGTGAACTCTGTCTCTCGGCCAAACACTCCAAATAGCTCCAGAAAGTGCCATAATCACCAAATCTGCTCCAAATGTGCTTGTACCTAATAAACACCTGAAAAGACTCTAAAACATAGTAAAAGACTCGATAAAGAACACATATACCATGGTTAAAATCCCTAAAATCCATGGTATATCATTCTCGCGGCTGGAATCATGTTCCATCGACAGCTATCAGCAACTAACGACCATATTCCTCAAGCACTACTCAATGTTCATTCATCAGGGAGCTTCGAGCGCCGACCTCTGGTCGATCAACCAAGAAGAACATGAATCCTTAAGGTCGTACATCGATAGGTTCAAGACTTCGTTTCGAAAATCTCAGTCACCGACAGCGAAGGGCTACCCGCATTATGGAGCGTGCTCTGGTACGAATCGCCGTTTCGCAGCGAGCTGGCCCTGAACAAACGGCAAAGTCTCAAAGACGCCCTCCATCGGGCCGCCATCTTCATCGAGATAGAGGAGGAAAGATAACTACTCCCCAAAAAGTTTGGGACAATAAAGCCTACAAAAGAAAAGGAGTCGGCGCAAGAATACGTCGAACTGCGCCAAGACTACAATCAAGAATACAAAAAATCAAAGAAGGAAGGCAAGAAAACGGCGGCCCACCTCGCCGGCGAGCACGACTACAAGGCAACCCAAGGAACCACACTAAAAACAAAGGCGCAAACGCGGGAGATAAGGACAGACCTTTCTGCACATACCACCAAAGATCAGGACATGACACCGACGAGTGTCGTCACCTGCAGAACCTCCTCCTCGGAGAATACCAAAGGGGAGACACAAACATAACAAACCGAAATGCACAAATGACGCACGCCGAAAAATAAGCAACGAACGACAGCGAGCGAGTTTGGCTTATCAGAGGAAAGAACAAAAGATCCAGAAATGCACAACGAGCCGAGCAAGACAATGCCGACGGAGAGTCACACAAGCGAGCTCAAGGAAACAATGAAGCTGGAAAGCATTCACCAAGAAGACGCATCAACATGATATTGGGAGGATTCCCCAGCTACAACGACTCGGCAGACCTCGCAAGAACCTTAGACCGGAAGAAAGCACGGAACTAGAAAGAAATCACACCAGCAAGGCAAAAGGCAAAGACAAGATTTCCTTCACCAACAAGAACCGAGAAGAACCGGGAAAACCAAGCTACGATCTACTCGTTATCAAACTACAAATAAACAACTAAAGAATCGCCAGATCCCTGGTCGACACCGGAAGCTCGATTAACCTTATTTTCAAAGAAACTTTGCAGGAAATGAAGCTCGATATGCACAAACCAAGAAGGCCAAGGAGAACGCTCACTAGCTTCAGTAGCAAAACGACATGAGTGATTAGAACAATCCTACTGCCAGTACGTGCCAGAAAAATCACTCATACCACCACCTTCCTCGTCATAGACCGACCAGCGACGTACGACGCGATACTAGGAACCCCATGGATCCACGCAATGAAAGCGGTCGTCTCAACCTACCACCGGTGCGTAAAATTCCCAACCTCACAAGGAACCCACACAATCTGGGGAGAACATAAAAAACCAAGAGCCGACCTCACAAGCAAGAACAAAGCACTAACAGCACAAATCGAAACGCAAGAACCAACGAAACCGAGCAAGGAAACAAACTCAGAGGAAGTGGCAACTCAGGATCCGAGATCATAGATAAGATCTCCTATCGCTCTTTCATACATATATATATATTCCGCAAAATCCTTTGTAACAACGAAAGAACTACGCTCGACTTGATCTCTTATTTGAGAGTACGTAGGCAGCCTTTATAGGGCCCAATCACCCCTTTACTTCAAAATTAAAGCACGTCTTCTATCGAAAACGTATTCGGATTGTCCGAAATATTAACATCGACATTCTGGCCAAATGATCGATAAAACTAAAAAGCGTCCCAAGGCGCAGTGGCATCGCGCCACGTTGTCGGTTTCGACAACACCTAAGCCGGGGCCAGACCCGCACAAGTCCTCGGGATAAATTGATTAAGCCGAACCTCCTTCGCACAATCCAATTCGGAGACTTCACAGGATAAGTCGGGCACGTACTCGCACATAAAACCTAACAAATGACAGGATAAGCCGGGCCCAAGCACGCACCTATAAACATTTGTATGTAAGGCGAAGACAGCTTCTGAAGGAACTTGGAGCCAATTCTACCAGATTCAGAATTGCTGTAGGGTTCCCGAAGCCCAAGATCTAGGGTCTAGTTAATTGGATCATGGATCAGATCTCGTGTTTACCTGGAGATTGGCAGCGGAAGATGGTCAGATAAACAAGATCTCTGGAGCGCCTCAGATGCTGCGCCTCTACTTCAGTCCACACGCACACAAGCTGGAATCCGCCGGGATGCTAGTACCGGGAATCGGATCTCCTGGGAACTGAGTTTTCTCGAGGTTTCTGTGTTTTTCTCTCTGAGAAAAACTGTCTGGGCGGCGCTCTCTCGTCGTCGTCTAGGTCGAAATACATAAGATCACTTATATATGTACCGACCACGACGTAAACCGAAACTTCAGTTTTGGTTTTGGCCTTGTGTCGACCGACACACTTAGTGGTGTCGATCGACACACGTCTTGTGTCGACCGACGCACCCAATGGTGTCGATCGACACACCTCATTAAAACTCATATTCGATGTGTATCCAATACACATCGACCATACCATATGCCAATGATCAATCCCATACGAACTATGTCCAACTTGCTTAGGTGTTTGGCCCTGTAGGTTCACACGATACTGGAAATGAGTTACAACTCATTTGTCATAAGCGGTTTCTAGCAAAACATTATGACTACCCAGTATCACATGAATTGTCCGATCTCGACAATACAACTATCTCTAGAGTGAGTACAATGTGATTTCAGGACATAATCCCAACATTCTCCCACTTGTACTGGAATCACCTATTCCTATAATCCCTTCGTCTCTATATCTCGATATGGCATAAGGCAATATCATGTTCATCGAACTTCTGATCTATACTGATACATCAAACGACTGACAATCACCTCGTTTGAGCACGACCATGCATTTTCTCAGTATCAAATCTTCGATGGGCCCTGAGATATTTATCTCCTGTTATCCAGGAGGGACAAATCCCATCTTGTTCCATCCCTGTTTCTACACATACTTCATGATACGCATAAGCAATGCCGTTATAGCCGCCAGTTACGGAACGACGTTTGACAAGGTCAAAACGCACCAATTCATATGCTAGAAAGCATGATGAACTCAGGTCTAAGGACTATACTCTATAGTCGTAATGAGAACCTCCCATGACACTGATATAACTATCCTGTGGAGTTCTCATTAAGCGGGTCATGTACGATCATATGTTCACCAACATATATCTATGTGACTGACTGTGATAATCATATCATTGACTCCATGAAACTTAGTCCAACAGTCACCTCACATACTAGTCTCGCGCGGTTATTGGTGTCCCATTTCAACAACCTTGACTAGAAACAATTATAGTTTATGTCATCTTTTACTTATAGGGTTTCATGATCAAGTCCTCAACTTGATGACCTATATGATGACCATAAAATACTTTGGGACCATTATTTAATTATCCAATAGTTAAATAATACCGATGTCAGTTGTAACTTACACAAACTTTGCCATAGCATGTCTATGTAAAGATCATAACATAACTAAATAACTCCCACTAGAATCAAGATAGTCTCTTTAGATATCTAATACCTACAGCAAGAGAATAAATCTCGTGCTTAGGTTGTGGGAGACTCTGCGGTGTTTTGCTTGAAACAATTTCAACAAACCACACCACCATTCAGACAAAGAGACATAACTACTTTCAACTGGTTCGTCACTTCCTCAGTTCACCACGAAACTATTCTTAGAGTTCCTCAAACACTTGGGATATTTCTGGTGACTGTTCAGTGACTATTACCGGAACATATTGGTATTTTCTCGTCATGCTCTATGCGTGAGCTGCATCTAGACGAGCGCAAAATATGGCATTTATGATGGATTCTATTGTAGCAGCATAAGCAATCACACTCATTAATACTAGTTCAGCCAGTGTTCAAAAACACTTCATCTTGCTAATATTGTTACTAGCTCAGCCAGTGTCCAAGACACTTCATCTCGCTTAGATTATTGCCATAAGACCTTTGGTATGAAGCCATTCTTGGAATTAAGCACATATGAACTGTCCAATGCCTTATCAACATAAGGATTTTGACATGATCCAATTAGCCTTTCTGATCCATTCCAATGGATCCTTATTCCAAGAACTTTACGCCCTTCTCCCATGTCCATCGTTAAATTTGACTTCCGACCCAAATCTTGACAAGACTTTAGCGTCGGAACGTCATTTTTGAGATTAAGTACATTACGTACATACAGTGTGAGAATTGCAATTACGCTCCCACTAGTATTCTTGCAAACGCATGGTTTCATTTCTATTCTGATCAAGTCAAAACTTTTGACCATATTATCAGAATGTTGATTTCAACTCCAAGATGTTTGCTTCAATCTATAAATAGATTGGTGAAGTCAACATGCATACCCAGCCAATTTTTCGGAGTTGGGGCTCACCATCGCTTCTTTGAATTTCGCATGCTCGTCACTTTTCAATGATCAACAGATCACGACAATCGACTACGAGAAATCACTCTCGAGTTAGAGACGGATCCTTTCGGATCTGCGATTTTCAGGCTCCACAGGTGTAGGTCCTACAACACTTTGTAGATCTCACCGCTGCTCTCCCTCAACAGGTTGAGCAGCCTCCTGTGTTTATCGAATTTATTCGATGTGTACTTTTACTCCCACTGTTTCTTTTGAAAGTACGATCTTTCTCAAAAGACATAGTTCCGAACAACAATATTTTGTCCTCGGATTGGTTGCAAAAGTAGCAAGCCTTTGTTTCCTTAGGACAACCAGCGAGGTAGAACTTATCAGATATGGGTTCAAGTTTGTTTGTTGACTACTGTCTTACACAAACCTTGCAATCCCAATTAATCAGAAAAACAAATTTGGAAATCACCCAGTCCACATCCAATGTGGTGTTTTTCACTGATTCTGATAGAAACTTATTCAGCGTAAACATAGACATTTTAGAACGTATTCTTAAATGATTATGGAATATTCCGGTGACTCATCATTAATAAGATCCGATTCATTCTCTCTGATGATCACCCAATTCTTGACTCAAGTATTTTCTTCCGCGATCTAATCGAGGATCTTAATACTTCTGTCAAATCGAATCTATACTTCATTCACACACATACTTACTGAAGTCATCAATAAAGGTAATGAAGTACAGAAGATTTCCTCTGGCACTTATGCTCGTTGAGCCGTATACATCAGTATGTGTAAGGCCCAATAAGCCTCTGGCCCGTTTCCTTTAGCTCTGCTAAAAGGGCTTTAGTCATTTGGTCCAGTGAACAGAATTCATATCTCAAATTATAAATAATCGAAAGAGTCCACAACTATGGAACTTCTGAATCTGCTTCACTCTTTATGGTTAAACGACTATGCCAAAGAAAAGTCGAGTTCGAGTCATCAGACTTAAACCTTTAGTATTTGTGTTATATTCAAAATTACGCTGGTTTAAGATATAAAACCCATTCCAAATGGGGTGCTACCATATGATATTTCATTAAGATCTAAAGAACAAAACTTGTCTTTTTTTTTTTTCAAAATGAAAAACATTCAAATTCTTACAAGAAAATGAAAGACATTTATGCACAAGGCAGATACATAGTAGCAATTACTTAATTTCTAAAACCAAGTATGAAAGGCTCCTACAAGTGGAGAATCTCTACGGCTCATGCAGCAACCATTGCTTCATACCAGACACGCAGTTCCACTTGTCCTTTCTTCAACGTTCTACTGTTGCTTAGGTCCTGCATATTTCCAAAATATCAGTACCACAACTAGTATCCAATACTAATGTAGAACTTGAATTAATAACACAATACCCGAAGAAGAAGTACCATACATCTCCTTCATCTCTTGTGAATCTTCCAAGAATTTAATGCAATCTCTCTTCCAATGCCCTGACTCATTGCAGTAGAAGCATTTTCTAACACCAAATGGGTCTGACTTGGGCTTATAAGATGACACAAGCTTATCCTGATTCCAAATCTGGACGGCCCTGCCTTCACCCTTGTCTTTACAAGATTTCTCAAATCTTTTACCCCTTATGATGTTTTGCTCTCCTGTCTTGAGCATGCCATGCAGCTCAGTCAACGTCTTCGTCAAGTTATTCTTGATATAGTTCTTAATGAACTTATCATAGCTTGACGGCAGTGACTGCAGAATGATGTCAGTGGCCAACTCTAAGCTGACAGGACATTCCAGTTTCCCCAGGTTATCAATGTAACCCATCATTTTAATGATATGAGGACTCAATGGAGCATCCTCTGGTAGCTTGCACTCAGTGAGAGACTTCACCATCTGGAATCTCTCAACTCGTGCCAGATCCTGAAACTTCAATTTCAGGCTGGTGATCATCTCTATTGGCGACTCCACGTTCTCGTATTGACTTTTCAAGTCCGAGTTCATGGTAGCCAACATCAGACCACGCACATCTACCACATCAATATAATGCTTATTCCAAGCATCATATACTGCATGCGAGCGATTGGTCCCAAGCCTTTCTGGAAGAGCCTTTTCAAGAACATAGTCCTTGCTCTCCTGCTTGAGAATTAATCTCAAATTCCGATACCAATCTAGGAAGTTGGATCCATTTAACCTGTCCTTCTCAAGGACGGATCGCAACGAGAAAGTAGTCATAGACATAATCTGAAATCCAAGAAAAACAAAGATTTAGTTATGTATATGATGAGAAATCTTATCTAATAAGAAAACTCGCATTATATTCAAACAATGTTTCCTCTATGAATATAATGATCCAAGATCCATACTTCACCAAAATCTGAGTGGGCGACTCGCCATCACTCAAAATTCAGTTATCTAGGTAAGCAAATCATTGCTAATTGTACCCAGTACAACTCTTGGTCGCAGATAAGACAATCCATGTCTCATCTACTCTGACGTCTCTGGGCCCAGAACTTCTGATAGCCCAGTCAAGTAAACCAATCTCTTCTGTCTTGTGATCATTGACAGTCGCACTGCGAGTCTATCAATGATCATCTGCCTTGCTCAGGTCACTGTGGATACCAAGGACTCCAAGACTATCCAACAATGAACCGAGTCTTGACAGTGGACGAGATTGGGTAAGACATCAAGGTCACTCGATGTTTAGTTGAGGAAACTAAACTCTGAAAGGTTAGCAAATCAATCTATTAGGTCATGTAATTGTTGATGTCAAGCACCGCAAGTCCATCAACATAATTACCTGCCTTACTCACCTAATTGTGGACACCAAGCTCTTGGCTAGACCATCACACAATGAAATGAGTCATGACAGTTGACCATATTGAATCTAAGCTTTGATCAAGGTTTAAGTCTAGTTTGGTTTCTGCAAATTCAAGGTTCAATAACCAGAATTTCGAGCATTGTATCGATCGACGCAGACTATGTCTGTCGATCGACACCACCAAACAAAACCGGACTTCAATAACCGGTTAATCCAATTAACCCGGTTCATCGAACCGGTCATGTCGATCGACACAACCCATGTGTGACGGTCGACATAGACCTTATCCGAAAACAGTTTTGATAACCGGTCCAATCCAATTGAACCGACTTATCAGATCAAACTGATCTTAACCATTCAAATTGGTTTATACTAATTGCGATGATCAGTTCAATCCAATTGAACCAATTCATCCAATTTAAACCGATCTGTTCGGACTTAACCAAGCATGATAACCGGTCCAATCCAATTGAACCAATTAACCATTGGCTAGGTATGTGTCGACCGACACTAACCTGTGTCGATCGACACTGGACCGAATTTGTTCTGTGTCGACCGACACTCAACCTGTGTCGATCGACACAGTAGGCTTTCGGTTTTTCTTCGCGAAAAACCCCAGCCGCCGATTCTGTCGAATTCGTCACTTTGTGTCGACCGACACACCCAGTGTGTCGATCGACACTGTGCGAAAACACAGACTCAATTTTGATCGAAAGCGATCTAACCTGTTCTAACCAAACAACCTAGTTTGCGAATCTAAATCATCAAATTCGATTAAACAGGTTTGATTCAATGATAAAACCCTAAGGCTCTGATACCACTGAAGGAACTTGGAGCCAATTCTACCAGATTCAGAATTGCTGTCAGGTTCCCGAAGCCGAAGATCTAGGGTCTAGTTAATTGGATCATGGATCAGATCTCGTGTTTACCTGGAGATTGGCAGCGGAAGATGGTCAGATAAACAAGATCTCTGGAGCGCCTCAGATGCTGCGCCTCTACTTCAGTCCACACGCACACAAGCTGGAATCCGCCGGGATGCTAGTACCGGGAATCGGATCTCCTGGGAACTGAGTTTTCTCTAGGTTTCTGTGTTTTTCTCTCTGAGAAAAACTGTCTGGGCGGCGCTCTCTCGTCGTCGTCTAGGTCGAAATACATAAGATCACTTATATATGTACCGACCACGACGTAAACCGAAACTTCAGTTTCGGTTTCAGCCTTGTGTCGACCGACGCACCCAATGGGACGCACCCAATGGTGTCGATCGACACACCTCATTAAAACTCATATTCGATGTGTATCCAATACACATCGACCAGACCATATACCAATGATCAATCCCATACGAACTATGTCCAACTTGCTTAGGTGTGTGACCCTGTAGGTTCACACGATACTGGAAATGAGTTACAACTCATTTGTCATAAGCGGTTTCTAGCAAAACATTATGACTACCCAGTATCACATGAATTGTCCGATCTCGACAATACAATTATCTCTAGAGTGAGTACAATGTGATTTTAGGACATAATCCCAACAGCTTCGTACTTAAAAACCATAAGTCAAAGACTGAATTGCCCTCGCCAATATTCTAAAAAATTCGAACAAAACAATCACAACGAAACATAACAAAAAAACGAAGCTAAGCTAACAACGAGCTCGGACCTGCCTGCATCTACGAACGTAAATGCAAAAGAATAACCCCAGTCCGCGCTGACAAGCGTAAACGCAAAGGAATGACCGCAAGCACCAGAACCGAGCACGATCCCGCTACAAAAAAAACCGAGGTAACACCTCATGAAATCACACGGGACCATCACAAATCCCGAACAAAAGGAACACTACGCGGAGTACTGAAAGCATAAAAACAAAATAGTATACATCAGGCTTAAATCCTTTCTTCTTGCTATAAAAATAAGCCAAAAGACAATCCAAAAGCCAAATCAAATGGCAAAAACCAAAAGTATTTACAAGAATAACAGCGCACACAAAAATATTAAGTCACTTGGAAACCCCCAGAACTCGCAAACCAGCAGCCACCTCGGGAGTAATGAGTACGGTGTTCGACCCATAAGGAAGATCGACCAACGCTTCAGAATATACGTCTTCATATCCAGGATCACCAAGTGGAGTCATAAAAAAGTCATCTTTCCCAAGATCTGGAACCGGTAAAGCATGCAGTTCAGCCCGCAATTTGGCGTCATACTCCTTAAGTCTCTCAAGACGAACATGACGAACTTCAATCCCTTCTTCCACAAGAAGGTGAAGGGCACCCAGCACGGCGACGGTCTGATGCATCTCCAACAACTTACTCGTCGCCTGAGCATCATCCTTCTTCTCGACCCTAATATTGTAAAGACGCTCAGAAGCTTTCTCATACATCATCCGCCTCTCAAGCAAAACAACTTCTTCATTCGATAAGCGAAGCCGACCACACTCGGACTTGAGCTCCTTTACCTCATCTCCCAGGGAGCAGACCAACTCCCGCCCCGATCCTCGGATTCCCGCTTCTCCTTCTGAAGATCAAGAACTCGGGTGATGCAATATCAAAAAGTGAATCAAGGTCTTCAAAGATGGGTTTATTATGAGAATCTCAATCTCATAACTTCATAAAATAAGTCAAGGATTCTCATTCAATAGCAATGGCTAAATTGGTGGCAAGAAAACTAATATTTGATTTAGCTAATTTTCCTCTTTTTGTATAAATGTAAATCATTTCTTTTAATGTATTTTATTGTAAAGATCACCTTGTAAGAGCTATAAAAAGCTCAATTGTTCTATTGTAAATAATATAGAAATTTTTGGAAATAAAAAAGTTCTCTCTTCTAAAGCTTTTATGCTTTGTTCTTTGTTTCTCTAAGTTGTGCGGATTCCCCTTCTTAGAAAACATTATGAGTTTATGTCTTATGTGTGGATTCACTAAGGCTTAGATTCTTGAGCTTATCACAAGGGCTTTCACACCCTTGAGTGGCATTCTACGATCCACCATCAACTCCATCTAATCATCCATTGAAAAAGCCTTGAGAGCGCCTTCGGCCAGCAAGCTTTTTTCATTCGACCATCGACCACGGATCAACCAGAGAGCGTCTCCGACCAGCTGGGCGACCCAAACAACTATCCATCTCGGATCTTATATCATTTGGTATCAGAGCCGAATGTCCTATCATCTATCTTTTAAGTTTGTTTTTTTGTTTAGTTGTTTTCTTTTTCATTTCATTTTAATATCGAAAACCAAAAAAAAAATGTTTTCTGTTTTGTTCTTTTTTTTATAAAAAATATTTAAAAAACATAAAATAGTTTTCTTTTATTTTTCCTACAGTTTTATTTTTTTTTCTCATAAAAATATTTCCTTTTATTTTTTATTTTTCAGTTTAACAAAAAAAACTTTTAAAAATTTCATCCATAAAAACTTTAAAAAAACTACTTTCATTTTATTTCGTGAAAAAATAATTCGTTTTTCTTCTTTTCATTAAAAAAAACAAAAAAAAAATTCTCAAGGTGAAACGGTTTTGAGGACAAAACCATTTTAAAAGGGAGAGAATGATGCAATATCAAAAAGTGAATCAAGGTCTTCAAAGATGGGTTTATTATGAGAATCTCAACCTCATAACTTCATTAAAAAAGTCTAGGATTCTCATTCAATAGCAATGGCTAAATTGGTGGCAAAAAAACTAATATTTGATTTAGCTAATTTTCCTCTTTTTGTATAAATGTAAATCATTTCTTTTAATGTATTTTATTGTAAAGATCACCTTGTAAGAACTATAAAAAGCTCAATTGTTATATTGTAAATAATATAGAATTTTTTGGAAAAAATAAGAGTTCTCTCTTAAAAAGCTTTTATGTTTTGTTCTTTGTTTCTCTAAGTTGTGCGGATTCCCCTTCTTAGAAAACATTATGAATTTATGTCTTATGTGTGGATTCACTAAGACTTAGATTCTTGATCTTATCACAAAGGCTTTCACACCTTTGAGTGGCGATCTTCAAATCACCATCAAATCCATCTAACCATCCATTAAAAAGCCTTGAGAGCGCCTTCGGCCAGCAAGCTTTTTCCACTCGACCATCGACCACAGATCAACCAGAGAGCGTCTCCGACCAGCTGGGCGACCCAAACAACGATCCACCTCCACCTCGGATCTTATATCATCCGGTGAAGGTTAGCACGAGTTCTACCATATCCTACTTAAATTCGTTACCCACACCAACACATAGTTGGGGCTGAAATGCCTATCGACCTATAGGGTAATAGTTGATCAGAATTAGGAACAGTTGAGACAGACGTGAAACTCATTTTATGAAACGCTGTTACGACGTAATAGGGGGTGTGTGTGGTAGGACTCGTGTGGTAGCCTATAATTTATAACATGTTCAATATGTAGGAAATGATTATCTAGCTACGAAAAAAGAAATAAAAATAACGATCCACAAAAGGTAGGTAAAATGGGCAGTTCTTATATGAGAATCGCGTAGATTCGCGTAGGCTACATCAAGACTGTCCGCAGCTATTAACGCATGACCGCATGGGATTTTAAGCTTGTCAAATATATTGCATGTGCATCGCTTTTCATCCAGAAGAACATGAATCGATTCCCCGCCAAACCGTCCAACAATTTCGAAATTCCAGTTCGAAACACTAGCTATCTTAGATCCGTGAACTGACTGCATATGTTCATCCATTAGCTTATAAACCTCAATAGAAACATCATCCTGGTGTGCCGCTGATTTCTTACGTCGACAACTGAACCACCTAGTCAACATACACCGTATACAAGAGACAATATCTACAATGGGTTCTCTCCTCCCATCAAGTAACGCTCTATTCAATGTCTCGGCAACGTTGCTTGTCATAAGATTGTAACGTTCTCCTTTGAAATATGCTCTAGTCCTGTGTCCAACGCCTATATTGTCAAGATACTTAGCGCATGCTGCATTGTTGTTACGTATACGATTGTATACTTCACGGTAGCCACCAATCTTGTATGCATTTCCCGCCGACTTGACCAGTTGCGCAAGTCCTGCGGATTTAATTCTGGCTCTAACATTTCTATGAACGTGCTCAAGACATGCTCCATGGTGAGCTCGGTAGAAAATCCTACCCTTTATTTTGTATATTGACTAGCATATGTCCGATATGAATGTCAAGGTTGGGCTGTCAGCAATAATCTTTTCAAACTTGTAACAGAAATATGTTCAAGACTCCTCATTCTCTTTGTCCACGATACAGAACGCCAGTGGTAAGACTTGAAAATTAGCATCCTATCCACTTGCAGTTAGGAGAACTCCCCCGTATCTACCACTCAAATGTGTACCATCCACAATAATCATTATGTGCAGCTTCGCAAAACCTTTTGTGGATGCGTCAAATGCTAAGAACAGATATAGAAACCGCTCGCAGCCTAATGCGTCTACCTTGGTCTCGAGAGCTGCAATCGTGCCAGGGTTAGCGAGTTTAAGCATATACAAAAACTCTGGTAGCTTCCTATAAATAAGATCCATCATCTGTACCTCGTAGCATCGTGAGTGCCTTGGACCGTGCACGCCAACACGTGATACGGTGTATCAATACGTAGCTCCTTCATCAATAATGCTTCGAGTCCAGTTGGTTTTGGACCAGATGCCGGGTCTGAATATTTATCTTTGAAAAATGTGGCAATGACCTTTGAAGTCCCAAGTTTCCTGTACTTGTTTCTAGTATCAGTACAGCAAGAGTGATGTAACTCTGCCTTGCGTACCTCCCAATACCCAGTGTCCTTCGTCTCATGAACCATAACACGTCAGTTGCAAGTCTTATCCGGGCAATGAACAACAATTTTGTAAAGAGTGGACACATGTTTTATGTAATGAAACTTGTTCTTTATCGCATGGATTGCAAACCATACCAAGCAATTGTCTTTGTCCTTGAAAATTTTACCCTTGTACAGATCATCACCCATTGAGTCTAAATCTAAATCAGGAACAAGATATCGTTGATAATTGTTGTCATCCACCATTGACGGGATATTAGTTTGTTCGTCGTCGGTAGGGTAGGAGTTGCCACCAGATTCAGTACTGCTCCACCTGTACACGTATTCTTCCTGTACAAGACAAGATTCACCAGTCTTCCGCTTGGATCTATTACCTACTCCAACGAGAATTTCAGTCATCACATCCAGTGCGTTGGAGCCTCCATATTCAGCATCAGTTTGATTCTTCCCAATTTCTCCTGTGAATACATGTACCTCTACAAATCCGCTCGTGTTTGATTCGATCTGAACGTCACGATACACCAATGATAGATTTTGGATATCTGTAACTCTGATTCGCGACTCAATAGTGATCAATGAAAGAAGAAATGATTTATTGATTATCCAAACAAGCTTTGAAGTGTGAATATAGCTATAATCTCATATCGATTATAGCAATACCACCGATCTAATAACGATCGTCAGACTAGAATCATAGCGTCTACAATCCAGAACATCAAAGCATGCCCATAGAAATGTTCAACAAATCATATTTATACTTCAATCTCTCGAGAGCTCTAGTCTTCATTCTCCAACGACAAAGACTTTGACTCTCTTGGAGACTCTTATTCTTCTCATAAACTTGCCAGCTCAGCTCCTGCATCTTTCTCAGCCTCCTTACTTATCAAGCTCAGTACTATGATAGACAATGTCTATCACATCTCTTATATGGTTCCTTCTTTGTACCATACAGCAAACAAAGCTGTAGAAACCAATGAGACGTGGAGCAGTAGTAGCCAAAGTGAACAGAACAAAAATGTTGAGTTTTGTTAAGAGATGCACTTGAGTTGATGAGAATGTTGCTCGTTCTTCATTATCATCAAGCCAGAGCAGAAACAAAAGATGGTACGAAAAGGTTGAGACTTTTCTATAGTCAAGGTTTAGACCTTTTCTCTAGCTAAGAGAAGAAGGTTGAGGCTAAGTAAGTCGCTCCTCTTCACGCAGGAGATTCAACTTAGGTTATTTGTTTCTTGTTTTGCCATAGGATGTTTACTTAGAATATATGTACTTAATATTAGATTAAAAACATGTTTTGAGTTATTAATAAAATCACTCTCTAAATCAAATTTCAAATATATTTTTATATAAAATTAATTGATTTAAAATATTTATACAAAAAATAATTTAATATGGCTTGGTACGGTTTAAAATATTTGAATACGGCTCACATATATTAGAAAAAGATAAATGAGCCACAATAAGATATGAAATAGCAATAATATGTTGTTATTATTAAGAATATTACATAAAAGAAACTCATGCTATAATAGATCGGTATATAATAACGGGACAAATTAGCGCAATCATAGGTGGGAGATTTAAGATAGCGGCATACACATATTTCATGGAAACGCTATCATAGGTCTATGATAACGTTTTTGTGGTGCAATCAATGCACATATTTCCTGTAGTGGAGTCATGCGTTCTCCCGGTCTTTGGATGGCCCTAAGAAGCTGGTTCATATCCACTGGTGCATTCACATGTCCCACATTGTATTATCCTATATGAACAAAACCTAGACAGAAGATCAAATGCAAATAAACAAGAAACAAGTAAAAGAAAGAAAATGCAAACCGACAACAAGAAAATAAGGAAAAAACAGCTAGCATTTTTCAGATTATGTAGAATGCACTTTAACTATTTCTAACACTTCTTTTTGACTTTTTAGAATGCTACTAAATGGAAAAGGCTAAAACAAACTAAACAACATAAAGGTGTAAAGCCAAATTAGAAAACAAGCAAGAACCAAAACCCTATTGCTACCAAAACCTAATCACGGCCGAGAACAGACTAGGACCTATATGTGACACTCTTTTGCTTTGATTTTCTTTAAGCAAACAAGAAACTAACATAGCTAAATTCTTAAACTAAAGACCAGACGACAAACTAATGCAAAATAAACATCAAACGAGATGAGCAAAAGCTAAGCAAGCAAACGGCAAAACCCTTGTAAGCTACACGTGGCCAAGAGCTAACAAAGCTTAACCTAACATTTTTTTTTTTTTGATTTTTTCTTAACAACTAACAAAGAACAGAAGAAAAACAATGAAACTAAAACTACTTTTTGGGATTTTTGATTTTAGATGAAAGCAAAGAAGAATTAAACAAAGAAAACAATACAAAAGCAAAAGGAAAAAGATGTAACTGAATTTTTAGGAGCCTTAAGCTACGATATCATATGATATAAGATCCAAGGGATGAATCTCACACTAGACTTGCTTAAATAAGAGACTGGCCGAAGGGCATCTTCTCTCGGTTCAAAGATACATGCGTGGGCAGTGGGAAATAAACAAAAGGCCGACATGCTCTCTTTTCTTGGATCAGTGGATGGATGATGGATAAGTGCAAGTAACAAGATGGATCTTGATGTAAGATCCAAGGAAGATCTGAAACTAAGCTCGACATGGGAAAGAAGATGGCCTAAGAGCGCTCACTTCTTGGATCGTGGATAGGTTGGATAGACGGTGGGATGCAACAACTGGCCTAAGGGCGCTATTTGCTAGATCAGTGGGTGAATGGTAGAACACGAGCAGATGGTCGAGGGACGCTTTCTGCTGATGCTGATGGATGTATTAAAGATGAGGAACCAGTAACAAGTCTCACACAAACAGGAGGAAGCCATTCAAGTTTGATGCAAGGGGGCAGCCGTCAAGGGCTACGGACCTTAGGGTTTAAAATTCTTTGTAAATAATTGCTCAAAGGTTTTTACAATATAAAATTGGCTTTAATAGGCCACGTAAATAAAAAATAAAAATAAGGCATAATGGACCTAAACGAAAATAAGAAGAAAGAAAGAGAACATGCAGCATGTCTCATTCTCATGAAGCGGGCCTTGGATTACCTCATTAAAAACCTTAGTAACAACCATAGGTATAAAACCACACTAAGGAAAAAAGAGTATAAACTTTGGCCTAAAGAGATGTTGCAATGCCTCCTCCTCGTTGCCAAGTATAAGTCTAAAGTGCATTAAATCCATGATCTTCCAAATACTAGAATTCTAGAAACCAGTGGATTAGAACTTGAATAACTTCTCTATCTGAACTGGGATTGATATGATTCCAACTCTCCTCGACTCCCTGATGAGTCAAAATTTCAGAACAAGTTAATTTGTTTCTTGGTTCATCCTGGTCCGTTCTGAGCTCTCTAGTAAGTGGCAGTTGGTCTCCATCGGGTTCCTTGGAAATCCTCTGCTTGTAACTTGCATAACTTCCTCATGTGAAAATATTTTGAAGCACTTCCACTTCGTTATAAGCTCTTGATGAGTTAAAGGTTCCGTAACATTTTGATTCGTAGCTTAAATCCTCCTGGTTAGGTAGATATGTTCCAAAACAAGCACATATATCCCTCGTACGATCAAGCTGCTTCTCTGCAAGGGCATATACTGGCTTGGTGATCCCTATTGTATTCTGATTGGTTGATGATGATTTGATGCCGTCATCATACCCTCCCTATTGAAAAGGATTCGACCTCGAAACTACATGTCTTGCACCAAGATAAAGCAAGTTAGCTTTCATTATGTTATGTGAGTCTATGGCCTTACATTGATGGATCCGAGGCTCGTCGATTTAAGGGCCATCTGGCGGTTCTCCTTTGAGAAAATGAGTCCACATCACACCTCTTCTCTAGTTTTCTTGCCAAAGACGAGTTGCTGAACCATCATCTACTTTAGCCTTGGTCTTGTTCTCTTTCGGTGGTGGTGATGATTTCTTGCACCGTCCAAGGTCTTGTGGTACTTCTTTCCGGTTCTCTTCCTTGGTTCCTACAATAAGATGAACACATTTGGTAAGAAACAAGTGCATTAGGTGTTCTTTAGGACATAATAAGCGTGTTGAACAAATTCTCTTATCAATGTCTAGTTGTGAACAAATCCTCATTTTGTTTCAGATTCAATAAGTATTTAGGCACAGTTGTGGAATCAGTATAAATTAATTGTATTAAGAGAGGCTTACCTGATTAACACTCTCAGTATTCTCATTTGGTCTGGTGGATTATAACACCCCCGACGCGGACTACAGACAATAGTCGAATTGGAGATGTTACAAGTGTTAAATATTGTGAATGTCTAGACCGACCAAATGTAAGGAAAATCCGTCCTCGATATCCAACCCTATTGACTAAGGCCTAAGGCTTGCCAACCGGTACCAAAGCCGAGAGTTTGTCGACTCGGACTAAGCCACATATCATCAGGTGCTAGAGGGTTGTTCCTGAAAATACTTTATGCCTCGTAGCAAAATAAGATGTAATCAATATCAAATCTATGTCTAGACTTCCCAAATGACTAATATTGAAAACATAATATTTTACTTTACGTACTTTTCTTCAGGTGAAACCAACTCAGAAAACTACTACAACTTCTTAAGTCCGAATCCTGGGTACCAACCCGTCTCTAAGGCTTTCTGCGAGACAAAAATTCGTTTAAGGAGCAACCTAGGGTTACCCAATGAGCCAAAGACCCGCTAAACGAAATATTAGGGCCCAACCCATCCTCATAGCCGAAGCACAAGCAATAATCGTGAAACTACAATCATTCAATTCACGATAACAAACAACGCAAGTAGAAGCATAAAAACCGTGCAAACATGAGGAACAAATCATGAATGCATGCAACGTCGCTAGTATAGACTCCCTAGACTCAACAATCTCATCACAATGCAGGGGCCCTAAATGCACCGACACCACCACCCATTCTCTCACGTGACCGTCCGCGATTACTCACTATAAAGGATCATCATCCGAACGTCACACCCGACTATTGGGATCTCTATCCCTCGGGTTCGTGTCACCGCACGATGCTCGGCCAAGGGAACGACCCAAGTACCGTCCGATCTGCTCAGCCAAGGGAGAGACCCAAGTACCGTCCGAGCCTTCTCCTATCACACAAGGAGTCGTACCACGAGTGGTGCTGATAGCATTTACCTAGAGTATCTACGCATACCATATGATGCACGTCTTAACCTGCATGATCACACACAACATGCAGTCAACACATCAAAAAGGCGTATGGTCATGCAAAGGATCCGAAGATCATGACATCCATTACAGCCTTGTAATACTAGGAAGGGAGGCTCGCACGGATTAATGATCCAACGGAGCTACCGCATCCTCACCCCTTGGGTAAACCACTGGTCTTTCTCGACAAGCATGACCAACCAAAACTCAAAGAAATCTACCACGAATTTCTAAGAGAAATATGCAGAGAAACAACATATCAAACAGTTCATGCATGCATCATTCAACACCTTATCGGTAATGAAAACATCAAATAAACAATTTCATCAACTACAATCATGCAGCATAGAACGTAAACCACACAAGCCAATAAGGATAAATACTCAAAGTATTTCAATCCTCAAGGCCAAACCTGCAGAGAAAACGTCAGTCCTATCTATCAGGACTCACTCTGCTCTAGTGTGATTTCAGGACTATCACGGGCTTCAGGTGGACGGATTAAGGCTTCTTGCCTAAGCGTGGCCAGCTGGTTTCTTGAGGTTATCCTACAAATTATACCTCCTCCCAGACTTGTCACGGTGTCAGAACGTTTTCAAAATCACCCTGAACACTCCCCAAAATCCCCCTTGCTCGAGCCCTATTTCTCTCTTTTTCCCCTCGCTTTCTCTCTCTAGTTCCTCACGGTTTTCTCTCACTAAACTGATCTGAGGAAGTGTAGAAAATGAAAATAACTGAGCTAAGGATGGGTTTATATATGGTGGAGGGTAAGAGGACAAAGATGACAAGTGGTGGACTGGATGTGACCTTCCATGCAAATGGAAGAACATTTGTCACCATGAGAATGTGATGAAGACACATGTCCCTGCCATGCCTTCCCTGCTCCTGGTGCTGAAAGATGACTCTTATGATCCTCCCAGGTTGGACTGGTGGCAGTTTGTACTGTTTCTGGTTCAAAAATATGGTGCCCGCTTGGTGCGCGCAGGTGACACTAAATAATCCCGAACAATATCCGTCTTGTCGTCCGTCCATTCCGCATTGTACCTTATGATACCTTTATGTTCACGTTTCCTGAGTGGAAAATGGTAATTATGGTCTCGTGCATGGACCTTTTCCAGAGAAAACAAGGTTTCAGGATACTGTTGAACTGTTTCAGTTTTATTGCTTAAACCGTTCCGTCACCGTTACAGTCTCCTTGCACTAATTTTGTCCTGTACTGAACCAAACCAAACAATATTTCTAACCAAATTATTATCCTTCTTAATCAGCACTAATGATCCCAACTTGTGATTGTACTGGATGGCATACTCCCCTCCCGATGCCTAAGCCTTTCCGCGCGTCAGATTTTATATCTTGTATAACTTTCGGCTCCTTAGTCCGTTTTAGTTCCCGTTTCGTCCTAACTGCATATTTTTACCTCCTTCATAAATTTATAGTGATTATTGAACATCCACACATCCCTTGTGTTGACGTCTTAAGTCAGCCGTTGTTGACCACTTCCTGACATTTCTTCGTTCTGCTTTGAAGTTTTTACTCGGCCGTTCCCGTCTTGTTTGTTGATTCGACAAGACATGTTTATTAACTAGTTGAATTATTGAATCCTCACCTTTTAATTATAACTCTTCCTTGAATTCCCATTCTTATAAGCCGCTACATCTCCTTAAGGTTTTGCCGAGAAAAACTCCTTCGGCCATCCGAATAGTATTCTGCTGTATCCCCTCTTGCTGACTGCTTTGGTCTGGATTTGTATTCTTCTGTCTTGGTCTTCCCATTCATGTTTTTGAGCTTCTCCGACTGTGGCTATGTGCCATGCACAAATACTGTCTCGGGTTTCTTCCTTGACTCCTTTATTCTCATCCTTTTCTTCCTTAAGTTTTCCTTTGACTTCCGCTTCATAGATCTCCTTCCCATTCAGATCATGTTCCTCATCCAGCTTATTCCTTAGATCCTTTACTGGCCTTTCTTCTTGGTCTTACTTCCTGGTCCGACCACTTGTATTCGCCATAAGTTGATCCTCACTTCTTATGGTGCCTCCCCTTTTAAACAATCTTGTTTGGTTACAATCTTCCGGCCTCTCCATTTCCTTAAGGGTGCTTTGTCCGGCTTTGGTGTACCTTTTCTGGCCGCTACTGATCTCGACCTAATCTTGCCCGATGTCCCCTTAGTTAACCAAATTTCTTTACAATCCTGAACTCTGGCCAACCCCCACTTGTCCCTTTTACTTAACTAAAACTTGTCTTCCCTTGAAGGCAAACCTCCACACCTTAGTTCCTGTTCTGAACTAATGATTTCCTTATCACTTATTGTTCAATCTGGTTTTCCTTTCCAGGTTTTCCTGAATATTCCATTCTTATGCTCAAACTGATCCATTTATCTATTGACCAATTGTTCTTATGTTCGGTCCCATCCTGCACTTCCTTGGCAATATATTTGGTTTTGGTTTTGTGACACGGTTTCAGGGCCATGTTCCCTAAAACTCTACTTTCTTAATCCTAAGGTTTTCAGGATTACTCTTTCCCGGTTACCTAAGGATTCTCACACACCAAACCAAAATAGGTTAAACATGCAGCCTTAATCAAAATCTAGTCCTGATATTTAAACACAATAACATCACACAAAATATTTTACATTCAATGGCATTTCGATATCTTACAAACATGCATCTTATGTGCACACATCACATTCACACATCCGTTCCACAACTTATATCACAAGTATGTACTCACAATGTACCATGCCTCATGCACACACATGTGATTTATTCAACTTAGCCCAAACCTAACATGCATAGTACTTATCTTACAACATGCATTACAAAGATTCAACACACATATGTATATATGCACAAGATAGTAGACGTTAGTTAGCACCCCTTGATACCTGAGCTTTCGGTCATGAACGGCTTAGTCTAACTAATCTAACTTCTAAATCTTACAATACTTAGGTTTGGTTGACAGTCTCTTCTTCTTCTTCGGATTCTCCTTCGGTTCTGCTTCCGAATGAGAAGCTTGACGGTTTCGACGAGGGAGGAGATTGATCAATCAGTGGAAAATCCGCCAAAATGATGTCCCCACAAATCGTACAATTCGCAGACTCTTGGTATTCCTAAACCCACTCTCATGCTGGGACATGCCTGAGTATAATTTCCATGCTGCCTCTGGTGCTCGCACTATTTTCCTTTCCTGAGTTCCGATTCTAGTTGTCGGTTTCCCCAATATGCTCCCGCACCACGTTCTGCTGGTTTCCCGCCGATCCGTCCATTTCCAATCACACTTGTTTCTCTCTTCCATTGTGTTGGTTGCTAGACTCACCAACTTCTTGGGTGCATCTCTCCTTTCGCTTCCCCCGTACCAACCTTTGAGATATGATTTCCTCACTCTCAGTTCCGTTACTCCCGTTAGGTTCTGGTCCTTTGCTTCCTTCCTGTTTTCAGCCACTTTCAGCGTTTGTCTCTTCAGCCGTTGGTATGTCCAGACTGTCCCAACCCGGCTGCATGCCCCACTGTAAGAATTCCGTTAGAGTGGGATGTGCTGCTGCATCCCACTTCTCTCGGGCTATCAGTTGTTCTGCTGTCAGCGTTGGTGAAACCTGGAACATCTCTAAGTATTGGCTAGTTTTTGCCTCCAAATCTTGTTGAGCATATTATGCTTCAACTGCATTTCTGGCCCATTCCCTTTTAGCCACTTCTTCCTCAGTGTTGATACTCATCGTCTCCTGCTGTGGTTTCGAATACTCTTCTTCAACTATCAACGGCTCCGTAGGCATGTACTGTTGGGTCAGCCAAGCGACAACCTGTAAGGGACAAAAGGAGCCGGTGGGGCATCATATACATCCGAGATGGACATTGATTTGTCGAATGTCAAGTTGATCACCGGAGGTGCCGGTGCTTCGAATATCTCCATGTCTGAATCGTTTGTCGGGACTGCCTTGAACCCAACACCCCAATATGTTTCTAAGGCCAGTGGCGCTTGTGCCGAGGATCCAAGTGATAGATTGGAAAAGTAGTCTTGGTCCATAATACCGAGGCATAATCAGAAGTTTTCGGATCCCACTCAACTGAGGTAGACTCAACCAAGTATACCGGTGTGTTGTTATCTCCCATTGATGAGGACATCCAACCAAGCACTGATCCACAAACCATACCTGAGGTCAAGGAAGCTCCAATGACTCGATCTAGGACAAGGAGACTCAGGGAAGGATTCAACACTGCAGTAGAGAACCTCATGAACTCAATAGAACCTGGAGACTACCTCAAGAATGAGCCCAAGAAGCAAGAAGCATTAGAAGGCTTAGACTGTGTAAGCAATGCGGATAACACAGGAGGCTTGGACTGTGTAAGCGAAGTGGATAACACAGGAGGCGTGGACTGTGTAAGCAACCAGGAAGCTGAACCTTCTCATCCAAAGAAGCGTCCAACAGAACCATGGACCGGACTATGCCAAGTCTTTACCATTCGGTCCAGCCCATGCTAAGTCCGAGAGTTGGTGGACTCTCTTGCACTCTTTTTCCCTTGGGTGGTTTTATCCCAAAGTGGTTTTACTCCCAAGGTTTTTAACGAGGCAAGTCCGCCCACCCATAACTCGAGGATTGGCCGCCAAGGAAGGAATTACACACTTTCCTTTCTTGTGTAACTCGGTTATTCATCAAACTTTCAATTCTGCATTTAAACGTTCCTTGTAACATTGAGAAAGTCACCTTTTGACATATCAATAAACCTTAGTGTTTTCATCATTCTTGAGCAGCAGCCGCCTGTTCTTGTTTGCTTGTGTTCCTTGTGTGTGATTCACAAAGAGGACAAGTGTTTGAGCAGTATCAGAGACCCATTCATCATCTCTGTGGTGCCTTCGATCCACCAGCCTTACCATCGACCGATTCAACAGGAGAGAGCGTCAAAGCCAGCCTGTTCGATCCCATCCCCTTACACACGACCATCCTTTGAGTAACAGGGGAGAGCGATATAGCCAACCTGTTTCTTCCATCAACCACCTTGTGAGGCTCCATCCGTTTGAGTCTTACATCATCTGGTATCAGAGCCAAAGGTTCCTACCTTTGGTTTTCTATCCCTTATCTTTTTTTGTTTTGTTTTGCTATTGCTTTGATTGAATCTAAAACCCAAAAAAAAAAATAGGTTTGTTTTGTTCTTGCTTCTGTTTTTGTTTAACTCATAAGAAAACCCCATAAAAATCCTGTTCTTAGCTCCCTGGTCGAATTTTCTTTCTGAAAATTAGTAGTTTCCCTGTTTTGATTCTATCTTGCTAGTTGTTATTCCATAAAACCCAGAAAAGTCAAAAAAAAATTGTTAGTTTTCCAATTCTATTGCTTGCACAGAATTCTGTCCTGTGTTACGCAATCCTGTCTTAGTTTTTGTTTTACACAATTATCAATTCTGTTGTACCTTGATAGCTTGTTGTTTTTGTTGAGTGCAATAAGAACCGGTTAACAACAAGGATAGACACCATGGGAGATGAAGGAAGACAGCCCGTTGATCCTATCATACAAATGATGACTGCTATTAGAGAAGAGATGAGTAACATAAACCAGCAAGTTGGCACAATGCGCCAAGAGTTTGGTGAGCGTATAGGACGCATAGAAGCTCCACCGAGGAGAGGACCAATCCGAGGAGCACCTATACCACCGAGAGATCAAGCTGGAGATGAAGATGATGATATGCAGGACTTAGAGGAGGATAGGCAACCGCCTGACCCCTTTAGACGTCCACAGCCAAGGCGTCAAGATCCTCTATGGAGGAACCCAGCCCGGGAAGGTGAGGCTAGAGAAACAAACCGTGATATTAAAGTAACCCCTCCACTTTTTGCAGGAAAGTCAGACCCAGAGGCATACATGGATTGGGAAAGAAGGCTGGAGCATATCTTTGAGTGTTATGGCTATGGAGAACGCAAGAAGATTGCTGTTGCTGCTGCACAACTCACTGAGAACGCGTTAGCTTGGTGGGACAGAACTGTAGCTGAAAGGAGAAGGCAGCGTTTTGGGGCAGTAACCACTTGGAGTGACATGAAATACCTTCTACGACTTAGGTATGTCCCTGAACATTATCATAGAGACTTACAAAAGCGGTTCCGTAAGTTGTCACAGGGTACAAGAAGTGTGGATGAGTATTTTGAGGAGTTTGAGAAGCTAATGAACTCACTGGAGTTAGAGGAATCCGAAGAAGCTCTCATGGCACAGTTCATAGATGGACTGCAAGAACGCATTGCTAGGAAGGTGGAGAGAGCTCAGTATGGTGGACTACATGAGTAGTTTCACCTTGCTGTCCAAGTAGAACAACAAATCAAGCGTAAGACAGCCATGACAAGTCGCAGCAAAACAACACAACCATGGGCTGCAAGTAGCTCCAGACCATTTGAGAAAGGGAAGAACGTGGAGATTGACTCACGGTTCAAGGGAAAAACAGCCGAGGCTCCCAAGCCCAACCGGCCAGAACAAGGTAAGTTCCCTAACACTAATCAGAGAACTCGTGACATAACTTGTTTTAAGTGTCAAGGCAGAGGACACATGGCTAGAGAGTGCCCAAACCAGAGAGTAATGATTATCCACAACAATGGCGAGTATGAATCACAAGATGAGCACGAGGATGATCCAAACGAACCAGAAGAAGAGCTCGCATATCCAGACGTTGGAGAGCTACTCGTGACCAGGAGGATGTTAAGTGTCATGATCAACCCTGAGGAAGCTCAAAGAGAAAACATCTTCCACACTAGATGCACTGTCAAGGACAAGGTATGTAATCTGATCATTGATGGAGGTTCATGCACTAACGTGGCTAGCAAGCATATGGTAGACAGGTTAGGTCTTAATAAGACCAAGCATCCAAGACCATACAGGCTGAGATGGCTCAATGATGAGACAGAGATGAAGATTTTGGAGCAAGTCATTGTTCCATTCAGTGTGGGGAAGTACCGAGACGAAGTTACTTGTGATGTAGTACCCATGCAAGCTGGACATCTCTTGCTTGGCCGACCATGGCAGTATGACCGAGCCACAAGTCATAATGGGCGTACTAACCAGTACACCTTCTTACACAAGGATCGTAAGTTCACTCTTGCACCTCTTACACCAACTGAGGTACATGATTTACAAGTACATATGAGCAAGGAAAGTGAGTCTAGCAAATCCAGTCTCTATATATCCAGTGGGGCTGTTTGCAAAACTCTTAGCGCCAAGCGCACTGTGCTACTAATGTTGTTTAAGGAGTGTTTGAGTTCAGGTTCAGGTGAGCTTGAGTTACCCACATGAGTATAGGCTGTGTTAGACAGGTTTCAGGACATCTTCCCTGAAGAACTTCCGCCTGGCTTACCTCCAATCCGTGGGATTGAACACCAAATCGATCTTGTACCTGGCGCAGCCTTACCTAACAAGCCAGGATACCGAATGAACCCGGAGGAGACTAAGGAGCTCGAGAAGAAAGTAAGAGACCTCATGGACAGAGGGTACATCAGGGAGAGCCTCAGCCCTTGTGCTGTGCCAGTACTCTTAGTACCCAAGAAGGATGGATCATGGAGGATGTGTGTGGACTGCAGGGCAATCAACAACATAACCATCAAATACCGGCACCCTATACCTCGTCTAGACGACATGTTGGATGAGCTGAGTGGTTCTACCATCTTCTCAAAGGTAGACTTGAAGAGTGGTTACCATCAAGTTAGAATGCGAGAAGGAGATGAATGGAAAACCGCATTCAAGACAAAGCAAGGATTGTATGAGTGGTTTGTTATGCCTTTTGGTTTAACTAATGCACCAAGTACATTCATGCGACTCATGAACCAGGTTCTTCGTGCTTACATAAGTAAATTTGTAGTTGTCTATTTCGATGACATACTTATATATAGTAAGAACCTAGATGATCATATCTCACATCTTGAACTAGTGCTCAAATCACTTCGGAAGGAAGGCCTTTATGCTAACCTAAAGAAGTGTACCTTCTGTACTAACAAGCTTGTTTTCTTAGGCTTTGTAGTAAGTGAACAGGGACTACAAGTGGATGAGGAGAAGGTCAAAGCCATCCGTGAGTGGCATACACCAACAACCGTCGGGCATGTAAGGAGTTTCCATGGCTTAGCTAGCTTCTATAGGAGGTTTGTGAGGGACTTCAGTACGGTGGCCTCACCTCTTACAGCAGTGATAAAGAAGAATGTGCCATTCTCATGGGGACCAGCCCAAGAATCAGCCTTCAAACTGCTCAAAGAGAGGCTTACACAAGCGCCGGTTCTGGCTTTACCCGATTTTGAAGAGGTATTTGAGGTAGAGTGTGATGCGTCTGGCATAGGGATCGGAGCTGTGTTACACCAGCGGAAGAAACCAGTGGCCTTCTTCAGTGAAAAGCTAAGTGGTGCTTCTTTGAACTACCCAACCTACGACAAAGAATTGTATGCATTGGTGCGAGCACTAGAGACATGGAAACGTTACTTGTTATCCAAGGAGTTCATCATCCATACTGATCACGAGACACTTAAGCACCTGAGAGGTCAGACTTCACTCAAGAGGAGACATGCTAAGTGGTTGGAGTTTGTAGAGACATTTCCCTATGTAATCAAGTATAAGAAGGGAAAGGAGAATGTGGTAGCTGATGCCTTGTCAAGGAGGCATGCCCTGATAGCTACCATGGAGGCCAAGGTTCTAGGATTTGAACACATCAAGGATCTATATAAAGATGATCCAGAACTAGGAGAGGCTTACCAAGCCTGTGGAAGAGGAGCATTCGGATCCTACTATCTTCAAGAAGGGTTCCTATTCCGAGACAAGAGGCTGTGCATTCCTCAATGCTCAATGGGTGAGCTACTGCTTAAGGAGGCGCATGGAGGTGGTCTTATGGGCCATTTTAGAGTGGACAAGACACTAGCTGTGGTGGCTGATCACTTCTTCTGGCCGCACCTCAAGAGAGATGTTGAAAGGCATTGTGCAAGATGTGTAACTTGTCACAAAGCCAAATCCAGGTTACATCCTCATGGACTTTATCTACCTTTACCTATTCCTAACGCACCATGGGTGGATATTTCTATGGACTTTGTGCTAGGGTTACCTAAGATCAAACACAAAGACTCTGTCTTTGTTGTTGTGGACCGATTTTCTAAGATGGCTCACTTCATTCCATGTGACAAAACCAATGATGCCACACAAGTTGCTGATCTCTTCTTCAAGGAAGTGGTGCGCTTACATGGTATACCCAGGACCATAGTATCTGACCGAGACACAAAGTTCTTGAGCCATTTTTGGAAGACATTGTGGAGGAAGCTCGGGACGAAACTTCTATTCTCCACCACCTGTCATCCTCAAACGGATGGTCAAACCGAAGTGGTAAACCGTACCTTATCTACCTTGCTTAGGGTAACTCTCGGTAGAAACTTAAACACTTGGTTAGATTGTTTACCATTCATTGAGTTCGCCTATAACCATGCGACACATTCTGCTACTAAAATGTCTCCATTTGAAATTGTGTATGGTTTTAATCCACTAACACCTCTTGATTTGTCGCCAATTCCCCAAGTTGAGCAAGTTAATCTAGATGGTCTCAGGAAAGGAGAGTTTGTTAAGAAGCTACACCAGAAAGCAAGAGACAACATTCTCAAGAAGACTGAAGAATACAAGAGGCGAGCAGACAAAGGCCGCAAGGAGTTAGTCTTTGAGCCAGGAGAGTGGGTTTGGCTCCACATGAGACTTGAGAGGTTTCCACAGAAAAGAAGCTCGAAGTTGGCACCTAGGGGAGATGGCTCCTTCAAAGTTCTAGAACGGATCAACAGCAATGCCTACAAACTAGAACTCCCAGGTGAGTTCAATATTTCACATAGCTTCAATGTGGCTGATCTATCTCCATATGATGCAGATGATCCAGTTTTGAGGACAAAACCTTCTGAAGAGGGTGGGAATGATGAGGACATCCAACCAAGCACTAATCCACAAACCATACCTGAGGTCAAGGAAGCTCCAATGACTCGATCTAGGACAAGGAGACTCAGGGAAGGATTCAACACTGCAGTAGAGAACCTCATGAACTCAATAGAACTTGGAGACTACCTCAAGAACGAGCCCAAGAAGCAAGAAGCATTAGAAGGCTTAGACTGTGTAAGCAATGCGGATAACACAGGAGGCTTGGACTGTGTAAGCGAAGTGGATAACACAGGAGGCGTGGACTGTGTAAGCAACCAGGAAGCTGAACCTTCTCATCCAAAGAAGCGTCCAACAGAACCATGGACCGGAATATGCCAAGTCTTTACCATTCGGTCCAGCCCATGCTAAGTCCGAGAGTTGGTGGACTCTCTTGCACTCTTTTTCCCTTGGGTGGTTTTATCCCAAAGTGGTTTTACTCCCAAGGTTTTTAACGAGGCAAGTCCGCCCACCCACACCCATAACTCGAGGATTGGCCGCCAAGGAAGGAATTACACACTTTCCTTTCTTTTGTAACTCGGTTATTCATCATTCAAGGCCGAGATTAGTTGTTTTCCTTTTTTTGTAACTTTCAATTCTGCATTTAAACGTTCCTTGTAACATTGAGAAAGTCACCTTTTGACATATCAATAAACCTTAGTGTTTTCATCATTCTTGAGCAGCAGCCGCCTGTTCTTGTTTGCTTGTGTTCCTTGTGTGTGATTCACAAAGAGGACAAGTGTTTGAGCAGTATCAGAGACCCATTCATCATCTCTGTGGTGCCTTCGATCCACCAGCCTTACCATCGACCGATTCAACAGGAGAGAGCGTCAAAGCCAGCCTGTTCGATCCCATCCCCTTACACACGACCATCCTTTGAGTAACAGGGGAGAGCGATATAGCCAACCTGTTTCTTCCATCAACCACCTTGTGAGGCTCCATCCGTTTGAGTCTTACATCACCCATGATACCTGATCCCTTAAGCACAAAAGTAGGCAGTAGATAAAATGCAAGGGGAAATAGAAACAAGCAGAAACAAAAGAGACAAGATTCGCAAACTTAAGCAAAAAGGCAAAGATGCACAAAAAGGAAAAGACTTGCAAACTATCAAATTCCCATCTTTATGTATACTCGCTGGTTTCTTCTCTTTTTGACTTTATGATGAAAATGAACAGAAAATATGCAAAAAACACTAATCAACCTAACAGGATTGAAGCAAGTTTCGAAATAATGCAATAAAGCGAAACAGATGCTAACTAAACCCTTAACACGAATCCGATGAAAACTATGATCTAAATGCTCTTTTGGTTTTTAGACAAGTTAGGCAATGAATACTGCAGAAAAAATTAACACAACAAGACCAGACGAGATGCTAATGCAGAAAAAATAAAAGAAGCAACTTGCAATGAGCTTGCTAGGTAATCAGATGCAAGGCCCTAATCGCACACTTATGCAACCTATGTCCTATATGATTTCTTTTGATTTTGTGATGAAAATAAATGAATTAGATAATAACCTAAGATTTCTATGTCCGAATCCACACAGAAAATTATTTTAAAGAAAGATGAGCAAACATAACAAAGCAAGACAACAAAGCTGCTCTATGTAAACCTTAATCACGATCACTAATGCAATCTATCCTTAACTCTTTTTATTTTTGATTTTCATATGGAAAAAAGAAATAACGAGAAAATTAACCTCTCTAGAACAGAATACAAGAAATGAATGATATAAAAATAGGAAACTCAACTCGAAATCACAAGCTCAAACAAACGGCCCGTTATGAAAATTTGAGAGAGAAAGTGATGTACCCATCTACCTATGCAATCATATCGATTTTTCATTTTATTTTTCCTTTTAGAATGCAATAGTAGAATCAAATAACAGGTATTAATGCAAATATTGCCACACTTTTTATGGTTTTCGATTTTTAAGATGCAACACGAATCAAATAACAAAAGCAAAGAAACAAAGAACAAAACAAAAGGGATAAGATGTAACCGAATTCAGGAGCCTTAGGATCTGATACCAGATGATGTATGATCCAAGGAATATGTCACACTAATCTTGACGTGGGAATAAGCTGGCGTAGGGCGATCTCATGTTTGACCATGGATAAGTTGGATAGATGGTGGGATGCAACAACTGGCCTAAGGGCGCTCTTTGCAAGATATGTGGGTGGATGGTGGAACACGAGCAGCTGGTCGAGGGAAGATCTACGCTGATTCTGATGGATGGATTGAAGATGAGGAACCAGTAACAAGTCTCACACGAACAGGGGGAAGCCACTCAAGTTTGATGCAAGGGGCAGCCATCAAGTGTTATAGGAAACTTAGGGTTTAAAATTCTTTGTAAATACTTGCTTAAGGGTTTTAACAATATGCAAGTGGCTTACATAGGCCAAGAAAATAAAATAAAAATAAAACAAGACATAATGGACCCAAACAAAAATAAGAAGAAAATAAAGAAAATGGACCGCATGTCTCTTTCTCATGAAGCGAGCCTTGAATTACCTCATTAAAACCTTAGTAGGAAAACCCACAGGGATAAAACCACACTAAGAGAAAAAGAGTATAAACCTTGGCCCAAAGAGATGTTGAAATTCCCCTCTTGGTCGTCAAGTATAAGTCTAAAGTGCATTAAATTCATGAGTTTTTAAATAAGGGAAGTCCAGAAACCATTGGATTAGAACTTGAATAACTTCTTTATCCAAACAGGGATTGTTATGATTCCAAATCTCCTAGATTTCCTAATGAGTCAAGATTTCAGAACAAGTTAATTTATTGCTTGGTTCATCATGGTCTATTCTGATCTCTCCAGTAAGTGGAAGTTGGTTTCCAGCGGGTTCCGTAGAAGTCCTATGTAGTGTAACTTGCATAACTTCCTCATGTAAAAATCTTTTGAAGCACTTCCACTTCGTGATGAGCTTTTGATTAGTTAAGGTTCAACAACAGGTTGATTTGTAGCTTATATCCTCATGGTTAGGTAGATATGCTCCAAAACATGCACATAAATCCCTCATACGATCAATTTGCTTCTCCCCAAGGGCATATACCGTCTTGGTGATCCCTCTTGTATTCTACTTGGTTGATGATGACTTGATGCCCTCATCATACGCACCCTCTTGAAAAGTATTCGACCTCAAAACTATATGTCATGCACCAAGAGAAACCAAGTTAGCTTTCATTCTGTTTTGTGAGTTTATGGCCTTACCTTGATGGATCTGGGGCTCATTGATCTAAAGACCATCAGGCGGTTCTCCTTTGAGTAGGTGAGTCAAAATCACGCCTCTTGTATGGTTTTCTTGCCAATGACGAGCTTCTGAAGCTTCATCTACTTTGGCCTTGGTCTTGTTCTCCTTCGGTGGTGGTGATGCTTTCTTGCACTGTCCAAAGTCTGGTGGTACTTCTTTTGCGGTTCTCTTCCTTTGTTCCTACAATAATATGGACACCTTTGGAAAGAAACAAGTGCTTAAGTATTATTTAGGATATAATAAGTGTGTTGAAAAAAATGCTCTTATCAAGGTCTAGTTGTAGTTTTAAAACATGATCTGAATCCTCATTTTCTTTCTAATCCATTAAGTCCTTTAGCAAAGATGTGGAATCAGTATAAATAAATTGTATTAAAGATAGTCTTACCTGATTAACACTCTCAGTATTCTTGTTTGGTTCTGGTGGATCTTCTTTGTTTCAGCTCTGGCTTTGGACCCTTGATCAGCCTCGGCCCTCATGTTGTTGGCTGCAGTTTGAACCTCCTTAACCTATGGGTTCGTTTTAGATTTGGACGAGGTAGGTTAGGTCGGATGTTGCTGTATTTTCCTCATACCTCCTTGTGTTCTAGACTCCATAGTAGAACTTGTACCTATCTGAACTCCTAAAGACAAGAGCAAGTGCATCATATCTGTTTTAAAAGGTTTAAAGACATGTGGTGTAAGATATAAGCTTATATGGATAACATCAACAAGTTGGAAGATGATATGCTCTTTGGCTGCTTCTGTTCTAAATTGGTGTTGTTCACTAGCCCATAATGTCCAGAAATAGCTTCTTTTCTTTTGAATCTCCTTGGTTGTCCTCGATCTTGTCTCTTGTACATGTTTTATCTCCAATACTCTTGGAAAGAACCAAGTGTGTTATCGCATTCATGGAATCATAAATAGTTAAACAAGTTTCAGCTTGGACCAGTTCATTGATTTGTAAGTTATCAAATTCCTAGGTCTACCTAGAGCTCAGCTCTGGTGTTTTTGTCACGGCTTCTTGGGCGGACTCGGCCTGTAGTAAGCTGAAGGTTAGAGGCTCTTTAGACAACGCATGGGCCGCTGTTTTACTTGATGCTGAATCCCCTTTTTCTTGGTTAGGGTTGGAGAGTGATTCTTCCTCCGTTGGGTGTCTCCTAGACCCATCTGCTTCTTTGTTCTACCTGCGTCCTCCTCAAAACTTTTGGACAAGGGAAAGTGCATTAAAACAGTTTTTGGATCATGGTAAACAAATTAATAAATTTCAGTATGGAACTCGTTAACTCGCGAGTCATGACCAGGTACTTGATCCGTTTTCACTTTAGCATCTAATAATTTCTTCCCTTGAGTTAGGGCCCTAAATTCAACTATATCCATGCTACTTACCTTGGGTGAATTAGCTTCCAAATAATATGTCATGTCTGGTTTCACCGGTTCTTGTTTTGCGGTAGTTTCCCTTGGGGAACAGAACCCGGCCACATGGCCATGTGCTTTGTACCTGTAGCAAGTTAATTTACTTAAGCCATTAGAATCAGAACACTTACCTTGGGGCGCAGCTTTCAGATTAAGCAAGTGTGCTGGATTTGAAGCTTGTTTCACCAAGGATATGTTCTTTGCGTTTGGCCAGCCTCTTGGTGGCAGTCTATGTGCGAAATAGTGCTCATACATAAGCCACTTATTATCATCCCAAGTGCGTGTTGGATCATTGTAGTAGAATCGTAATTTCTTCTCGTGTATCCACCATGAATAGGCTTCTCCGGTTAAGGTGTGGATTGCATACGAGGGCTTGCATCCTTCTTGAATGTTGTAATTCCAAAAATAATCCTCCAAATCTAAAAACGTTATGGGGTTTTGAACCAAGGTTATAAGAATTATATTTAAATTCAACCCATGGTTATGAGGAGCTTAGTCTGATTGTGTTGCTCGTGTGGCAACGATTTGGCGGTTCGGGCTCCATCTCTTCTGCAGCATGATTTTCACCAGTGTCATCCTGTTGATTGACACACACAGATTGTCCTCTCATATTTTTGGGGTGGTGGTGGTCGTTGTTGCTCCGAGCACTTGAGCCAAGTCTACTGGGGTTTGTTATCTCCCATGATACCTGATCATGTAAGCACAAAACTAGAAAGTAGATCAAATTCAAGGGGAAATAGAAACAAACATAAACAAAAGAGACCAGATTCGAAAACTTAAGCAAAAAGGCAAAGATGCACAAAAATGGAAAATACTCGCAAACTAGCAAATTCCCGTCTTTATGAATACTAGTCGTTTTTTTTTTGAATTTATGATGAAAATAAACAGAAAATATGCAAAACACTAATCAACCTAACTGGAATGAAGCACGTTTCTAAATAACGAAATAAGATTAAACCAGATGCTAACTAACTCCTTAACGTGAATCCAATGAAAACTATTATCTAAATGCTCTTTTTATGTTTTTAGACAACTTAGGCAATGACTACTGCAGACAAAATTAGCAGAACAAGGATCAGACGAGATTTCTAATGCAGAAAAATTAAAAGAAGCCACACGCAATTAGTTTTCTAGGCAATCGGATGCAAGTCCCTAATCGCACACTTTTGCAACCTATGTCCTATATGATTTCTTTATGGTTTTTCGGATAAAAAAATGAATTAGCTAACAAACTAAGATTTCTATGACAGAAACCATTCAGAAAATTAATGCAAAGAAATATGAGCAAACAAAACAAAGCAAGACAACAAAGCTTCTCGATGTAAACCTTAATCACGGCCATTATGCAATCTATCCTTAACTATTTTTATTTTCGATTTTATTATGCAAAAAGAAATAAACTAGAAAATTAACCCCTCTAGAACAGAAGACAAGCAATGAATGATGCAAAAAACAGGAAACAAAACTCCAAATCACAAGTTCAAACAAATGGCCCGATATGAAACCTTAGAGAGAGAAAGTGATGTCTTGAGCTAACTATGCAATCCTATCATTTTTTTTTTTTTTGATTTTTCCTTTTAGAATGCAAAAAAGAATCAAATAACAGGAATGAATGCAAATAATGACACACTTATTATGGTTCGGTATTTAAGATGCAACACGAATCAAAGAACAAAAGCAAAGAAACAAAGAACCAAACAAAAAGGGATAAGATGTAACCAAATTCAGGAGTCTTAGGCTATGATACCAGATGATGTATGATCCAAGGAATATCTCACACTAAGATGGACGTGGGAAGAAGCTGGCCTAAGGGCGCTCTCATCTTGGACCATGGATAGGTTAGATAGACGGTGGGATGCAAGTCTCTCACGAACAGGGGGAAGCCACCAAATTCGATGCAAGGGGGCAGCCGTTAAGGGCTAGGAACCTTAGGTTTAAAATTCTTTGTAAATATGGTTGCTTAAGGGTTTTTACAATATGCAAGTGGCTTATATAGGCCAAAAAAAAAACAAGGCATAATGGACCTAAACAAAAATAAGAAGAAAAGAAAGAAAATGGGCTGCATGTCCCTTTCTCATGAAGCGGGCCTTGGATTGCCTCATTAAAAACATTAGTGTAAAAAATTATTGGGATAAAACAACACTAAGGGAAAAAGAGTATAAACCTTGGCCCAAGTGATGTTTCAATGCCCCTCATGGTTGTCAAGTATAAGTCTGAAGTGCATTAAATCTTTGAGCTTCCAAATAAGTCAAGTCCAAAAACCATTGGATTATAACTTAAATAAATTCTCTATCCTAACTTGGAATGGTCTGATTCCAACTCTCCTGGATTCTCTGATGAATCAAGATTTCAGAAAAGCTAGTTTGTTGCTTTATTAATCTTGGTCCATTCTGAGCTCTCCAATAAGTGGCAATTGGTCTCCAGCGGGTTCCTTGGAAATCTTATGTATTGTAACTTGCATAACTTGCTCATGTGGAAAGCTTTTTAAGCACTTACACATCTGGAACAGGTTAATTCATAGCTTAAATCCTCCTGGTTAGATAGATATGCTCCAAATCGTGCACATATCTCCTTGGTAACATCAACCTGCTTCTCTCCAAGGCCATAACCGGCTTGGGTGCCCTCTTGTATTCTGCTTATTTGATGATGACTTGATGCCCTCATCAGCTCTCAATACAGCCAACGGCAAGGTTATGATAAGAATACTCTTTCTAGTTTTTATTTAATAAAGCTTAACTTTACAAATAGAATACAAAGGTAGTTATACCCCCTTATGTTTCGAAATTAGAAAAGAAAGGAAAAGAAAATGCAATTTAATGAAAACATAAATGAGCTAGAAGTAAAAGAAGTGGTTGTGTGGGCTCTTGGTTTTATGTGCCTTAAGAATTATCTCATTGAAAATACTTAGTACGGAAAACCATTTGGGATAAAACTATATTAAGGCAAAAAGAGTATAATCCATGACAAAAGAGTGTTGCATGGTTCATGGCTTGATGGCCTGAATGGTGAAGATCACGAATGGACCATTTATGAATCCATATTTTAGCATGATTTAGCATCCTCGTTTGCACAGTTATCTTGCACTTTGAATGCATTATTAGGAATTTTCTTAGGAAATCATCCATTTGGGTACTTAGTCTGCCTAGGATAGAGTTTTGCATGTTTTATATCTTTTGGAGTCTTTTTAGGTGAGTTATTGGAGCTTTTGAGAGTTCGTGATGATTGCGAGATAATCTATAAGCCTATGGAGATGAACTAGAAGCAAGGAGAAGAAGTTAAAGATGGATGTGTTGGTTTTTGAAGGCAGGGGTTGACCACTGGGTTAAAATTTTAAACCTCAACTCATGCATCAGCCAAGGAATAACAGCTTGAGCTAGCCGATGTGAGCTGCCCGTGCTAAATACTCAAATCACCCAAAGATCCCTCGGTTTAAAGATTCTCGGCATGACGGCCTGTAGCTCTGCCCCGACCATAACCACATCGGCATGCATCCCGATACAGCTCACTCAAGACATGACCACATTTGCACCAAACAATTATGCGGTTATTGAGTATCAGCCACAACCAACCGCTATTGCCGCATCTGTTTGATGATCTCGGCCAGAGCAGCCTCAAGAAGCTCCTCTTTTCCATATATGTCGGCCAAACATAGGCCAAGATTCACTGATGCACCTTTCTTGACCTAAGCCACCATTCCAATCAGAAAAGGTTTCCCTTAGAGCATATCGGCTAGAATGGCCCGTGACCTCCACATCGTTTTGAGAACATCAGACCAGAATGCCCGCGGCTCATCCCTCGACTACAGTGGCATCGAGTAAGCTTCACCGCTGCTCCCATTCATGTCCCATGCAATGAATCCACAAGAATATCCTGCAATATTGGAGTATCGACCTAAGCAGCCCACATATGTTCCTACGGTTTGGTGAAATCAGGACGGGCCGACCGTTATGCACTACCCATAATAGCAATATCACGCTTCTTGCCCTAACGGTTTGGTGAGATTGGTCTGGGAAAACCGATGGATCGTTCCCAGCACATAATTTTACTTATTTGAACCATGTCAAACTCCGGTTTATCCCAGGTTGACCCGTTTCAAAGCCCTTCTCTATAAATGTGTTTGTACCCTAATCTTTAGAAAATATTCTATTCTCTTAATTTTTATTTGCCATTTTTAGATCTAAGAACTTGTAACCAACAAGATTACTCTTTTAATGTAATTTGTTATCTTTGCATCTTAATCTCTTATTATTTCATCTTCCTAATCATGATTTCTAACTTAATCTCTATGGGTTTAGTTGGAAATATATTGATTAGTGAGTAGTAATTTTGGATCTCAAGGATGAGGTAGATTAGAGTGATATTTTGGATGATCTAGGGTGCTTAGTTCTTAATATATGATAACCCTTCTCTATTAGGTTGTTCTCAGTGCTAGATTCACAAGGAATTATTTATTTAGATGATATGTTTTTATTTTTCGGAAGGTGTTTGATGAAATGATTGAATGAACTTAATATGAAGTTTTGCATACTTAGCCTATGGAATTAGATGTCTAAGGTGCCAATGGTTATAAGAACTTAAATTGATTGCTTGTTAGTCTCTTAATCACAAATGAAAATTTGATATTGATTAGATAATTAACAAAGGGATTAGTGCCTATGAATATGATTAGTCTTAACTGGTGTTCCTGACTAAGGGATTAACTTTGCTTGATGGTAATTGATTCAGTTAAATGCATGCTACTCTTGTGATTTGAAATTCGGGGATAAATGATTGCTTGATTAGCATAGGGTTATGTGCATGAAAATATGATAAGCTAGTTTAAGAGTCACTAAGTCATAGTTAGCATTGTGTGATTGTTGAGTAGCATTTATGATTATCTCTAGCTCACTTTGATACCTTTACCTTATTCTAAGACCTCTTTTAATCATTGTCTTAATCTTGTTTAGTGCTTTTTCTTGCTCTCTTGATCATTGCTTCTCTTTCTTGTTTCTTGTTCTTGATAACTTAGGATTTCTTAAAACTCAAACTCTTAATTGGAACTTGGCTTAGCTTAACAAGAATATATGCATTCCTAATGTTTCTAGATTCTACCCAATTAGGATTTGACAACCTCAACTTATACTACAATGGCATTTGTTTTGTGGGTTTGAGGCAGATGATAGTCCAAGAACCTGAAATTCTAGTATCAATTTGGCATTGTTGGCAATTGGTTTAGCTTTAGTAATTTGGATTTTACATCTTGTTGTGACTAAGTTCCTACTTGCTACATTATTAACCTTTCTACTTGTCTATCCTTTTTGCTATCATAGGTGAATAATCACGAAACAAAAAAAAATTCTCGGGATCAAGAATTTGGAGTCATCTGTATAGTTGATTTATGTATGACTTTTATTTTTGGTATAAGCATGGAGAAGAAATCGATATGGATTTATGAACGAGTTATGTTGATACGGATAATATAAGTGGGAGCGAAGATGTGGGTAATGTAGTAGAAGATAAATATGTGGATATGGTAAATGATGCATTTCCTGATAACATGAGTTTCTATAATTATCATATGGGTGGTAGTTATCGAAATGTGGAAGAACATGTACGTAATCATTCAAAAACAATTATGACATGTTATAAGGAACGAAAAATTCATTATATGATGATTTTCGTGCATTTCACTCACGGTTATCCTTAGTTGCTTGGGTCTTGCAAAATAAGGCATATCATAATATAAGTGAAAAGCTAGTGGATTCGATATGTGAAATTTTTACAGAGTATTTACCAAAAGGGAACAAGGCAATTGGTTCACATTACGAGACATAAAAATTGATGCGCAATTTAGGCCTCCCCTATTATACAATTGATGTTTGCATTAACAATTGTTTAATCTTCTGGAAAGATGACGAAAATAAAGATAAATGTATGTTTTGTGATGCACCAAGATGGAAGCCTAACGAGAGATGCCGTAGAACCAATTTACCATATAGTCGTATGTGGTACCACCAATTGGTGTCTGCTTCGGTTCCATACAAGGATACGTTTACCACCACCCTCTCTCCCACATTGACGCCTCACTCGACTTGGTATGTCTCTTGTTATTTATTATTTCTTCAATTACTTATATAATTTTTTGAGAACTTTTTATTCTCTATATGGTTTCTTCTTCTTGTCTTATGTGTATTGTAATGTTGTGTTTTAACCCGTCTAGTTTGCTTCTGGTTTGCTTTTTTTTTTTGAAACAATATTGCTTCTGAATCTAGTTGTTGGTTTTTTTATTCTTTGCTTCTGGTTTTCTTGGTTTTTTTAATCTGAGTTATGATTGTTTGATGAGTTCTAGTCTCTGAGATTTATGATGTTAATCTTAGAGTTATCAAGCAATTGAGTTTTAATATCTCAGTGTAACTAGACTCTTTGTGTTTTGTTGAGTTCGAATTTATGAGTGTTTAAAGGATAGTGTTTATATCATTTGAGACATTACCAAACCATTCATGACTTTCTTTTGTAAAGCATTTTTCAGGTTTATTCGTGACAGAGGATCGAAACTGGTTCAGAAGATTACTAAAAAGTTTACAAACAAATCCGATCAACCCTACTATAGCTGGTCACATGTGCCTCGAGATATAGAAGAAAGTACTTCCTCAAGTTCGCAGTACAGTTTTCTCGCATATACCCTTCACATATAAGTTTGATTGGGTTGTTTTCACTAATCATATGTTTATTCTCTTTGTATTGTAGAATACCCACACCTGGGATCCCTTGATAACAAGGACAATTCAACAGTTTTTCGAGGAGAATCAATGCCAGATGAAACACATGGTTAGCAACGCGAGTACTAGCCGAGAGCGACCTAAATGAATCAATAAGACTCTATGGAAAACGATGACCAACTTTAAATTTTGTAATAATCCTTGATTATTTTGTATCACTTCTAGGAGAGGAATTGGGAAGACTGTTGAATATTGGCGAGGTTTTCATAAAGACACATTCAAATCCATATGGTACATATGTCGATCGGAAGGCGGAGAAAATCGCTAAAACTTATGAGAAGAACATTCAAGTGAATTTGGCAAAGCTCTAGGCAGAGACTTCAGTTAAAGTAACATTTCTTACAATCCACATTATAAAGTAATGTCATGTTCTATATTTAATTGTTTTTCTCTTTATGTCTTTAATTTTCACATGCTACTAAGAAGTATGGACGAGGAATTCCTTTTGGAGTTGGAAGCCTAAAAGAGAATCTTGTAATGGTCAAGCACAAGCAGTCATGAGACTCTTCATCGTTTGTGGCCCTGAAAGAACAATTGAATGAAACTCAACATAAAATCGAAGAGTAGACTGTCCATGAAGCAGATAACGTCCGTGTTACGACTTAGGAAAAGGAAACTCTCAAGTACTTTTACTTGGTGGAAAAATACATGCGATAAACTGATCCGCAGTTTCCGAACTTCATGGAGACTCATATAGCTCCAGAAACCACATAGAATCTTCCCCCAACAGATCCAACTTCAACTTCATATGCTTTGTAGGTTACTTATTAACGCCTCTTGCACTTGTGAATTTGTTTTGTATGATTTGCCAACTCCTCAGTTTTGGAGTTTGCATATGTAGATAATCATTAGTGTATATATGCTAGATATAAGTTATCTATGTTATTTTTCAGTCACAAATGTCTTTTACATTTCTTTTAACATTCAAATTACAGTATCATCAATTACCAAATCGTAAATTTAAAAAAAAAATGAAATAATACCAGATTCTTATTTGGACAAAATAAATAGTTGTTAAATCATTCATAAAACAGTCGAAAAATAGTCACGAAAAGAGTATGACTTTTTGTGACTATAGGACACAGTCACATTGTAGTAGTCAAGTAGTGGCAAAATCTTTACCATAATCGTATATGGATATTCTGATTAGTTAATGTGTAGTCGTTAAGTTATTCATTAAACAATCCCGCAATAGTCACCAACTATAACGACTATGTTGTGATTATAAGATAAGGTCACATAGTAGTTGCCAACAAGTAGAAAAATATTTATCATAATTGTATCTAGACTTTAGATTAGTCGTTGTGTAGTCATGAAGTTAGCCATTAAAAAATCACCAAATAGTTACAATATTTTACGATTACAATGTGACTGCAGGATACAATCACATAATAGTCGTAAGTAGTGGAAATTTTTTTTCCATAATTGTATCTGGATGTTCCGATTAATCGTTTTATAGTCGTTAGGTTAGTCAATAAACAATCTCCAATAGTCACCAAATATTCCGACTATGTTGTGACTATATTATACAGTCACCAATCAATTAGTCAGAAATTAGTCGCATTATCTCTCTCCTAATTGTATCTTAATGTTCTTATTAGTAGCTATATAGTCGTAAAATAGTCACAAAATTCTACGACTATTTGGTGACTACATTCTCTGATTGCATCTGTAGCATGTCTTTAGTCGGGAGAACGGCATATTCGTGCCCGTACTCTTAGTTGCTGCGAAAATCCATGCCTACACTTTCTCATCGTGCTGAAACATTCCCACACAATCTACAAATTTGAATTACAGTCTCACACTACTGAATCGTATCCTAATCATGCCTGGACGTTAACAACGTTTATTTTATCGTTAACTATGGTGATTAGGATGATGACTCGGATTATGAGTCGGATTAGTGTGGGATGAAAACGACGTCGTTTTAGAGTGGAGACCTAAAAATAAGACCCATCTTCTCCGACGAAAATCGCACCTCTACTTCATCTCGACTCTTTCGCGACACACATAGGGTTTCAGCAATCCGGCGAGCTATGTCGTCAATCTCAAACGAAACGTCGTCGTCAGTATCAGGTATATCAATTCTTCTTATTGATTAACCATTTTGGATTTGATTTTCGATTTCGTGATTCTGGGATTATAGGTCATTGGCGAGGAATTGAAAGGGAAAGAGGAATGCCCAAAGCTTGTAGATGTGGACAAAGCTCAATGATAAGAACCTCTGGAACGGCTAAGAATCCGGGAAGACTTTTCCATTGTTGTCCAAACGGATCTGAAGGAGTAAGCTCTCTTTGACATCACACTTTATTGTTGATATTTTCGGTTTCATACAGAGCACGATTTGTGAGTGTTTTGAAATTAATGTAGGATAAGCATCATTTATTCAAATGGACTGATGAAAGTATGGTTGAGGATATTGAAGATTTACAATCCATGGTTGGTGAGCTTAAAGGAGATTTGTCGGATGTGAAAGCTCTCGTTGCTGGATATGAGAAACAGATTCACGAGCTAAAAACAAAGATAGCCACATTTGAGAGAGAAGGAAAGGAATGCATCACTGAAGTACATAGCATCAAAAAAATGATGTTGTGTGGACTTGGATTTGTTGTGATTTGTTACTACTTTATGGCTTAACTCTCATGTGTTAGAGCTTGATGTCAAGTACTTGATGTGTTTTAAGTTGTATGTACCTTGTTTGGTGTTTATGTGAGGATTGAAGTCATGAGTATCTGTTTAAGACATTTCTTTGGATTATGTGTTTTACGGGGAAACTCATATAAGATCAGGAAGTGATGCATGTTTTTGTGACAAGCACCGGGAACATCTAGTTCAGTAACTGTTCTCTTGGTGGCTGCAATAGAATCTCCGCCTGCAAGTATTATGTAAAGCCCTTGAGTTCACTGTAAATTACCACGTTCTAGTCAGATGGTAAAAATCAAGCATCAAGATTGAAACAAGAACCACTGCAATCGAGTAAAATAAACAAACCCATGGTCATAGAATTGTGAATTACAAGTCATTATGCAACCAAAAACAACGAGAAAAGTTATTATGCAACTAGAACAAACCGACGATCATAACCAAAACAGGGAAACAATTGACACTTAAAGAGCATGGGAACTCTGAGTAAGCTGAGATGCAAATGCCTCTGCATCAATATTCATTGACTCCGCCAATTCTTCCGAGTTCTGTACTTTCTTCCTCTTTACCGGCCGTGGTTTTTGAGGGACTCCATCATTCGGACAAGTAGTCGTGTTGTGACCAGCCATGCTACACCTAGTACAATGCATTATCCGTGCGTGTCGGGTTACTTGTTTTCCCTTTGTTGGACTCTCATTCACGCCTTTGATTCTCTTTGCCGGTTTCTTTTTTCTACCCAACGACTTCTCTCTCGGTGGAGGTTCTAAAGTTGATTCGCCCGACCTTTTCCAGAACTTCAGCCCTCTTACTGGTTTGATTGAATCTGAATATTGCTTCCTCCATGTCGATGTCAAGTACCAGTGTGATATCAAGTTATCCGTCTGATATGTTTTGCGATCAAATACAACACGTAGCGCATGTCGACATGGAATTCCAGTTAAGTCCCACCTCCTACAGCTGCAAGTCATTGCTTTCATATCTACCGAATATGATATTCCAAGCTTAGTTACCTCAAACTCGCCATTAGATCCAGGAAAAATCCGACACTTGCTTCTGTGCTTTGTCTCGGAAGCAATAACCTTAGCAACTTTTTCACTAAACTTCCCCTTATGCTTGATTGACTTATTCTTCCTAAGGTCGATCCAAATCATTGCTTGCCTTCTCATCGTTTCCAACATCTCGACTAGAGGCATTGCGCGAGCTTTCTCGAGTGTGCTGTTGTAGGACTCCGAATTGTTGTTGAGTGCGTCTTCGCAAGTACAAGTAGTGCTGAAAAAAGCTCGACTACAAGTTTATGGCCTCCTTACCATCAGCGCATCATATACTTCGACATCATACTCTTTCAATGCTTTCAAGTTCAACTGATAATCTGCCTCATTAAAGCTGTCGACAATTCTCCAAAACAGCTTCTTCATCTCAGGCTTCCTCGGAAAAATCTTCTTCAAGTTTTCGTAAATGTGTCTTGCACACATTCGGTGCTCAACATTTGGTAACTCTTGATCTGCTGCGATAAGCAATCCCTATAAAACATAACATAACATGTTATTAGAATGAACTCAGACTTCATAAATTCAAATCAATAGTGAAAGCTGGTATACCTTTTGTCGATCTGAAATTAGAGTAAATCCTTGACCATTTCCAAGACCAAGATCAACTTTCAGTTTCTGCATGAACCATGCCCAAGTCTCTGTACTCTCTACGTGCACAACTGCCCAAGCAAGTGGGTAAATTTGGTTGTTGGCATCCCTTCCAAACTGCCAGAAGCTGTCCTTTTATCGTGCCTTTCAGAAAACATCCGTCTATCCCAAATATTGGACGACAATATGATCGCCATGTCTCTCGTAAAACAGGAAAACACACGTAGAACCGGTCGACCACTTCTAGTTCACCAGGTCCAATGATTGTTCTCAGCTCAGTAGATGCATTTCGATTTGTCCTGTATCCATACCAAAAACGTAAAGTCAGATGTAAGAAACCTAAAACCAGTTGTTATGGAATAGTATACTCACACATGTATCTCGGTTTCATAGTCTTTTAGCCTTCGATACTGCTCATCATACTCTTCTTGTATGAGATCCAAAGCCTTCTTTTTCGCCTTTCGACATTGATCTTTAGACGCACTAAGATCGTAAAGAGTCTGAATTTTGTCCTGAATTGCTTTAGGCTTTATATCAGGATCATTCCTAACATCATTTAAGACCATCTTTGCGATTATAGAATCTGACAAAATCCTGCAGCGACCATCTTTATGACAACAATGGACATCTTGAAATGTCTTGACCATCTGATAGGTTCTAAGTTTTACCCTATTCTAAACTGCAAGTGAACAGCAATGTCAAAGTAGTATATAGGGTTATCGAATCCACAGAGACACTAGGTCTCGATAGATCAGAACAGTAGAGACTTATACTAGAAATAAGCAGATGGTGAAGTAAATAAATTGCGAAGCAAGAAAGTAAACAGTAGCAAGTTGGTTGTGAAAGCAATAAACTAAAAGCGTCAAGCCTAGGGTATTCTCAGGAAATCAGACAAGCAGACAGTTCATTCAGCAAGGATCTAATTAAGCACAGTTCTAGAACTCAAAACACAGATATAGAATTAACCAAATTCCTTTGCGATAATTCTCTAAGTCTAAGTGCAGCAAACCAAACTTTCGTTTGCGAGAACTAACAGATTAAACTAGCATTAATCCCAAGTTTGATATGTTCACAATTATCCTAAACCAAACTTCCGTTTGCGCAAAGTTTAATTGCCCAATTTAATTAGTTCAGATTCCTAAACCCTACTTCCGTGACGTATTTAGCAACCTAAGATCTAGATTCTAATTGATCAGGTTAGAACTAGCTTTAAGCACAATTAAATTGAAGAACATATATAGTTTGAATCCTTAACTGAATTTGAACAAGTCTAGCAAGTCATGAAATCCTATGTGAGAAACCCTAAACCTAACAAGGAATCTACTCAGACATAGATAATGAAAACATAATCATATGATGAATAAATTGCATAAAAGAATAAGAGTAAAAGGGGTTCGAAATCTTCTCCAAATACAGATGATGTAACAGGTTCAGATCAGCCCCAAAAGCTCTAAAAATCCTCTGCTCTTAATTATGGAAGCGTAATGTAAAGCGTCCCTCATTAAAACACTAAAAACTCTATTATATAGGCATAATCTCGGCCAGGGGCTTCTTTGTAAATATCAGGAACTTCTGGATCAAAGTGCAATATCTTGATTCTTCTAAACCGCCGAGTTTTGGCCCATCTCGCTGGTGCATCGATCGATGCTAGAGTGCAACGATCGACACCTTTCTCTGTTTCGGACAGTGAACTCTATCTCTCGGCCAAACACTCCAAAAATCTCCAAAATGCTCCATTATCTCCAATTCAGCTCCAAACCTGATTATACCTGTAAAAGACTCTAAAAGAACACAAAAGACACTAAAAACACAATTATATCATGGCCTAAAACTAGTAAAAACCATGATATATCAAATCCCCCACACTTAGCCTTTGCTTGCCCTCAAGCAAAACATAGAACTAAAACATGGTGAAGAGGTTTGAAAACTCTTCAGAAACTCATTTCATCCTAGAAGCTACAATACTCAGATTCCCCTTAGTAAACCACTGAAAGAATCAATCACAGGATATCAAGACCAACATGTAGTTCCCCCACACTTAGCAATTGTCCTAGGTAAACTCCACAATCACATTCAAGCATTCAAATTCTCCCTACTGACTTCTGCAAGTATTTAAGTGCGGTCTCACCTAAGGAGTATCGATCAAAGCGCACATGGATTCTTACCTTATCAGCTCTAGACCACCATACTATCTTTCTCTAGTCCCTTTCTTCTCTTTCCCTTCTTTAACAACTGATTTTTCCCCAATGGGTATCATTTTTTTTTTATCAGTGTTCTTCCCGTTATGGGGTGTACTTTGGATACATTCCATGGATCACATGAGAGAAAATAGTGTTTGCTACCATTCCCATGACCACTTCGGAGTTACTAACTCATCCTCAGTTTATTATCTTTTTTTTTTTACTTTATAGAAGGGGAGAAGGGAACTAAATAGGATAGGTTGACAGGCTGTGTCAGAACTAACAAGGGAATCCGACACAAAGTATACCAAGCCCTTAGGTGAGAAATCTAAGTCAGTATTAATTTGAAGTCAGTAAAAGGATCCTCTGATACCTGAAGTGATGTGGGTGTTCCCAGTAGGTTGATCTGTGATGGGGTTTTCTAATAGTCAGAGATAGATCCTGCAACTTCATCTCAATGGTTACTTAAGTTCCTGCAAGTCTTGTAAATCTTCTCAGAAAATCATAGTTTCTTACTTAAACGGTTTTAACTCAATAAAACAATTTTTTTTTGAAAAACGCACTGACTCTTAAGAAAACAGAAAACAAAAGTCAGTAGCACCTCCCCCACACTTAAGACACACTGTCCCCAGTAGTGTCCAGCGAAGGATCGGTAAAAAGAAAATAAAAAATTGAAAAGATGAAATTATGTCTGTCGGGTTACCTCTGTCGCTCAGGCATCAATCGTTGCACTAAGTGCATCGACCGTTACTTGGCGATTTTCGTGTATGGTCGATCGTTGCTCAAGAGCGCAACGATCGCTGCAATGCGATTCCTTTCGTGCTGTGACGATCGACACAGAAGTGCGTCGATCGTTGCACTGCGATTTTGTCCGAGACCTGCAAACATAAACTCACCAAAAACAAAAACAAACGTAAAATCCTAACAAAAACACCAAAAATTAAGTAGAAAAACACCAGTACCTAATGGTGGGTTGCCTCCCACCCAGCGCTTGTTTAAGGTCAATAGCTTGACCGGACGGATGGGAATTTTCAGGTACCAGGAGGTCCTGACAGAGACTTTTTCTGTCTCTGTTCAAGTCTCCTCATCCAAGGTGGTGAGTAGGCTGTTGCGGAATGCTCATGTCCAAGAAAAGATGGAGTGAAATGTGCTCCAGGATCTATAACCATGGTATTATCCGGCTGCTCAAAATCTGCGTCCCTTATGGTGAATGTCTGCCCATCTATCAGTGGCTTTCGCAGCTTATCCATCTCATAATGCAGTGGTTCATCTCCCAGATGGAGGTCTATCAAGCTGTTCCTAACATCAATCAATGCTCCTGCTGTAGCCAAAAAGGGTCTCCCAAGCAATAATGCTTCATCCGGATCACAGTCATATCTCAGCACAAGGAAGTCCGTTGGAACTAAGTAGTTTCCAACTCTCACCGGAATGTCCATAAGGAGTCCTTCAGGAACTCGTATGGACTGATCAGCTAGGACAAGAGAAGTCCTAGTAGGAGTAAAATCCAACATACTCAGCTTCTCTGCCACAGAGTAAGGCATCAAACTTCCAGCAGCTCCTAAATCACACAGAGAGCGTCTAAAGCTATCCTCAAAGATAGAACAATCCAGCACAAAGACTCCAGGATCAGGCAGCTTCTTCGGGATCTTAGTTAGCAGAACATCACTAATATGTTCAGATCATCATCCAGGGGAAACATCTTGTTTAAGTACCTCTGCACACATGGATGATAAGGTGGATCATCAGAAGTTGGAATTTCTTCCAATTCTTCACCAATCCCTTCTAATTTCTTCAGCTCTTCAATCTCTTGCCTAATCACTTCAGACACTGAGGAGTGTTGTCTAACAATCTGTTCGTAGATCTCCTGTTGAGTAATCTCAGAGGCTCCATTGAATAGGCGATCAAGCTCCAAGTCAGCATCTATGCCATTATCATCCGACAGTTCTGTCTGTTCACGCCCTGCAACGACCGACACTAAGGGTGTGTCGATCGTTGCCCTCCCGACGGGTGTATCGATCGGCACAGATGTTGCATCGATCGACGCACTGCAGCAGATTTCACCCGAGAGTTTTTCACAAATATCCGAAAATTCTTGTTCTGTGACCAACTCAGCTGTACTTAGCTCAAATCTTTCACCTAGGTGAGATCCATCATTAATGTACACAGACCAGGCCTTAACATGAGTGTCTGCCACTCCTTTTCCCTTCAGTGAGCTGGACATCTGGTTCACCTGAGTGTCCAACTGCTTCAAGTGAGTGCTCATAGACTCAAACTTCCCATTGAGGTCTTCATAGACAGCGTCCAACTTCTTGTTGCAGTCCACAGAAATATTGGTCTGGCTCTCAATCAGTTGTTCCATCATAGCCTCCATTTTGCTCTCATGGGCTGTAGGTGCAGGAGGAGTCTGATAGGATGTAGATCCATAGGTTCTCTGAGTACCTTGTCCATAGGTATTTTGAAAACCACCAGTCTGTCCTCCATTGAAGAATCTGCTCCCCTGTTGATTACTAAATCTATTACCTTGGAAACCAGAACCTCCTATGAAATTCACATCTTCTTCCTGAGTGTCCTCCTCAGTCTGAATCACCTCTACATCTTGGGCAAAGTGGACAGCTTTCTTACTTGTCAGGAGATTGTAAACTGTGTCCAATCTGGATCTTATATTAGCTATATCAGAATTCTCTACAGTTCCACCAGATTTCTTCCTCCTTTCATCCATTGTCTTGCAACTGTTGCTGCCAATCAGGTTCTCAATCAACAGCTTAGCTTGTGTAGGAGTCCTGGTGTTGAAATTAGCATTACTGGAATTATCCAGCGCAGTCTGATAAGGGAGATCTATGCCTCTGAAGAAGATACCAATCAGCTGTACTTCTGTGAATCCATGGTGTGGACAGTCACACTGATACTGCTTAAATCTCATCCAGGCAGTCTTCAAGGGCTCCACAGCTCCTTGGGAAAAAGTGAGTATATCCTGTCTGGACTGATCTGAGCGCGCATCATCATAAAAGTGACGCAGGAACTCACTCTTTAAGGTTGCCCAAGTAGTATACTGACCAGGTGCCAGTTGTCTCAGCCATGCACTAGCGTCTCCAGCAAGACTGTGCGGAAATAGCTTAAGGAACAGATAGTCCGGGCATACTCCTTCATACTTCATGCCAGTGACTATGTACTCAAACTTGTCAATGTGATCCATAGGCTGCTCTGCTTGAAGAGCATGAAAAGCAATCTGCCTCATCAGCTGGTAGTAGATGGTCTTGACCTCAAAATCATTCCTCTCAAAAGCAGGAAGCACTAGAGCTGCTTGGTTTGCATGAAACTCATCAGGTCTGTTGTAGTCAGCTAGTGTCCTCTCATGAACCACCATCTCTCTACCTTGGGCCCGTTCCTGACCTTGGTTTTGGTCCTGCTCCTGTCGATGTTGCTCAGGAGGGTCAGGGATCACTCGTCCATCAGCATCAATCCTCTGCCCAGCAGCATTGTAAGGATTGTTTTCCGGATCCCTCAGGACACCTTCAGCATCTTGTATCAAGATCAGACGTTCTCGTAACATTCTCTCTCTCTTTTCTCTTCTGATAGTCCTTTCTAGACGTCCAAGTTCCTCTAGTCCGAGATTAACTAAGCTCGAGTTCGGATTACTTCGAGTTTTCTGCGTTGGCATAAACTGTCTGTAATCGTCCAGCAACGATCGATGCTATCAGTGCAACGATCGATTCAATCTCAGAATCGCCTAGTGACGATCGACGCAAGGGATGCAACGATCGACGCAAGGCGAAAGTCGTACCTGCGACATAAAGAAACAGAGAAAAAGTTAGCAAAATATAAAAACAAAACGATAAAGCAAAAAGAAAAAGAAAAATTTCTAGTAAAAACCCTAAGTTCGGTCCTATCGAAGACTCTAAGAGTCCCCGGCAACGGCGCCAAAAACTCTAAAAATCCTCTGCTCTTAATTATGAAAGCGTAATGTAAAGCGTCCCTCATTAAAACACTAAAAACTCTATTATATAGGCATAATCTCGGCCTGGGGCTTCTTTGTAAATATCAGGAACTTCTGGATCAAAGTGCAATATCTTGATTATTCTAAACCGCCGAGTTTTGGCCCATCTCGCTGGTGCATCGATCGATGCTAGAGTGCAACGATCGACACATTTCTCTGTTTCGGACAGTGAACTCTATCTCTCGGCCAAACACTCCAAAAATCTCCAAAATGCTCCATTATCTCCAATTCAGCTCCAAACCTGATTATACCTGTAAAAGACTCTAAAAGAACACAAAAGACACTAAAAACACAATTATATCATGGCCTAAAACTAGTAAAAACCATGATATATCACCATCCATAGACCCGCTGATTCTTCAAAAGAACAATATATTCTCCAAGTACACGGTTCCGAGTCTTCAGCAACGGCTGCTGCACAAATCGCTTCAGATTTGTGTCCTCCCCATCTATTGAATTTAACATTCCATCCACCTATTAAAGCATACTCCAATACAGCTTCTCGGAACTCTCCGCTCCCTCTTTTCCATCTATCATAGGAGATTCCTCTTTCTTCTTCATCACAGTCTGAATTAGGAGGAGTATCTTGATAATTCTCGTTCTCCTCATCGTCATGGATCTCCCCAACTACGGCTTCAACCTGAGCATCTTCCTCAAATACATTCTCCTCATCGCCAATCTCATTGTCATCTTCTGCCGGAGCAACATAATTGTCACCTTCAGCTACAGTCTCACCATAATCGACGTCTTCATGCTCCATATAAATGTCAACAAACTTAGTCCACAGAGCAGCTTGACACATTTTCTGGAAACTCTCACTCCCATCACCTAAAACTTTGAGTTGTTGAAGATCTTCTTAAGGAAGCTTGTACCACATTCTCTGACCAAAAAGAGATATGGGTAGATTCTTGAGTCCACTAAATAAGGCTGTACACTGCGTCTCAAGGTTGTGACATTCACCTCCATTGTAGACTACAACACCACCTTCTAGAGTCTCGAATTTCCCTTTGTAGTGTATTTGGAATACAGTGTCTGAATCACTGATATTACCACATAAATGTCAAAAGAAAAATTGAAGCCGTATGTGAAATCTATAGATAAATCGAGTTCTTACCTCATTTGGATTCGAGGAACGTAAAACCCAGTATCAGACGCCAAATCGATTGCCCTATTTAAGATTCAAAACAGGTTCTGTCGGATTGCAGAAACCCTAAAATCAGAGGCGATATGGTCGAGCGTTTATTTTGTCGGAGAAGAAGGATTGAACTCCCAAATCATTCTAATTGCAATACGGCATCGTTTCTTATTTTTAGGTCTCCACTCTAAAACGACGTCGTTTTCATCCCACACTAATCCGACTCATAATCCGAGTCATCATCCTAATCACCATAGTTAACGATAAAATAAACGCTGTTAACGTCCAGGCATGATTAGGATACGATTCAATAGTGTGAGACTGTAATTCAAATTTGTAGATTGTGTGGGAATGTTTCAGCACGATGAGAAAGTGTAGGCATGGATTTTCCCAGCAACTAATAGTACGGGCACGAATATGCCGTTCTCGCTGTCTTTAGTCTCTCAATTGTCGCCAATATAGTCTCAAATTAGTCTCTAAATTTTGTGATTACGATACGACTCTCGCACGACTACTAGTGATTAGTCGTATCAGTCATCAGTTGGCGACTATTTTTACGACTATGCAATTTAGCGACTAAGGATTTACAATTACACGATTTAGTCACTATTTAGTCGTAAAACATAGTTTAACGACTATATTGCGACTTCAAGTGCAGTCACAAAATCGATGTTTTCTTGTAGTGTTTTGATGTAGTGAAAGGTTAACAGAAGACATCTCACCTAGATTTTCAGTGAAGATAGACGTATCAAAGCCTTCATTACATTGGGACAATCTATGGAATATAATCTCAGCTATGCAAATTTTAGAGATATTCATAATCTGAATCACATTATGTTTTACAACAGCTTCATTCTCAGTCCAGATTAATGGAGAACTATCATGATTCTTTAGAAGCAGACAAGGAATACGGCAAAGATGTGCTCTAGCTCCTTATCTTTTTGCTATATGCATGAATGCATTGTCAAAACTAATCGATAAATCCACTGTGAAGAGGAGTATAGAATACCACCTGAAAGATATAAACATCTAATGGACACATCTCTATTTCGCAGATGATTTAATGATCTTATGGATGGCACAAAGAAATATACTGAGGGAAAAATAAAAGTATTTGACGACTTTTAAATGTTCTTTGGATTTAAGATCAGTTTGGAAAATAAAAAAATCTACATTTCAGGTATATCTGATCGCATAAAAGAAGAAATCTTATCGAGATTTCCATTCTAAGTAGGAGATATCCCAACAAGATATTTAGGTTTTCCTCTCCTCACCAAAAAATGAGAGTTGCTGACTATACATCAGTACTTGAAAGGACTAGAAAGCCGATCAGCTCTTGGAAATTCTGCCATCTATACTATGCGGGAGGCTGCAGTTACTGAAATCATTTATATTCAACATAAGTAACTTCTATATGTTAGCATTTAGGCTTTCAAATGCCTGTACAAAGGAAATTGAAAGTCTATACGCATCTTTCCTTTTTTCAGGCCCCGACCTCGATGTTGGATATGGGTTTATCACTCATCCATAAGCCCATTAGAAATCTTGTTAAACCAATCACTACAGGAAAATCGGGTATTCATAGCACCCGAAAAACGCTATCTAATCCTATCGCAGCGTATTTAGAAACGCTGTGTCTCCCCCGCGACATAGGTAGCGCTTTCTCATTATGCTACGATAGTTACGTATACGATAGCGTTTCCTTAAATGCAATTGTATATTATACAATAGCGCTTTATTTATGTTATTATTTTGTTATTTAACACTATAGTTGCTACGTATATCAGATTACATAATATTTTAGATAGCGTTTTTAAAAACGTTATTGGTTTTTTTTAAATACAGCGTTTATTTATCTGTTATAGTTTATACTTTACCCAATTTTTATAGCGTTTTTAAAAACGTTATCTGTATTTTCTTAATACAACGTTTATTTGTTCGCTATAGTCTACTCTAGAATAGCGTTTTATATCTGCAATAGTAATTTACAGGATAAAAATAGCGTTTTATTTATGAAATAGTTTTTTTGTATTTGTTGATTTTAATTGTAAATTGTAATTTAATTTGATTATTATAATATTGATTTTAATGTAAATTGTAATTTAATAATATTAATATGAAAAGAAAATCGAAATGAATGAAAACCCTCAGCAAAAAATTCCTCTTTACTTGTTCCAAGCATATACAAAAGTTTGAGAAGATTTACAAAGCCAATACATAACTATATAACAAAGTAAACAAGCAACTGAGATTTACAACCATTCATTTAGTCTAGTGTAGGAGCCTTTCCTTTGGAGCACTGTCCTTGTTCTTGTTTAGGACGTTTCATTGGTTCCATTGTAATAAGCAGTTCCTACAATGTCAAAGTGAAGGACGATTTAAAAGTCAGAAACTATCGAATAATCGGAAAAAACAAACAAAAAGAAACCAGATAGAAATGGAAAGGAATTGTATCAAAGAAGATTATAAAAGTGTGATTAACAATTCATATATGATCAGTAGTACCTCTAATCAATCACTGCTTCTTGCGGCTCCGACAAATAGTTCCTTCATCCAAATCGATTCAAGAGGTTAAATCCCAAAAGAGATTAATAGAGATATTAGAGAGATTAAAAGAGATCACAAGAAATAGTTACAGACGGTGGAGTGGGTTAGGGTACATAGAGCCGAAGCGGTTTCCTAATAGAGATATAAGTGTATCGAGTAAAAAATGGACGATTTGATGGAGATGGCGAAACTGATCGAACGGTCAGAGCTGGTGATCTTAGCGAGCTCTTCTAATTGGTTGTTAAGGTTGAACTTTTTTGTTTATTTTAAGAATAAGGAGTGGTTAATTATAGAGGAATTCTAAAGAATTCATAAAATTTTAAAATTCCATTGTTGTTATTGGTTTATGGATTTTTAAAATCTTAGTAAAATTCATTGTTATTGGTTTAAGGATTTTAAAATTCCATTCAAAATCTTATGTTATTCAAAAAGTTTGGATATTATTGATTTTGTAAATCTATTTAAAATCTAATGTTATTGAAATATGAATTCTTCATATTTTTACTCATAAGACTCAACTCTCAAAATATCATCTATACTCATAATATTCTTAAAATTTACTTTGATGAGCTCCAACACAAAGATTTAGGGTTTAGGGTTTAGGGTTTAGGGTCTATGTATTCAAAACTCTATAGAATGTATTGTCTTAACAATTGGGTTGTAATTTAGGGTTTAGGGTTTAGAATGTATTCAAAACTCTATAGGATGTATTGTCTTAACAATTGGGTTGTAATTTAGGGTTTAGGATTTAGAATGTATTTAAAACTCTATAGGATGTATTGTCTTAACAATTGGGTTGTAGTTTAGGGTTTAGGGTTTAGAAAGTATTCAAAACTCTATAGGATGTATTATAGTTATAGAAATCAGTTTGTTATCGAGTAAAATGGAAACAACATTCCAATCTTCATATGCAATCCAAAACACCAAAATATATATTAAACACTTTGTTTTGTCCTTACAATACCAAAATACTTCATAATAAAAGGAATACACATCAAAGTTTCTTCATACCTTAAACCACAAAGACAGATAAAGCAAAAGAGATTAACTAATTATAATCCGTCACAGGCCATTCAAGAACTCTTTCCGGGAAAATTCTAGCAAAACCAAATGCATGGATTGTGTAGAAACACAAGTCACACATAGAAGGATCTTTAACAGCCTCCTCCCAGTAATGATACCACCTATTCACGCTTGTGCATCTACACCTGCTAATAACTCCATAATCAAAAGCACCTACTCGTTGCACGAACAAATCTGGTAAAGCTTCATTAGGCCCCCAATAACGAACGTTTGAGGCATCAACTCGAGACCTCACCTGTCGAACTAAATCGCGATTAGGATTAATCAACTGTAAATCCACTTCGATATCAGGATACATAATGCGCCTTAGATTGCTATAGGCAGAAATTTCAAGATCATACCCACTAACAGCCGCCTCACGAATGATGGCAATTTCGATTTCTAAGTTACCATGGCGGAAAAACTCGGAACAACCTTCTAAGAAAAGGGCTGAAAGATTACCACGATGGTGACATACGATTCTAAAATCCCTAATACCATCTTCGAGTTGATTAGGGAACTGCATGGTGAAGAGATCGACCTCTCTTAGGAAAGATTCATCGTTAGTCACCCTCCTTAAGGTCCGAATGGAAGCTCTAGCAACCACAAGGTCACGGAACGATCAAGAGACATGCAACATGATTGATTGGAGAATCTCAGCCGGAAGATCAATTATACCACCGTCTCGGCGATTAAATCTCCTTACACGCCGATCGGATCTTTGCCCTGGATGAACCTCCACGGAGAAATCTTCTGGACGAATCCATTTGTTTAGTGATTAGACCTTTGGTCTTCTTCTTGTAACTAAAGATGAACAGTCTGAACCTTAAGACGTATATTAGGTTTAAAAATATTTAAAAACTGGGGAAAAATAGATGAACGGTTCAGATTAATTAAGATCTGCGTCCTTATCCGAATTCCAGCGGGTCAACCCGATTGTGTTGGTTTTGTTTCCCTCCAAAATCGAGTTACAATTTGATATATATGATTTAACTAGAAATTTAACAGTGTACATATGTAGAATTAAAAGACATTATCACTAAATAATGTAAGTTTTAAAAGATACAAACACAAACGAAAGATACACATTAACAGTATTTCTTCAGCATTCATATGTAAAGGATTTTATCATTTGGCCAAGATATTATACTTCCTTGAGCATCAGCAATGATTTGAAGTTCTGAATTTGCTCTCCAAAGTGGTGCATCTTCAATTAGAGGAAAATCAACACATACCTTGCTTGCATTAGGGCCCAACCAGACAAAATGAACTACATCATCTGGATTGCTTGAACAAACTCGACCTTTTGCAACCTTTTGCCCAGATCCTTTGCAATCTAACAGGGTGCATTTCTTTCTCTCATTCTTGCTGGTGTTAGAGCTGTTACTTGCACTCTAAAAAGAAAAGTCCATACAACAAATCATTTGTCCACAGAATGAGAATCTAGCATACCATATTCAAGAGATAATGTTTAGAGTATTACTGGATGTGTTCCACTTTTCTGCATCAGTTCGTCTATGCTTGCTTCTAGATTAGTCATACCAATCTTATGGAAATGCCACGGGATACTCTTACCGAGCGCATCACCAATCGTCAACATTTCCGCATTTAGTCTCCATAGAGAACCATCTTCTTTAAGTATCATATCCACTTTGACAATAACAGCAGCATGACCCAAAGGAATGTTGTTTACCAGTTGTTTTGGGTCAGTTGACTCGAGACGACCATCAACAATAATTTCACCCTCCTTTGACCAATCATAGATTAAGATTTTATCGCCAGTTGCATCTGAAGCCTACAAAGGCATTTAAAAAAAAAACACAGAACCAACACTTGATTAGGATTACAATTCATCTACAATGAGATTATATATATTAAAACTTACCATTGAATCTGCAGTCTTATTTGCTGAGGATTCCACTTCATCTAGAATGAGCTTATCAAGATGCCATGCAATTTTCACTCCAATAGCTTGGCCAAGTGTGGTAACAGATGTTGTAGGTCTCCAGACAGGTGCGTTTTCATTTATAACAGACGTTACTGTTTCAGCTGAACATAATTCACCTTCTCCGATCACAACATCATCCACTGAACACCAGTCTAAAATCTGACACCTAAGTCCTTTGCTAAGATCACTGACCTCAGAATTGGAGACACCTTGAGGTTGATTCTGAGAGTAAAAGAAAATGAAAATTTAATCATAGATGATTCTAAATTCAAACTCATAACTTCATAGTAACAAAATTGGTGTTAACTTACGCTTTTTGATACAGTTAGTCCACAAACTACATCCTGCAAATCACAAACTGCATCTTGCAATTCTGCTTGTTTAGCTTCAATCTTCATTACATATGTATCTCTGGCCTGCATGATTGCTCTCTTCGTAGCAGTTATCCCTTTGCCCATTCCCCTAATTCTACCTGGTTTCTCTTTTCCTAGGATCTGACTCACAGCATCGTCCTTAACACTAATACTCTCTGTGGATTCCATTTCACTGTCAATCATTTTGATTTGTTCCTGATTTCAAGTATTAAGAGAGTAATATCATAAGACAGTAAAAAAAGAAAAACAATATAGTAAAAGATGTAGAATGTTTACAATAGTCTCTTCATGTTCAGGCCTCACAGGTCTCCCATCTGAATGTGTATGTCCTGCTATCCATACCTTACTCCTAGTCACTTTTGTGGGGTCTGAACTGTTTTTCTTCTACAATAGACAAAACTATATAACTATTATCACAAGTACCTGGAACCTTTATTAAATTCTCTGACTTATAGAGAATACTAGAATTAATAGAAACCTACCATTTCATGAGCCAATCGAACCATTCCCTTGCGACTAGTGGTGTGTTGAATCTGAGTTCTCCTCAATTCCCTGTATTTGTCACTTTGGACCTTCAACTAAAACCAAACAGTAAGATTAGAATTCTACATATGCAAACATCTTTTTAGAATACGGTTTAACCTAAACAACCTTAAAATCTTTGCCTTTCTTCAACTTCACCCAATTCATCCGCGCTGACACAGATTGGACATTGCTTGGTTTTAAGTTAAGAAGTTGTTCCTTACTACCTATAGATCGCACTAGACTAACAAGCCTTGACTTTGAAGACCTCCATATACACCCCATCTGCTTTAACACACTTTCTTTTTGCCATTGTTCTGTCAATTTAAACCTCGCCTACAAAAGTTTTCAGAACTTAACATGATGGTATAAGTTAATTTACATATTTCAGGTTAGAAATAATACCTGAATTTCCTCCCACATTGTCTCCTTGGTATGTTCGTCAAGTTGTCTCCAATCTCCAAGAAGGACTGGTACATGCTCTCTCACAAGAAGCCCAAGAAATGAGGAAAGTGTTACTGATCCTTCCCCTACATGTTCACCGAGATATATAAATTCAACTTCAACCTTGTCTTCTAGGTTTTTAGCCACTTTACTCATCCTAGTGCACCCTCTTCGTCTCTTTGTCTTGGTCTCTGACTGCTCACCTTGACCTGGTTCATTTTGATGCTGCGTATCTTTTGTATTGTTAGCCTTCTCCACCATTGCTTCATGTTCTTGTATTTCGTCTTCTTTTTCTGCTGCTTCTCCTTCTTTTTCTGGAGATTCTGCTTCTTTTTCTGCTGATTCTCCTTCCTTCTCTGGTGATTCTCCTTCTCCTGGTGATTCTTCTTCTTTATCTGAATTTTGTTCAAGAGGCTCATCTACCACTGCAGATTTCTGAGTAGCAGTCTGCATAACAGTTGTTGTTTCTTCAACCGTTTGATCATTATCTTCATCAATTTTAAGCTTCCTGCGTCTTGGCTCATTCTTCAATGGCTCAACACTCGCATCTGCACCTTGTTTGTGCTTACTTTGACGTAAATCTACATTAGTTGTCTGCTTTTTTCATGTTTCACCTGAAATTGTTGTAAACTATCAGAAATTATATCCTATTTGATAAAAACTAAACCAAATCATGAAAGGACATCGAAACCCCTAAATGAAACAGTAATCATAATAAATTAGCCCCAAATTGAAACAAAAACCTAAAAAATCCACAAACTCTTTTCACGAAAATCAGATCCTAAACCTTGAATTAAAGTTTGTAAACCCTAAATCTACATGAAATTAAACAGCCAGAGCCAAATACAAACCTTCAGATATCGAAGATCGATCGAAATGGGAAGCAGAAACTCGACGGTAATAGAGCACAAGGTTTTCTGTTTGTGAGATGAGAGGGAGAGTGAAGACGAGACTGGAAATTTCATTAAGTCTTTTACCGGGCCAATTTTTTTTTCCCGCTACCAATTTCGACAGCGTTTTAAATTATGTAATGCTATGTATTCTACGCGTCACCTTTTTTTTTTAAAAGACGACATTTTGGTAGCGTTTACAAAAAATGAAACGCTATTAAAAACTTAAACATGTCACAACATATATATAAACGCTATAAGGCGACGCTATGAATACCTGATTTTCCTGTAGTGAATAAGATTACCTCATCCCAAGAAGACAAGCCCGCTAAGGAGTCAATGGCCCAAAAGGAAGTTAGCATCCAAGTGCTATAAATAGGACCTTTTACTCTTCATTTTAGAGACATGGTAACTTGCAAGAGTACCAAGCTACTTCTATAAAGCTCCGACCTCAAGCAATATTTAGGGAGCACGTCATTTGATGGATCCCACCTCATACCATCTTGTTCATCGCTCGACTTAGGCCTTAAGATTAATGAAGAACAGTTTCGACCTCATTTAAGTTTACCCCTCACATCGTAGTTTGGATATTTCAGATCGTAGCCCGGCTTTTATACTAGATCGAATTTTCGTAAAAATAATAGACGCCGTCTGTGGGGAATCGAGAAACTTTTCTACACTCTAAGACGAAGCCGAGATGACATGACCCCTTTCTGCCAGCGATAGCTCGGAGAAAATGATGAACCAGCTGCCAAGCTCGGCTCCCCCAAGCTCGGTTACCCCAAACCGTCCTCACCATTCAGCCACTACGAACCATACTCCACAGCCCAAACCAATCGGGACGAATGGCTAAATGGGAGGTGGAACTAAGCGAATATGACATCGACTATAAGCCACGAACAATCGCAAAATCGCAAGTCCTGGCAGACTTCCTGGTCGAGCTACCACCAGAACTAACCCGAGATGGGGATCAGGCTACAATTGAGAAATGGACCCTTTTCGTCGACGGATCTGTTGGATCATTTAGTGTCTCCTGATTCAATTCTCAGATTGATTCATCCTACTAAACATGCAGATCTAGGTTCTCTTGATTAGAAACATAATAGATCTCACCTGTTACCTTGTTTATGCAGCGGAATGGGAGGTAAGGGTCAGAGATCAGCAGAACCACCAAGAGATAGCTCCTCCAAAGGCTCACACACGCACACTCGGGAAATTGGCTGCTAGACCAGCTGAGAGAGGAGGCGCAGAGAGAGAGGAGGGAGGCGCAGGTGTGCTGAGAAAATTAGAGAGCTAGGTCTGATTTTGTTCATTAAAATCCCTTCTAGTTCTCATGGGCTTTTGGGCCCAATTCTCAGTTCTGATTAAATCCCTTGGATTTAATCAGGCCTTTTAGTCTCTCTAAACACAGTAAATGCCTAGCACTTTTACCGTACTTCTGCTAAACCGTTCCTTCGTATTTTCCCGTTAGCTTAGGCGTGTGACCCATATGGGATCATATAATAAAGGCAATAAGTCCAAGACTTATAGATCATGAGCGGACTCTAGCAAGCCATCATGATCCCCAGTATTATATGACTTATGTCTGATCATTGACATACTCTTACTTTCTAGAGACAGTACAGAGATTACTGGACATAATTCTAACAATCTCCCACTTGAACTGGAATCTCTGTATTCATAATCCTTTTGTCTCAATATCTCGATTAGTCATAAGGCAAGATTAGTGTCATCCTTATAAAGCCTAATCTTGTTCATCGGACTATGATTTGATACTGACAATCCAAACGACTCGGGACAGTCCGTTTGAGCATGGCCATGCATTTTCCAGTATTCAAATCTCCGATTGGCCTAGAGATATTCACTCCATTTATATTGGAGGGACAAATTCCGTCTTGTTCCATCACTGTGAACTACTCATTTCATAATACACCCAAACAAGGTCCTTATAACTATCGCTAAACGACAGCATTAGACAATGATCAAAGCGCATTAGTTCATGTGCAGTCACATGCATGCGAACTCAGGTCTAAGGACTATACTCTATAGTCGTAGTAAGAATCTCTTATGACACAGATATAAATATCCTGAAGAGTTCTTATATGCGGGTCTTGTCCGGTCGTATGTACCCCAACATACACCTATGTACTGACTTTGATGCCGTGCATCTATGACATTCTGAGACTTTGTCATAAGTCACATACCAATCTAGTCTCACGCGGTTGTTGGTGTTCCAATTTCAACAACCTTCGACTAGGGACATTATGATATAAGCCATCTATCAAATATAGGGTCTCATGATCAAGCTAAATGACTTTGATAACTCAAGATCAAGTCACTTACTTCGATGACCTATAAAATGGTTCATATCACTTTGGAACGATTATTTCATCACAGTTAAAATAATCTTGAAATAATAATTTCATTAAACATAAGAAAATGTTTTTACAAGAACATATCAAATAACTAAATAAAGCCCTCAAACTCCCACTCAAATTTAGATTACATTTCAATGTCTCTAATGCCTACAGCTTCAGTTAGGAACTCGAGCTTAGGTCTTGGGAGTGGCTTTGTCAATGGATCAGCGACGTTATCATCTGTCTGAACTCGGCTGATCTTGACTTCCTTTCTATTAATGATGTCACGTATCAAGTGAAATCTTCTTAGAACATGCTTGGATTTCTGGTGTGATCTTGGTTCCTTTGCCTGAGCAATAGCACCATTGTTATCACAAAACAGTGCCAGAGGCTCAGCCGCATCTGGTATCACACCTAGTTCAATAATGAACTTTCGTATCCAAACAGCTTCCTTCGCTGCTTCCGAAGCGGCGATATATTCAGCTTCTGTAGTGGAATCAGCAACGGTGTCTTGCTTGGAGCTTCTCCAACTGATTGCACCGCCATTCAGACAAAAGATATAACCGGACTGTGACCGGAAATCATCTTGGTCTGTCTGGAAACTTGCGTCCGTGAATCCACTGACTTTAAGCACATCACTTCCACCGTATACCAAGAACTTGTCCTTAGTATGTCTTAGATACTTCAGGATGTTCTTGACGGCAATCCAATGGTTTTCACCTGGATTTGACTGGTATCTACTCGTCATGCTTAATGCATAAGCAACATCAGGACGAGTACAGATCATGGCATACATGACAGATCCTATTGCAGATGCATAAGGAATATTCTTCATGCGCTCAAGCTCAGCAGCCGTCGTAGGGCTCTGCTTCTTGCTTAGCGTTGTGCCATGTACCATTGGCGTGAAGCCCTTCTTGGAATCTTTCATGCTGAATCTCTGTAGGACTTTGTCAATGTATGAATCTTGACACAAGCCTATCAGCCTTTTAGATCTATCCCGGTAGATCCTGATTCCAAGAACGTATGCGGCTTCACCCATGTCTTTCATGGAAAAACAACTTCCAAGCCAGTCCTTTACCGACTTTAGCATTGGAACGTCGTTTCCGAGAAGCAGTATGTCATCGACATACAGAATAAGAAATACTATCTTGCTCCCACTAGTTTTCTTATACACGCATTGTTCTTCTTCGTTTCTGATGAAGTCAAATTGCTTGATCGCTTCATCAAAACGAAGATTCCAGCTCCTCGATGCTTGCTTCAATCCATAAATGGATTTATGAAGCTTGCATACTTTTCCAGCATTCTTTGGATCTATGTAACCGTCAGGTTGTGTCATATACACATCCTCTTCCAGAATGCCATTCAGGAAGGCGGTTTTCACGTCCATCTGCCAAATTTCATAATCATGAAAAGCTGCAGTTGCTAGTAGAATCCGAATAGATTTCATCATAGCCACTGGTGAATATGTTTCATCGTAATCCACACCGTGAACTTGTCTGAAACCTTTTGCCACCAACCTGGCTTTATAAATCTGGACATTTCCATCCACGTCAATCTTCTTCATGAAGATCCATTTGCACTCGATGGCTTTTACACCAGCGGGTAAGTCAACCAACGAAAACACTTGGTTGACCGACATGGAGTCCATTTCGGAATCAGCGGCCTTACGCCACTTAGAGGAATCTGGGCCCATCATGGCTTGATTGAAGTTCGATGGTTCATCACCATCAATGATCAGAAGATCATGACAGTCAGTCACGAGGAATCCTTGATATCTCTCGGGTTCGTGACGGATCCTCCCGGATCTTCGAACTTCAGGTACCACAGGTTCAGGCTCTACAATTTCTTGTAGGTCCTCCTGCTGCTCTTCCTCATTAGGTTGAGCAGTATCCTGTTCATCTTGAATTTCTTCAAGCAGTACCTTACTCCCACTGTCTTTCTTAGAGAGAAACTCCCTCTCAAGAAAGTTACAATCCCGGGCAACAAAGATCTTGTTCTCGGAACGTAGATAGAAGTAATAAGCCTTGGTTTCCTTCGGATAACCAATGAAGTAGCATTTATCAGACTTTGGTGTAAGCTTGTCTGAGATTAATCTCTTAACATAGGCTTCACAACCCCAAATTCCAAAGTTACAATCCCGGGCAACAAAGATCTTGTTCTCGGAACGTAGATAGAAGTAATAAGCCTTGGTTTCCTTCGGATAACCAATGAAGTAGCATTTATCAGACTTTGGTGTAAGCTTGTCTGAGATTAATCTCTTGACATAGGCTTCACAACCCCAAATTCTTAGATAAGACAGCACTGGAGCCACTCCAGTCCATAATTCATATGGTGTCTTTGCTACTGCTTTCGATGGCGCTCTATTTAGAGTGAACACTGCTGTTAGTAGAGCATATCCCCAAAGGGATATTGGAAGGTCTGTGTGACTCATCATAGATCGAACCATATCCAATAAGGTCCGATTTCTCCTCTCAGACACACCATTCCATTGAGGTGTTCCAGGAGGAGTGAGTTGGGACACGATCCCACACTCTCTTAGATGATCACTGAATTCTTGGCTTAAGTATTCTCCTCCTCGGTCGGACCGAAGAGCCTTAATGCTTTTGCCAAGTTGGTTCTGTACTTCATTTTGGAATTCTCTGAACTTCTCAAAAGATTCAGACTTATGTTTCATTAAATAAACATATCCATACCTACTGAAATCATCAGTGAAGGTAATGAAGTACTGATAGTTTCCTCTTGCATTTGTGGACATTGGGCCACACACGTCAGTGTGTATCAGGCCCAATAAGTCACTGGCCCTCTCGTTAGGTTTATTAAAGGGGGCCCGCGTCATTTTGCCCATCATGCAGGATTCGCATTTCTCACATGACTCAAAGTCAAAAGAGCCAAGAAGTCCATTCGTATGGAGCCTCTTAATGCGTTTCTCGCTGATGTGCCCTAAACGACAATGCCATAGAAACGTTTGGTTCTCCTCATTAGGTTTGAACCGTTTGGTATTAATGTTATAAATTGGCGCGGATTGATCGAGTATGTAAAGCCCATTCGTAAGAGGGGCACAACCATAGAACAAATTGTTGCGATTGAAGGAACATAATTTATTCTTAACTGAAAAATCATAACCTTCCAAATCCAACAAAGAAATTGAAATAATATTTCTGCTTATAGCAGGTACAAAATAACAATTATTGAGTTCTAAAACCAATCCCGAAGGTAAAGACAACAAGTATGTGCCTACAGCTAGTGCAGGAACTTTCGCTCCATTCCCAACTCGTAGCTCCACTTGTCCTTGCTTCAGCCTCCTACTGTTGCTGAGTGCCTGCATATTAGTACAAATATGAGCCCCACAACCAGTATCCATAACCCATGAGGTATTATCAGAAGTAGTTGTATTAACTTCTATAACAAAAATACCTGATGAAGAAGTCTCGAGAGTCTTCTTCTTCAATTCCTTTAGACCTTCCAGGAATTTCTTACATTCTCTCCTCCAATGCCCTGGTTCTTTACAGAACCTGCAGATGTCAGTAGGCCCAGCCTTAGACTTGGGCTTGGGCTTTGGCGTGTCCTTGTCCGAGACTTGGACAGCCTTAGCCTTTCCCTTATCCTTAGTAGAGGATTTCTTAAAGCCCTTGCCCTTTTGCACCATAAGCACATTGGGGTCCTTGGCGGTTTTCCTCAAGTTGGGCTCTGCAGTCTTGAGCATTCCGTGAAGCTCAGGCAATGTCTTACTCAAGCCATGCATATTGAAGTTCAGGATGAACTGATCATAGCTTGCAGGTAAAGACTGCAGAACGATGTCGCAGGCAAGTTCCTGGCTGATAGGGCAGTCGAGTTTCTGAAGATGATCGAGATAACCCATCATCTTCAAGACATGAGGACTCACTGCCGCATTTGCAGCCAACTTACAGTCTAAGAGGTTCTTAACTGTCTGGAACCTCTCAGTCCTTGCCTGCTCCTGAAAAAGCGATTTCAGGCTTGCCATTATCTCGATGGGCGACAACACACTCTCGAACTGCATTTGCAGATCAGCAGTCATGGTCGCCAACATCAGGCAATAGACATCATTTTCATCTGACGAATGCTTTTCCCAAGCATTATGCAGAGTCCTGGCGGCATTGTTAGGAGGCCTCTCGGGGAGGGGATCACGAAGGACATAATCCTTCTTCTCCTGCTTGAGGACCAGCCTCAAGTTCCTTGACCACGTCAGGAAGTTCGTTCCAGTCAGCTTCTCCTTTTCGAGAACAGACCGGATTGAGAATGTGTTTTGAGTGCTTGTAGTAGTCATAGCTGAAATATATAAGATAAAAAGGATTTTAGTTAATATGTTCAATATGATTAATCTCGTATTAAATTTAATATGATTAATCACGCATTATATTCAATAACATCAGTTACCCTCAATAGAATATAATGATTCCAAGATCCACATATAACTAAGATTAAAGTGGGCCACTGGCCGTCACCCAACCTTAGCTTATATCGGTAAGCCCTATATCGGCTAATTATATCCGTGATATAACTCTTGGTTGTGAATCTGGGCCCGAGGCCCAATCCACTCTGATGTCTCAAGGCCCGGGACTCCCGATGGCCTAGTCAAGAAAACCAGACTATACAGTCATGCAATCACTAATGTCTGGGACTCCCAATGACATTTATGAATCACAAACCGTCTTACCCACGCAAAAGTAGACACCCTCACACTGTAAGGCCATGAGTACAATTGAATGGGCTTCGACAGCTGACATAGCCTGGACAAGACATCCAACGCTTGATATTATTTGAGGTTTGTAGGTTTATTAAAATTTCATCCCAAAATAGAAGATTACTATTTTGGGAAACTTTCCATTTTGGGAAACCTACTATTTTTGGAAACTTTCTAAAATTAGAAACTTTTAATTATAGAAATTTCCTAAAATCCAAAACATGCAAATCTAGAAACTTCTATTTCAAAATTTTGGAAACTTATTAATTTAAAAATCGATTTTTATAATTTTATAAAAATAAATTTTAAATTAATTCTGAAGAAAAGACTCAAATAATTGGCCCAATTGTTTTAACTTCTTGGCCCGAGGCCCAAGAATTGGTCTATGTCCAAGACATAACCCAGTTGCCCAATTAAATGACATAACCGGTCTGGTTCATTAAAATTGGTCTTAACCAAAATTAATTACTACGATGACCACAATTGTCAACCGGTTATTTACTAAACCGGATTTTCTCAATTTATTTGGTCCAACCAAATCAAATTAGAAAATCACTGGTTTAAGCACAAAATCCAATTTTTCGACTTTGGATTTCTTATCCCGGTTTAACCAGAACTTAATAAATTTATTAAGTCTGTTTATTAAACCGTGACGATTAATTTTAATTAAAATTTTAAACCGAGCCTTAAACCGAACCGAACCGATTGATCATGTGAACCGATCACGACCTAGCCGTGAGCTTCACGCGATCACGACAGCCGCAAGCCAGCACGCGTTTGATCCACGATCGGGACGGCTGCTGGACGGGACGATCGTTAGGGATGGCTCGAGACGCGGGACGGTGCTTCACGCGATCGCCGAGCAATCGGGACAGCCGGGCCGTGCGTCGGGACGAGACGCGAGCGTGTGTTGATCCAAGCGATCGATCGATCCTTGCGATCGGTTCACCGCGTGTCACGTCTTTGATCGTGTCGTCGACACAAGCCGATCCAAGATCGGTTTGTTCATCCAACGATCCGGACGTGTGATCCGAAACTGATCAACACTCCGACGCATACCAATTCATATAGATTGGATCATGCGATTTCTTGTTTGTTTAGGTTTTAATTCTTTGTTTCTTAAGTGTTTTTCTCTTATCAGTAGATTGATTCAAAAACACCTCTTTAAACAATCCTAAACATGATTCTAAACAAGAAAAACCACAGAACCAATGGCTCTGATACCACTGTTGGATCGTTTAGTGTCTCCTGATTCAATTCTCAGATTGATTCATCCTACTAAACATGCAGATCTAGGTTCTCTTGATTAGAAACATAATAGATCTCACCTGTTACCTTGTTTATGCAGCGGAATGGGAGGTAAGGGTCAGAGATCAGCAGAACCACCAAGAGATAGCTCCTCCAAAGGCTCACACACGCACACTCGGGAAATTGGCTGCTAGACCAGCTGAGAGAGGAGGCGCAGAGAGAGAGGAGGGAGGCGCAGGTGTGCTGAGAAAATTAGAGAGCTAGGTCTGATTTTGTTCATTAAAATCCCTTCTAGTTCTCATGGGCTTTTGGGCCCAATTCTCAGTTCTGATTAAATCCCTTGGATTTAATCAGGCCTTTTAGTCTCTCTAAACACAGTAAATGCCTAGCACTTTTACCGTACTTCTGCTAAACCGTTCCTTCGTATTTTCCCGTTAGCTTAGGCGTGTGACCCATATGGGATCATATAATAAAGGCAATAAGTCCAAGACTTATAGATCATAAGCGGACTCTAGCAAGCCATCATGATCCCCAGTATTATATGACTTATGTCTGATCATTGACATACTCTTACTTTCTAGAGACAGTACAGAGATTACTGGACATAATTCCAACAGGATCATCTTCCCGCAACGGATCAAGAATCGGCATCAGACTAACCTCCCCGACCGGAGAGATACTGGAGCAGCCATTCCGACTTGATTTCCCAGCATTTAACAACGAGGCGGAATATGAAGCCCTGATAGTGGGACTGCGGCTGGCAAAGGCAATTTGAGCAAGGCACATCAATGCATTATGTTACTCGCAACTCGTTGCCAGCCAGTACAACGGCGAATACGAAGGAAAAAACGATCGAATGGGCGCATACTTAAAAGTCGTTCAGAAATTAGGTGGAGAATTCGGTATCTTCTCGCTCACCAAGATCATGCGAAGTGATAATTCACCAGCTGATGCGTTGGCAGCCCTCACATCCACATCCGACCCCGATCTATGATGGGTCATACCAGTCTAGTGCATCGAAAAGCCGAGCATAGTTCAAACCAAAAACCTGTTCGCTATCTCCGAACTCGAGGATAGGATGGACGACCCGGCGAGGCAGACGAATCCGCTAAGAAGGGAACCTTCGGGCAAGCAGATGACTGGAGGGAAGAAATCATAGCCTACATCCTGGAAGGGACGGTTCCAGAGGATAGATGGGCGGCCCGACGCCTAAAAGCGAGATGCGCTGACTATGTCATGAGCGACGAAAAGCTATTCCGAGTAAGGGCATCCAAAACACTACTGAGCTGAGTCCACGGGGAAGAGGTCAAGTGGGTATTGGAAGAAATGCACGAAGGAGCAGGGGGAAACCACTCCAACGGCCGGACACTCGCCACGAAGATCAAGAGACAGGGACACTTCTGGCCCACAATGGTAGCGGACTATGAGACGTACGTCGCCCGCTGCGAAAAGTGTCAAAGGTACGCACCTGACATACACCAGCCCGCCAAACTTTTAACCACCTCGGCCGCCCCTTACCCATTCATGAGATGAGCGATGGATATAGTAGGCCCCATGCCGGCTTCAAGACAAAAGAAATTGACGGATTACTTCACCAAGTGGGTAAAAGCCGAATCCTACGCCAACATCCGTGACCTCGACGTGCAGAAATTCGTATGGAAATACATTATCTGCCGCCACGGCCTGCCATAAAAAATCGTCACAGATAACATATCGCAGTTTATATCAAACGTCTTCGAAGGCTTCTGTGCATGATGGAAAATACGACTGAGAAAATTAACGCCTTGCTACCCTCATGGAAATGGGCAGCCCGAAGCCACCAACAAGACAATTATCGACGGACTCAAAAAATGCCTCGAAAGCAAAAAAGAAGTTTGAGCCGACAAACTAGACAGAGTGTTGCGCTCACACAGAATGAAACCACGACGAGCAACATGACAAACCTCCTTCTCGTTATCGCATGGAATGGAAGCGATGGCACCGACCGAAGTCTGTATACCAACGATCAGAAGCAAACTCGCGTCAAAGCACGAAGACCTCAACAACCACATGATTCTTGATCACCTCGATCATATAGAAGAAAAACGCGACCAAGCGCTCCTTAGAATCCAAAACTACCAGCAACAGGCCACACGTTATTATAACAAGAAGGTCAAAGGAAGGCATTTAAACGAAGGAGATCTGGTCTTGCGAAAGGTATTCGAAAACATTAGAGAATATAGAGCGGGAAAACTCAGTGCAAATTGGGAGGGTCCGTACATCATATCTAAAATCGTAAAACCAGGAGTATACGAGCTCGTCACCATGCAAGGCCAAGCGGCACCCAGATCGTGGAATGCAAACACACTCAAACAGTACTACTAATAAAAAAAGAGAGAGAAAAGAAGAGAAAGTTATGTAAAAGCGAACTACGATCGGCTTGACCCCTCCCCGGAAGGTACGTAGGCAGCCTTTTTTTTTAAAAGGTCCAACTACTTCAATAAAAATTCTTTATAAAATTCCTTCTCTCTTAGCTGCTTGCATTCCCTTACACAATCCAACGTTCTGGCCAAACGATCGATGAGAACAATCCACAGCACAAAAACGACCAACGCGTGTCATAAACCAAGCCGGGCCCAGACCCGCAAAAAGTCTCCACCCGAACGGATAAAATAAGCCGAACATCTACTCGCGCGTCTAGTTCAAACGAGACTTCTACAGGTAAGCCGAGCACGTACTTGCACCTAAAATTTTTTTCACGGGATAAGCCGAGCTCGAAGTTCGCCCCCAAAAGACTCACAGGATAAGCCGGCAGAATTTACGCACCTACAAGAGACCACATGATTAGCCGAGCACGTACTCGCCCCTAAGAGTCATTCACAGGATAAGCCGATTTCGCCCCTAAAAATCAGACACATAATAAGGCGGCAACAGTTCCGCACCTCAAATGACCACAAGATAAGCCGAGCTCGTACTCGCTCCTAAAGTTTATCACGGGATAAGCCGGCAGTAGCCCGCACCCTGAAAACGCAGACTACAAGATAAGCTGAACACGTATTCTCACTTAAAAGTCGTTCACAGGGTAAGCCGGCCATAATAACGCACCTAACTATACATAAAATAATAAACAAAAAACCACTCGCAAAAAAAGCAGAAGAGTAAACCGACACCCCCAAAATCAAAACAAGCACTAAGACCCGACCGAGACACGTTCTTCCGCAGAAGGGAGCCCTTCGTCATGAAGCCTGGCGACGTCAGCAGCATAATGATCCCCTCGTTCGAACCATAAACATCCCACACAAAGCGACATGCCAAAATGTCTCTTCGACGATCTCGGCTACCCAAAGGAGTCATGCGGAAACCACCTTCGGAAAGCTTGGTATAGTCCATTGAATAAAGCTCCTCCCTGAGGATCTTCTCCTCAGCAACCAGCCGTTCGATCTTCGATACCGGAACATCCAGACCACCGTCAACTAGAGGTCGGTAAAATACTAAGACCGAAACAACCTGGTTCAACTCAAGAAGTTTCTCTCGGGATTGTACGTCCTCCTCCCTAGCCCTCTTGATTTTTGCCAAACGAGCCTCCGCTCTGCCAAAAATCTCGGCCTTCGATCGTACGACCTCATTGGCACAAGACATACACAATTAATCACGCTCGGACCGGTGCACAGTTTGGGCAGCAATCAGCTCGTCCCTTTCTCGCGACGAGTCGGCCGCCTGAAGCTCGAGACTTACAACCTTTCTCTTCTCCCGACGAAGGACTTCACCAACCCCCTCAAGCTCGCAAACCTTCGCATGCAGCTCAAGCAGCTTCGACCCAAGTTTCTCCTTTTCAAGTCTAAGGGCCTTGATCTCCTGCTCGTAAGCATCCATCAGACGATTCTCGTCCACAAGAGTCTGCCACCAAAATCAAGAGCTCACGACGAAAAGAAAAGGAAAAAGGGAAGCAGAAGCACAGAGAATGGAAAAACCCTACCTGGATTCGACCACATCCAATCCTCCGATGAAGGCCAGGCCTGGACGAAGCGGAAACCGGAAGCCGCTCACTCGACGGACTTGACTTCACTGATCGGGGAAGTCGGACACACGCATCAGCATCATTAACAATCAATTCAGAGCCAGAATACTCAAAGCAAACAAAAAATCAGCCGCTTCAGCCCGACCACGCCCTCTAATTTCTTGAAAGCCAGGGGCCCGGGCTAACATATCAGGCTTGGAAACAGAAGCCAAGTTTCCCTTCTCAGTTCTCATCTTCCTCATTTTCAATGGCATACAATCATCACTACCCCTATTGATGAGGTCATCAGAACCAAACCAAACCAGGCGCTGACTGACTCAATCACTGACTCAACCACTACGTCAAGCAGCGCAAGGAGACTTAGAGAAATCAAAGCCACGATGAGTTCTGATCCAATACAAGGCATAGGATTGGTTATACATCCAACAATCAATCCTAATAAGACATATGACCCAGGAGGAATCATAACACATGGAGAAGAGATTATGGAGCCGAGAAGATTTAACAAGGAATATGAGCTTATCTTAGCTCAAGTGGAGATCAAGGTCGAGACAGCTAGCTCAGCTCATCATCAGCATGCCACTAAGAAGAATCATCCCCAAAAGATTACACAAGAAGAAGATACCGAAAAGGAGCTAACCATATGTAGCATCACAACTAGCTCAGCGGATAACTCAACGACTAGCTCAGCAGACTTGCCATATATGGAAGCATTCACACTTGGAAGGTCAATTCAGCACCAAACCTTTACCTATCAAAACTACAGTGTTTTGAGCTCCTTTTCATCAAGTCCAGACGTCCTCAGCTCCACACGACAACACAATATTCTCCATAACTTCAACAAGTCACACTTACCATTTTTGGAGAAGAAAGAGATCAAACACCAACGGCTTCTTTCCAAGAACGAAAGCCACGAATTGTTTGTCAATCAAGCTGTCCCAAGGATCCTCACTTATCCCTTAAAGCCATCCAGATACAAAGAAACCATCAAGAGCTTGGATCCTTGCCAAAATGAGCCTAACGGCTAGTTTCCTTTAAGTTTGTGATTTCTTGTTCAAGGTCAATATGACCGTTAGTCATGAGTCCTATAAAGTCTCACTGTATTGTTCATTTGTAAATCACCTTTCAACCTTTCAATCAAAGTATTATTCAGTTTCTTTCAAAGAGTGTCTTTGTTAAGATCTTTTGTCTTAGGATTCATTTGAGTGATTCAATTGTTTCCAAGGATTATTGGATTAGGTTTGCTTGTGTGACTCAAGTAGACTAGTTCACCACCGATTGAGAGAGTCAATCAAACCCACCGGTTGAGAGAGTCAATCACTACATTCATTCCATTCCTCTTTCCATTTAATCACTTCAACATCCATCCTAAGGAGTCTAGAGACCCACAGTTGGATCCATCTCACCACATCATCACCCACGATCTAGAAGAGAGAGACTTCAGTCCCTGTTCTACGTCAAACACGCTTCCATCTTGCATCATCTGGTATCAGAGCCGAAAGGTTCCTAATCAGGTGTTATCTATCCTTACCTTTCGGTTTTTATTGCATTTAGTTTCTTAAGATTTTGTTTCTTTGCATCTTAAAACAAAAACTCATAAAAATTGTCTATTTCATAATATTTCTTAGCTTATAGTTCTTGTTTTCAGTTTTGCATCTTAAATAAAAAAAGGTTTGTTTTGTGTTCTTTTGTTTTAGATCTTATTTTTGCATTTATCAAAAAAAAAAAAGATTTAACAAAGAAGAAGAAGTTTAACATTTTTTATCCGATTTTCATAATATTTTTTGGTCCAAAGTGTTTCTTTCCTTTTTGTTTTCTCAAAGAGATTTCGAAAGTTAATATCAAAAGGCTCCTCTTTAATTGGAAAATAATTTGTTTTCCAAATCTTTACCTTACCAAAACGTGTGTCATTTTTAAAAGGAAAGAGTGATATCCTTTACCCAAAATTTGAAAGTTTTCGAAATTTTACACAAAAAAGAGAGAAAAGGTTAGAGAACCCATTGATACTCTTCTAGTTTGAATTGTTGCAGGAACTAACTCAAGACATGTATGGAGAGTACCACCCACCTAGGCACAAGAGTGCATCCAAGAACCATGGAATTACTTCATACCATGTACCAGCTCAACGACAGCTCACTGGTACAAGGAATGCGACAGTCCAACAGGCAAGCACAAGGCAGCCAACCACCAAGGCAAGAGGTTCCCTAATGTTTTCAGGAAGAAGCAGTAACCCTGAAGCATACTTACAATGGGAAAGCAACATGGAGCAGTGGTTACAAGTTAACAAAGTTCCAAAAGAAAGGAGGCTAGTACAAGCTGTCTCAGCCTTCACAGGAAAGGCTTATGAATGGTGGCTAAAGGAGAGCACACCAACCATCCTTAAGAAGCCAATACTGGATTGGAGAGATCTCAAGTCCAGGAAGAAAAAGGAATTTGTGGAGAAACTTCAAACCACAACCAAGAGAGTGAAGATTGCATCCGAAGCACAAGCTGCTCCAAGGCACAAGTTTGATTGCTATCAAGTATCTATGGCGACTCTTCAAGCAAGGCAGGATCAGCAATGGCAGAAGATCATGAATATGTTGCTCCCAAAGAAACCAGAGAAGAAGCAGAGTCACAAACCTTCACCCAATGCAACCGGACACAGCTTTGATGCCTCACTCAAGTTGCGAGACACGCTAACACAAGGTAAGTGTTCCAGCTTTGTAAATTACAAAGAACCAACATGTTATAGTTGCCATAGGAGAGGGCATTTTGCTGGAAATTGTCCATCTAAGAAGTTGTTCAATGATATAACATCAGAGTTGAAATTGGATGTAACTAACACAAATGAAAACTTTGTGCAATCTGATATTTTAAATTCCAATTCAAGACTCATGCACTTGTCTTTGCCGAAGAGTTGTGATCCAGGAATAAGACAAGAAGAAGAGCACACAAGTCAAGAAGACATCAAGCGTGAGGTGAAAGCAAACAAGGAGAATATCATGTTCCAATTCACCAAGGAAATCAATGTGAGTTTAAGTTTCAATAAATCTGTTCATATAGTTCTAAACTCAGATATAATCCACTTGCTCTTTCCCTTAAGAGATGACTTAGGTACAGGTCTGATAAAGATCAAGAAGCCAAAGGCAGAAGGAGTCTTGAAAGAGATACCAAAACCGAGCCATGTTTCCACACATGAGCCACAAGCAAATCAAAGTCTTGAATTATATCATGCTTCAACCAAACATGAGGTTATCTCTGAACTTAAAGTGTCTAACACTCACTGTCAAGCCATTGGTATGATGCACTTGCTTTTTGAGTCAAGTGTTGATACAGGGATTAGATTTAAAGATAAGACCAAATGAGAGATCAAGGAAGAGCCACCAGACCAAAGCAAGGACACTACATCAAATAACATTGTGAGTCTTTCTTTGATCCACTTCATTTCCCATGACTCAACAGCTGTGTTAAAGGATTTGTTAAGCTTACAAGAGGATGAGATAACAATAGCACATGAAGATGAATCTAAGGAAAATGATTCAAACCGATACTTATTTGATAAGAAGCCCATAATGCACTTGTCTCTTTGCCAAAGTGTCGAACATATTTCAGGTCTTAAAGAGAGAAGAAGCAAGATCAGCAAAGGAGACGTCACACCAGCTCAAAGAAGAGGAGCATTGCTATCCTATTTGCTCAAAAAAGAGCCACCGGATGCTCCACAACTCAACCGGAATCAAAATGATTCCCAAGTTAATCTTCTAAACTCTCATTCACTTCACTGGACTAACTTGACTTATCTATGTGCAGGTTATCAAGTTTTGAGGTCAAAACTTCTTGAAGAGGGAGGGTATGATGAGGTCATCAGAACCAAACCAAACCAGGCGCTGACTGACTCAATCACTGACTCAACCACTACGTCAAGCAGCGCAAGGAGACTTAGAGAAATCAAAGCCACGATGAGTTCTGATCCAATACAAGGCATAAGATTGGTTATACATCCAACAATCAATCCTAAGAAGACATATGACCCAGGAGGAATCATAACACATGGAGAAGAGATTATGGAGCCGAGAAGATTTAACAAGGAATATGAGCTTATCTTAGCTCAAGTGGAGATCAAGGTCAAGACATCTAGCTCAGCTCATCATCAGCATGCCACTAAGAAGAATCATCCCCAAAAGATTACACAAGAAGAAGATACCGAAAAGGAGCTAACCATATGTAGCATCACAACTAGCTCAGCGGATAACTCAACGACTAGCTCAGAAGACTTGCCATATATGGAAGCATTCACACTTGGAAGGTCAATTAAGCACCAAACCTTTACCTATCAAAACTACAGTGTTTTGAGCTCCTTTTCATCAAGTCCAGACGTCCTCAGCTGCACAAGACAACACAAGATTCTCCATAACTTCAACAAGTCACACTTACCATTTTTGGAGAAGAAAGAGATCAAACACCAACAGCTTCTTTCCAAGAATGAAAGCCACGAATTGTTTGTCAATCAAGCTGTCCCAAGGATCCTCACTTATCCCTTAAAGCCATCAAGATACAAAGAAACCATAAAGAGCTTGGATCCTTGCCAAAATGAGCCTAACGGCTAGTTTCCTTTAAGTTTGCGATTTCTTGTTCAAGGTCAATATGACCGTTAGTCATGAGTCCTATAAAGTCTCATTGTATTGTTCATTTGTAAATCACCTTTCAACCTTTCAATCAAAGTATTATTCAGTTTCTTTCAAAGAGTGTCTTTGTTAAGATCTTTTGTCTTAGGATTAATTTGAGTGATTCAATTGTTTCCAAGGATTATTGGATTAGGTTTGCTTGTGTGACTCAAGTAGACTAGTTCACCACCGATTGAGAGAGTCAATCAAACCCACCGGTTGAGAGAGTCAATCACTACATTCATTCCATTCCTCTTTCCATTTAATCACTTCAACATCCATCCTAAGGAGTCTAGAGACCCACTGTTGGATCCATCTCACCACATCATCACCCACGATCTAGAAGAGAGAGACTTCAGTCCCTGTTCTACATCACCCACGCCTTCCATCTTGCATCACCTATCATCTCGCACACTAGTCAGCATACCCCCAGACGACCGCTCCTTCTTAAGATCCCACTTAGCCGCCCCGACATCCATGCGAGATAAACTCCTTCGAATCCTCTCCACATGGACATCAGGCCAAGATAAAGTACCAAGCGAAGTCAGCTTCCTCAGACCCAACGGAAAGTCCTTCGGATAAGGAGCACTGAACGAACGATGAATTGGACAAAAGAAAGCACAAATAAAAAAAATGTAGAAAGAGGTTGGGGAAAGAAGGGGGAAGAGCAGGAATCATACCATGAGCATGATTCCACGACGGTCGGAACAACCCATTACTATCAGGAACCGACGCGTCATTAACCTTCGCAAAAAACTAACGATCCTGCCAGTTGGGTATTTTGGCTCACCACACCGGTAACAAGCTTAAGCCAATATCGACTCCTGGCCGAAACATAGCAATTTCCAGTGATCGTCTTGTTAGTTGAAATCCTCATCACCTTCTCGAAAAAACGAAGAGTCATGTCGACCCTTACCTCGGCACCAAGTAATAATACAGCTACTACATTACGAACGGCAGCCGGACAAAGATGAGAAAGAGCAATCCGCCGCTGTTCACAGTAACCCACCAGAAGTATAGGAAGAGGAAACCAAAGATGGCACTTAACAAACCAACAATCATAGAAAAAATCCATCCGTCGGGAACTGACCACGGCCGTTCGTCCGGAGCCGGGAGTCGAAGCACAAGGCCTGGAACCTGAGCATGGACTCTCAATATTTCGTCCAAAGTCGCCTGCTTGCACAAAGATCTACGAACCTCGCGAGTCACCAAAGCCTTTTTCATCCGAGTCACCTCACAAACAGCACTCAAGTAAGAACCATCCACTTGGTATTTCGGGATATCAAAACGAAGACGACGCAAACCCGAGATTCTCCCTCCTCATCAAGCAGCTTCGAGACAGGAGACTTCGTCCCCAAGGAAACAAATGAGCTGTCATCATCGCTATCACTGCTGGAAGACAAAGGATCAGACGAAGAACTCATCGACAAGTATCAAATAGGAGACGAAACCAAGAGCAGCGCGAAGAAGAAATCAGACAAAAGAAGACCCATTTGGGGAATACTTATACTAAAACTGTTCGGCAGACATGGAGGGAACACCATCATTACCTCTGCACAGATCCCAAGACCCGACGGTTGCACTTGTGACGTTGCAAGCGATACGCAATATTCCCTTCCGTACGACCGTTAGCACTTTCTTGTCCGCCCAATAATATCGCGACACGTGTGTAAAAATACAAAAAGCTGAAAGGCCATGAAAGTCGAGTATGCCTAACAAGATTTACGCCTGACTTAAACGCCCGAAGAAATTCGACGACCTCGACTAAATACCTCGGCTCGACGAACTGGGAGGGGGACTAATTGTTGGATATGGGTTTAGCACTCATCCATAAGCCTATTAGAAATCTTGTTAGACCAATAAGATTACCTCGGCCCAAGAAGACAAGCCCGCTAAGGAGTCAATAGCCCAAAAGGAAGTCAACATCCAAGCGCTATAAATAAGACCCTTCACTCTTCATTTTTGAGACATGGAAACTTGCGAGAGTGCCGAGCTACTTCCATAAAGCTCCGACCTCAAGCAATATTTAGGGAGCACATCATTTGACGGACTCCCACCTCGTACCATCATATTCATCGCTCGGCTTCGGTCTTAAGATTAATGAAGAACAGTTTTGACCTCATTTAAGTTTACCCCGCACCTCGTAGTTCGGATATTTCAGATCGTCGCCCGAATTTTATACTAGATCGAAGGATTAATTGCATTGAGTATACCTTTTTTAGAAAGTAATAGCAAACTTGTATCTTTTTTTTTTTTTTTTTTTGACATCAAGCAAACTTGTATCTTTCAAATTCTTTTTGCAATTGTGTATCTTTTTTGTCTTTTAGTGGTGGCTAATGACCATTTAACCTTGTTTTTTGTTTTCTAGTTATAGATAGTTAATTATACAAAGCCATCCACAGTTCATCTTCTATCCATCCGATTTTTTTTAAAAATTCTTTTCTTTTCTCTTACACTCTCTTTCTTACTTTATGCATTAATTTTTACCCCACGTTTTTGACTGTGGATAGGATGAATTGGGTGAGGTTTTCGGACTTATAGATCATCGGAATGGAGAGAGAATCGATCGATCTATCGGAAATCCAAAAAAAAAAAAAAAAATTGGACTTAAAAAAAATTGCGAATGGATAGTTTATCCATCCACGTGGATACTTATGATGGACAAGATGCTTAACAAGGTATACTCATATGATGTTAGACGATCACATGAATGATGAATCCAAAAATATGTTTACCATAGGGAAATGTTTAACATATGATTATTCGTGGACAAGATGCTCAACAAGAATTTGGAACCTTATCACATCTCATGCTTAACAAGATGGTTTAATATATGATGGACAAAATGCTTAACAAGATGCTTACCATGGGTAAACGCTTATGATCCGTGGACACAAAGTACGGATCTAACGGACAAAAGTTGGTTAAGAGTTCATATGATTGTGAATTTGTGGACATAGAGTAAGTGTAGACCATGTTTACCATGGGTAAACGTTTAACATATGATTATTCGTGGACAAGACGCTTAACAAGATGGTTTAACATGAATGATGATGGACAAGATGTCCACAATATGTGCTAAACGCTTATGATGGACAATCGGATGGTCAAGAGATCACATTATTGTGGACAAGTTGCTTAACAAGATGGTTTAACATGAATGATGATGGACAATATACTTAACAAGATGGTTTAACATGAATGATGATGGACAAGATGCTTAACAAGATGGTTTAACATATGACTATTCATGGACACAAAAGCATGTTGGACGATCACAATCGGTGGTCAAAAGTTATCATTATTGCGATCCGTGGACACAAAGTACGGGTCTAATGGACAAAAGTTGGTTAAGAGTCCACATTATTGTGAATTTGTGAACATAGAGTAGGTGTAGACCACTATCCATTCAAAAACTACATTTTCATTGGATACTTCCTACCCATATTAAGCACTTTGCATGTATATGACCATTGTAGTATGATGGACAAGATATCCACAATGATGGACAATCGGATGGTCAAGAGATCACATTATTGTGGACAAGTTGCTTAACAAGATGATTTAACATGAATGATGATGGACAAGATATTTAACAAGATGGTTTAACATGAATGATGATGGACAAGATGCTTAATAAGATGTTTTAACATATGACTATTCATGGACACAAAAGCATGTTGGACGATCACAATCGGTGGTCAAAAGTTATCATTATTGCGATCCGTGGACACAAAGTGTGGTTCTAATGGACAAAAGTTGGTTAAGAGTCCACATTATTGTGAATTTGTGAACATAGAGTAGGTGTAGACCACTATCCATTCAAAAACTACATTTTCATTGGATACTTCCTACCCATATTAAGCACCTTGCATGTATATGACCATTGTTGTATCCTCATGGATGGATATTCATTCGCAATTTCCGTAGTATCCACATGGATAGAGACTCAACTATCCATTTGCAATCTCCGTATTAAGTCCATTTTTTTTTTTTGAATTCCGGTAGATCGACCGTTTCTAACTCCATTCCGGCGGTCTATATGACCGGAAACCTCACCCATTGCATGATATCCACCGTTCAAAAATAATGGGGTGAAATAAATGCAAAAGTAAGAAAGAGAAGGGAAAGAAAAAGAAAAGAAAAAAAAAATAATAAAGAAAAGAAATAGATGCATTTTCGGTGGAAGAGAAAAGAAAAAATAGGAGAAAAAGAAAGTTTGAGGATAAAATGGTCTTTTTGATGGTGGGTCCTACAAAAAAAGATACATAAATGCAAAATCAATTGGAAAGATACTAATTTGCAATGAAAAGGATAGAAAGATATAGTGAATGCAATTCACCCTAGATCGAACTTCTGTAACAACACTCGGTAAGAAAAAAAAACAAAGGTTTCGTAGAAGCAAGTTTTCTAACTGGAGAAGGTTAGAGCATGTCAAAGACACAAATAAAGTAAGTTGTATTAAATTAGTGTGGACGATACTATCATACCAGTCATCCTTATGGGTATCATGAATTAAACACAATCTCATTCAAAATGAGACCTTCTAGAAAGTTAAGGAAACCATTCATCATGGGTCTTGGATGAGGAGGAAGCTGATAAAATACATAGACATTGCAAAAAAAATTCTTCAGGTGGAGGTGCGCAATGGGATCTCAACCTCTTTCTGGTTTTATATATGGTCACCATTAGGAAGAATGAACAACATAACAGGTCCTTGCGGCTACACTGACTTGGGTATTCCCTTTCATGCCATAGTTTCTTCTATCTTGAACGCATGTGTCATAAAAGACATCGATCGCCGGTTTCAAATAAAATCAAATTGGAAATAAAATAAAAAATCCTTTAAAGAACAACCTAGGAAAGTGACAACATCCACATGTGTAAATCTATTGAAAATGGCTATAAGAGAAAGTTCACAACTAAAGGGACCTTGAAAATAATCATATTACATCACCCACATAAAGTTTTAAGGGAGTCTGGTTTAAAAATGTGACACTGAAATATGAGTTTCTCACATGGTTGGCAGTTTTAAATAGACTTTCGACGGGTGTAATTGAAGTGTTGGATACACGACAAAGAACATATTTTGTTCTCTTTGGAGAGTAAGACGAAACAAGATCACACTTATCAGTCTCCTGTGAGTACTCATCGACAATCTGGAAAAACTTAGCAAAGAACTGCTTCTAACACAATACACCAACGATTGGAGTCGGATAATCAGTTGATGCAAAACTCTCGTTTGGATAAACTAAATCAATTTCTATTGCGATATGTCTTCCAGGAAAGTTTGTACCATATGTGGAGGGAAAGGAATAACAAAAGGTATAGAGAAGCTCGTATACAGTCCTGGACATGATCAAAATCATTGACAAACAAGTTTGAAATCGCCTAAACTCAATCTGCAAATCAAAGGATAGATCCAATAATAAGAGCATGCTTAGATGGTTTGATTCAAAACCAAGATAGAGAGAAACATGATTTTAAGTTCACTGTAATCTATAATTTTCTCTAAGAACTCCAAACGATCTATGTAACTCTGACGATCTTAAACTTAATCGAAATTCCGCAACAACAATTGGCGCCGTCTGTGAGGATAAGAGATTTCTCTTCATTCTAGACGAGGTCGATAATGACAGGACCATCCTTGATAAGGTACAACCACGATCTTTCAAGACAACAAAATCCGAGCCCGTCTCTTCCGAGCTCAGTTTCTGAACCATCAACAATGTTGGAACCGAACTCCCAAGTCTTGCCACCCGACGACCTAGTCGACCGACCCAGATAACCAATGTGCGTGAAGATGACGAGCAGACGCACAAGGCTACGGACGTCCAGCCAAACGATCAAGATGTCTCCGCTCTCATAAATTTCCTGATGACGCAAGTCGATGAACTGACCCGAGGTAGAAACATTCGCTTTGACCAACTTGCAACTGCCCATACCGTATGTCAAGAAAAAATCAATGACCTTTAGTCATCCAAGCAACGAATGTCTCAAAGGATGGTAGACTTCACCCCCTGAATCCAAAGGGCTATGTTCGATGTATCGCCAACTCAAGACACCAAAACGAGCAGGAGACTTCCCGTACAATCAACATCTTTATCTATTTCACAAGGAACACATCAATCACTTTCTCCCGATCAGACGCAAAACCAGGAAGCAGAGGCAAACAAGGACAATGAGATCGAACAAATTGAAGGCGCAATTTCAAAACATGACCTCGAAGGTTGACAAGTCAATATGCTTGGCTCCGTAAATCGACTGAGTACTCAAGGAAACGCTGAACACTCATTTCACAAGTCGGATAACCGGTACTCCACTTTGACATCTAGGGAAGGTCAAGCTGCCGACCTACAAAGGAAATCGAACCCCAAATAATACCTAACAACTTTAAATATCGCAATGGTACGGGAACAGTTCTCTCTGAGGAATGAGACACTGGTCACTGCCAACTCTATGTCGAAAATATGAGTGGTGCCGCAATCAACAGGTTTTCCCGCCTCGAGGTGCATTCCATCGACCACTACCATTAGTTATCGACAATTTTCCTCAATCACTACTCGATGTTCATACAAGAAGGGGATTTGAACGCCGACCTCTTGACAATAAGACAGGGACTGAAAGAGTCCCTTATATCCTATATTGACCTCTTTAAGGGAATTGTCTCCAGGATTTTAGTAACGGACAATGAGGGTCTTCGAGCATTGCGTAACAGTCTATGGCATGAGTCACCTTTTTCGCGAGGAAATGCTGAAAAACAAGCCCTAGACGCTCGAAGATGCTCTCCACCGAGCAATCATCTTTGTTGAGATCGAAAGGAGAAGGAAGTCATGGAAAAGAAGTTCACAATAGTGAAGGGGTCGAAAGCGAATGGAAAGGAACCTGCAGAGTCCCTCGAACTACGCTAGCATTACGACCATGAGTATAAAGATTACAAAAAGTAGATAAAGGCAGAAAGGCGACGACATACTACATCATCAAGACGCAAACGAACTGAAAACAAGGTTAGCAGCAAGGGCATAACCAGCCAAACAACCAACAAAATCGGTCATGGAACAAATACGTCCGACCTAACAACCATGAAAAGTCTTTCTGCACCTTCCATCAACGGTCCGAGAACGATATGGCCGAGTTTTGCCATCTGCAGAATCAAGGAATAAAGTGAAAAGATAAATGAGTAAGAGCTGTACAAAACTTCTTATATCCCATAAAATGGCTGCAATCTCTAGTGTGAGATCGCAGATTCACATCAAAGATTTGTTATTCATGGATTTAGACTAAGAGATTGAAAAATGTAGATTTCCTATAAATCAAAGATATATTTAAGATTAAATGTCGAGATACGAACTTATACAATAAAATGGAAAGATACAAAGTATTGATTAAAGTAGTTTAGTCGAAGTGTTTTCTTCGGAAGTTGGAATTGGCGTTTGTGGAGATCTCTTTTTCCTTTTATAACCTCGAGCCTCGATCTTCTTGTTCCGATTTTATAGTATATTCTTGTTAACGACGATCTCTCTCCCCCCCTCCCTTCCCTTGATTCGTGGAGATCGTTTCAACGGACGACGACATTGTCCTCGTCTTCTCTCTTTACGTCGAGGTCGATCCAGACGAACTCGACCTGCTTCATTTGATATATGGATCCATTTGGGTCTTAATCGACTCGTGGAAAAATGGGCTTGACCGTAGTTGGGCCTTTTCGTTAGTTAATGGACCGGATTACGAAATCCAGCACCAACAATAGCCCCCCAGCCCATTAGCTCGACGTTTCGAGGCTAATGGGTGGGTAGACAGCCTAGGGAAGATGCGTACCGCCCTCGGTATTTACACCTAATGATTATCCCGTTTGTACCGTAGATCTTTCCTCTAAATGAACGGTCGGGATGCGAGATGTGAATTGTTTGACAATGTGTGGCGCGTGAACTCGATCTTTGAGAAAAATGATGACAGTTCAATCATCATTCGTCGATCTGATCGGTCATCGAACGTTTAGGATTTGATATCCTAACTAATTTCGTCAACCTTGATCCGGGGGGAACAAATCGATTCTCTTTCGTTTATCTGTTATCATTGATCGCGATCCAATGGTTCGTGTGGGAGAATACGAGAGGTCCCTAGATTTTCGAACTCGACGAGATAGCGATTAAGTTCGCGGTTATCATTAAGGATTCGAAATGAACGGTTTAGATTTCGAGAGAGGAAAGATCCCGTCGATCTCGAGGAAGAGAATCATTAAACCTACTTTAAAAGGGAGGTTACCTCCTTCACGACTCCCACTACGGATCGCACTACTTATTTGTAGGTAACCTCTTCATCCCTTCTATTTACTGTTTTTCTTTCTTTCTCGCTCTTGTTCTTGGTTTTCAGAATCTCGAAGCTTTCTATCTCTAAAAAATCTTTCTTTTCTTCTCTCTCTCGGCTCCAATATCAAATAACAGGGCTCCGAAAGGTAGAATGGTGGCGAAATGTTCATCGGCAGAATCGTACAGTCCCCATCTGAAATCGACTTTGAACCCTCGCCACCTTTAAAAGCTGAGGGAGAAATGCCGGATTCCGGTAGGCGTAGAGATGGTGATTCCGTTCGAGTCGGTGTCATCGGAGAAGGTACGGGAGGGCTACTATTGCGCCTCCTACGCCTACCTCGACAAGTGTGGGATCTTTTTCCCGATCCCACATCTTGTCTCGTGGGTGTTGGCGCAGCTTCAGCTTACCTTCCACAAATGACTCTGAACTTTGTTCGGTATGTCATCGGACTCGGCGTTCGAGCCGCCGAGGAGGGGATAAATTTCGGGGCCGAACAATTTCTACGGTTGTGTCAGGTTAAATACAACAAGAGGGACCCGGGGACGTACTATGTTTCTCCTCGGTTTGGGAAGATTCTGGAGTAGACTCCTCCTCGAGAAGTCTGGAAGGAGTGCTACTTCTTCTTCAAAATCAACGAGGCTTCCGTCGGTTACCCCGACGCGCTGGGCCGTCAGCGTCGGTTAGGATTATGGTTTTGATTTAGCCTGGTGGTTTTTTTTTACCTCGAGTTCGAGTATTTACTGAACCCTTTGTATGGTTATTCCTTTTGCAGAGACCCTCGATTCCATTCCGCTTAACCTTGTTACTCAGGATCTCCTAGCTCGGCTAATGGTAGGCGACGTCGACTGGAATAATTTTTCTTCAGAACGCATACGAGTTGCACTTGGTTCTCAGCCTTAACGACTTCCCAGAGAGGTCCAGAACCGAGGGGGGGGGGGAGGGGTCTGTCCTCCTACTCCAAAATGCCAGCGAACTAACGCCAAGGTGAGGTCGCGGAGGTCGAATCAAGACATCAAGGCGAGGCCTACTTCTTAGGGGCCGCAAGGAGCTTCAACTAGTATTTAGGCACCGGAAGGAGTGTCTGATTGCGGACGACCCAATGGGAGTGGCTTATCTGCTTAGACACTTTAAACCGGCAGGTGTTCAATTCCTGGCCATCGGGGATATGGTGCTTGGAGAGGCCTATACCGAGATGATGGCGGCATGCGGGAAGGTAAAGATTCCTTCCTTTTTATTTTTGTTCTAAGGCATGATGGTTTTACATGACTCAAGCTTTTTTGTTCGATGTATGCAATCTTTGGATGCTGCGAACAGGTTCGTGGCTAAGGCGGAGCGCGAGCTGAGAGATCTCCCCCCAGGATAACGAGCTCGAGGATGCTAAAAAGGCAGTGTTGGATCTCAATGTGTGGCTCCAGGCCAGTAAGGTTCGGGAGGAAGACCTTAAGCATAAATTGGCCAAGTATGTTGGCGAAAAAGTGATATATCATGGTTTTTCTAGGTTTTCAACCATGATATAGTTGTATATATTGAGTCTTTAACCTGGTTTTTAGAGTCTATCGAGTCTTTTACAGGTAAGCTTGCGTTTGGAGCAAAGGATGGGATTATAGGATGTTTCTGGTGATTTGTGAAACGAGCTGAATTTGGTGTCTCAACCACGATTGAGTGTCGACCGACACTGACTTGGATGTCGGTCGACACTGAGCGCGACAGAACAACATCCGCGAGTTAGAGACAAGTTTTAAAGATTTGCAGAATTGCCCAGAAGTTTCCTTAATTCTAAACTGACCCCAAAACGTGTTTAGAGAGTTTAATTAGGGTTTCAGACTCTTTCATTCTTTTATCTTGTTCTTAACTTTGTTCTTGCTTGAGAGATATTGGAGAGGGCTGATTCTTGCTATTTGTAACATTGAGAGAAGAATTTCGAACCCTTTTTCTTTATCTATTCATTCCTTTGGTTTTCTATTCATGATGTATTGTTTGATTGCTGATATGTCTGAGTAGTAACCTAGTTAGATTTAGGAATTCTCATAAAGTTTTATGCTTGCTTGATAACTTATTGATTGGATTCACTATCTTATCGTTCATCACCTAAGTGTTCTTAACACTGAATTCTAGACTGATCACCTAGGGTTTAGATCTTAGATAATTAACAATAGCACGAGAGTGTGAGTTATAATCTGAACCAAACTTAGTGTGAGCAATTTGACTAGATACAAAGAGATTTGGTTTAGGAGAATTGTGAACCGATAGAACCTGTTCTTAATGCTTTTTTAGAACTCTAGGATCACAAAGAGATTTGGATCGCTAGGTTGCTAGATATAGAAATAATCTCAGCGAGAGTTGGATTTTTTATCATTGTGTTTCTAGTTCTTGAACCTGTGTTTAATCTGAATCCGGTTAGTTAAGTGTCTAGCATAACATAATTCCCGATAACTTCCTAAGTCTGACGCCTTTATCTTATTGAAAACACCTTTCTAGTTTATTGCTTTTGTTTACTGCTTTCTCTGGAATTGATTTAGCTTAACTTGAATACATACAATCTATCGTGTGACCGTGAGTCCTTGTGGATTCGATACCCTAAGTACTACATTGCATATTTGTGCACTTGTAGTAGAATAGGATAAAACTCTGAGCCCTATCAAGTTTTTGGCACCGTTGCCGGGGACTCAACTGAGTTCGCCGATAGATTTTGTCCTAGAGTTGAGTCTAAGTCGTTTTTATTTTCTATGTTACTGATTTTTCTCTTGTTTGGCTTGTTTTTGGTTGTGCAGGAAATCGACAGACGCATTTAGTGTCGACTGACACTCTCTTTAGTGTCGACTGACACTCTCTTTAGTGTCGCCCGACACCAAGCTCGAGACAGAGATTTTGAGTTCTGTGTATGCCAAGTCGACATACTCGAAGCAACCAGAGCGAAGACCTTGTGAACCTCAGGCTTTAGGAACTTGCTAGACTAGAGAGAACAAACAGAAAAGGTCAACGAACAAGGATGATGAACAATCGCTTGATTTTTAGACCTGATGCTGAGGGTGTTCTGAGAGACCAACAGAACAACCGGTACAATGATGACGAGCTAAGGATTGATGTCCAAGGGAATGTGATCCCTGAACCTGCGCCTGAATAGCCCCAAGGTCAGGGGCAGATGATTAATCCTCCTGCTGATGAGAGGACTCTTGCTGACTACAACCGTCCGGATGAGTTCTATGCTAACCGGTCAGCAATTATACCTCCTAGCTTTGAGAGGAATGACTTCGAGATCAAGACTGTTTATTACACTCTTCTGAGGCAGAATCCTTTCAATGGTCTACCACATGAGCAACCCATGGATCATATTGATGATTTTGAAGATTTCGTCACTAGAATGAAGTACAATGGGGTAAACTATGATTTTCTAATTGACAACTTGGTGAGCAGCAATAGCACCAAGACTGCTGATAGAAGAAGGAAAGAATCTGGTGGAAAGGTTGATAAGCTGGAGATGATTGAATTCAAGAATAAGTTGGACTCTGTTCACAGCTTATTGACTGCAAAGAAGGTTGTCCACTTTGCTCAGGATGTTGAGGTATTTGAGGCTGAAGAAGACAACCAGGAAGAGGATGTGAACTACATTAGTGGCTCTGGATTCCAAGGAAACAGGTTTGGGAATCAGCAAGGTAATAAGTTCTTTAATGGTGGACAGAAGAGTGCTTTCACAAGCAACCAAAACTCTTCAGGCTATGGTCAGAATGTTGGTTATCAGAAACCTTTACAGCAAGGTAATTCTTATCAGAGGAACTATGGATCATCCTCATATCAGACACCTCCTACTGCTATGAGAGAAAGATGGAAGCTATGATAGAGTGGGTGCTGGAAGGTCAGACTAAGATCGCTGTGGATTTCAACAAGAAGCTGGATGCTTTGTATGAAGATCTGAATGGGAAGTTTGAATCATTAAGTACACATGTGAAGCAGTTGGATACAAAAGTGAACCAAATTTTAAGCTCAGTTAAGGGAAAGAATGTTATAGATACCCACATCATAGCTTGGTCATTTCAGATTGATGATGGATCAAATCAAGGAGAGAAATTTGAGTTTAAGACAGCTGAACTAGTTGAAGATGCTGAAAAATCCGAGAGTGAAATCTCAGTGTCGGTCGATTTCGACCTCGATGTCGGTCGACATCAAAAGCGATAGGAACCGGGTTTGCCAATATCTTGTGCTATTGCTGAAGAAACGGATCATGAGCCTCCAGCACCTTTCCCTAAGGTATCAATGAAGTCTCAACAAGAGCTAGATGAGGCTAAACAGCTGGAAGTGACGGATGAGAAGTTGAAGGAAGATCGGCAATTTGACACTTCACCCCATCATCCTTGTGTACAGAGGTACTTAGAGATGATGCTACCTATGGATGAGGTACTGAAGGAATGGGTAGTAGTACTTCCTAAACAAGTCAGTGATGTGTTGCTTACTCAAGTCCCTAAGAAGCTACCAGATCCCGGTATATTTGTGCTGAGTTGCTCTATCTTCGAGAATAGCTTCAAGTGTTCTCTGTGTGATCTAGGAGCTGCTGGAAATCTCATGCCATACTCTGTGGCAGAGAGACTGGGGATGACAAAATTTTCAAACACTAGGATCTCTCTGGTCCTAGCTGATCAGTCAAGAAGGATTCCTCGAGGATGTCCCAGTCAGAGTTGGAAACTATCTAGTTCCAACGGACTTTGTGGTTTTGAAGTACGATAGCAAGCCAGATGAATCCCTAATACTGGGAAGACCTTTCTTAGCCACAGCTGGAGCGAAGATTGATGTGAGGCATGGTTTTATTGATATCCATCTGGGAGATGAGCCGCTACACTTTGAGATGGATATGCTGCGAAGGCCAAATATCGATGGTCAGACCTTTAGCATTGAGGATGAATAGGAAACTCAGACTAGAGAGGTTCCAGTTTCTGATCCTGGAGAAGAGAAGATGGTGGTTTCTCAGGATTCCACTCTAACATCTTCAGAGTTTGCAACTGCTTCTAAGCAGAAAGCTCCAAACATCAGGGCCTCACCGGAACAAAGGTACGCGTCTTCACAACTTGATTCTACTGATTTCACTCCTGTGAATGCAGGAGAACATCACATACCTTCGTTCCTTGGACGAGCTCATGCTGACAATGCTTACTCTCCACCTTGGATGAGGAGACTTTCGCCGAGGCACTCACAACCTCTGTCGAAACCTCCAGGAGCCTGATCTCGTTCGTCCGGTCAAGCTAATGACCTTAAACAAGCGCCGAGTGGGAGGCAACCCACTGGTAAGTTGTAAATATTAGGACTTTGAATTTTGCATTTTAATCTCTTTCGTTTTTGGAGTTTTTGTGTCAAGTTTCGCAGAACCCGTAGCACTGCAGAATCAGTGTCGGTCGACATCGGTTCGAGGGAGTTTCGAGCACGAACGATAATCGACCGAGGTCGATTTCAGAGGTCGATTTGTTCTAAAAAGGTAAGTGTCGACCGACATCCACCTTGATGTCGGTCGACATCGACGAAATCGAGGTACGGATTCTTAGAAAAAACCGAGAGTTCTCTTCTTCTTCCTCATTTCTCGTTCGCCGAAAATTTTCAAAAATCACCACCTCCCTGAAATCTTCACCGTTTTCATCGATTCAAAGCTCTATTCCACTCGATTTTTTGTTCTCTATCTGTTTCTAGCATTCATTTCATCGATCTGCGAAGGTATAGCTCTAAATATCAATTTTCAGTTCGTGTCGAATGATAAAAAGCTTTGATTTTTGATTGATTTATGGATGTTTAGGATGCATTGATAGTGGAATATGATTGATATGAGTACTGTGGATGATTGCCTATGCTCAATTTGATGTGATTATGACTTTGAATTTTTGGTGTGTTTAGAACCTCATGCTTGTTAGTCTGTTTGTTCATCTTGCAGATGGATCCTTCTCTGAACCAAGGAAAACGCCCACGCCAAGGCTCTGCAACCGATGTTTCTGGTTCTTCGTCACAGCAACGCGATGCTCAGAACCAAGAACCTTGGCCAAGGATGGAGAAAACTAAGTTCAAGATTACTTGCTTTGATGAAAAACCTGCAGTGGTGGTGAAGAAGCGAGAATGCATTTACAGGGATATCTCAGAGAAGTGGGACATCTATGACAGCCTGTTCTACAATGCATGGTGTGACGTTAACATCGAGCCCACACGGCTTCTTGACATGACCACAATGAGCAAGCTGAAGATACGATCAGATGTGGTGCACGTCTTGCGGATCATAGGTTTGGGTACGATCTGTACCAAGTACCACGACCTATACCTAGACCTGGTGAGACAGTTTATGGCTATAGCCCGTGTGTACTACACCAACAATGTGGTGAGGAAAGCTTCTGAGGGTACATTAACATTCATGGCCAAGGGCAGGAGGTACAGACTTAGTCTCCATGAGCTATGCGATATCTATGAGTTTGACAGGACTAAGGAGAGAGTCAGTTTGCCTGAGCACTGGTCCGATGTGGAGCTCTTTTGGAGACTCTTTGGCACAGGAGTATATGATTTTTAGACCACCAGGCAGATCGCTGTGCGACACCCGGTTCTACGCTATCTTGTTCGCATATTCTCCAACACTATCTTGTGTAAGATGGATCCTGGGATGATGAGGATTGCTGAGCTCTTCTTACTTTATATTGGGATTGGTACGAGTGTTGATGTCAGTGAGTTTGAGGATGCTCATTTGGAGTTGGATGTTAACATGGGAGCTCTGTTTGCTCACCATCTGGAAACATTGAAGGCGACTAAACCTTTTGCTGGAAAGGAAACGAAGACGGAGTCGATTGGGAGTCTTCTAACTCCCATCTTTGATCACTTTGGACTTGACAGGAGCCAGATGAACATTTGCACTAGAAAACTCACCATGAATATCACACATATGAAGAGCAGTCAGTGGATCAAGGGGGACACGAATGGGACACAGTTCTAAGGAGATTCCATGACAGGTATCAGCGGCTTTTTCCTCTTCCAGAGACTAAGCTCACAGGTATCACTGATGATCCTCTCTCACTCTCCTTCCAGCCGAGTGTGGATCTTTGTAGAGCTGTCCCGCGCCGAGCTACTGTGCTTTGAGGCGCATCTTCTGGAGCTGCTGCTTCTTCTGCTGAGTATGAGCATGTCAATGCTGACGATCTAGACGAGACTTATGGGTTTCATGAGCTTCCCGGACCAGCAGAAGACATGCCACCACCGCAATTCTAGATGTGGTCAGCAAAGGTGCTTAAGGGCATCATGAAGACGGTCCACAAGATGTCCTGCCAGCGATCTCAGCGCGTTCACCACCCACAGCCACGTCACGATCTCAGCGCGTTCACCACCCACAGCCACGTCGCCGTGCACCTGCACCAGCTCCTGAGCACATCAGCTCTGAGGAAGAGGAAGTAGAGGTAGCTGCTGACTCCGACGAGGATATGGATGACGAGGACTCCCAGGAGTTCTAGACTTGCAGCTGCTACTGGTTTTGTTTTTCTTTTTCCTTTTCTTGAGTCAGTTTTTATGTTTCTTTTGAGTCAGTTTTCAGTAGTGTTTGCTTGGACCTAAGACTATTTGAGTTTATGCATCTTTATTGTTGTTATTGATGTGATTTTGAGTGACCTAACGCAGCTAACAGGTAAGAAAACTGAGTGCTAACTCATGATCTTAACCACGAACAGATTTATCATCTTGTGTATGCTCACACGAGCTCAGTGTCGGTCGACGCTAATTTAAGTGTGGGGGAGGTAGCTACTGACATTGTAATTTGTTTTCTTAGAGTCAGTCCCATGTGTTCATTAGTTTTTCAAAATTGTTTTATTGAGTCAAAACTTATATGAAACTATGATTTTTCGAGGAAATTTTTCGCTTGAACAGGAACTAAGTGACCATTGGACAGACTTGCAGAGTCTCTATGACTATTAGAAAACCCCAACCGGATCAACTTATCAAGGACACCCATATCTAACCAGGTATTCAGAGGATCCATCACTAGTCTCGCACTTAATATTGACTTTAATTTCTCACCTAGGGGCTTGGTAATCTTTGGGTCGGATTCCTTTGATGTGTTTGGCACAGCCTATGATCCTGTTCTAAAGTATGGTTTCTGATTTTCCCCTCTCTTTAAAGTAAAACAAAAAGAGATAAAAACCGAGGATAAGCTAGTAGCTTCGAAGTGGTCACGGGAGTGGTAGAGACCCCTATTACCTCTTGTGTATCCATGAAAAGATCCAAAGTTAAGTTAAACCCCAATAAAAAGGGAAGAGCACTGATAAAAAAAATGATACCCAGTGGGGAAAAATCAGTGCTAAGGGAGAAAGGGATAATAAAGAAACCAGAAACCGACAGTTTGGTGGTCAGACACTGAATAAGTTGAGTCCAGGTCTCCTTTGATTCGATACTCCCTCTGTGAGATTGCACCTAATTGTATACAGAGGCTAGTGTGGTGAACTTGAGTGTCCTAACTTGATTGTGGAGTTTACTTGGGACAGTTGCTAAGTGTTGGGGAAGTATATTGTGGTCTTGAGTTATGTAGTAAAGTTTTCAGTGGTTTACTAAATAAATATGAATGCGAAAATTCCTAAGACGAAATGAGTTTTCGTGTTTGCAAACCTCTTTTCTTATGATTTGGTTCTTTACTTGCTTGAGGGCAAGCAAGAGCTAAGTGTGGGGGAGTTGATATCATGGTTTTCTAGGTTTTCAACCATAATATAGTTGTATATATTGAGTCTTTAACCTGGTTTTTAGAGTCTATCGAGTCTTTTACAGGTAAGCTTGCGTTTGGAGAAAAGGATGGGATTATAGGACGTTTCTGGTGATTTGTGCAACGAGCTGAAGTTGGTGTCTCGACCACGATTGAGTGTCGACCGACACTGACTTGGATGTCGGTCGACACTGAGCGCGACAGAACAACATCCGCGAGTTAGAGACAAGTTTTGAAGATTTGCAGAATTGCCCAGAAGTTTCACTTAATTCTAAACTGACCCCAAAACGTGTTTAGAGAGTTTAATTAGGGTTTTAGACTCTTTCATTCTTTTATCTTGTTCTTAACTTTGTTCTTGCTTGAGAGATATTGGAGAGGGCTGATTCTTGCTACTTGTAACATTGAGAGAAGAATTTTGAACCCTTTTTCTTTATCTATTCATTCCTTTGGTTTTCTATTCATGATGAATTGTTTGATTGCTGATATGTCTGAGTAGTAACCTAGTTAGATTTAGGAATTCTCATAAATGTTTTATGCTTGCTTGATAACTTATTGATTGGATTCACTATCTTATCGTTCATCACCTAAGTGTTCTTAACACTGAATTCTAGAATGATCACATAGGGTTTAGATCTTAGATAATTAACAATAGCACGAGAGTGTGAGTTATAATCTGAACCAAACTTAGTGTGAGCAATTTGACTAGATACAAAGAGATTTGGTTTAGGAGAATTGTGAACCGATAGAACATGTTCTTAATGCTTGTTTAGAACTCTAGGATCACAAAGATATTTGGATCGCTAGGTTGCTAGATATAGAAATAATCTCAGCGAGAGTTGGATTATTTAGCATTGTGTTTCTAGCTCTTGAACTTGTGTTTAACCTGAATCCGATTAGTTAAGTGTCTAGCATAGCATAATTCCCGAGAACTTCCTAAGTCTGACGCCTTTCTCTTATTGAAAACACCTTTCTAGTTTATTGCTTTTGTTTACTGCTTTCTTTGGAATTGATTTAGCTTAACTTGAATGCATACAATATATCGTGTGACCGTGAGTCCTTGTGGATTCGATACACTAAGTACTACATTGCATAAATGTGCACTTGCAGTAGCATAGGATAAAACTATGAGCCCTATCAAGAAGCCCGGTTGATGCAGCTCGAGGCTCAAGAGGAGGACCTCATGCAAAAGCTCGACGTGGCGATAAACAGGACCCTCGCGGCTGAAGAATCAAGCAGGAAAGCCATTGAGCAAGATGCGAAAGATCGAGCTGAAGCGGAGAAGGCTCTCGCGAACAAGGAGCATGACATCAAGGTCGCGGTCCATAACGCAAGGAAGGAGCTGAATGAGGCTTACCTCGAGATCCTAAAAGGGATCAAGGTCAAAAGTAACCAGAGAAAGATGGAGACTAGCACCGAGATCCGCTTGTAGGAGGCCCTCACGAACATCGAGCTTATAGCCGAGTTCGCCACTGGTGAGCTTGATATTACTCAGGAGGTCCTGAAGTTAGCCGACAAGAAGCGGATCGCGACCAAGGAAATGAACGCCGCAGCTCTTTTTGACTTCAGTATCAGTAAGCTCAACCTACCTGCGATGTCGTAGGATTCAATCGCACTGGTGAATCCTCCCGCTCAGACCACTCCCCAGTTTGACCAGTATGGGTATCATCTCCTAAAGGAGACCGGAGTTAGCTCGAGGGTGAGCGATGAGGTCGAGGGTCGACGAGGATATGGGCGACTGAGCTAGCGCCTCTTAAACTTTCTTTAAGTGTTTTGGTGTTGCCTGAAAGGGCTTTTATCTATTTTCTCGAACTTGTGTTGCCCGAGAGGGGTTTAGTCTTTTGGCGTTTGCCCGAAAGGGCTTTCTTGTAATCCTTAGGACTCTATGTCCTCTTTCTTTTTTTATCGAACTTGGATTTCAATATTCACTTTGTGCCTTAGTCGTTTCTTGGCATGAATCCTTTCAGAGTTGGTCAAGTTACTTCGAACTAACTTTGTATAACCTTAAGGAGAGCATAACCTTAGTTCGATAAAAATGTTTCTGGATGGATTCGAATAACGACATGGTCGCATACAGACTTTGGCAAAGAATTATTCTAAGTATGAAAACAAAATTTTGATTTGCACGTTAACCTCGAATGATCAAACTAATAGATTTTTTCGTTAGAGATATAAATGATCAACTAATTACGAGAATAATCGAACTCGAACAATCAAATTAGTTTGGTTCGTCTTAGCAATACTCGATTGGACATTCTAATAACGTAAGTCGGACTCGAATAATGTCAAATATACCTCGATTTAATGAAGGATGTGGTAGGAGGTCCCCCCCCCCAGTTCTTCTGGTCTGTTAAAGGTTGAAAAATTTTAGCATTAAGTGTTTTGACCAAGCGTTTTACTTCGAGATCACATACTATTTTATCGACCGGTTTTAGAGCGCGGTTTTGGGACCATTTCAGGTCGATAATGAGATCATTTCAGATCGCTTGTTTTGGGACCATTTCAGATCGCTTGTTTTGGGACCATTTCAAGTCGCTCATTTGAAGAGATCATTTGAGATCACTGTTTTTGGGACCGTTTCACGTAATAAACTGAATGATTGATCTCGAGTGAGGATTCAGAATAGGATTGCAGAATGATTCTTCAAGTTGTTCAACATCGTAGATCGCAAAGAGGGATTTTGTTTAGAGAGGCGGCTACGCTCGAAGCTGAGCTGCCTATGAACCCGTTGAGGGGGATCAAGCCATTTCGTAGTTTGATTATGGGGTGCCTTCTCAGTGAAAATACTTTTCGAGATTGATGATATTCCAAGGTCACAGCTCGGGTTTCCATCGATTTGAGTCGGTAGACCCCGTCCCGAACAACGTCGGTGACCTTGTAGGGTCCTTCCCATTTTGGCCCTAACTTTCCAGCGTGCTCTTCCTTTTTATAGTCGAACACTTTCCGTAAGACGAGCTCTCATACCTGAAACTTTCGGGTTTTAATCTTAGAGTCATAATAGTGAGCTGCAGCCTATTGGTAATTCTGGATTCGGGCTAATGCGGGATTCCTTCGTTCATCGACGAGATCGAGCTCCTCTGTTATCCTCTAATTTTCCAGCTCCTCATGCTGTGTGCATTCTTTTTTTGTGAATGCTGGACACAAGGATTTCAGCAAGGACTACGTCCTCGATGCCATAACCCAATGAGAAGGAAGTCTCTCCGGTGGATTTGCAAGGAGTAGTCCGATTGGCCCAAAGCACAGCCGGGAGTTCATCTCTCCAGCTTGATTTGCATTCGTCGAGCCTTTTTGTTGAGGTTGTTTATGATCGACTTGTTGGCTGCCTCAACCAAACCGTTTCCTTGAGGATAACGGGGTGTTCAAAAGGTCAGCTTGATGTTCTAAGTTCTACAAAACGTTTGGAACGTGTTCGATATGAATTGGGATCCGTTATCGGTAACGATCTCATGGGGTATCCCGTGGCGACAGATGCTATTCCGCCAGACGAACTCCTTTACGTGGACGTCTTTGATTTTCTGGTAAGACTCGGCGTGGATCCACTTGGTGAAGTAGTCTGTCATAACCAGTAGGTGCATGGCTTTCTTTTTTCCTGATGCGACTAAGGTCCCACGATATCCATTCCCCAATGCATAAAAGGATAAGGTGATTTGATCGAAGAGAGTTTCTCCGATGGTTGATAGATAATTGGGGTGTGCCATTGGCAGTTGTCGCACTTGTTGGAGAAGGACTCGCACTCGGCTTCAATGGTTGGCCAAAAGAAACCTTGTCTTTTGATCCGTATGGCTAGAGCTCGTCCTATAGAATTACTTTTGCAGGATCCCTCATGAGCTTGTGTGATCACAGTTCGAGCTTGTTTGCCGTTAATGCATTTAAGATATGGTCGAGAGAGGCTTCGTTTCAAGAGCTCTCCTTCTATTACGCTGTATCTCGCACTCTGTGCTTTGAGCTTCTGGTCTTCCCATTTGTCGTTAGGTACCTCACCATCAGTGATGTACCGAATAATCGGAGTTCTCCAATCTTTTTCGGTGTCAGGCTCAGGTCTTTGACTGGTGGGGGCAGCTTTGATGGGCCTACAGGTACGTTAGCTACGCAGACGGCTTTTCTTGGATCGATATCGTCATCGACTTTGATGATGTCGGAGTGTGTTTCCTTATTCAGTGCCTTTTTATCAATATCGTCTCCTTTGATGGGGTTGTCTCCCTTTAAGGATAGGGTTTTTAACGCTATGTCGATGCTCGGCTTCTCCATCCCTTCGACCGGTATGATTCTTTTCAGATTGGGATCGGAAGTAGAGGCCAATGCAGTGAGGGCATCAGTTGTGGTGTTATCGCCTCGCGGGATTCGGGTTAGATCCAAGAGGTTGATCTGATCACCAAGACTATGAACTAAGCGTAGATATGCTTCCATGCACACGTCTTTGGCTTCGTAGTCACCATGGAACTAGCTTATGTCCAATTGGGATTTGCTAATAGTGTCTACTTCTTGGGCCATATTGTTATAGCTAGCCTGAGTCCGGCTATCAACGCTTCATATTCCGCTTCGTTATTCGATGCAGCGAAGCCTAGCCTGAAAGATTGTTCTAGTACTTCTCTGGTGGGAGATACAAGTTTTACTCTGACCTCGGATCCTTGTTTTGAGGACGCGACATCGACATGGAGATTCCATCTCTTTGCAGAAGTTGGGCTATGTCGATGGTAGGGGGAGTTTGATTATGAAATTGTCCAACACTTGGGCTTTTAAACATGTTCGACTCTTGAACTTGATATCGTATTCGCTTAGTTGGATGGCCCATTTAACTAGTCGACCTGACTTGATTGGACTGTGGAGGATCGTCCTTAACGGTTGAGAGGTCACGACCATGATCGAGTGCGATTGGAAGTAAGGTCGAAGCTTTCGAGCTGATATGACCAATGCTAGAGAAAGTTTCTCCATCATGGGGTACCTTGTTTCGGCGTCGATTAAGGTCTTACTGATATAGTAGACTAGTCTTTGATCGTTTTGTTCATCGCGAACTAGGACCCCGCTTACCGTTGCTAAAGAGACAGCTAAGTAGAGGTAATGAGGCTCGCCTTCTACTTGCTTCGCCAATATCGGTGGTTCGCTCAGATATGCTTTGTGCTGGGTGAATGCTTCTTCACATTTTTCGTTCCAAAGGAATTTTTATTCGCTTTGAGGAGGTGATAGAAGGGAAGACATTTATCTGTCAACCTCGATTTGAAGCAATTCAAAGAAGCTATTTTGCCAGTAAGTCGTTGGACTTCTCGCGTTGTCTTTGGAGACTGCATCTCCAAAAATGTTGCGATATGTTTAGGGTTTGCTTCGATCCCTTGTTCAGTTACTAAGCAACCTAGGAATTATCCTAATGGGACACCAAAGGTGAACTTCGTCGGATTGAGTTTCATCCCATACTTGTTGAGAATGACGAAGCATTCCTTTAGCTAGGGGATGTGATTCTCGCACATGGACGATTTGACTAGCATATCGTTGATCTAGACCTCCAAGGTTTTTCCCAGTAGTCCGGAACACATCTTGTTGACGAGACGCTGGTAGGTAGCTCCTGCGTTTTTTAGCCCGAAAGCCATGACCATATAGCAGTAAGTGCCACGATCTGTTATGAACGAGGTCTTATCCTGGTCTTCGGGGTTCATCAATATCTAATTATACCTAGAGAATGCATCCATGAAGGATAGCAATTGGTGACATGTCGTTGCTTCGACCAACCGGTCGATGTGTGAGAGCGGAAAGCTGTCTTTTGGGAAGGCTTTATTAAGGTCTGTGAAGTCAACTTCCCATTCTTTTTCTTAAATACCACGGGGTTTGCGAGCCAGTCGCGTTATTTTACTTCCTTGATCGATCCAATTTTGAGTAGGCGATCGACCTCGTCGTTGACAGCTTAGGCTCGTTCTAGGCAGATCTTACGCCCTTTTGCCTGACCGGTTTGTAAGTTAGGTTGAGTTTTACCTCGTGACTGGTTCTGATGAGGACATCAACCCATCATTAACCCGACAGACTAGAGGATGGCTCACCAAGCCGGTACATGCCTTTGGAGGGAAGCAGCTTTACCGTACCATGGATATAGGTGCACATTTTGGACCGTATCTACCTAACCATGTAGAGTTAAGCTACAAATCGACATTTTATGGAAACCTGAATCACCAAGGAATATTTACGAACTGGAATCACATCAATACCATTTTCTATGAAGAAGTTATGCCCGTTTCAAGACAGGTGATTTCCAGGGAACCCGATAAAGACCGACTTGCACATTTTGGAATGTTCAGAACGAACCAGGATGAATCAAGGAGTAAAGGGACTTGTTAGGGATTCTTGATTCATCAGGGAATGCATGAGAGTTGGAATCACACCAATACCAGCTCGGACGAAGAAGATATGCAAGCTCAAACCCAAAGATTGCTGGACCTGCCTTATTTGGAAGCTCACGGATTTAGTAAACTCCAGAATTATGTTTGGCGACCAGGAGCACGTGCAACATCTCCTTGTGCTGAGGTTTATACTCTTTTTCCCTTAAGTGTGGTTTTATCCCAATTGGGTTTTTCCACTAAGGTTTTTAATGAGGTAAACTAAAGCCCGATACAAGAGAAGGAGAATCTGGCCCGTCCAACCTTCCTTCTTGTATTTTCTTTTATGATTTCGACCAGGCCCTTTTGGCCCACTTGTAACCTAGACTATTGGCTATTTAAGCCATTCTTTTGTTTCTAATAAGATCAAGTAAGTTTTAAGCTAAGAAAAACCTAAAGGTTTGCGATCTCTCTCTCTATTGCGTGGCTGCCCCTCTTGAGAACTAGATCTCTTCGCTTCTTGCTTGCTTGTTTCGATTGTTCTAAATGTTCACAAGATCAGTAGCTTGAAAACCACCTTCGACCATCCACTGACTTAGCTGAGAGCGCCTTCGGCCATCAGCTTCGATCCCTCGTTCAGTTACTAAGCAACCTAGGAATTATCCTAATGGGACACCAAAGGTGAACTTCGTCGGATTGAGTTTCATCCCATACTTGTTGAGAATGACGAAGCATTCCTTTAGCTAGGGTATGTGATTCTCGCACATGGACGATTTGACTAGCATATCGTTGATCTAGACCTCCAAGGTTTTTCCCAGTAGTCCGGAACACATCTTGTTGACGAGACGCTGGTAGGTAGCTCCTGCGTTTTTTAGCCCGAAAGCCATGACCATATAGCAGTAAGTGCCACGATCTGTTATGAACGAGGTCTTATCCTGGTCTTCGGGGTTCATCAATATCTAATTATACCTAGAGAATGCATCCATGAAGGATAGCAATTGGTGACATGTCGTTGCTTCGACCAACCGGTCGATGTGTGAGAGCGGAAAGCTGTCTTTTGGGAAGGCTTTATTAAGGTCTGTGAAGTCAACTTCCCATTCTTTTTCTTAAATACCACGGGGTTTGCGAGCCAGTCGCGTTATTTTACTTCCTTGATCGATCCAATTTTGAGTAGGCGATCGACCTCGTCGTTGACAGCTTAGGCTCGTTCTAGGCAGATCTTACGCCCTTTTGCCTGACCGGTTTGTAAGTTAGGTTGAGTTTTACCTCGTGACTGGTTCTGATGAGGACATCAACCCATCATTAACCCGACAGACTAGAGGATGGCTCACCAAGCCGGTACATGCCTTTGGAGGGAAGCAGCTTTACCGTACCATGGATATAGGTGCACATTTTGGACCGTATCTACCTAACCATGTAGAGTTAAGCTACAAATCGACATTTTATGGAAACCTGAATCACCAAGGAATATTTACGAACTGGAATCACATCAATACCATTTTCTATGAAGAAGTTATGCCCGTTTCAAGACAGGTGATTTCCAGGGAACCCGATAAAGACCGACTTGCACATTTTGGAATGTTCAGAACGAACCAGGATGAATCAAGGAGTAAAGGGACTTGTTAGGGATTCTTGATTCATCAGGGAATGCATGAGAGTTGGAATCACACCAATACCAGCTCGGACGAAGAAGATATGCAAGCTCAAACCCAAAGATTGCTGGACCTGCCTTATTTGGAAGCTCACGGATTTAGTAAACTCCAGAATTATGTTTGGCGACCAGGAGCACGTGCAACATCTCCTTGTGCTGAGGTTTATACTCTTTTTCCCTTAAGTGTGGTTTTATCCCAATTGGGTTTTTCCACTAAGGTTTTTAATGAGGTAAACTAAAGCCCGATACAAGAGAAGGAGAATCTGGCCCGTCCAACCTTCCTTCTTGTATTTTCTTTTATGATTTCGACCAGGCCCTTTTGGCCCACTTGTAACCTAGACTATTGGCTATTTAAGCCATTCTTTTGTTTCTAATAAGATCAAGTAAGTTTTAAGCTAAGAAAAACCTAAAGGTTTGCGATCTCTCTCTCTATTGCGTGGCTGCCCCTCTTGAGAACTAGATCTCTTCGCTTCTTGCTTGCTTGTTTCGATTGTTCTAAATGTTCACAAGATCAGTAGCTTGAAAACCACCTTTGACCATCCACTGACTTAGCTGAGAGCGCCTTCGGCCATCAGCTTCGATCCCTCGTTCAGTTACTAAGCAACCTAGGAATTATCCTAATGGGACACCAAAGGTGAACTTCGTCGGATTGAGTTTCATCCCATACTTGTTGAGAATGACGAAGCATTCCTTTAGCTAGGGTATGTGATTCTCGCACATGGACGATTTGACTAGCATATCGTTGATCTAGACCTCCAAGGTTTTTCCCAGTAGTCCGGAACACATCTTGTTGACGAGACGCTGGTAGGTAGCTCCTGCGTTTTTTAGCCCGAAAGCCATGACCATATAGCAGTAAGTGCCACGATCTGTTATGAACGAGGTCTTATCCTGGTCTTCGGGGTTCATCAATATCTAATTATACCTAGAGAATGCATCCATGAAGGATAGCAATTGGTGACATGTCGTTGCTTCGACCAACCGGTCGATGTGTGAGAGCGGAAAGCTGTCTTTTGGGAAGGCTTTATTAAGGTCTGTGAAGTCAACTTCCCATTCTTTTTCTTAAATACCACGGGGTTTGCGAGCCAGTCGCGTTATTTTACTTCCTTGATCGATCCAATTTTGAGTAGGCGATCGACCTCGTCGTTGACAGCTTAGGCTCGTTCTAGGCAGATCTTACGCCCTTTTGCCTGACCGGTTTGTAAGTTAGGTTGAGTTTTACCTCGTGACTGGTTCTGATGAGGACATCAACCCATCATTAACCCGACAGACTAGAGGATGGCTCACCAAGCCGGTACATGCCTTTGGAGGGAAGCAGCTTTATCGTACCAGGGATATAGGTGCACATTTTGGACCGTATCTACCTAACCATGCGGAGTTAAGCTACAAATCGACATTTTATGGAAACCTGAATCGCCAAGGAATCTTTACGAACTGGAATCACATCAATACCATTTTCTATGAAGAAGTTATGCCCGTTTCAAGACAGGTGATTTCCAGGGAACCCGATAAAGACCGACTTGCACATTTTGGAATGTTCAGAACGAACCAGGATAAATCAAGGAGTAAAGGGACTTGTTATGGATTCTTGATTCATCAGGGAATGCATGAGAGTTGGAATCACACCAATACCAGCTCGGAAGAAGAAGATATGCAAGCTCAAACCCAAAGATTGCTGGACCTGCCTTATTTGGAAGCTCACGGATTTAGTGAACTCCAGAATTATGTTTGGCGACCAGGAGAACGTGCAACATCTCCTTGTGCTGAGGTTTATACTCTTTTTCCCTTAAGTGTGGTTTTATCCCAATTGGGTTTTTCCACTAAGGTTTTTAATGAGGTAAACTAAAGCCTGATACAAGAGAAGGAGAATCTGGCCCGTCCAACCTTCCTTCTTGTATTTTCTTTTATGATTTCGACCAGGCCCTTTTTGGCCCACTTGTAACCTAGACTATTGGCTATTTAAGCCATTCTTTTGTTTCTAATAAGATCAAGTAAGTTTTAGGCTAAGAAAAACCTAAAGGTTTGCGATCTCTCTCTATTGCGTGGCTGCCCCTCTAGAGAACTAGATCTCTTCGCTTCTTGCTTGCTTGTTTCGATTGTTCTAAGTGTTCACAAGATCAGTAGCTTGAAAACCACCTTCGACCATCCACTGACTTAGCTGAGAGCGCCTTCGGCCAGCAGCTTCGTTCCATGGCGACTCTTCAAGCAAGGCAGGATCAGCTATGGCAGAAGATCATGAATATGTTGCTCCCAAAGAAACCAGAGAAGAAGCAGAGTCACAAACCTTCACCCAATGCAACCGGACACAGCTTTGATGCCTCACTCAAGTTGCGAGACACGCTAACACAAGGTAAGTGTTCCAGCTTTGTAAATTCCAAAGAACCAACATGTTATAGTTGCCATAGGAGAGGGCATTTTGCTGCAAATTGTCCATCTAAGAAGTTGTTCAATGATATAACATCAGAGTTGAAATTGGATGTAACTGACACAAATGAAAACTTTGTGCAATCTGATATTTTAAATTCCAATTCAAGACTCATGCACTTGTCTTTGCCGAAGAGTTGTGATCCAGGAATAAGACAAGAAGAAGAGCACACAAGTCAAGAAGACATCATGCGTGAGGTGAAAGCAAACAAGGAGAATATCATGTTCCAATTCACCAAGGAAATCACTGTGAGTTTAAGTTTCAATAAATCTGTTCCTATAGTTCTAAACTCAGATATAATCCACTTGCTCTTTCCCTTAAGAGATGACTTAGGTACAGGTCTGATAAAGATCAAGAAGCCAAAGGCAGAAGGAGTCTTGAAAGAGATACCAAAACCGAGCCATGTTTCCACACATGAGCCACAAGCAAATCAAAGTCTTGAATTATATCATGCTTCAACCAAACATGAGGTTATCTCTGAACTTAAAGTGTCTAACACTCACTGTCAAGCCATTGGTATGATGCACTTGCTTTTTGAGTCAAGTGTTGAGACAGGGATTAGATTTAAAGATAAGACCAAATGGGAGATCAAGGAAGAGCCACCAGACCAAAGCAAGGACACTACATCAAATAACATTGTGAGTCTTTCTTTGATCCACTTCATTTCCCATGACTCAACAGCTGTGTTAAAGGATTTGTTAAGCTTACAAGAGGATGAGATAACAGTAGCACATGAAGATGAATCTAAGGAAAATGATTCAAACCGATACTTATTTGATAAGAAGCCCATAATGAACTTGTCTCTTTGCCAAAGTGTCGAACATATTTCAGGTCTTAAAGAGAGAAGAAGCAAGATCAGCAAAGGAGACGTCACACCAGCTCAAAGAAGAGGAGCATTGCTATCCTATTTGCTCAAAAAAGAGCCACCGGATGCTCCACAACTCAACCGGAATCAAAATGATTCCCAAGGTAATCTTCTAAACTCTCATTCACTTCACTGGACTAACTTGAATTATCTATGTGAAGGTTATCAAGTTTTGAGGTCAAAACTTCTTGAATAGGGAGGGTATGATGAGGTCATCAGAACCAAACCAAACCAGGCGCTGACTGACTCAATCACTGACTCAACCACTACGTCAAGCAGCGCAAGGATACTTAGAGAAATCAAAGCCACGATGAGTTCTGATCCAATACAAGGCATAGGATTGGTTATACATCCAACAATCAATCCTAAGAAGACATATGACCCAGGAGGAATCATAACACATGGAGAAGAGATTATGGAGCCGAGAAGATTTAACAAGGAATATGAGCTTATCTTAGCTCAAGTGGAGATCAAGGTCAAGACATCTAGCTCAGCTCATCATCAGCATGCCACTAAGAAGAATCATCCCCAAAAGATTACACAAGAAGAAGATACCGAAAAGGAGCTAACCATATGTAGCATCACAACTAGCTCAGCGGATAACTCAACGACTAGCTCAGAAGACTTGCCATATATGGAAGCATTCACACTTGGAAGGTCAATCAAGCACCAAACCTTTACCTATCAAAACTACAGTGTTTTGAGCTCCTTTTCATCAAGTCCAGACGTCCTCAGCTGCACAAGACAACACAAGATTCTCCATAACTTCAACAAGTCACACTTACCATTTTTGGAGAAGAAAGAGATCAAACACCAACGGCTTCTTTCCAAGAATGAAAGCCACGAGTTGTTTGTCAATCAAGCTGTCCCAAGGATCCTCACTTATCCCTTAAAGCCATCAAGATACAAAGAAACCATAAAGAGCTTGGATCCTTGCCAAAATGAGCCTAACGGCTAGTTTCCTTTAAGTTTGCGATTTCTTGTTCAAGGTCAATATGACCGTTAGTCATGAGTCCTATAAAGTCTCATTGTATTGTTCATTTGTAAATCACCTTTCAACCTTTCAATCAAAGTATTATTCAGTTTCTTTCAAAGAGTGTCTTTGTTAAGATCTTTTGTCTTAGGATTCATTTGAGTGATTCAATTGTTTCCAAGGATTATTGGATTAGGTTTGCTTGTGTGACTCAAGTAGACTAGTTCACCACCGATTGAGAGAGTCAATAAAACCCACCGGTTGAGAGAGTCAATCACTACATTCATTCCATTCCTCTTTCCATTTAATCACTTCAACATCCATCCTAAGGAGTCTAGAGACCCACGATCTAGAAGAGAGAGACTTCAGTCCCTGTTCTACATCACCCACGCCTTCCATCTTGCATCACCTATCATCTCGCACACTAGCCAGCATACCCCCAGACGACCGCTCCTTCTTAAGATCCCACTTAGCCGCCCCGAAATCCATGCGAGATAAACTCCTTCGAATCCTCTCCACATGGACATCAGGCCAAGATAAAGTACCAAGCGAAGTCAGCTTCCTCAGACCCAAAGGAAAGTCCTTCGGATAAGGAGCACTGAACGAACGATGAATTGGACAAAAGAAAGCACAAATAAAAAAAAAATGTAGAAAGAGGTTGGGGAAAGAAGGGGAAAGAGCAGGAATCATACCATGAGCATGATTCCACGACGGTCGGAACAACCCATTACTATCAGGAACCGACGCGTCATTAACCTTCGCAAAAAACTAACGATCCTGCAAGTTGGGTATTTTGCTCACCACACCGGTAACAAGCTTAAGCCAATATCGACTCCTGGCCGAAACATAGCAATTTCCAGTGATCGTCTTGTTAGTTGAAATCCTCATCACCTTCTCGAAAAAACGAAGAGTCATGTCGACCCTTACCTCGGCACCAAGTAATAAGACAGCTACTACATTACGAACGGCAGCCGGACAAAGATGAGAAAGAGCAATCCGTCGCTGTTCACAGTAACCCACCAGAAGTATAGGAAGAGGAAACCAAAGATGGCACTTAACAAACCAACAATCATAGAAAAAAATCCATCCGTCGGGAACTGACCACGGCCGTTCGTCCGGAGCCGGGAGTAGAAGCACAAGGCCTGGAACCTGAGCATGGACTCTCAATATTTCGTCCAAAGTCGCCTGCTTGCACAAAGATCTACGAACCTCGCGAGTCACCAAAGCCTTTTTCGTCCGAGTCACCTCACAAACAGCACTCAAGTAAGAACCATCCACTTGGTATTTCGGGATATCAAAACGAAGACGACGCAAACCCGAGATTCTCCCTCCTCATCAAGCAGCTTCGAGACAGGAGAATTCGTCCCCAAGGAAACAAATGAGCTGTCATCATCGCTATCACTGCTGGAAGACAAAGGATCAGACGAAGAACTCATCGACAAGTATCAAATAGGAGACGAAACCAAGAGCAGCGCGAAGAAGAAATCAGACAAAAGAAGACCCATTTGGGGAATACTTATACTAAAACTGTTCGGCAGACATGGAGGGAACACCATCATTACCTCTGCACAGATCCCAAGACCCAACGGTTGCACTTGTGATGTTGCAAGCGATACGCAATATTCCCTTCCGTACGACCGTTAGCACTTTCTTGTCCGCCCAATAATATCGCGACACGTGTGTAAAAATACAAAAAGCTGAAAGGCCACGAAAGTCGAGTATGCCTAAAAAGATTTACGCCTGACTTAAACGCCCGAAGAAATTCGACGACCTCGACTAAATACCTCGGCTCGACGAACTGGGAGGGGGACTAATTGTTGGATATGGGCTTAGCACTCATCCATAAGCCTATTAGAAATCTTGTTAGACCAATAAGATTACCTCGGCCCAAGAAGACAAGCCCGCTAAGGAGTCAATAGCCCAAAAGGAAGTAAACATCCAAGCGCTATAAATAAGACCCTTCACTCTTCATTTTTGAGACATGGTAACTTGTGAGAGTGCCGAGCTACTTCCATAAAGCTCCGATCTCAAGCAATATTTAGGGAGCACATCATTTGACGGACTCCCACCTCGTACCATCATATTCATCGCTCGGCTTCGGTCTTAAGATTAATGAAGAGCAGTTTTGACCTCATTTAAGTTTACCCCGCACCTCGTAGTTCGGATATTTCAGATCGTCGCCCGAATTTTTTATTAGATCGAAGGATTAATTGCATTGAGTATACCTTTTTTAGAAAGTAATAGCAAACTTGTATCTTTCAAATTCTTTTTGCAATTGTGTATCTTTTTTGTCTTTTAGTGGTGGCTAATGACCATTTAACCTTGTTTTTTGTTTTCTAGTTATAGATAGTTAATTATACAAAGCCATCCACAGTTCATCTTCTATCCATCCGATTTTTTTTAAAAAATTCTTTTCTTTTCTCTTACACTCTCTTTCTTACTTTATGCATTAATTTTTACCCCACGTTTTTTTTACTGTGGATAGGATGAATTGGGTGAGGTTTTCGGACTTATAGATCATCAGAATGGAGAGAGAATCGATCGATCTATCGGAAATCCAAAAAAAAAAAAAATTTGGACTTAAAAAAAAATTGCGAATGGATAGTTTATCCATCCACGTGGATACTTATGATGGACAAGATGCTTAACAAGGTATACTCATATGATGTTAGACGATCACATGAATGATGAATCCAAAAATATGTTTACCATGGGGAAATGTTTAACATATGATTATTCGTGGACAAGATGCTCAACAAGAATTTGAAACCTTATCACATCTCATGCTTAACAAGATGGTTTAATATATGATAGACAAAATGCTTAACAAGATGCTTACCATGGGTAAACGCTTATGATCCGTGGACACAAAGTACGGATCTAACGGACAAAAGTTGGTTAAGAGTTCATATGATTGTGAATTTGTGGACATAGAGTAAGTGTAGACCATGTTTACCATGGGTAAACGTTTAACATATGATTATTCGTGGACAAGACGCTTAACAAGTGAAGGATTGTTTAGTGTTTATCCTGGTTCAATTCATTCAGATTAAACCCTACTAAACATATTGGATCTAGGTTCTCTTGCAGAATCATAAGGGGATCTCGAAATACCTTGTTATGCAGCGGAAGAATCAGGTATGAATCAGAGATCAGCAGAACCACCAAGAGGTTGTTCCTCCAAAGGCTCACACACGCACACTAATAGGAAGAAAGGCTGCTAGACCAAAGAGAGGGAGGCGCAGAGAGAGAGGGAGAGGCGCAGAGAGAGTTGTGTAAAAGAGAGCTAGGTCAAGTTTTAATTATAAAACCCTAGTCTGGTTCTGTTGGGCTTTTGGGCCCAATTCCCAGTCTGATTAAATCCCTTAGATTTAATCAGGCCCTTTAATCTCTCTAAGTATAGTAAATGCCTAGCACTTTTACCGTACTTCTGCTGAACCGTTCCCTCATAGTTTCCTGTTAGCTTAGGCGTGTGACCCATATGGGATCATATAATAAAGGCAATAAATCCAAGACTTATAGATCATGAGCGGACTCTAGCAAGCCATCATGACCCCCAGTATTATATGACTTATGTCTGATCATTGACATACTCTTACTTTCTAGAGACAGTACAGAGATTACCGGACATAATTCCAACAATCTCCCACTTGTACTGGAATCTCTGTATTCATATTCCTTTTGTCTCAATATCTCGATTAGTCATAAGGCAAGATGAGTGTCATCCTTATAAAGCCTAATCATGTTCATCGGACTCTGATTTGATACTGACAATCCAAACGACTCGGGACAGTCCGTTTGAGCATGGCCATGCATTTTCCAGTATTCAAATCTCCGATTGGCCTAGAGATATTCACTCCATTTATATTGGAGGGACAAATCCCATCTTGTTCCATCACTATAAACTACTCATTTCATAATACACCCAAACAAGGTCCTTATAACTATCGCTTAACGACAGCGTTAGACAATGATCAAAGCGTATCAGTTCATGTGCAGTCACATGCATGCGAACTCAGGTCTAAGGACTATACTCTATAGTCGTAGTAAGAATCTCTTATGACACAGATATAAATATCCTGAAGAGTTCTTATAAGCGGGTCTTGTCCGGTCGTATGTACCCCAACATACACCTATGTACTGACTTTGATGCCGTGCATCTATGACATCCTGAGACTTTGTCATAAGTCACATACCAATCTAGTCTCACGCGGTTGTTGGTGTTCCAATTTCAACAACCTTCGACTAGGGACATGATCAAGCTAAATGACTTTGATGACTCAAGATCAAGTCACTTACTTCGATGACCTATAAAATGGTTCACATCATTTTGGAACGATTATTTCATCACAGTTAAAATAATCTTGAAAAATAATTTTATTAAACATCTTAAATGTTTTACAAGAACATATCAACAACTAAATAAAGCCCTCAAACTCCCACTCAAATTTAGATTACATTTCAATGTCTCTAATGCCTACAGCTTCAGTCAGGTACTCGAGCTTAGGCCTTGGGAGTGGCTTTGTCAATGGATCAGCGACATTATCATCTGTCGGAACTCGGCTGATCTTGACTTCCTTTCTATTAATGATATCACGTATCAAGTGAAATCTTCTTAGTATATGCTTGGATTTCTGGTGTGATCTTGGTTCCTTTGCCTGAGCTATAGCACCATTGTTATCACAAAACAGTGCCAGAGGCTCAGCTGCATTCGGTATCACACCTAGTTCAATAATGAACTTTCGTATCCAAACAGCTTCCTTCGCTGCTTCTGAGGCGGCGACATATTCAGCTTCTGTAGTGGAATCAACAACGGTGTCTTGCTTGGAGCTTCTCCAACTGATTGCACCGCCATTCAGACAAAAGATATAACCGGACTGTGACCGGAAATCATCTTGGTCTGTCTGGAAACTTGCGTCCTTGAATCCACTGACTTCAAGCACATTACTTCCGCCGTACACCAAGAACTTATCCTTAGTATGTCTTAGATACTTCAGGATATTCTTGACGGCAATCCAGTGGTTTTCACCTGGATTTGACTGGTATCTACTCGTCATGCTCAATGCATAAGCAACATCAGGACGAGTACAGATCATGGCATACATGATAGATCCTATTGCAGATGCATAAGGAATATTCTTCATGCGCTCAAGCTCAGCAGCCGTCGTAGGGCTCTGCTTCTTGCTTAGCGTTGTGCCATGTACCATCGGTGTGAAGCCCTTCTTGGAATCTGCCATGCTGAATCTATGCAGGACTTTGTCAATGTATAAATCTTGACACAAGCCTATCAGCCTTTTAGATCTATCCCGGTAGATCCGGATTCCAAGAACGTATGCGGCTTCACCCATGTCTTTCATGGAAAAACAACTTCCAAGCCAGTCCTTTACCGACCGCAGCATTGGTACGTCATTTCCGAGAAGCAGTATGTCATCGACATACAGAATAAGAAATACTATCTTGCTCCCACTAGACTTCTTATACACGCATTGTTCTTCTTCGTTTCTGATGAAGTCAAATTGCTTGATCGCTTCATCAAAACGAAGATTCCAGCTCCTCGATGCTTGCTTCAATCCATAAATGGATTTATGAAGCTTGCATACTTTCCCAGCATTCTTTGGATCTATGTAACCGTCAGGTTGTGTCATATACACATCCTCTTCCAGAATTCCATTCAGGAAGGCGGTTTTCACGTCCATCTGCCAAATTTCATAATCATGAAAAGCTGCAGTTGCTAGTAGAATCCGAATAGATTTCATCATAGCCACTGGGGAATAGGTTTCATCATAATCCACACCGTGAACTTGCCTGAAACCTTTTGCCACCAACCTGGCTTTATAAATCTGGACATTTCCATCCACGTCAATCTTCTTCTTGAAGATCCATTTGCACTCGATGGCTTTTACACCAGCGGGTAAGTCAACCAACGAAAACACTTGGTTGACCGACATGGAGTCCATTTCGGAATCAGTGGCCTTACGCCACTTAGAGGAATCTGGGCCCATCATGGCTTGATTGAAGTTCGATGGTTCATCACCATCAATGATCAGAAGATCATGACAGTCAGTCACGAGGAATCCCTGATATCTCTCGGGTTCGTGAGGGATCCTCCCGGATCTTCGAACTTCAGGTACTACAGGTTCAGGCTCTACAATTTCTTGTAGGTCCTCCTGCTGCTCTTCCTCATTAGGTTGAGCAGTATCCTGTTCATCTTGAATTTCTTCAAGCAGTACCTTACTCCCACTGTTTTTCTTAGAGAGAAACTCCCTCTCAAGAAAATTACAATCCCGGGCAACAAAAATCTTGTTCTCGGATCGTAGGTAGAAGTAATAAGCCTTGGTCTCCTTTGGATAACCAATGAAGTAGCATTTATCAGACTTTGGTGTAAGCTTGTCAGAGATTAATCTCTTGACATAGGCTTCACAACCCCAAATTCTAAGATAAGACAGCACTGGAGTTTCTCCAGTCCATAGTTCATATGGTGTCTTAGCTACTGCTTTTGATGGCGCTCTATTTAGAGTGAACACTGCTGTTAGCAGAGCATATCCCCAAAGGGATATTGGAAGGTCTGTGTGACTCATCATAGACCGAACCATATCCAATAAGGTCTGATTCCTCCTCTCAGACACACCATTCCATTGAGGTGTTCCAGGAGGAGTGAGTTGGGAAACTATCCCACACTCTCTCAGATGATCACTGAACTCTTGGCTCAAGTATTCTCCTCCTCGGTCGGACCGAAGAGCTTTAATGCTTTTGCCAAGTTGGTTCTGTACTTCATTTTGGAATTCTCTGAATCTCTCAAACGATTCAGACTTATGTTTCATTAAATAAACATATCCATACCTGCTGAAATCATCAGTGAAGGTAATGAAGTACTGATAGTTTCCTCTTGCATTTGTGGACATTGGGCCACACACATCAGTGTGTATCAGGCCCAATAAGTCACTGGCCCTCTCGTTGGGTTTATTAAAGGGGGCCCGCGTCATTTTGCCCATCAGACAGGATTCGCATTTCTCACATGACTCAAAGTCAAATGAGCCAAGAAGTCCATTCGAATGGAGCCTCTTAATGCGTTTCTCACTGATGTGCCCTAAACGACAATGCCATAGAAACGTTCGGTTCTCCTCATTAGGTTTGAACCGTTTGGTATTAATGTTATAAATTGGTGCGGATTGATCAAGTATGTAAAGCCCATTCGTAAGAGGGGCACAACCATAGAACAAATTATTGCGATTGAAGGAACATAATTTATTCTTAACTGAAAAATCATAACCTTCCAAATCCAACAAAGAAACTGAAATAATATTTCTGCTTATCGCAGGTACAAAATAGCAGTTATTAAGTTCTAAAACCAATCCGAAGGTAAAGACAACAAGTATGTGCCTACAGCTAGTGCAGGAACTTTCGCTCCATTCCCAACTCGTAGCTCCACTTGTCCTTGCTTCAGCTTCCTACTGTTGCTGAGTGCCTGCATATTAGTACAAATATGAGCCCCACAACCAGTATCCATAACCCATGAGGTATTATCAGAAGTAGTTGTATTAACTTCTATAACAAAAATACCTGATGAAGAAGTCTCCAGAGTCTTCTTCTTCAATTCCTTTAGACCTTCCAGGAATTTCTTACATTCTCTCCTCCAATGCCATGGTTCTTTGCAGAACCTGCAGATGTCAGTAGGCCCAGCCTTGGACTTGGGCTTGGGCTTTGACGTGTCCTTGTCCGAGACTTGAACAGCCTTAGCCTTTCCCTTGTCCTTGGCAGAGGATTTCTTAAAGCCCTTGCCCTTTTGCACCATAAGCACGTTGGGGTCCTTGGCTTTCCTCAAGTTGGGCTCTGCAGTCTTGAGCATTCCGTGAAGCTCAGGCAATGTCTTACTCAAGCCATGCATATTGAAGTTCAGGATGAACTGATCATAGCTTGCAGGTAAAGACTGCAGAACGATGTCGCAGGCAAGTTCCTGGCTGATAGGGCAGTCGAGTTTCTGAAGATGATCGAGATAACCCATCATCTTCAAGACATGAGGACTCACTGCCGCATTTGCAGCCATCTTACAATCTAAGAGGTTCTTAACTGTCTCGAACCTCTCAGTCCTTGCCTGCTCCTGAAAAAGCGATTTCAGGCTTGCCATTATCTCGATGGGCGACAGCACACTCTCGAACTGCATTTGCAGTTCAGGAGTCATGGTTGCTAACATCAGGCTATAGACATCATTTTAATCTGACGAATGCTTTTCCCAAGCATTGTGCAGATTCCTGGCGGCATTGTTTGGAGGCCTCTCGGGGAGGGGATCACGAAGGACATATTCCTTCTTCTCCTGCTTGAGGACCAGCCTCAAGTTCCTCGACCACGTTAGGAAGTTCGTTCCAGTCAGCTTCTCCTTGTCGAGAACAGACCGAATTGAGAATGTGTTTTGTGTGCTTGTTGTAGTCATTGCTGAAATTTAAGATAAAAGGATTTTAGTTAATATGTTCAATATGATTAATCTCGCATTATATTCAATAACATTAGTTACCCTCAATAGAATATAATGATTCCAAGATCCACATATAACTAAGATCAAAGTGGGCCACTGGCCGTCACCCAACCTTAGCTTATATCGGTAAGCCCTATCTCGGCTAATTATATCCGTGATATAACTCTTGGTTGTGAATCTGGGCCCGAGGCCCAATCCACTCTGATGTCTCAAGGTCCGGGACTCCCGATGACCCAGTCAAGAAAACCAGACTATACAGTCATGTAATCACTAATGTCTGGGACTCCCAATGACATTAATGAATCACAAACTGTCTTACCCACGCAAAAGATAGACACCCTCACACTGTAAGGCCATGTGTACAATTGAATGGGTTTCAACAGCTGACATAGACTGGACAAGACATCCAACGCTTGATATTGTTTGAGGTTTATAGGTTTTCTTAAAAAATTCATCCCAAAATAGAAGATTACTATTTTGGGAAACTTTCCATTTTGGGAAACCTACTGTTTTGGAAACTTTTATAATTGGAAACTTCCTAAAATTGGAAACTTTCTAACTATAGAAATTTCCTAAATATCCAAAACATGCAAATCTAGAAATTTCTATTCTAAGAAACTTTCTAATTTAAAATTTTGGAAACTGATTAATTTAAAATCAAATTTTAATTATTAAATGAATTTTAAATTAAATCTGAAGAAAAGACTCAAATAACTGGCCCAATTGTTTTAACATCTTGGCCCAAGGCCCAAGAATTGGTCTATGTCCAAGACATAACCCAATTGCCCAATTAAATGACATAACCGATCTGGTTCATTAAAATTGGTCTAACCAAGATTAATTACTACGATAACCACAATTGTTAACCGGTTATTTACTAAACCGGATTTTCTTAATTTATTTGGTCCAACCAAATCAAATTAGAAAATCACTGGTTTAGGCACTAAATCCAATTTTAAACGACATTGGATTTCTTATCACGGTTTAACCAGATTTAATAAATTTTATTAAGTCTGTAAACCGTGAGGATTAAGTTTTAATTATATTAAACCGAACCATAAACCAAAACGAACCGACCGATTGGTCACGTGAAACGATCACGACCGAGTCGCAAGCTTCACGCGATCGAGATACGGGACACGATCGGGACAGCCGCAAGCATCACGCGATCGGGACGAGAGGCGGGACGGAACGGGACGGCTCGGGCCGAGAGAGGCGGGACGCGATCGGTCCATCTCTCGCAATCGGAACGACCACGCGACTCGATCCGGCAAAGCGATCGGTCCGTGCGTCAATCCGATCCGGACGTGTGATCCTTTGGCGATCAACACTCCGACGCATACCTTTCCAAAAAGGATCGGATCATGCGATTTTAGTTTAGGGTTTTTAACTTTGTTTCTTAAGTGTTTTACTTATCAATTTCAAGCAAAGATTGATTCAAACACTTCTAAACAACCTAAACATGATTCTAACAAGAAATCCTAATAGAACCAATGGCTCTGATACCACTGAAGGATTGTTTAGTGTTTATCCTGGTTCAATTCATTCAGATTAAACCCTACTAAACATATTGGATCTAGGTTCTCTTGCAGAATCATAAGGGGATCTCGAAATACCTTGTTATGCAGCGGAAGAATCAGGTATGAATCAGAGATCAGCAGAACCACCAAGAGGTTGTTCCTCCAAAGGCTCACACACGCACACTAACAGGAAGAAAGGCTGCTAGACCAAAGAGAGGGAGGCGCAGAGAGAGAGGGAGAGGCGCAGAGAGAGTTGTGTAAAAGAGAGCTAGGTCAAGTTTTAATTATAAAACCCTTGTCTGGTTCTGTTGGGCTTTTGGGCCCAATTCCCAGTATGATTAAATCCCTTAGATTTAATCAGGCCCTTTAATCTCTCTAAGTATAGTAAATGCCTAGCACTTTTACCGTACTTCTGCTGAACCGTTCCCTCATAGTTTCCTGTTAGCTTAGGCGTGTGACCCATATGGGATCATATAATAAAGGCAATAAATCCAAGACTTATAGATCATGAGCGGACTCTAGCAAGCCATCATGACCCCCAGTATTATATGACTTATGTCTGATCATTGACATACTCTTACTTTCTAGAGACAGTACAGAGATTACCGGACATAATTCCAACAACAAGATGGTTTAACATGAATGATGATGGACAAGATGTCCACAATATGTGCTAAACGCTTATGATGGACAATCGGATGGTCAAGAGATCACATTATTGTGGACAAGTTGCTTAACAATATGGTTTAACATGAATGATCATGGACAATATACTTAACAAGATGGTTTAACATGAATGATGATGGACAAGATGCTTAACAAGATGGTTTAACATATGACTATTCATGGAAACAAAAGCATGTTGGACGATCACAATCGGTGGTCAAAAGTTATCATTATTGCGATCCGTGGACACAAAGTACGGGTCTAATGGACAAAAGTTGGTTAAGAGTCCACATTATTGTGAATTTGTGAACATAGAGTAGGTGTAGACCACTATCCATTCAAAAACTACATTTTCATTGGATACTTCCTACCCATATTAAGCACTTTGCATGTATATGACCATTGTAGTATGATGGACAAGATGTCCACTATGATGGACAATCGGATGGTCAAGAGATCACATTATTGTGGACAAGTTGCTTAACAAGATGGTTTAACATGAATGATGATGGACAAGATACTTAACAAGATGGTTTAACATGAATGATGATGGACAAGATGCTTAACAAGATGTTTTAACATATGACTATTCATGGACACAAAAGCATGTTGGACGATCACAATCGGTGGTCAAAAGTTATCATTATTGCGATCCGTGGACACAAAGTGCGGTTCTAATGGACAAAAGTTGGTTAAGAGTCCACATTATTGTGAATTTGTGAACATAGAGTAGCTGTAGACCACTATCCATTTAAAAACTATATTTTCATTGGATACTTCCTACCCATATTAAGCACCTTGCATGTATATGACCATTGTTGTATCCTCATGGATGGATATTCATTCGCAATTTCCGTAGTATCCACATGGATAGAGACTCAACTATCCATTTGCAATCTCTGTATTAAGTCCGTTTTTTTTTTCTAATTCCGGTAGATCGACCGTTTCTAACTCCATTCTGGCGGTCTATATGACCGGAAACCTCACCCATTGCATGATATCCACCGTTCAAAAATAATGGGGTGAAATAAATGCAAAAGTAAGAAAGAGAAGGGAAAGAAAAAGAAAAGAAAAAAAGAAAATAATAAAGAAAAGAAATAGATGCATTTTCGGTGGAAGAGAAAAGAAAAAATAGGAGAAAAAGAAAGCTTGAGAATAAAATGGTCTTTTTGATGGTGGGTCCTACAAAAAAAGATACATAAATGCAAAGTCAATTGGAAAGATACTAATTTGCAATGAAAAAGATAGAAAGATATAGTGAGTGCAATTCACCCTAGATCGAACTTCTGTAACAACACTCGGTAAGAAAAAAAAACAAAGCTTTCGTAGAAGCAAGTTTTCTAACTGGAGAAGGAAGGAGGTTTAGAATTACAGCATGTCAAAGACACAAATAAAGTAAGTTGTATTAAATTAGTGTGGACGATACTATCATACCAGTCATCCTTATGGGTATCATGAATTAAACACAATCTCATTCAAAATGAGACCTTCTAGAAATTTAAGGAAACCATTCATCATGGGTCTTGGATGAGGAGGAAGCTGATAAAATACATAGACATTGCAAAAAAAATTCTTCAGGTGGAGGTGCGCAATGGGATCTCAACCTCTTTCTGGTTTTATATATGGTCACCATTAGGAAGAATGAACAACATACCAGGTCCTTGCGGCTACACTGACTTGGGTATTCCCTTTCATGCCATAGTTTCTTCTATCTTGAACGCATATGTCATAAAAGACATCGATCGCCGGTTTCAAATAACATCAAATTGGAAATAAAATAAAAAATCCTTTAAAGAACAACATAGGAAAGTGACAACATCCACATGTGTAAATCTATTGAAAATGGCTATAAGAGAAAGTTCACAACTAAAGGGACCTTGAAAATAATCATATTACATCACCCACATAAAGTTTTAAGGGAGTCTGGTTTAAAAATGTGACACTGAAATATGAGTTTCTCACATGGTTGGCAGTTTTAAATAGACTTTCGACGGGTGTAATTGAAGTGTTGGATACACGACAAAGAACATATTTTGTTCTCTTTGGAGAGTAAGACGAAACATGATCACACTTATCAGTCTCCTGTGAGTACTCATCGACAATCTGGAAAAACTTAGCAAAGGACTGCTTCTAACACAATACACCAACGATTGGAGTCGGATAATCAGTTATGGCAAAACTCTCGTTTGGATAAACTAAATCAATTTCTATTGCGACATGTCTTCCAGGAAAGTTTGTACCATATGTGGAGGGAAAGGAATAACAAAAGGTATGGAGAAGCTCGTATACAGTCCTGGACATGATCAAAATCATTGACAAACAAGTTTGAAATCGCCTAAACTCAATCTGCAAATCAAAGGATAGATCCAATAATAAGAGCCTGCTTAGATGGTTTGATTCAAAACCAAGATAGAGAGAAACATGATTTTAAGTTCACTGTAATCTATAATTTTCTCTAAGAACTCCAAACGATCTATGTAACTCTGACGATCTTAAACTTAATCGAAATTCCGCAACAACAATTGGCGCCGTCTGTGAGGATAAGAGATTTCTCTTCATTCTAGACGAGGTCGATAATGACAGGACCATCCTTGATAAGGTACAACCACGATCTTTCAAGACAACAAAATCCGAGCCCGTCTCTTCCGAGCTCAGTTTCTGAACCATCAACAATGTTGGAACCGAACTCCCAAGTCTTGCCACCCGACGACCTAGTCGACCGACCCAGATAACCAATGTGCGTGAAGATGACGAGCAGACGCACAAGGCTACGGACGTCCAGCCAAACGATCAAGATGTCTCCGCTCTCATAAATTTCCTGATGACGCAAGTCGATGAACTGACCCGAGGTAGAAACATTCGCTTTGACCAACTTGCAACTGCCCATACCGTATGTCAAGAAAAAATCAACGAACTTTAGTCATCCAAGCAACGAATGTCTCAAAGGATGGTAGACTTCACCCCCTGAATCCAAAGGGCTATGTTCGATGTATCGCCAACTCAAGACACCAAAACGAGCAGGAGACTTCCCGTACAATCAACATCTTTATCTATTTCACAAGGAACACATCAATCACTTTCTCCCGATCAGACGCAAAACCAGGAAGCAGAGGCAAACAAGGACAATGAGATCGAACAATTGAAGGCGCAATTTCAAAACATGACCTCGAAGGTTCACAAGTCAATATGCTTGGCTCCGTAAATCGACTGAGTACTCAAGGAAACGCTGAACACTCATTTCACAAGTCGGATAACCGGTACTCCACTTTGACATCTAGGGAAGGTCAAGCTGCCAACCTACAAAGGAAATCGAACCCCAAATAATACCTAACAACTTTAAATATCGCAATGGTACGGGAACAGTTCTCACTGAGGAATGAGACACTGGTCACTGCCAACTCTATGTCGAAAATATGAGTGGTGCCGCAATCAACAGGTTTTCCCGCCTCGAGGCGCATTCCATCGACCACTACCATTACTTATCGACAATTTTCCTCAATCACTACTCGATGTTCATACAAGAAGGGGATTTGAACGCCGACCTCTTGACAATAAGACAGGGACTGAAAGAGTCCCTTATATCCTATATTGACCTCTTTAAGGGAATTGTCTCCAAGATTTTAGTAACGGACAATGAGGGTCTTCGAGCATTGCGTAACAGTCTATGGCATGAGTCACCTTTTCGCGAGGAAATGCTGAAAAACAAGCCCTAGACGCTCGAAGATGCTCTCCACCGAGCAATCATCTTTGTTGAGATCGAAAGGAGAAGGAAGTCATGGAAAATAAGTTCACAATAGTGAAGGGGTCGAAAGCGAATGGAAAGGAACCTGCAGAGTCCCTCGAACTACGCTAGCATTACGACCATGAGTATAAAGATTACAAAAAGTAGACAAAGGCAGAAAGGCGACGACATACTACATCATCAAGACGCAAACAAACTGAAAACAAGGTTAGCAGCAAGGGCATAACCAGCCAAACAACCAACAAAATCGGTCATGGAACAAATACGTCCGACCTGACAACCATGAAAAGTCTTTCTGCACCTTCCATCAACGGTCCGAGAACGATATGGCCGAGTTTTGCCATCTGCAGAATCAAGGAATAAAGTGAAAAGATAAATGAGTAAGAGTTGTACAAAACTTCTTATATCCCATAAAATGGCTACAATCTCTAGTGTGAGATCGCAGATTCACATCAAAGATTTGTTATTCATGGATTTAGACTAAGAGATTGAAAAATGTAGATTTCCTATAAATCAAAGATATATTTAAGATTAAATGTCGAGATACGAACTTATACAATAAAATGGAAAGATACAAAGTATGGATTAAAGTAGTTTAGTCGAAGTGTTTTCTTCGGAAGTTGGAATTGGCGTTTGTGGAGATCTCTTTTTCCTTTTATAACCTCGAGCCTCGATCTTCTTGTTCCGATTTTATAGTATATTCTTGTTAACGACGATCTCTCTCCCCCCCCCCTCCCTTCCCTTGATTCGTGGAGATCGTTTCAACGGACGACGACATTGTCCTCGTCTTCTCTCTTTACGTCGAGGTCGATCCAGACGAACTCGACCTGCTTCATCTGATATATGGATCCATTTGGGTCTTAATCGACTCGTGGAAAAATGGGCTTAACCGTAGTTGGGCCTTTTCGTTAGTTAATGGACTGGATTACGAAATCCAGCACCAACAATAGCCCCCCAGCCCATTAGCTCGACGTTTCGAGGCTAATGGATGGGTAGACAGCCTAGGGAAGATGCGTGCCGCCCTCGGTATTTACACCTAATGATTATCCCGTTTGTACCGTAGATCTTTCCTCTAAATGAACGGTCGGGATGCGAGATGTGAATTGTTTGACAATGTGTGGCGCGTGAACTCGATCTTTGAGAAAAATGATGACAGTTCAATCATCATTCGTCGATCTGATCGGTCATCGAACGTTTAGGATTTGATATCCTAACTAATTTCGTCAACCTTGATCCGGGGGTAACAAATCGATTCTCTTTCGTTTATCTGTTATCATTGATCGCGATCCAATGGTTCGCGTGGGAGAATACGAGAGGTCCCTAGATTTTTGAACTCGACGAGATAGCGATTAAGTTCGCGGTTATCATTAAGGATTCGAAATGAACGGTTTAGATTTCGAGAGAGGAAAGATCCCGTCGATCTCGAGGAAGAGAATCATTAAACCTACTTTAAAAGGAAGGTTACCTCCTTCACGACTCCCACTACGGATCGCACTACTTATTTGTAGGTAACCTCTTCATCCCTTCTATTTACAGTTTTTCTTTCTTTCTCGCTCTTGTTCTTGGTTTTCAGAATCTCGAAGCTTTCTATCTCTAAAAAATCTTTCTTTTCTTCTCTCTTTCGGCTCCAATATCAAATAACATGGCTCCGAAAGGTAGAATGGTGGCGAGAAGTTCATCGGCAGAATCGTACAGTCCCCATCTGAAATCGACTTTGAACCCTCGCCACCTTTAAAAGCTGAGGAAGAAATGCCGGATTCCGGTAGGCGTAGAGATGGTGATTCCGTTCGAGTCGGTGTCATCGGAGAAGGTACGGGAGGGCTACTATTGCGCCTCCTACGCCTACCTCGACAAGTGTGGGATCTTTTTCCCGATCCCACATCTTGTCTCGTGGGTGTTGGCGCAGCTTCAGCTTACCTTCCACAAATGACTCTGAACTTTGTTCGGTATGTCATCGGACTCGGCGTTCGAGCCGCCAAGGAGGGGATAAATTTCGGGGCCGAACAATTTCTACGGTTGTGTCAGGTTAAATACAACAAGAGGGACCCGGGGACGTACTATGTTTCTCCTCGGTTTGGGAAGATTCTGGAGTAGACTCCTCCTCGAGAAGTCTGGAAGGAGCGCTACTTCTTCTTCAAAATCAACGAGGCTTCCGTCGGTAACCCCGACGCGCTGGGCCGTCAGCGTCGGTTAGGATTATGGTTTTGATTTAGCCTGGTGGTTTTTTTTTACCTCGAGTTCGAGTATTTACTGAACCCTTTGTATGGTTATTCCTTTTGCAGAGACCCTCGATTCCATTCCGCTTAACCTTGTTACTCAGGATCTCCTAGCTCGGCTAATGGTAGGCGACGTCGACTGGAATAATTTTTCTTCAGAACGCATACGAGTTGCACTTGGTTCTCAGCCTTAACGACTTCCCAGAGAGGTCCAGCTTCCACCAGCTCCTCGACGTTATTCTCCACTTCGGATCATCGATCCTCCACTCCGTATAGTGATAGCAATTCGATCGCCAGTACTCCTCCTCAAGAAAAGATGTCTCGAAGGGGAACTAAGTGTCCCCACGGGAAGGACCTGATTGATTTGGCAAAGAAGGTGAAAAAGGGCGAGCTCGGTGATGTCATACTATTCGCCCTTGGTCGGGCTCCCCCTCCTCTGATTGTAAGGCTCGAGGAAGTGACCCTAAAAGCTGATGTCCCGCCTCGTGCGCTGGCTGAACAAGAGATTTCTCCGACTCGGTCTAGGAGCTAGTGCATCTCAGCTCTTAGTCAACGGTTCCAAAGGCTCGAATAGCCAGAACCGGGGGGGGGGGGTCTGTCCTCCTACTCCAAAATGCCAGCGAACTAACGCCAAGGTGAGCTCGCGGAGGACGAATCAAGACATCAAGGCGAGGCCTACTTCTTAGGGGTCCGCAAGGAGCTTCAACTAGTATTTAGGCACCGGAAGGAGTGTCTGGTTGCGGACGACCCAATGGGAGTGGCTTATCTTCTTAGATACTTTAAACTGGCAGGTGTTCAATTCCTGGCCATCGGGGATATGGTGCTTGGAGAGGCCTATACCGAGATGATGGCGGCATGCGGGAAGGTAAAGATTCCTTCCTTTTTATTTTTGGTCTAAGGCATGGTGGTTTTACATGACTCAAGCTTTTTTGTTCGATGTATGCAATCTTTGGATGCTGCGAACAGGTTCGTGGCTAAGGCGGAGCGCGAGCTGAGAGATCTCCCCCCAGGATAACGAGCTCGAGGATGCTAAAAAGGCAGTGTTGGATCTCAATGTGTGGCTCCAAGCCAGTAAGGTTCGGGAGGAAGACCTTAAGAAGAAATTGGCCAAGTATGTTGGCGAAAAAGTGATATATCATGGTTTTTCTAGGTTTTCAACCATGATATAGTTGTATATATTGAGTCTTTAACCTGGTTTTTAGAGTCTATCGAGTCTTTTACAGGTAAGCTTGCGTTTGGAGCAAAGGATGGGATTATAGGATTTTTCTGGTGATTTGTGCAACGAGCTGAATTTGGTGTCTCGACCACGATTGAGTGTCGACCGACACTGACTTGGATGTCGGTCGACACTGAGCGCGACAGAACAACATCCGCGAGTTAGAGACAAATTTTAAAGATTTGCAGAATTACCCAGAAGTTTCCTTAATTCTAAACTGACCCCAAAACGTGTTTAGAGAGTTTAATTAGGGTTTCAGACTCTTTCATTCTTTTATCTTGTTCTTAACTTTGTTCTTGCTTGAGAGATATTGGAGAGGGCTGATTCTTGCTATTTGTAACATTGAGAGAAGAATTTCGAACCCTTTTTCTTTATCTATTCATTCCTTTGGTTTTCTATTCATGATGTATTGTTTGATTGCTGATATGTCTGAGTAGTAACCTAGTTAGATTTAGGAATTCTCATAAAGTTTTATGCTTGCTTGATAACTTATTGATAGGATTCACTATCTTATCGTTCATCACCTAAGTGTTCTTAACACTGAATTCTAGACTGATCACCTAGGGTTTAGATCTTAGATAATTAACAATAGCACGAGAGTGTGAGTTATAATCTGAACCAAACTTAGTGTGAGCAATTTGACTAGATACAAAGAGATTTGGTTTAGGAGAATTGTGAACCGATAGAACCTGTTCTTAATGCTTTTTTAGAACTCTAGGATCACAAAGAGATTTGGATCGCTAGGTTGCTAGATATAGAAATAATCTCAGCGAGAGTTGGCTTTTTTAGCATTGTGTTTCTAGTTCTTGAACATGTGTTTAATCTGAATCCGGTTAGTTAAGTGTCTAGCATAACATAATTCCCGATAACTTCCTAAGTCTGACGCCTTTATCTTATTGAAAACACCTTTCTAGTTTATTTCTTTTGTTTACTGCTTTCTCTGGAATTGATTTAGCTTAACTTGAATACATACAATCTATCGTGTGACCGTGAGTCCTTGTGGATTCGATACCCTAAGTACTACATTGCATATTTGTGCACTTGTAGTAGAATAGGATAAAACTCTGAGCCCTATCAAGTTTTTGGCACCGTTGTCGGGGACTCAACTGAGTTCGCCGATAGATTTTGTCCTAGAGTTGAGTCTAAGTCGTTTTTATTTTCTATGTTACTGATTTTTCTCTTGTTTGGCTTGTTTTTGGTTGTGCAGGAAATCGACAGACGCATTTAGTGTCGACTGACACTCTCTTTAGTGTCGCCCGAAACCAAGCTCGAGACAGAGATTTTGAGTTCTGTGTATGCCAAGTCGACATACTCGAAGCAACCAGAGCGAAGAACTTGTGAACCTCAGGCTTTAGGAACTTGCTAGACTAGAGAGAACAAACAGAAAAGGTCAACGAACAAGGATGATGAACAATCTCTTGATTTTTAGACCTGATGATGAGGGTGTTCTGAGAGACCAACAGAACAACCGGTACAATGATGACGGGCTAAGGATTGATGTCCAAGGGAATGTGATCCCTGAACCTGCGCCTGAATAGCCCCAAGGTCAGGGGCAGATGATTAATCCTCCTGCTGATGAGAGGACTCTTGCTGACTACAACCGTCCGGATGATTTCTATGCTAACCGGTCAGCAATTATACCTCCTAGCTTTGAGAGGAATGACTTCGAGATCAAGACTGTTTATTACACTCTTCTGAGGCAGAATCCTTTCCATGGTCTACCACATGAGCAACCCATGGATCATATTTATGATTTTGAAGATTTCGTCACTGGAATGAAGTACAATGGGGTAAACTATGATTTTCTATACCTTAAGCTTTTCCCCTATTCTCTCGCTGGAGAGGCTGCAGCTTGGCTGAAACAACTTCCACCTGGGAAGTATACCACTTGGGACGCTGTGAAGAGGGAGTTTTTGAGGCACTTTTATGATGATGCTCGCTCTGATCAGTCGAGACAGGATATTCTTACCTTCACCCAAGGTCCTACAGAGCCTCTGAAGTCTGCTTGGATGAGATTTAAGATGTATCAGCGTAACTGTCCTCACCATGGATTCTCTGAAGTGACGCTGATGGGCATATTCTTCAGAGGTATTGATCTCCACTACCAGTCTGCATTGGATAATGCCAGCAATGGCAATTTCAATACAAGGACTCATGAGCAGGCTAGAGTTCTAATTGACAACTTGGTGAGCAGCAATAGCACCAAGACTGCTGATAGAAGAAGGAAAGAATCTGGTGGAAAGGTTGATAAGCTGGAGATGATTGAATTCAAGAATAAGTTGGACTCTGTTCACAGCTTATTGACTGCAAAGAAGGTTGTCCACTTTGCTCAGGATGTTGAGGTATTTGAGGCTGAAGAAGACAACCAGGAAGAGGATGTGAACTACATTAGTGGCTCTGGATTCCAAGGAAACAGGTTTGGGAATCAGCAAGGTAATAAGTTCTTTAATGGTGGACAGAAGAGTGCTTTCACAAGCAACCAAAACTCTTCAGGCTATGGTCAGAATGTTGGTTATCAGAAACCTTTACAGCAAGGTAATTCTTATCAGAGGAACTATGGATCATCCTCATAACAGACACCTCCTACTGCTATGAGAGAAAGATGGAAGCTATGATAGAGTGGGTGCTGGAAGGTCAGACTAAGATCGCTGTGGATTTCAACAAGAAGCTGGATGCTTTGTATGAAGATCTGAATGGGAAGTTTGAATCATTAAGTACACATGTGAAGCAGTTGGATACAAAAGTGAACCAAATTTTAAGCTCAGTTAAGGGAAAGAATGTTATAGACACCCACATCAAAGCTTGGTCATTTCAGATTGATGATGGATCAAATCAAGGAGAGAAATTTGAGTTTAAGACAGCTGAACTAGTTGAAGATGCTGAAAATTCCGAGAGTGAAATCTCAGTGTCGGTCGATTTCGACCTCGATGTCGGTCGACATCAAAAGCGATAGGAACCGGGTTTGCCAATATCTTGTGCTATTGCTGAAGAAACGGATCATGAGCCTCCAGCACCTTTCCCTAAGGTATCAATGAAGTCTCAACAAGAGCTAGATGAGGCTAAACAGCTGGAAGTGACGGATGAGAAGTTGAAGGAAGATCGGCAATTTGACACTTCACCCCATCATCCTTGTGTACAGAGGTACTTAGAGATGATGCTACCTATGGATGAGGTACTGAAGGAATGGGTAGTAGTACTTCCTAAACAAGTCAGTGATGTGTTGCTTACTCAAGTCCCTAAGAAGCTACCAGATCCCGGTATATTTGTGCTGAGTTGCTCTATCTTCGAGAATAGCTTCAAGTGTTCTCTGTGTGATCTAGGAGCTGCTGGAAATCTCATGCCATACTCTGTGGCAGAGAGACTGGGGATGACAAAATTTTCAAACACTAGGATCTCTCTGGTCCTAGCTGATCAGTCAAGAAGGATTCCTCGAGGATGTCCCAGTCAGAGTTGGAAACTATCTAGTTCCAACGGACTTTGTGGTTTTGAAGTACGATAGCAAGCCAGATGAATCCCTAATACTGGGAAGACCTTTCTTAGCCACAGCTGGAGCGAAGATTGATGTGAGGCATGGTTTTATTGATATCCATCTGGGAGATGAGCCGCTGCACTTTGAGATGGATATGCTGCGAAGGCCAAATATCGATGGTAAGACCTTTAGCATTGAGGATGAACAGGAAACTCATACTAGAGAGGTTCCAGTTTCTGATCCTGGAGAAGAGAAGATGGTGGTCTCTCAGGATTCCACTCTAACATCTTCAGAGTTTGCAACTGCTTCTAAGCAGAAAGCTCCAAACATCAGGGCCTCACCGGAACAAAGGTACGCGTCTTCACAACTTGATTCTACTGATTTCACTGTTGTGAATGCAGGAGAACATCACATACCTTCGTTCCTTGGACGAGCTCATGCTGACAATGCTTACTCTCCACCTTGGATGAGGAGACTTTCTCCGAGGCACTCACAACCTCTGTCGAAACCTCCAGGAGCCTGATCTCGTTCGTCCGGTCAAGCTAATGACCTTAAACAAGCGCCGAGTGGGAGGCAACCCACTGGTAAGTTGTAAATATTAGGACTTTGAATTTTGCATTTTAATCTCTTTCGTTTTTGGAGTTTTTGTGTCAAGTTTCGCAGAACCCGTAGCACTGCAGAATCAGTGTCGGTCGACATCGGTTCGAGGGAGTTTCTAGCACGAACGATAATCGACCGAGGTCGATTTCAGAGGTCGATTTGTTCTAAAAAGGTAAGTGTCGACCGACATCCACCTTGATGTCGGTCGACATCGACGAACTCGAGGTACGGATTTTTAGAAAAAACCGAGAGTTCTCTTCTTCTTCCTCATTTCTCGTTCGCCGAAAATTTTCAAAAATCACCACCTCCCTCAAATCTTCACCGTTTTCATCGATTCAAAGCTCTATTCCACTCGATTTTTCGTTCTCTATCTGTTTCTAGCATTCATTTCATCGATCTGCAAAGGTATAGCTCTAAATATCAATTTTCAGTTCGTGTCCAATGATAAAAAGCTTCGATTTTGATTGATTTATGGATGTTTAGGATGCATTGATAGTGGAATATGATTGATATGAGTACTGTGGATGATTGCCTATGCTCAATTTGATGTGATTATGACTTTGAATTTTTGGTGTGTTTAGAACCTCATGCTTGTTAGTCTGTTTGTTCATCTTGCAGATGGATCCTTCTCTGAACAAGGAAAACGCCCACGCCAAGGCTCTGCAACCGATGTTTCTGGTTCCTCGTCACAGCAACGCGATGCTCAGAACCAAGAACCTTGGCCAAGGATGGAGAAAACTAAGTTCAAGATTACTTGCTTTGATGACAAACCTGCAGTGGTGGTGAAGAAGCGAGAATGCATTTACAGGGATATCTCAGAGAAGTGGGACATCTATGACAGCCTGTTCTACAATGCATGGTGTGACGTTAACATCGAGCCCACACGGCTTCTTGACATGACCACAATGAGCAAGCTGAAGATACGATCAGATGTGGTGCACGTCTTGCGGACCATAGGTTTGGGTACGATCTGTACCAAGTACCACGACCTATACCTAGACCTGGTGAGACAGTTTATGGCCATAGCCCGTGTGTACTAGACCAACAATGTGGTGAGGAAAGCTTCTGAGGGTACATTAACATTCATGGCCAAGGGCAGGAGGTACAGACTTAGTCTCCATGAGCTATGCGATATCTATGAGTTTGACAGGACTAAGGAGAGAGTCAGTTTGTCTGAGCAATGGTTTGATGTGGAGCTCTTTTGGAGACTCTTTGGCACAGGAGTATATGATTTTTAGACCACCAGGCAGATCGCTGTGCGACACCCGGTTCTACGCTATCTTGTTCGCATATTCTCCAGCACTATCTTGTGTAAGATGGATCCTGGGATGATGAGGATTGCTGAGCTCTTCTTACTTTATATTGGGATTGGTACGAGCGTTGATGTCAGTGAGTTTTAGGATGCTCATTTGGAGTTGGATGTTAACATGGGAGCTCTGTTTGCTCACCATCTGGAAACATTGAAGGCGACTAAACCTTTTGCTGGAAAGGAAACGAAGACGGAGTCGATTGGGAGTCTTCTAACTCCCATCTTTGATCACTTTGGACTTGACAGGAGCCAGATGAACATTTGCACTAGAAAACTCACCATGAACTTCACACATATGAAGAGCAGTGAGTGGATCAAGGGGGACACGAATGGGACACAGTTCTGAGGAGATTCCATGACAGATATCAGCGGCTTTTTCCTCTTCCAGAGACTAAGCTCACAGGTATCACTGATGATCCTCTCTCACTCTCCTTCCAGCCGAGTGTGGATCTTTGTAGAGCTGTCCCGCGCCGAGCTACTGTGCTTCGAGGCGCATCTTCTGGAGCTGCTGTTTCTTCTGCTGAGTATGAGCATGTCAATGCTGACGATCTAGACGAGACCTATGGGCTTCCTGAGCTTCCCGGACCAGCAGAAGACATGCCACCACCGCAATTCTAGAAGTGGTCAGCAAAGGTGCTTAAGGGCATCAGGAAGACGGTCCACAAGATGTCCTGCCAGCGATCTCAGCGCGTTCACCACCCACAGCCACGTCGCGATCTCAGCGCGTTCACCACCCACAGCCACGTCGTCGTGCACCTGCACCAGCTCCTGAGCACATCAGCTCTGAGGAAGAGGAAGTAGAGGTAGCTGCTGACTCCGACGAGGATATGGATGACGAGGACTCCCAGGAGTTCTAGACTTGCAGCTGCTACTGGTTTTGTTTTTCTTTTTCCTTTTCTTGAGTCAGTTTTTATGTTTCTTTTGAGTAAGTTTTCAGTAGTGTTTGCTTGGACCTAATACTATTTGAGTTTATGCATCTTTATTGTTGTTATTGATGTGATTTTGTGTGACCTAACGCAGCTAACAGGTAAGAAAACTGAGTGCTAACTCATGATCTTAACCACGAACAGATTTATCATCTTGTGTATGCTCACACGAGCTCAGTGTCGGTCGACACTAATTTAAGTGTGGGGGAGGTAGCTACTGACATTGTAATTTGTTTTCTTAGAGTCAGTCCCATGTGTTCATTACTTTTTCAAAATTGTTTTATTGAGTCAAAACTTATATGAAACTATGATTTTTCGAGGAAATTTTTCGCTTGAACAGGAACTAAGTGACCATTGGACAGACTTGCAGAGTCTCTATGACTATTAGAAAACCCCAACCGGATCAACTTATCAAGGACACCCATATCTAACCAGGTATTCAGAGGATCCATCACTAGTCTCGCACTTAATATTGACTTTAATTTCTCACCTAGGGGCTTGGTAATCTTTGGGTCGGATTCCTTTGATGTGTTTGGCACAGCCTATGATCCTGTTCTAAAGTATGGTTTCTGATTTTCCCCTCTCTTTAAAGTAAAACAAAAAGAGATAAAAACCGAGGATAAGCTAGTAGCTTCGAAGTGGTCACGGGAGTGGTAGAGACCCCTATTACCTCTTGTGTATCCATGGAAAGATCCAAAGTTAAACCCCAATAAAAAGGGAAGAGCACTGATAAAAAAAAATGATACCCAGTGGAGAAAAATCAGTGCTAAGGGAGAAAGGGAAAATAAAGAAACCAGAAACCGACAGTTTGGTGGTCAGACACTGAATAAGTTGAGTCCATGTGTCCTTTGATTCGATACTCCCTCTGTGAGACTGCACCTAATTGTATACAGAGGCTAGTGTGGTGAACTTGAGTGTCCTAACTTGATTGTGGAGTTTACTTGGGACAGTTGCTAAGTGTTGGGGAAGTATATTGTGGTCTTGAGTTATGTAGTAAAGTTTTCAGTGGTTTACTAAATAAATATGAATGCGAAAATTCCTAAGACGAAATGAGTTTTCGTGTTTGCAAACCTCTTTTCTTATGATTTGGTTCTTTACTTGCTTGAGTGCAAGCAAGAGCTAAGTGTGGGGGAGTTGATATCATGGTTTTCTAGGTTTTCAACCATAATATAGTTGTATATATTGAGTCTTTAACCTGGTTTTTAGAGTATATCGAGTCTTTTACAGGTAAGCTTGCGTTTGGAGCAAAGGATGGGATTATAGGACGTTTCTGGTGATTTGTGCAACGAGCTGAAGTTGGTGTCTCGACCACGATTGAGTGTCGACCGACACTGACTTGGATGTCGGTCGACACTGAGCGCGACAGAACAACATCCGCGAGTTAGAGACAAGTTTTGAAGATTTGCAGAATTGCCCAGAAGTTTCCCTTAATTCTAAACTGACCCCAAAACGTGTTTAGAGAGTTTAATTAGGGTTTTAGACTCTTTCATTCTTTTATCTTGTTCTTAACTTTGTTCTTGCTTGAGAGATATTGTAGAGGGCTGATTCTTGCTACTTGTAACATTGAGAGAAGAATTTTGAACCCTTTTTCTTTATCTATTCATTCCTTTGGTTTTCTATTCATGATGAATTGTTTGATTGCTGATATGTCTGAGTAGTAACCTAGTTAGTGTTGGAATTATGTCCAGTAATCTCTGTACTGTCTCTAGAAAGTAAGAGTATGTCAATGATCAGACATAAGTCATATAATACTGGGGGTCATGATGGCTTGCTAGAGTCCGCTCATGATCTATAAGTCTTGGACTTATTGCTTTTATTATATGATCCCATATGGGTCACACGCCTAAGCTAACAGGAAAATGTGTAGGAACGGTTTAGCAGAAGTACGGTAAAAGTGCTAGGCATTTACTGTACTTAGAGAGACGATAGGGCCTGATTAAATCTAAAGGATTTAATCAAACTGAGAATTGGGCCCAAAAGCCCATAAGAACTGGACAAGGGTTTTAATAATAAAACTTGCCCTAGGTCTTATTTTCTCAGCCACTTTTGCGCCTCCCTCTCTCTCTTTCTGCGCCTCTCTCCTCTTGGTCTAGCAGCCAATTTCCTGTGCGTGCGTGTGTGAGCCTTTGGAGGAGCTATCTCTTGGTGGTTCTGCTGATCTCTGACCCGTACCTCTTCTTTCCGCTGCATAACAAGGTAACAGGTGAGATCCTTTATGATTCTGCAAGAGAACCTAGATCTGGCATGTTTAGGTGAGTTTAATCTGAAGAACTGAATCAGGATTAACACCAAACTATCCTTCAGTGGTATCAGAGCCATTGGTTCTGTTAGTTTTTCTTGTTTAGAATCATGTTTAGGATTGTTTAAGAAGTGTTTTGAATCAATCTACTGATGAGAGAAAACACTTAAGAAACAAAGAATTAAAACCTAAACAAACAAGAAATCGCATGATCCAATCTATATTGAATTGGTTGCGTCGGAGTGTGGTCGAACCGCACGTCCGGATCGAATAGACGCACGGACCGATCGATGGATCGAGTCGTGTGGTCGAGTCAATCGCGGGATGCATGATCGAGCCGATCGCATACATTAATCGCGGATCGATGGTATGGATCGATGCTTGCATCGCGTCCTGCCTGTCCCACGTGACCGAGAGCCGAGTCTCGACCCGGCTGTCCCGATCGCTCGGCGATCGCGTGAAGCCACCGACCCGAGCTTGTCCGATCACGCAGTCCCGTCCCGTCCAGCTCGCGTCCCGATCGCGTGAGGCTCGGCCGTCCCGATCGTAGATCGCACGCTTGCGGCTGGTCGATTGTGATCGAGGAGCTAGGTCACGACCGTGATCGGTTCGTGACCAATCGGTTCGGTTCGGTTTTAAAAAACTGATTAAAAAATTAATCGTCACGGTTTAATAAACAGACTTAATAAATTTATTAAGTTCTGGTTAAACCGGGATAAGAAATCCAAAGTCAAAAAATTGGATTTAGTGCCTAAACCAGTGGTTTTCTAATTTGATTTGGTTGGACCAAATAAATTGAGAAAATCCGGTTTAGTAAATAACCGGTTGACAATTGTGGTCATCGTAGTAATTAATTTTGGTTAGACCAATTTTAATGAACCAGACCGGTTATGTCATTTAATTGGGCAATTGGGTTATGTCTTGGACATGGACCAATTCTTGGGCCTCGGGCCAAGAAGTTAAAACAATTGGGCCAATTATTTGAGTCTTTTCTTCAGATTTAATTTAAAATTTATTTAAATAAAATTTCAAATCGATTTTAAATTAATCTTTTTCAAAAATCTGAAATTAGAAAGTTTCTTAGAATAGAAGTTTCTAGATTTGCATGTTTTGGATTTTAGGAAGTTTCCAATTTTAGAAAGTTTCCAATTTTAGGAAGTTTCCAATTTTAGAAAGTTTCCAAAATTAGTAGGTTTCCCAAAAAGGAAAGTTTCCCAAAATAATAATCTTCTATTTTGGGATGAGATTTTAATAAACCTACAAACCTCAAATAATATCAAGCGTTGGATGTCTTGTCCAGTCTATGTCAGCTGTCGAAACCCATTTAATTGTACTCATGGCCTTACATTGTGAGGGTGTCTACTTTTGCGTGGGTAAGACGGTTTGTGATTCATAAATGTCATTGGGAGTCCCAGACATTAGTGATTACATGACTGTATAGTCTGGTTTTCTTGACTAGGCCATCGGGAGTCCCGGGCCTTGAGACATCATAGTGGATTGGGCCTCGGGCCCAGATTCACAACCAAGAGTTATATCACGGATATAATTAGCCGAGATAGGGCTTACCGATATAAGCTAAGGTTGGGTGACGGTCAGTGGCCCACTTTAATCTTAGTTATATGTGGATCTTGGAATCATTATATTCTATTGAGGGTAACTGATGTTATTGAATATAATGCGAGATTAATCATATTAAGTATAATACAAGATTAATCATATTGAACATATTAACTAATAACCTTTTTATCTTATATTTCAGCTATGACTACTACAAGCACTCAAAACACATTCTCAATCTGGTCTGTTCTCGAAAAGGAGAAGCTGACTGGAACGAACTTCCTGACGTGGTCAAGGAACTTGAGGCTGGTCCTAAAGCAGGAGAAGAAGGATTATGTCCTTCGTGATCCCCTCCCCGAGAGGCCTCCTAACAATGCCGCCAGGACTCTGCATAATGCTTGGGAAAAGCATTCGTCAGATGAAAATGATGTCTATTGCCTGATGTTGGCGACCATGACTGCTGAGCTGCAAATGCAGTACGAGAGTGTGTTGTCGCCCATCGAGATAATGGCAAGCCTGAAATCGCTTTTTCAGGAGCAGGCAAGGACTGAGAGGTTCCAGACAGTTAAGAACCTCTTAGACTGTGAGTTGGCTGCAAATGCGGCAGTGAGTCCTCATGTCTTGAAGATGATGGGTTATCTCGATCATCTTCAGAAACTCGACTGCCCTATCAGCCAGGAACTTGCCTGCGACATCGTTCTGCAGTCTTTACCTGCAAGCTATGATCAGTTCATCTTGAACTTCAATATGCATGGCTTGAGTAAGACATTGCCTGAGCTTCACGGAATGCTCAAGACTGCAGAGCCCAACTTGAGGAAAACCGCCAAGGACCCCAATGTGCTTATGGTGCAAAAGGGCAAGGGCTTTAAGAAATCCTCTGCCAAGGACAAGGGAAAGGCTAAGGATGTTCAAGTCTTGGACAAGGACACGCCAAAGCCCAAGCCCAAATCCAAGGCTGGGCCTATTGACATCTGCAGGTTCTGTAAAGAACCAGGGCATTGGAGGAGAGAATGTAATAAATTCCAAGAAGGTCTAAAGGAATTGAAGAAGAAGACTCTCGAGACTTCTTCATCAGGTATTTTTGTTATAGAAGTTAATACAACTACTTCTGATAATACCTCATGGGTTATGGATACTGGTTGTGGGGCTCATATTTGTACTAATATGCAGGCACTCAGCAACAGTAGGAGGCTGAAGCAAGGACAAGTGGAGCTACGAGTTGGGAATGGAGCGAAAGTTCCTGCACTAGCTGTAGGCACATACTTGTTGTCTTTACCTTCGGGATTGGTTTTAGAACTCAATAATTGTTATTTTGTACCTGCGATAAGCAGAAATATTATTTCAATTTCTTTGTTGGATTTGGAAGGTTATGATTTTTCAGTTAAGAATAAATTATGTTCCTTCAATCGCAACAATTTGTTCTATGGTTGTGCCCCTCTTACGAATGGGCTTTACATACTTGATCAATCCGCGCCAATTTATAACATTGATACCAAACGGTTCAAACCTAATGAGGAGAACCGAACGTTTCTATGGCATTGTCGTTTAGGGCACATCAGCGAGAAACGCATCAAGAGGCTCCATTCGAATGGACTTCTTGGCTCATTTGACTTTGAGTCATGTGAGAAATGCGAATCCTGCATGATGGGCAAAATGACACGGGCCCCCTTTAATAAACCTAACGAGAGGGCCAGTGACTTATTGGGCCTGATACACACTGATGTGTGTGGCCCAATGTCCACAAATGCAAGAGGAAACTATCAGTACTTCATTACCTTCACTGATGATTTCAGTAGGTATGGATATATTTATTTGATGAAACATAAGTCTGAATCGTTTGAGAAATTCAGAGAATTCCAAAATGAAGTACAGAACCAACTTGGCAAAAGTATTAAGGCTCTTCGGTCCGACCGAGGAGGAGAATACTTAAGCCAAGAATTCAGTGATCATCTGAGAGAGTGTGGGATCGTATCCCAACTCACTCCTCCTGGAACACCACAATGGAATGGTGTGTCTGAGAGGAGAAATCGGACCTTATTGGATATGGTTCGATCTATGATGAGTCACACAGACCTTCCAATATCCCTTTGGGGATATGCTCTGCTAACAGCAGTGTTCACTCTAAATAGAGCGCCATCAAAAGCAGTAGCAAAGACACCATATGAATTATGGACTGGAGAAGCTCCGGTGCTGTCTTATCTTAGAATTTGGGGTTGTGAAGCCTATGTCAAGAGATTGATCTTTGTTGCCCGGGATTGTAACTTTCTTGAGAGGGAGTTTCTCTCTAAGAAAGACAGTGGGAGTAAGGTACTGCTTGAAGAAATTCAAGATGAACAGGATACTGCTCAACCTAATGAGGAAGAGCAGCAGGAGGACCTACAAGAAATTGTAGAGCCTGAACCTGTAGTACCTGAAGTTCGAAGATCCGGGAGGATCCGTCACGAACCCGAGAGATATCAAGGATTCCTCGTGACTAATTGTCATGATCTTCTGATCATTGATGGTGATGAACCATCGAACTTCAATCAAGCCATGATGGGCCCAGATTCCTCTAAGTGGCGTAAAGCCACTGATTCCGAAATGGACTCCATGTCGGTCAACCAAGTGTTTTCGTTGGTTGACTTACCCGCTGGTGTAAAAGCCATCGAGTGCAAATGGATCTTCAAGAAGAAGATTGACGTGGATGGAAATGTCCAGATTTATAAAGCCAGGTTGGTGGCAAAAGGTTTCAGACAAGTTCACGGTGTGGATTACGATGAAACCTATTCCCCAGTGGCAATGATGAAATCTATTCGGATTCTACTAGCAACTGCAGCTTTTCATGATTATGAAATTTGGCAGATGGACGTGAAAACCGCCTTCCTGAATGGAATTCTGGAAGAGGATGTGTATATGACACAACCTGACGGTTACATAGATCCAAAGAATGCTGGGAAAGTATGCAAGCTTCATAAATCCATTTATGGATTGAAGCAAGCATCGAGGAGCTGGAATCTTCGTTTTGATGAAGCGATCAAGCAATTTGACTTCATCAGAAACGAAGAAGAACAATGCGTGTATAAGAAAACTAGTGGGAGCAAGATAGTATTTCTTATTCTGTATGTCGATGACATACTGCTTCTCGGAAACGACGTTCCAATGCTGAAGTCAGTAAAAGACTGGCTTGGAAGTTGTTTTTCCATGAAAGACATGGGTGAAGCCGCATACGTTCTTGGAATCAGGATCTACCGGGATAGATCTAGAAGGCTGATAGGCTTGTGTCAAGATTCATACATTGACAAAGTCCTACAAAGATTCAGCATGAAAGATTCCAAGAAGGGCTTCACGCCAATGGTACATGGCACAACGCTAAGCAAGAAGCAGAGCCCTACGACGGCTGCTGAGCTTGAGCGCATGAAGAATATTCCTTATGCATCTGCAATAGGATCTATCATGTATGCCATGATCTGTACTCGTCCTGATGTTGCTTATGCATTGAGCATGACGAGTAGATACCAGTCAAATCCAGGTGAAAACCATTGGATTGCCGTCAAGAATATACTGAAGTATCTAAGACATACTAAGGACAAGTTCTTGGTATACGGTGGAAATGATGTGCTTGAAGTCAGTGGATTCACGGACGCAAGTTTCCAGACAGACCAAGATGATTTCCGGTCACAGTCCGGTTATATCTTTTGTCTGAATGGCGGTGAAATCAGTTGGAGAAGCTCCAAGCAAGACACCGTTGCTGATTCCACTACAGAAGCTGAATATATCGCCGCTTCGGAAGCAGCGAAGGAAGCTGTTTGGATACGAAAGTTCATTATTGAACTAGGTGTGATACCAAATGCGGCTGAGCCTCTGGCACTGTTTTGTGATAACAATGGTGCTATTGCTCAGGCAAAGGAACCAAGATCACACCAGAAATCCAAGCATGTCCTAAGAAGATTTCACTTGATACGTGACATCATTAATAGAAAGGAAGTCAAGATCAGCCGAGTTCAGACAGATGATAACGTCGCTGATCCATTGACAAAGCCACTCCCAAGACCTAAGCTCGAGTTCCTAACTGAAGCTGTAGGCATTAGAGACATTGAAATGTAATCTAAATTTGAGTGGGAGTTTGAGGGCTTTATTTAGTTATTGATATGTTCTTATAAAACATTTTATGATGTTTAATGAAATTATTATTTCAAGATTATTTTAACTGTGATGAAATAATCGTTCCAAAATGATATGAACCATTTTATAAGTCATCAAAGTCATTTAGCTTGATCATGAGACCCTATATTTGATAGATGGCTTATATCATCCTGTCCCTAGTCGAAGGTTGTTGAAATTGGAACACCAACAACCGTGTGAGACTAGATTGGTATGTGACTTATGACAAAGTCTCAGTGTGTCATAGATGCGTGGCATCAAAGTCAGTACATAGGTGTATGTTGGGTACATACGACCGGACATGACCCGATTATAAGAACTCTTCAGGATATTTATATCTGTGTCATAAGAGATTCTTACTACGACTATAGAGTATAGTCCTTAGACCTGAGTTCGCATGCATGTGACTGCACATGAACTAATGCGCTTTGATCATTGTCTAATGCTGTCGTTAAGCGATAGTTATAAGGACCTTGATTGGGTGTATTATGAAATGAGTAGTTTACAGTGATGGAACAAGACGGGATTTGTCCCTCCAATATAAATGGAGTGAATATCTCTAGGCCAATCGGAGATTTGAATACTGGAAAATGCATGGCCATGCTCAAACGGACTTTCCCGAGTCGTTTGGATTGTCAGTATCAAATCAGAGTCCGATGAACAAGATTAGGCTTTATAAGGATGACACTAATCTTGCCTTATGACTAATCGAGATATTGAGACAAAAGGATTATGAATACAGAGATTCCAGTTCAAGTGGGAGATTGTTGGAATTATGTCCAGTAATCTCTGTACTGTCTCTAGAAAGTAAGAGTATGTCAATGATCAGACATAAGTCATATAATACTGGGGGTCATGATGGCTTGCTAGAGTCCGCTCATGATCTATAAGTCTTGGACTTATTGCTTTTATTATATGATCCCATATGGGTCACACGCCTAAGCTAACAGGAAAATGTGTAGGAACGGTTTAGCAGAAGTACGGTAAAAGTGCTAGGCATTTACTGTACTTAGAGAGACGATAGGGCCTGATTAAATCTAAAGGATTTAATCAAACTGAGAATTGGGCCCAAAAGCCCATAAGAACTGGACAAGGGTTTTAATAATAAAACTTGCCCTAGGTCTTATTTTCTCAGCCACTTTTGCGCCTCCCTCTCTCTCTCTTTCTGCGCCTCTCTCCTCTTGGTCTAGCAGCCAATTTCCTGTGCGTGCGTGTGTGAGCCTTTGGAGGAGCTATCTCTTGGTGGTTCTGCTGATCTCTGACCCGTACCTCTTCTTTCCGCTGCATAACAAGGTAAATGGTGAGATCCTTTATGATTCTGCAAGAGAACCTAGATCTGGCATGTTTAGGTGAGTTTAATCTGAAGAACTGAATCAGGATTAACACCAAACTATCCTTCAGTTAGATTTAGGAATTCTCATAAAGGTTTTATGCTTGCTTGATAATTGATTGATTGGATTCACTATCTTATCGTTCATCACCTAAGTGTTCTTAACACTGAATTCTAGAATGATCACATAGGGTTTAGATCTTAGATAATTAACAATAGCACGAGAGTGTGAGTTATAATCTGAACCAAACTTAGTGTGAGCAATTTGACTAGATACAAAGAGATTTGGTTTAGGAGAATTGTGAACCGATAGAACATGTTCTTAATGCTTGTTTAGAACTCTAGGATCACAAAGATATTTGGATCGCTAGGTTGCTAGATATAGAAATAATCTCAGCGAGAGTTGGATTATTTAGCATTGTGTTTCTAGTTCTTGAACTTGTGTTTAACCTGAATCCGATTAGTTAAGTGTCTAGCATAGCATAATTCCCGAGAACTTCCTAAGTCTGACGCCTTTCTCTTATTGAAAACACCTTTCTAGTTTATTGCTTTTGTTTACTGCTTTCTTTGGAATTGATTTAGCTTAACTTGAATGCATACAATATATCGTGTGACCGTGAGTCCTTGTGGATTCGATACACTAAGTACTACATTGCATAAATGTGCACTTGCAGTAGCATAGGATAAAACTATGAGCCCTATCAAGAAGCCCGGTTGATGCAGCTCGAGGCTCAAGAGGAGGACCTAATGCAAAAGCTCGACGTGGCTATAAACAGGACCCTCGCGGCTGAAGAATCAAGCCGGAAAGCCATTGAGCAAGATGCCAAAGATCGAGATGAAGCGGAGAAGGCTCTCGCGAACAAGGAGCATGACATCAAGGTCGCGGTCCATAACGCAAGGAAGGAGCTGAATGAGGCTTACCTCGAGATCCTAAAAGGGATCAAGGTCAAAAGTAACCAGAGAAAGATGGAGACTAGCACCGAGATCCGCTTGTAGGAGGCCCTCACGAACATTGAGCTTATAGCCGAGTTCGCCACTGGTGAGCTGGATATTACTCAGGAGGTCCTGAAGTTAGCCGACAAGAAGCGGATCGCGACCAAGGAAATGAACGCCGCAGCTCTTTTTGACTTCAGTATCAGTAAGCTCAACCTACCTGCGATGTCGTAGGATTCAATCGCGCTGGTGAATCCTCCCGCTCAGACCACTCCCCAGTTTGACCAGTATGGGTATCATCTCCTAAAGGAGACCGGAGTTAGCTCGAGGGTGAGCGATGAGGTCGAGGGTCGACGAGGATATGGGCGACTGAGCTAGCGCCTCTTAAACTTTCTTTAAGTGTTTTGGTGTTGCCTGAAAGGGCTTTTATCTATTTTCTCGAACTTGTGTTGCCCGAGAGGGGTTTAGTCTTTTGGCGTTGGCCCGAAAGGGCTTTCTTGTAATCCTTAGGACTCTATGTCCTCTTTCTTTTTTTATCGAACTTGGATTTCAATATTCACTTTGTGCCTTAGTCGTTTCTTGGCATGAATCCTTTCAGAGTTGGTCAAGTTACTTCGAACTAACTTTGTATAACCTTAAGGAGAGCATAACCTTAGTTCGAAAAAAATGTTTTTGGATGGATTCGAATAACGACATGGTCGCATACAGACTTTGGCAAAGAATTATTCTAAGTATGAAAACAAAATTTTGATTTGCACGTTAACCTCGAATGATCAAACTAATAGATTTTTTCGTTAGAGATATAAATGATCAACTAATTACGAGAATAATCGAACTCGAACAATCAAATTAGTTTGGTTCGTCTTAGCAATACTCGATTGGACATTCTAATAACGTAAGTCGGACTCGAATAATGTCAAATATACCTCGATTTAATGATAGAGGTGGTAGGAGGTCCCCCCCCCCCAGTTCTTCTGGTCTGTTAAAGGTTGAAAAATTTTAGCATTAAGTGTTTTGAGCAAGCGTTTTACTTCGAGATCACATACTATTTTATCGACCGGTTTTAGAGCGCGGTTTTGGGACCATTTCAGGTCGATAATGAGATCATTTCAGATCGCTTGTTTTGGGACCATTTCAGATCGCTTGTTTTGGGACCATTTCAAGTCGCTCATTTGAAGAGATCATTTGAGATCACTGTTTTTGGGACCGTTTCAGGTAATAAACTGAATGATCGATCTCGAGTGAGGATTCAGAATAGGATTGCAGAATGATTCTTCAAGTTGTTCAACATCGTAGATCGCAAAGAGGGATTTTGTTTAGAGAGGCGGCTACGCTCGAAGCTGAGCTGCCTATGAACCCGTTGAGGGGGATCAAGCCATTTCGTAGTTTGATTATGGGGTGTCTTCTCAGTGAAAATACTTTTCGAGATTTATGATATTCCAAGGTCACAGCTCGGGTTTTTGGGTTTCCATCGATTTGAGTCGGTAGACCCCGTCCCGAACAACGTCGGTGACCTTGTAGGGTCCTTCCCATTTTTTCCCTAACTTTCCAGTGTGCTCTTCCTTTTTATAGTCGAACACTTTCCGTAAGACGAGCTCTCATACCTGAAACTTTCGGGTTTTAATCTTAGAGTCATAATAGTGAGCTGCAGCCTATTGGTAATTCTGGATTCGGGCTAATGCGGGATTCCTTCGTTCATCGACGAGATCGAGCTCCTCTGTTATCCTCTAATTTTTCAGCTCCTCATGCTGTGTGCATTCTTTTTTTTGCGAATGCTGGACACAAGGATTTCAGCAAGGACTACGTCCTCGATGCCATAAGCCAATGAGAAGGAAGTCTCTCCAGTGGATTTGCAAGGAGTAGTCCGATAGGCCCAAAGCACAGCCGGGAGTTCATCTCTCCAGCTTGATTTGCATTCGTCGAGCCTTTTTGTTGAGGTTGTTTATGATCGACTTGTTGGCTGCCTCAACCAAACCGTTTCCTTGAGGATAACGGGGTGTTCAAAAGGTCAGCTTGATGTTCTAAGTTCTACAAAACGTTTGGAACGTGTTCGATATGAATTGGGATCCGTTATCGGTGACGATCTCATGGGGTAGCCCGTGGCGACAGATGTTATTCCGCCAGACGAACTCTTTTACGTGGACGTCTTTGATTTTTTGGTAAGACTCGGCGTGGATCCACTTGGTGAAGTAGTCTGTCATAACCAGTAGGTGCATGGCTTTCTTTTTTCCTGATGCGACTAAGGTCCCACGATATCCATTCCCCAACGCATAAAAGGATAAGGTGATTTGATCGAAGAGAGTTTCTCCGATGGTTGATAGATAATTGGGGTGTGCCATTGGCAGTTGTCGCACTTGTTGGAGAAGGACTCGCACTCGGCTTCAATGGTTGGCCAAAAGAAACCTTGTCTTTTGATCCGTATGGCTAGAGCTCGTCCTATAGAATTACTTCTGCAGGATCCCTCATGAGCATGTGTGATCACAGTTCGAGCTTGTTTGCCGTTAATGCATTTAAGATATGGTCGAGAGAGGCTTCGTTTCAAGAGCTCTCCTTCTGTTACGATGTATCTCGCACTCTGTGCTTTGAGCTTCTGGTCTTCCCATTTGTCGTTAGGTACCTCACCGTCAGTGATGTACCGAATAATCGGAGTTCTCCAATCTTTTTCGGTGTCAGGCTCAGGTCTTTGACTGGTGGGGGCAGCTTTTATGGGCCGACAGGTACGTTAGCTACGCAGACGGCTTTTCTTGGATCGATATCGTCATCGACTTTGATGATGTCGGAGTGTGTTTCCTTATTCAGTGCCTTTTTATCAATATCGTCTCCTTTGATGGGGTTGTCTCCTTTTAAGGATAGGGTTTTTAACGCTATGTCGATGCTCGGCTTCTCCATCCCTTCGACCGGTATGATCCTTTTCAGATTGGGATCGGAAGTAGAGGCCAATGCAGCGAGGGCATCAGTTGTGGTGTTCTCGCCTCGCGGGATTCGGGTTAGATCCAAGAGGTTGATCTGATCACCAAGACTATGAACTAAGCGTAGATATGCTTCCATGCACACGTATTTGGCTTCGTAGTCACCATGGAACTAGCTTATGACCAATTGTGAGTTGCTAATAGTGTCTACTTCTTGGGCCATATTGTTATAGCTAGCCTGAGTCCGGCTATCAACGCTTCATATTCCGCTTCGTTATTCGATGCAGCGAAGCCTAGCCTGAAATATTGTTCTAGTACTTCTCTGGTGGGAGATACAAGTTTTACTCTGACCTCGGATCCTTGTTTTGAGGACGCGACATCGACATGGAGATTCCATCTCTTTGCAGAATTTGGGCTATGTCGATGGTAGGGGGAGTTCGATTATGAAATTGTCCAACACTTGGGCTTTTAAACATGTTCGACTCTTGAACTTGATATCGTATTCGCTTAGTTGGATGGCCCATTTAACTAGTCGACCTGACTTGATTGGACTGTGGAGGATCGTCCTCAACGGTTGAGAGGTCACGACCATGATCGAGTGCGATTGGAAGTAAGGTCGAAGCTTTCGAGCTGATATGACCAATGCTAGAGAAAGTTTCTCCATCATGGGGTACCTTGTTTCAGCGTCGATTAAGGTCTTACTGATATAGTAGACTAGTCTTTGATCGTTTTGTTCTTCGCGAACTAGGACCCCGCTTACCATTGCTAAAGAGACAGCTAAGTAGAGGTAATGAGGCTCGCCTTCTACTTGCTTCGCCAATATCGGTGGTTCCCTCAGATATGCTTTGAGCTGGGTGAATGCTTCTTCACATTTTTCGTTCCAAAGGAATTTTTTATTCGCTTTGAGGAGGTGATAGAAGGGAAGACATTTATCTGTCAACCTCGATTTGAAGCGATTCAAAGAAGCTATTTTGCCAGTAAGTCGTTGGACTTCTCGCGTTGTCTTTGGAGACTGCATCTCCAAAAATGTTGCGATATGTTTAGGGTTTGCTTCGATCCCTCGTTCAGTTACTAAGCAACCTAGGAATTATCCTAATGGGACACCAAAGGTGAACTTCGTCGGATTGAGTTTCATCCCATACTTGTTGAGAATGACGAAGCAATCCTTTAGCTAGGGGATGTGATTCTCGCACATGGACGATTTGAATAGCATATCGTTGATCTAGACCTCCAAGGTTTTTTCCAGTAGTCCGGAACACATCTTGTTGACGAGACGCTGGTAGGTAGCTCCTGCATTTTTTAGCCCGAAAGCCATGACCATATAGCAGTAAGTGCCACGATCTGTTATGAACGAGGTCTTATCCTGGTCTTCGGGGTTCATCAATATCTAATTATACCTAGAGAATGCATCCACGAAGGATAGCAATTGGTGACATGTCGTTGCTTCGACCAACCGGTCGATGTGTGAGAGCGGAAAGCTGTCTTTTGGGAAGGCTTTATTAAGGTCTGTGAAGTCAACTTCCCATTCTTTTTCTTAAATACCACGGGGTTTGCGAGCCAGTCGCGTTATTTTACTTCCTTGATCGATCCAATTTTGAGTAGGCGATCGACCTCGTCGTTGACAGCTTAGGCTCGTTCAAGGCAGATCTTACGCCCTTTTGCCTGACCGGTTTGTAAGTTAGGTTGAGTTTTACCTCGTGACTGGTTCTGATGAGGACATCAACCCATCATTAACCCGACAGACTAGAGGATGGCTCACCAAGCCGGTACATGCCTTTGGAGGGAAGCAGCTTTATCGTACCAGGGATATAGGTGCACATTTTAGACCGTATCTACCTAACCATGCGGAGTTAAGCTACAAATCGACATTTTATGGAAACCTGAATCACCAAGGAATCTTTACGAACTGGAATCACATCAATACCATTTTCTATGAAGAAGTTATGCCCGTTTCAAGACAGGTTATTTCCAGGGAACCCGATAAAGACCGACTTGCACATTTTGGAATGTTCAGAACGAACCAGGATGAATCAAGGAGTAAAGGGACTTGTTATGGATTTTTGATTCATCATGGAATGCATGAGAGTTGGAATCACACCAATACCAGCTCGGACGAAGAAGATATGCAAGCTCAAACCCAAAGATTGTTGGACCTGCCTTATTTGGAAGCTCACGGATTTAGTAAACTCCAGAATTATGTTTGGCGACCAGGAGCACGTGCAACATCTCCTTGTGCTGAGGTTTATACTCTTTTTTCCTTAAGTGTGGTTTTATCCCAATTGGGTTTTTCCACTAAGGTTTTTAATGAGGTAAACTAAAGCCCGATACAAGAGAAGGAGAATCTGACCCGTCCAACCTTCCTTCTTGTATTTTCTTTTATGATTTCGACCAGGCCCTTTTTGGCCCACTTGTAACCTAGACTATTGGCTATTTAAGCCATTCTTTTGTTTGTAATAAGATCAAGTAAGTTTTAAGCTAAGAAAAACCTAAAGGTTTGCGATCTCTCTCTCTATTGTGTGGCTGCCCCTCTAGAGAACTAGATCTCTTCGCTTCTTGCTTGCTTGTTTCGATTGTTCTAAGTGTTCACAAGATCAGTAGCTTAAAAACCACCTTCGACCATCCACTGACTTAGCTGAGAGCGCCTTCGGCCAGCAGCTTCGTTCCATCCGACCATCGTCCTGCTCGTCGCCTCTCGACCATCTCGACCACCACGACCCCGTCTTATATCATCTGGTATCATAGCTTAGGCTCGTGACACCAATCTGGTTACATCTTATCTTTGCCTCTTTTCGTTTCTGTTTTTGTTCTTTGCTCTTATATAAATTTGAAAATCCATTTAAAAAAAATATTTTATTTTCATTTTCTTAGTTCATCATTCGGCCTTGTTACTTTACTGCTGTCTTGTTGTTATTTTAAACTGAAAATCACAAAAAAAAAACAAGTGTTAGCATCGAATTGGTAGAATTGACTCGTGTTCCCTGCAATTGTTTTTCTGATCTTTTGTGTTGCATTCGTTTAAAAAAAAGAAAAAAAAAAAAAAGAAATTGTCTTGCGTCATTATCTTGTCTTATTTGTGTCTGCTACATTAGTCTCTGTTGCACTCATATTTAAAGAAAAGAAATTAATAAAAAAAAAAGGTAGTTAGAAATTGTTTGCTTAACTGAATCGATCTGACACATTCTCTTGCTGCTCACGATTTTGTTAGCGCACAACCTTGCTTTTGATCATTGTTTTTACTATTTTATTTCAGTGTTGTTTTCATTTTAAAAAAAAAAATTGAAAAGGCATTCGCTAGGTTGTAATTCTTGACGGTTGTATCTAGAAAATCGCATAAGGATTGATTGATATTAGTTTAATTGTCCCAATTATTGCATTTTCCTTTGGTGCATCCTGTTTTTATTATCATTCTATATTGGTCATAATTTCAAAAAACAAAAAAAGATATTTATTTTGCTAGTATTTGATTTGGAGTTGCATATCTTTCCTATTTCCTTGTGTTGGATATCGACTTTTCAATTTTTGGACTTACCCGATTTTTCTTTTCTTTTATTTTTTTATTTTTGTTTATTTCTATTTATTTTCTTCCTGTTGCATTTTATTTGTGTGTTAAGTGCGCAGGACGATGATCATGGGCGACAAACCGAATAACCAGGTTGCACCGCCCAATCTTACTCAGTTGATGGCCGCCGTTCAAGCCATAGGAGCTAAGCTAGATCGTCTGGAGCGACTGCCCGACCACTCTCAACCTGGTCGAGTGCGACAAGGACGACCAGACCATGGTCACAACCTAGACAACGTTGGAGAAGACCATGCTGCTAACGAGATGGAACCCGAGCCACCAGACCATTACCGGCCCCATCCTCCCACCAGACTAAGACATTCACAAACTTATAAATCTCGATATAATTCTTATTTCTTAGAATCACAACCAATGTCTTTTTCAGCTACTGAAGACTACTTTCATTGGGAGGAAGACCTAGAAGACTATTTTTGGGATTACAACATCCGAAGAAAAGAACAGGCCTCGTACCCTGACCAGAGATGCCTATACTTGGTGGGAGAATGAGGAAACGATACGAGTTCACTACAAGGAGCCAGCATGGACGTGGAAGGGTCTGAAAAGGTTCGTATACGAGCAATATGTCACGCCAAGATCAAAGGCCCAGGGCCGTTCACGCCCTTCGACCGCCTCGACTAAAGTTCCAATGCCCGAACCGCCACGACCAAAGGTGAAAGTGTCCCGACCCAACTCTTTTCTATCGGATTGTAATGAATCAAAAACTGTTTTAATGCACTTGGAATTTCCCAAAAGTGTTGAGAAGTACGCATGAATGATAGAGAGTCCAATGGACCACACATACCAAAGGACCGGAGGCGAGACCGAGAAACAAGTCGAACTGCCCGACACAAACACAGCTGTGAGTGTTAATCAGGTAAGACTTTCTCTAACAAAGTTCATATCTACTGATTCCACAGAAGTACTAAAAGATTTGACGAACTTGAAAGAGCATGAGGAATCAAAAGATGATTTGGACTCTCAAGTAGACCTTAATAATAATTTAAGCTCATCTCGTTTATCATCTCCTAAAGAACACCTAATGCACTTGTTTCTTGCCAAAGGTGTCAATAGTATTACAGGAACCAAAGGGCCGGACCGAAAAGAAGTACCACCCGACCTTGGATGCTACTTGAACGAGGCCAAAGAGGATGATGGTACAAAAACTTGTCATTGGCAAGAAAACCAGAGGAGAGGCGTACTGTTGGATCACTTACTCATAGAATAACCGCCTGATGCTCCTACGTCAACGAGCCCCGGATTCATCAAGGTAAGGCCATAGACTCACAAAACAGCATGAAAGCTAACTTGCTTTCTCTTGGTGCAGGTTATACGATTTCGAGGTCAAAATCTTTTCAAGAGGGAGAGTATGATGAGGACATCAACCCATCATTGACCTGACAGACTAGAGGATGGCTCGCCAAGCCGGTACATGCCTTTGGAGGGAAGCAGCTTTATCGTACCATGGATATAGGGGCACATTTTGGACTGTATCTACCTAACCATGCAGAGTTAAGCTACAAATCTATATTTTATGGAAACCTGACTCACCAAGGAATCTTCACGAACTGGAATCACATCAATACCATTTTATATGAAGAAGTTATGCCCGTTTCAAGACAGGTGATTTTCAAGGAACCCGATAAAGACCGACTTACACATTTTGGAATGCTCAGAACGAACCAGGATGAATCAAGGAGTAAAGGGACTTTTTATGGATTTTTGATTCATCAGGGAATGCATGAGAGTTGGAATCACACCAATACCAGCTCGGACGAAGAAGATATGCAAGATCAAACCCAAAGATTGCTGGACCTGCCTTATTTGGAAGCTCACGGATTTAGTGAACTCCAAAATTATGTTTGGCGACAGGAGCACGTGCAACATCTCCTTGGGCTGAGGTTTATACTCTTTTTCCCTTAAGTGTGGTTTTATCCTAATTGGGTTTTCCCACTAAGGTTTTTAATGAGGTAAACTAAAGCCCGATACAAGAGAAGGAGAATCTGGCCCGTCCAACCTTCCTTCTTGTATTTTCTTTTATGATTTTGACCAGGCCCTTTTTGGCCCACTTGTAACCTAGACTATTGGCTATTTAAGCCATTCTTTTATTTCTAATAAGATCAAGTAAGTTTTAAGCTAAGAAAAACCTAAAGGTTTGCGATCTCTCTCTCTATTGCGTGGCTGCCCCTCTAGAGAACTAGATCTCTTCGCTTCTTTCTTGTTTGTTTCGATTGTTCTAAGTGTTCACAAGATCAGTAGCTTGAAAAACACCTTCGACCATCCACTGACTTAGCTGAGAGCGCCTTCGGCCAGTAGCTTCGTTCCATCCGACCATCGTCCTGCTCGTCGCCTCTCGACCATCTCGACCACCACGACCCCGTCTTATATCAGGTTACGTCGATATCGATCCCTTTCATGAGGACCAAGAAAAGGACTCGGCGTTTTGTTTGAGGAAAGTGATCAATTCGTTTTTAACTGATTCCAATAGGTCGGCTCTGATGCCGACAAGTCTTTCGGTATGAGCTTCGTCTATGAAAACTTGAGTCGTGAGGTCCTTTGGGGGTCCTCTTTGACTTGAATCATTGTGTTTTTTATTTCGCATTTTGGCGAGCTCCTCCTCTTTTTGTAATTGCTATGCATTGGATTTTTCGATCAGCTTATACCCATTCATGTAGCAGTTCCTGGAAGTCTTTTGACTTCCATAAATGGTTTTTACTCCTTTCAGAGTTGGGAACTTAGTGCACTGATGGTAGGTCGATGGTACAGATTTCATGTCGTATATCCAGAGTCGACCTAAGATGGCATTATAATGAGTTGGTAGATCTATCACGATGAACTCTGTCATCCTTCGTACTCCTCCAGCTATTACTGGGGCAAAGACAGAGCCCATCGAGTATGTTATTTCGCCAGCGAACCCTACTAGGGGCGTTTGTCCTTCGATGATCTCGGAGTCCTCAAACTCCATCTTTTTTAATGTGTTGGGACGTCTACTGAAATTACGGTATCGATCATTATTCTCGAGAGGTCGACATCTCCAACAACTAAGCACATGAGGAGTGCGTCATCATGTGGTTTGTCGAGGTCAAATGTTTTGCTTTCATAATAGGTGATTTCGTGGTTTGGACCTTGCATTGGGATATTTTCCCGTTTATCAGTCTCGACCCTCCTTTGGAGGGCTTTGATGGAATTGATCGAGTCTCGGCATAGCATAGAGCCACCGAATATGAAGTCAACTCGTTTCGGGGGTATAGACCGTACCCCCCTCCCCCCACAGAAGCGAAGGAGATTAATTTGTGAGCTTAAGTTTTTTCTAGGGGCTGGAGGTGGGGAAAGTGTTGATCCCTCCGAGGCGCCGCATAAACTGAGTTCACCGAGAATGATCTCGACTTGTTTTCGTGACCCTTGGGGAAGGGCATCAAGCGACCCTTCTTCCTTCGATCACTCTCTTTTGTTCTGAGATGGCTTTTTAGCGTTCGACTTAGTTTCCTTTTTGTCGGAAGGTGTTTCTCCTTCGACCTCGGACTCTTGGTTGTTTTCAGCCTCTCGTTTTTTGGCTTCAACCATAGCTCGGTTGTAACATTCCTCTGTCGAATGACCCTTCTTGTTATGACATTCACAAAATTTATATGTATCGAACTTGAACTTTCGCAGGCCCTTTGGGCTCTCGACCGCGTTAATGGTTCCAGATTTACGAGAATCCTTGTTTGGTGTTCGAATTCCGTGAGCCCGACTGGTTCTTTTCCTTTCGATGATTTTCTCTGAGGGTTGTAGTTTCTTGTTCAAGGCGAGAGAAAGTCGAAGCGAGATGTAGAGCATTATCAAGAGTTAGTGGTTCGTGGACCGTTATTTCCTCGCGGAACTTGGTTGAATACCACAGTCAGCGCCTCAGCGCCTCTATGGACACTTCCCCGTTTGGATTTGCGATTTTGGATTTGATTTCTGTGAATCGATCGATGTATGAACGAAGTGTCTCGTTGGGTCATTGAGATACACCAAACAGGGCTGCCTTAGTAGTTTTGACTTCGAATAAATGGAGTACTGCTTGAGGAAAGCCGTCATGAACTGAGTGAAGTTGTCGATAGACTTCTCTTCCAATCTGGTAAACCATTCCAAGGATGAGCCTGATAAGTTCTCGGGGAAGAGCCTGCAGTCGGGATCCCTTTCCTCGCCGGTCAGATAGACTCTATACATCGCTAGTCTAAACGATCTTATGTGAGCTTTGTTGGGATTGTGTCCTGAAATCACATTGTACTTACTCTAAAGATAGTTGTATTGTCGAGATCGGACAATTCGTGTGATACTAGGTAGTCATAATGTTTTGCTAGAAGCCGCTTATGACAAATGAGATGTAACTAATTTCTAGTATCGTGTAAACCTACTGGGTCACACACCTAAGCAAGATGGATTCACTTTGTATGGGATTGATCATTGGCATATGATCTGATCAATGTGTATTGGATACACATTGAATTGAGTTTTGAAGAGATGTGTCGATTGATGCAATGAGTGTGTCGATCGACGCAGGTTTTCGAAAGGGTGTGTCGATCGATACAATAAGTGTGTCGATCGATGCACATTGGGCCTCGATACTGACTTTTCGAGTTAATTACTTAAATGAGTCGGGTTTGATCCGACGGTCGTTTTTTTGGTCATCCCAGGTCGATATATAAAGTCTTAGATGATCGACATGAGCCCTAGCTGTCGTTGTCGCTTCTCAGAGAGAAAGCAGAGAGACAGAAACTCATAGCATCCCAGTAGATCCGATCACCGGAACTAGCAACCCGGCGGATTCCAGTTTGTGTGCGTGTGGACTACGGTAGAGGCGCAGCATATGAGGCGCTCTTGATCTTGTTTATCTAACCCAATTTCCGCTGCCAATCTCCAGGTAATCACGAGGTCAGTTCTTAGATTCAATCACCTAGACCCTGGATCCCAGGGATTACAACAGTGGTATCAGAGCCATAGGGTTTAATCCATTGAATCTGTAGCATGGAATTCGATTAATGTACTATTTGATTGAATTGATGTTAATTAGTTTTCGTTTTGGTAAAAGAATCTCGGATTTGTTAATATCGAAAACGAAGAACTGTGTTTTCGCACTGTGTCGATCGACACAAGTTTGTATCGGTCGACACACCGCGAAAACGGCAAAAATTATTTTAGGGTTTTCGCATAGCATCGATCGATGCACTGGGTGTGTCGGTCGATGCACCGCAAAAATGCAAAAGAACTTGTGTTTTCGCATAGTGTCGATCGACACAAGTTTGTGTCGGTCGATGCACCGCGAATTCGCCTATTGAAAATTTGGGTTTCGATTTAGAAATCGCATTGTTTCAATCGACACACTGGGTGCATCGATCGACACATGCTGTGCGAATGGTTAATCGGTTCAATTGGATTGAACCGGTTATCTCGCATGGTTATGTTGATTTAATTCGATTAAAATTCTGTAATACCCTACTGGATCGATCGACACAGGTTTAGTGTCGGTCGACACAGGACTTGCGATTGGTTAATCGGTTCAATTGGATTGAATTGGTTATCATGCTTGGTTAAAAGCAGATCAGATCGGTTTAAATTGGATGAATTAATTTAATTGGATTGAATTGGTTATCTCAATTGGTATAAACCGATTTGATTGGTTAAGATCAGTATGATCGGATAAGTCGGTTCAATTAGATTGGACCGGTTATCGCGATTGGTTAAAACTGGTAGAATCGGTTCAATTGGATTGACCGGTTATAGGGTTGGTTAAGGTTGCATATCAAGTGTCGATCAAGTGTGTCAGTCGATGCATATGGTGACGATGCGAACCGTAATCGTTTGGTTTTGAACCAGATGATTGAAAAACCGAACCAAATGACATAACCCGCTTAAATAAGAACAATTAAAACTTAATTAAAATAAGAAGTAAATATGTTCTAAACCTATCTAATACACATTGGATGTGTATTAGATCAAAGATTAGTATTCAATATGGTCAACTGTCAAGACTCATTTTGTTGTCGTGATACTCTTGCCAAGAGCTTGGTGTCCACAATTACATGAGTAAGGCAGGTAGTTGTGTTGATGGTCTTGCAGTGCTTGACATCAACAATTACATGACCTAAGAGATTGATTTACTAACCCTTTAAAGGTCCGTTTCCTCAACCAAATATCAAGTGACCTTGGTGTCTTGTCCAATCTTGTCTACTGTCAAGACTCATTTCGTTGTTGGATAGTCTTGGTGTCCTTGGTATCCACAATTACATGAGTAAGGCAGGTGATCATTGATAGACTTGCAGTGCGACTGTCAATGATCACAAGACTGAAGAGATTGGTTTAACTTGACTGGGCTATCAGAAGTTCTGGTCCCAGAGACATCAAAGTAGATAGGACATGGATTGTCTTATCTGCGACCAAGAGTTGTACTGGATACAATTAGCAATGATTTGCTTACCTAGATGACTAAACTCTGGGTGATGACGAGTAGTCCACTCAGTATATTCATAAAGGAAACATTGTTTGAATATAATGCGAATTTTCTTATTAGATAAGATTTCTCATTTCCTGAGCTTCATAACTAAAATTTTCTTTTATTAAAATTTTAGCCTATGTCTAAAACTACTTTCTCGTTGCGATCCGTCCCTGAGAAGGACAAGTTAAATGGATCAAATTTCCTGGATTGGTATCGTAATTTGAGATTTATTCTCAAGCAATAGAGTAAGGACTATGTACTTGAGAAATCTCTCCCCGAAAGGCTTGGGACCAATGCCTCGCATGCAGTGTATGATGCTTGGAATAAGCATTATATTGATGTGGTAGATGTGTGTGGTCTGATGTTGGCTACCATGGAATCGGACTTAAAGAGTCAATACGAGAACATGGAGTCGCCAATAGAGATGATCACCATCCTGAAACTGAAGTTTCAGGATATGGCACGAGTTGAGAGATTCCAGATGGTGAAGTCTCTCACTGGGTGCAAGCTACCAGAGGATGCTCCAGTGAGTCCTCATGTCATTAAAATGATTGATTACATTGATAACCTGGGGAAACTGGATTGTCCTGTCAGCTTAGAGTTGGCTACTGACATCATTCTGCAGTCACTGCCGTCTAGTTATGATAAGTTTGTTAAAAGCTATATCAAGAATGACTTGACGAAGACGTTGACTGATCTGCATGGCAGGCTCAAAACAGCAGAGCAAGACATCAAAAGGGGTAAAAGATTTGAGAAATCTTATGTTGACAAGGGTAGAGGCAGGGCCGTCCAGATTTGGAATCAGGATAAGCATGTGTCATCATATAAGCCCAAGTCCGGCCCATCTGGTGTTAGAAAGTGCTTCTACTGTGAAAAGTTAGGGCATTGGAAGAGAGATTGCATAAAATTCTTGGAAGATTCACAAGAGATAAAGGAGATGTATGGTACTTCTTCTTCAGGTATTGTGTTATTACTTCAAGTTCTATGTATGTATTGGATACTAGTTGTGGTACTGATATTTTGGAAATGTGCAGGGCCTAAACAACAGTAGAACGTTGAGGAAAGGACAAGTAGAACTGCGAGTCTGGTATGGAGCAATGGTTGCTACATGAGCCGTAGAAATTCTCCACTTGTAAGAGCCTTTCAAGCTTGGTTTTTGAATTAAGAAATTGCTACTATGTACCTGCTTTAAGCAGAGATGTCTTTCATTTTCTTGTAAGAATTTGGATGTTTTTCATTCTGATAAAAGACAAGTTTTTCTCTTTTGATTTTAATGAAATATTATATGGTGGCACCCCTTTTGATAATGGGTTTTATATCTCAAACCAATGTACGCTTGTATATATAACATAAATACCAAACGGTTTAAGTCTGATGACTTGAACTCGATTTTCCCTTAGCATAGTCGTTTTGACCACATAGAGTGAAGCGGATTCAGAAGTTCCATTGTTATGGGCTTTAGGCTCATTTGATTATAAATCATTTGAGATATGAATTCTGCCTGATGGGCCAAATGACTAAGGCTTCTTTAGCAGAGCTAAAGAAAAGGGCCCGAGGCTTATTGGACCTTACACGTACTGATATATGTGGCCCGATGAGAATCAATGCCAAAGGAAATCTTTAGTACTTCATTACCTTATTGATGGCATCAATAAGTATGGATGTGTTCTTTTGATGAGACACGAGTAGGAATCCTTTGAGGAGTTCCAAAATGAAGTATAGAACCGATTTGACAGAAGTATTGAGATTCTCGATTAGATCGCGGAGGAAAATACTTGAGTCAAGAATTCGGTGATCATCTAAGTGAGTGTGAAGTCATATCACAGCTCTTTTCACCTGGAAAACCTAAATGGTGTTTCCGAGAGAACGAATCGGACCTTATTAGATATGCTCCGATTAATGATGAGTCACAGGAATCTTCCATTACCCTTTTAAAATACGCTCTAAAATGAATATGTTTACGCCAAATAGTTTTCTATCAGAATCAGTTGAAAGACACCACGATAAGGGCTGCTTCGCCGGTTGTCGTAGGGAAACCGAGGCTTAGTACTTTTGCAACCAATCTAAGAACAAAGCCTTGTTGTTCGGAACTCTGTTTTTCAAGAAGAACAGTGGGAGTAAAAGTACAGCTCGAAGAAATTCGAGAAACACAGGAGGCTGTTTAACCTGTTGAGGGAGAGCAGCGGTTAGATCTGCAGAGTTCTGTAGGATCTACACCTGTGGAGCCTGAAGTTCGCTGATCCTAATGGATCCTTCACTAAACCGAGGGTGATTCCTCATGACTGATTGCTGTGATCTGTTGATCATTGAAATGTGACGAGCCTGCGAAATTCAAAGAAGCGAAGGTGAGCCCCAACTCCGAAAATTAACTAGGAATGTATGTTAGCTTCACCGATCCATTTCTGGATTGAAGCAAACACCTTGGAGTTGGAATCTATGTTCTGTTAAAACGGTCAAAGGTTTTTGACTTGATCAGGAACGTATAGAAACCGTGCGTTTACAAGTAAACTAATGGGAGCGTAGTTGCAATTCTCACACCGTATGTATATAACGTACTTAATCTCATAAACGACGTTCCGTCGCTTAATTCTTATCAGGACTTGGGTCAGAAGTCATTTTAACGATAGACATGGGAGAAGCCGTGTGAGTCCTTGGAATAAGAATCCATTGAAATGGATTAGAAAAGCTAATTGGATTGTGTCAGAATCCTTATGGTGATAAGGTATTGGACAGTTCAAATGTGCTTGATTCCAAGAATGGCTTCACACCAAAGGTCTTATGATAATAATCTTAGCAAGATGAAGTGTCTTTGACACTGGCTGAGCTAGTATCGATCTTAGCAAGATGAAGTGTCTTGGACAATGGCTGAGCTAGTATCTATGAGTGTGATTCCTTTTGCTTATGCAATAGAATCCATCATGAATGCCATATTTTGCACTCGTCTGATGTAGCTGACGCACAAAGCATGACGAGAAGATACCAATTTATTCCGGTAAAAGTCACTGGACAGTTGTAAGGAATATCCTCAAGTGTTTTAGAAACACTAAGGATAGTTCTTATTCAACTGAGAAAAATGATGAATCTGTTATGAGTAGTTAGACGGACAAAGATGATTCCCGGTTCCCACCTGGTTATATCTCTTTGCCTGTGTAACGGCGCTATCTGTTGGAAAGGTCTCCAAGCAGTGGACCGTAGAATAGAGCTTATTAAAGAATAGCGGTGTGGTTTGTTGGAATGGTTCCAAGCAAGAATGCTGCAGCATCTCTCACAACCTAAGCATGAGTTTCGTACTATTGATGTAGGTACTAGATATCTGAAGACGTGGTCTTGATTCTAAAGGGAGTTATGTTAGTTATGATATTCAGATAGACATGATATGGTCATGTTTATGAAAAACTGACATCAGCATTATTTGATTATTGGATAATTGAATAATGGTCCCAAATATTTTATGTTCATTTTATAGGTCATCAAGTTGAAGACTTGATCATGAAACCCTATAAATGAAAGATGACATAAAATTATGTTTGTCCCCGGTCATAGGTTGTTAAAATGGGACACTAACAACCATTAAGACTAGTATGTGAGGTGACGTATGACTATGTTTCATGGAGTCATTGATATGAGTATCAACGTCAGTCACATGGATATATGTTGGTGAACATATGATCGGACATCACCCGCTAATGAGAACTCTACAGGATAGTTATATCTGTGTCATAAGAGGTTCTCATTACGACTATAGAGTATAGTTCTTAGACCTGAGTTCATCATGCTTTCTAGCATATGAATTGGTGCGTTTTGACCTTGTCAAACGTCGTTCTGTAACTGGCGGCTATAAAGGCATTGCTTAGGCGTATCATGAAGTATGTGTAGAAACAGGGATGGAACAAGAAGGGATTTGTCCCTCCTATATAACAGGAGATAAATATCTCAGGGTCCATTGAATATTTGATACTGAGAAAATGCATGGCCGTGCTCAAACGAGGTGATTGTCAGTCGTTTTTCTTATCAGTATAGATCAGGAGTTCGATGAATATGATATTGGCTATAATAAGGATGACACAGTTTCTTGCCTTATGCCATATCGAGAAATAGAGACGAAGGGATTATGGGAATATATGATTCCAGTACAAGTGGGAGATTGTTGGGATTGTGTCCTGAAATCACATTGTACTTACTCTAAAGATAGTTGTATTGTCGAGATCGGACAATTCATGTGATACTAGGTAGTCATAATGTTTTGCTAGAAGCCGCTTATGACAAATGAGATGTAACTCATTTCTAGTATCGTGTGAACCTACAGGGTCACACACCTAAGCAAGCTGGATTCACTTTGTATGGGATTGATCATTGGCATATGATCCGATCAATGTGTATTGGATACACATTGAATTGAGTTTTGAAGAGATGTGTCGATCGATGCAATGAGTGTGTCGATCAACGCAGGTTTTCGAAAGGGTGTGTCAATCGATACAGTAAGTGTGTCGATCGATGCACATTGGGCCTCGAGACTAACGTTTCGAGTTAATGACTTAAATGAGTCGGGTTTGATCCGGCGGTCAATTTTTCGGTCATCCCAGGTCGATATATAAAGTCTTAGATGATCGACCTGAGCTCTAGCTGTCGTTGTCGCTTCTCAGAGAAAAGCAGAGAGACAGAAACTCATAGCATCCCAGGAGATCTGATCACCGGAACTAGCAACCCGGCGGATTCCAGTTTGTGTGCGTGTAGACTACGGTAGAGGCGAAGCATATGAGGCGCTCTTGATCTCGTTTATCTAACCCAATTTCCGCTGCCAATCTCCAGGTAATCATGAGGTCAGTTCTTAGATTCAATCACCTAGACCCTGGATCCCAGGGATTACAACAAGCTTTGGGTCCGACTTCCCCTAATAATCTGGGAGTTTAGTTTTCTTGAATTCACGCAATCTCACGAAGGCGATTGGATCTGTGAATGGCGTTTGACGCATTTTTTCGATCACTCGATCGATGTCGGGTGCCGCGCTGGTTGCCATGTGAATTTTGGAGCTCAAGCTCGTGAATTGGGCGTTAGCCTGCTCTATATATTGCATGAGTATGCCGTGTTTGTTGCCTGCTAAGTGAGCGAACTGTGTTTGTGGTTGAGTCGACGGTTGTCCGTTAGGGATCAGATCAACTTGATCGATCGTAGATCGATCTCGTCTGGTCGACTCGAGGTGTTTGGAATGATATCGGGTTGGGCCCGATGTGAGGTCCGGAGCTCGAAGCAAATGCCAAACCGCCAAGCTACCTTGGTTTGATGCCAGAGCTGTTAGGCAAAGGGGTGGTCCGGGAAGTGGTCGGTTCGCAGATCCGCCTAGATATGTGGTTAATGAGCTTGAGCTGAAGGGGATTGGTGTCACCGTGGATGTCATAGTAGGATAAAACCCATTGTTCGACATACATAGACATTTCCCCAGGTCCCAGGAGGAGATACCACATGAGAGAAGTCAATACACGTACGAGGCGGAGGACTTAGAGGTGATCGTTTGTAGATCGATCTCGTGGGTTTTGACCGATGAGCTCTTCGAAATGAACGTTAATGCATCCTTCTTGTTTCGCGAGCTGTGTGGCCAGAGCGCGATTAGTGATTTCTTGGGCCCGAGCGTTTGCCTCATTGCTTCTCGTTCAACTTACTAGAAACTTAAACATTGTACGGATCTCAGCGCGGTCGTCCGAACTTTATCACGGAAGCACATGAGCTTGTGGCGTATTGAATCTAAGTGTTCCAGATCCGCCTCCAGATATGGAAGCCGAGGTGGAGTCGGACATGATCCAGACCCAGTTCATGTTCGGATCATTTGTTCCTGACATGACGTTTGTCAGAGTCTAACCCGTCGTGGCTGTTTTACCGACTAGGCAGTTAGTGTCGATGTCGTGGAGACAGGGGCTGAACTCGTCATCACGCCATCGTTCTGACACGTGGTGTTGTTCACTCCGATGGTGTTCTGCAGAACGGTGTCGATCACTTGCTGGTGATCGACTAGAGACGGAGTGTCGGAAGAGCCAAGTTGGTTTGGATTCATCTCGATCTATCGAACCGTAGATCTGATTCTTAATATAGGAAGATCTACGGTAGTCCCCACAGTCGGCGCCAAATGTGAGATCGCGGATACACACCAAGGATTTGTTATTCGTGGAATTAGACTAAGAGATTGCAAAATGTAGATTTCCTATGAACCAAAGATATATTTAAGATTGATTGTCGAGATACGAACGTATACAATCAAATTAAAAGTATACAAAGTATGGATTAAAGTAGTTTAGTCGAAGTGTTTTCTCCGAAAGTTGGAATTGGCGTTTGTGGAGATCTCTTTCTCCTTTTATAACCTCGAGCCTCGATATTCTTGTTCTGATTTTCTAGTATATTCTTGTTAACGACGATCTCTCCCCTTTCCCTTGATTCGCGGAGATCGTTTCAACAGACGATAACATTGTCTTAGTCTTCTTTCTTTACGTCGAGGTTAATCCAGACGAACTCGACCTATTTCATATGATATATGGATCTATTTGGGTCTTAATCGGCTCGTAGCTAAATGGACTTGACCGTAATTGGGCCTTTCCGTTAGTTAATGGGCCGGATTATGAAATCCAGCACCAACATATACTAACTTAGTCCCTACTAGAAGGGCATTGTTGAGGATTAATCGAATCATTTTTTTCATGTCTATTTTTCGTAGTAAGAAAATTTGAAAAGGAAAATACAGCTCCTGATTTTGATGTATGATTTTCTTTTTCATGTCGCCTAGTAGTTACTTAAAAAAAATCAAAAAGGACAATCGTTCCTCTCTCCTCTTTTCTCTCTCTTCTCTCTAGTTTCAGATCTAATCGCTTTTTCGTTTCGCACCGTCGGATCCGCCGCGGTTGCTTTGTTTCTCGTGCTTACTCGCACAACCGTGGTGGCTGAACCGTTCTGAAGTCATCTCGCATCTCTGTTTCTGGAACCGCGAGGTGTGGATGCTCTCTGTCTCGACGGCGCAACTCCGGAGATCTAAGAAACAGAGAATCTTTGTAAGTCTTAAGCCTCTATCCGCTGGAGGACGTGCGGTGGTCAAGGTGCGAGCGGAGACGGAAGATTCAAGGAGATCTGGGTTTGTGTTCGTCGGCGAAGAGCTTGGAGGGGAGCGGTGCGCTCCGGGAAGATGTCTCGAAGGCGGTGGCCACGCTGACGGGACTACGGTGAAGCCGGCGGTGAAGTGCCTCGTTGCATGCCGGTTAATCGGAGAAATCTTCTCGGACGGGAGCAGAAATGGCTGGAGACAACCGGTGAAGATAGGTCACTTCGAATCGGGAAAGAGTTGCGGAGGAGGCATCGGCAGCAGGGGCTTGCTGGGAGCGGCACCACCGGGTGAGACCGGGAGGTTCCGGAGCTAAGGCCGTTTTCCAGGAGGCGGAGAGAGGAGGTCTGGGCTTGCGGAGCTCGAACGTCGGCTGGGGTCGGATCTTCACGCCGTGCGGGAAGGCTCCGTCAGGCGCCGCGACTCTCTCTGGTCTCGCATCCGCCGGCGGCGGCATTGAACTCCGGTCTGTCTCTTAAGAGTGCCGATGGCGGCGCTGCAATTTCTGCTCGAGTTGGAAGACTCTAAATCGGTTAATTAGGTTTTTGTTTTGCTTCGGTTCGGTTCAGTTGTAAATCCGGTTGATCCCCGGTTTGGATCGGTTAAATTATTATAATATAATTAAAAAAAAAAAAAAAGTAGTTACTTAAAAAGAGAAGCACTAAAAGTGACCGTTTGAAATTCGAATTTATTTATCATTTTTGCCATTTGAAATTCGAATTCAAAAGGAACACCCAACACCAGCGACACTGTATCAAGTTTAAAAAGTTATGTACCACGAGGACAATAAACAATGACGTGCCAATATATAATAGGTCAGTGATGAAATACTAAATCACAGACATACGAATTTAAATTTGTCGACGCTCCAGGAAGGATCTTACGCGTCAAATCAACGGACAGGATAGTTTATTAAAATTCAAAACCCAATCCTTTATTTACAGCCAACAAAAAATCGCTTCGTGCACTCAGGTTTTAAAATCTCATTCTCTCTCTATCTCTCTTTGCCATTAAATCTCAATTTTCCTTTTGCAGATTATCCTTTCTCGAGGATTCTCTGAGATTTAAACCCTATAGAAAATGTCGAGCACTCATCAGAGTCGGCGGCCTTCTTTTTCCTACTCGACAAAATCGTCGATGGCGAAGCGTTCGTCTTCGTCAGAAAACTCTGTGAAACCAAGATTTAACACGGCGGTTATGGCGGATCCGCGTTTGACGAAGAAACGAGCCCCGTTGGGTAACATCACCAATCAGAAGAAGGGTTCACGAATCCCAAATTCATCTTCTGATTTGGTAAGTACTTCATTTTCTATCTAACAATCTGCCCAACTAGAGATCTATATTTTGCTAAATTCTTTAGTAATTTTTTGAATTTCCCTTCACTTTTGCTTCATATGTGATCAATTTTGTTTGATTTTGCTAGGCACATTGTTCGAACAAGTCTGCGAAATTGAAGTTAGCACCAACACAACCTATTTGCGCAAATGCCGGTTTATCCAACACTGGTTTACCTCTGCAACAAAAGGTGCAGCCAAGCAAAGTTACTTCCTTGCTCAACGAACATTCCAAAGCGTCTTCTTCTACCAAATCTGATGATGAATCAATGGACGAGACAATGTCTACATGTGATTCCTACAAGAGCCCTCGAGTGGAGTATATCGACAGTGAAGAAGTCTCGATCGAAAGGAAGGCATTGAGTAATCTGTATATAACGCCGAGTTCAGAGACAACAGGTACTACTAATGGTTGGATCTTGCTCTACCTTTTTTACCAGTTTTGTTCTGGTGTTTTCTGAAATTTTTGGATTGCAGTTAACTATTGCAGAAGAGATGTATTGTCTGATATGGAGAATAAGGATATATTTGTCAACATAGACAATAATGATACGGATCCACAGCTGTGTGCAACGTTTGTTTGTGATATCTATAAGCATCTTCGTGCTGCCGAGGTGAGTATATCTTTCAATTTTGATTTAGAATGTGAGTAGCTTTAACGTTTTGCAACTTCTGAAATTGTATATATATGGTATAGGCCAAGAAGCGGCCTGCGCTTGACTTCATGGAGAGAATTCAAAAAGATGTCAACTCCTGTATGCGCGGAATCTTAGTTGATTGGCTTGTTGAGGTGAATTATAGTTGATCAAATTCAGATATGGGATGGCTTTTGACAATCTTGCCAATGTGTGATTAAAAAAATTTCGGTTTCTGCTAGGTATCAGAAGAGTATAGGCTTGTACCAGAGACGTTGTATTTGACAGTGAACTACATTGATAGATATCTATCTGGGAATGTGATTAGTAGACTGAAGCTTCAGTTGCTTGGTGTGGCATGTATGATGATAGCAGCGTAAGAAGGAATTTTCCTTGTGTTCTTGATTGTTTTTTTTTTCTTTCTTCTGTTTAGGCAAAACCTTATGATGCTTGAATGTTTCAGAAAATACGAAGAAATATGTGCACCACAAGTTGAGGAGTTCTGCTACATCACTGATAACACATACCTCAAGGATGAGGTTTGTGTTTTGAATAAACGAGACCAAAATCCACTAAGAAAAATCACTGATTTTGTTTGCATATTTGGCTCTTCTTGCAGGTTCTTGACATGGAATCTGCTGTTTTGAATTACTTGAAGTTTGAAATGTCAGCCCCAACAGCCAAATGCTTTCTAAGGTTAGCAAATATGATTGCTTCTTATCATTATCATGATACAAATTTACTAACCCCTTGAATCTTTGAACTTGGTATACAGACGCTTTGTTCGGGCTGCCCATGGGGTTCATGAGGCTCCGTGTATGCAGCTAGAATGTATGGCTAGCTACATTGCAGAATTATCTCTTTTAGAGTACACAATGATTTCTCATTCTCCTTCACTTGTTGCTGCTTCTGCCATTTTCTTGGCTAAGTACATTCTAGACCCAACACGAAGACCATGGGTATGTATTTTTTACTCTTGTCTGGATAATTCTTTACTTTGAAGGATCAATTTAATAAAATGTTCTGTTTCTTTTGATGAATCAGAATTCGACGTTGCAACGCTATACGCAGTATAGAGCTAAGGAATTGAGAGGATGTGTAAAGGATCTTCAACGATTGTGTACTAACGCCCATGTGTCTAATCTTCCTGCTGTAAGAGAGAAGTACAGTCAACACAAAGTAAGTTTAGTTGTTTTTTTTTCTATGAAGAAGAGGTGATGATCATGTTTTATGTTAGATAATGCTTTTTTTTTTCTTTGCAGTACAAGTTTGTGGCAAAGAAGTTTTGTCCATCCATAATCCCACAAGAGTTCTTCAACAACAGCTAGATCAATTTTCAATTAACACCGTATATGATTCTGCTGTTGTTTTGGCCATTTATTAAAAATTAGCTATCAACGAATCATGCAATAGTGAAATCACTGAAATAGAAAATCAATTATAGAACAGACTCCCTCTCGTTAAATCACAGCGTCGCCGGTGTTCGGCTTCACGCCGGCACCGTGCGTTTTCCTTTTATCTGTTTTTGAATTCTTAATTTCTGTTGTAGACTACAAATTTCTAAGTTTTTGTCAGTTTCCCAAAGAAAAAACTGAATCATAATGGTGTCGTTTCATCTTTTATTTGGAATCCATGGCAATATTAAACTTGAAAACCGTCAATCTTCTCCAAATCGGAGTGCTTTTCCCACTGGCGGACTAAATTTCTTAGTCCTTGACAGTGGCTTTGGTCTGTTGATGCATTCAATCATCAACAATTTCATTATCCCCAATTTATTGGTGGAATTTCTTAATCCAAAACCGCCTTGGTCTTCATTTTTTATAAATCTGCAATTGCTTCCTCTGTTTTTTCTTTGGCCCTCTATCCATCTCAATTCAATATGTTTGAAACCATTAACGTGTACAAACTGTTGCCGAAGAAGATCGTCTACAAAAACCAGTCCATTGTGGTTTCCATTAAAAGATGACGAGTTTGCTAAGGCTGGGAATAAAATTCAGAAATCAAAGTCTTCATTTTTTATAAATCTGCAATTTTTTCTCATGTTTTTTCTTTGGCCCTCTATCTTTCTCAATTCAATATGTTTGAAACCATTCACGTGTAAAAACCGTTGCCGAAGAAGATTGATTGTCTACACAAACCACTGCAATTTGGTTTCCATTACAAGATGAAGATGTTGCTCGGGCTTGAAATAAAATTCAGAAAACAAGTTTTAGAGACAAGATTATTCACAAATAGCTCTGTCAAGCGGGTCAAACCCGCGACCTGCGACCTGCCCCGCGGCGGGTTAAACTAATTTTCGATCCGCTTCAACCCGACCCGCCAAACCGCAAAATAAAAACAGTCGACCCGCATCCGCCCCGCTTAAATTTGTGGGTACCCGCGGGTAACCCGCACAAATTTAAATATTAATTAAAATTTTAAATTATAAATAATTTTAATTAAAATAAAATTTATTAATAAAATTTAATATTAAAAAACGTAAAATAGCATTTTTATTTTTATTTTTAATATTTTTTTGAAAAAAATATTTATATTTATTCTATTTTATTCAATTTACTCATAAAATTCTTAAATTAATAATAAAATATATTTTTTTTTAAATTAAATTTTGCGGTTACCCGCAAACCCGCGGTTCTAAACCCGCCCCGCCCCGCTAATATAAAAAACATATTTTCTTGACCCGCACCCGCCCCGCGGCGGGTCGACCCGCACCCGCCCCGCGGCGGGTCGACCCGCACCCGACCCGCGGGTTCTGACTCAAATTGACAGGGCTATTCACAAAGACTTTGATGCGGAATTATTGGTATCAATGTGTCTATTTTCCAAAGTTATATTTCAACATATCGGGTTTCAAAATGCGGTTTGTAAAAAGAAAGTTCAGCCAAAAGATGCTGCATGCAAATCACATCAGAGAAAATCAAATATGAAGTTGGACAATAATCAATATTATGATCGGTTAGCGAGTAAAACAACTCTTCGGAAAGCATCGTCAAACTCCCTTCTGCTGTTTTTTTTTCAGTATATGGTACATACATACGTGTATGTAATAATTGTGTTGATGTAATTTTGTATAATGTCTTTGATTGTTTATGTTTTTCTTTGGTTATCAGACAATGTATCTATTATTTCTTGATTAATAAAGTTTAATTTAGTCGAAAAAAAAAATTGGATGATTTGATGAATATTTTGATTAGAAACGTTGACTTCTCATGGATAAAAAAAGAGTAAATATCAATCATCTTAGTTGTTTCATTTAGTGATAATATGGCGGTGAATGGTGACACAGAAATGGGGCGGAATTGCAAATTAAAGGCGGAAATTAACTTATGTCACCAATAAAAGCGTTTTTCATTTAAATTAATATATTATTTAATTTAAAATATTCATAATTATTTTTAAAACTACACATTTATTATTTAAATTAAAATATTTATAATTTTGTTTAGGTTTGTTTATAAGTTCAATTCTATTTAGTAAACTAAAAATAATTATTGGTTCAGCAGTCGGTTAGTTTGATTTTTCAAAAAAAAAAAATCAAATCATTTCGATTTTATATCAACCCAACCTGAATTTATTTTAAATTTTGAATTGCAATATCTAGAACAACCGGATTTAACAAAAAAAAAAAGAATTACCAAAACCAAACCGAATAGATTTGAAATAACCGAATTTGACCAAAATTAATCAAATTAACCGAATTTATCCAAAATAAACCAAATTTAATTATTTTTTTGTTTTAAAAACCGCAGCCCCACAAATTATTTTTCACCAATCAATAGTTATTCTGCACCGCTTATTATATACAAACCGCACTTGTCCCACAAACCGCACGTACCGCAGTTGAACCGCACCGCACTTTAAAACCGCTTTTCCCGCACAGCTAAAACCGCGGTCACCATTCGGACCCTATATGTAACTTATTAATATAAAAAAGTTAATCAATTTTACGAGAATTAAATGTCCACGAAAGTATTAGTTTTATTTATATATCCACAAAACTATCATATATGAACCTAATTGTACATGAATTTGCTCATAAATTTGAATTTGGATGGTATCTTTGAAACTGTGAGTTAACCATCGAATCACTTATACTAGACCGAATTACTTGACCCGACCCGATGAAAAAAAGAATCCAATTTAAATAATGGTGTCATTATCCTTTTTCCCAAATGTGAAAACTTTTAAATTTTTAGAACCCTAAAATTAAAAAAACAAATTAAAAAAAAAAACAGAAGAGTGGGATGTCATGAGATTAAAAAATCAAGCTTCTTCACTCGCTTTTTCTGTGAACATCTCTCCTTCAGGCTGAGTCAAATGAAATGCTAGAGCTTCAACCTAGTGAGACCACAATTTTTAAAAGAGAAAAAACACATTTATGATGGCTGAAAAGAAATGAGAATCATATAATGACAAACTTTGAATCTATTAAACTGTTTTCTTATTCAATCTCAACATCAAGGTGGGTTTATATATATCCTTACAATCGCTAGGTGATAGACTCAAAGTTAGTTCGGAGATATACATAATATATTTGTCTATATTTCTAAGGATATTGTCTTATCCCAATACCCCCCTTCAAGTTGGAGCATAAACATTTTGAATGCCCAACTTGCGAAGAAAAACATCAAATTCTTTCCGTCCCAAGGCCTTTGTAAGTATGTCTGCAAGCTGATCCCTTGTTGACACATGAACCGGCTTGATTAATCCTCGTAAGATGTCATCGCGGATAAAATGACAATCTACCTCAACGTGCTTCGTTCGTTCGTGAAAAACAGGATTTGCACTTATATGGATAGCTGATTTACTATCGCACATGAGTGTCATTGGTTCCTTATGTTCGAAACCAAACTCCAAAAGTAATCCCTTCAGCCATCGGAGTTCCGCTGTCACCTCAGTCATAGCTCGATATTCGGCTTCAGCTGACGATCGTGAAACCGTGTCTTGTTTCTTAGTCTTCCATGATATAGGTGGGTCACCAAATTGCACAATCCAACCCGTCAAAGATCGTCGAGTCAATGGGTATGCAGCCCAGTCAGAATCACACCATCCTTTGAGATGAAACGATGGATCTGATCGGAGTAAAATACCTTGCCCAAGAGTCCCCTTCAAGTATCGGACAACTTTTATAGCCGCTAGCCAATGTTCTGCCCTCAGAGTGTGCATAAACTGTGACAATACGTGAATGGCATAGGTAAGGCCAGGTCGTGTCGCGGACAAGTAAATGAAACGTCCAATGAGTCGTCTATATTTCTCGGGATCCGCCAGTAACGGACTCTCAGCCAGCGCCAGTTTATGGTTTTGATTTATCGGAGAGCCCGCCGGTTTACAGTCACGCATTCCTACTTCTTCAATAATGTCGGAAGCGTACTTCCGTTGACAGATGTAAATCCCATCCGAGCTCCTTGCCACCTCGAGTCCGAGAAAATATTTCACTAGGCCGAGGTCCTTCATATAGAAACAAGTCGCCAAATAAGTCTTGAAAGTTGTTATATCATCCGAGGAGTTACCTGAAATTATCAAGTCGTCCACGTAGACTAAAATGTGAAGAGAGACATTATTCTTTTTGTAAATAAACAAAGAATAGTCGGATTTTGCTTGAGTAAATCCATACGTGGTCAAAGAGTCAGCGAGTTTAGCAAACCAACACCTCGGAGCTTGTTTCAAGCCGTATAAAGATTTCAAAAGACGACACACTCTTGTTTCACCTGATTTTTGAAATCCTTGTGGAAGTTTCATATATACTTCTTCATGTAAATCGCCATGAAGAAAAGCATTATGAACATCCATCTGGTGCACTTCATGATTATGTTTTGCTGCAAAATACACGAACTTTTGTCATCTTAGCCACCGGTGCGAATGTTTCATCATAGTCGACCCCTTCTTTTTGATGATTGCCAAGAACCACCAATCTAGCTTTATGTCGTTCTATTTGGCCATCGGATTTGTATTTCGTTGTGAAAACCCATTTGCATCCAAGGGCATTCTTATTTGGCGGCAACTCTTCAAGACGCCAAGTCTTATTTTCTTCTAACGATCCATATTCAGATGCAACTGCTCATTGCCAATGATCATGCTTCATAGCTTCGTTAAAGGACTGCGGCTCTACGTTAGCTGACAGAGTTGTAAGGAAGCTACGATGCTGTGGAGAAAATTTATCAAAAGACACAAAGTTACAGATTGGGTATAACGAACCTGAGGGTGGTTGAGGAGCGAGTGAAAATGTCGTGAGAGAGAGGGGATCTTTAACGGAGATTGTGCCAACGAAATAATCCTTAAGATGAGTTGGTTGTTGCTTGGTTCTAAGGCCACGACCAAGCTGTGTGTCAGACTGTGTTGTGGTATTATCAGTCGAGGAGACCGCAGTTGCGATCGGTATCATGAGAACAATGTCGTCGATAGAGATATCTGGTGGAGATACTTCAGCTGGCTTTTCCACTCTCGGTTTGTCAGTACGTAGATCCGGATCGTGATCGAACGTGTCGGTCTCGTTTGTTTGAGTAGCCGGAGGTGTTATCCTCTGTATTTCCGAGTCCGGTGAATTTCCAATCATGACGAAGGGAAACTCTTTGTCTTGAAAAATTACATCTCTAGAGACGAACATCTTTTTCTGGTCTAAGTCGTAAAGCTTCCAACCCTTCTTTGCATATGGATAACCTAAGAACACGCACTTTGTACTTCGAGAAGCGAACTTATCTCCCTTAGTATCTATATTACATGCGTATGCTAAACACCCGAAGACCCTCAGATGTTGGTACTGTTGGGATAGTGTCCTGAAATCACACCTGTACTCACTCCTGTGATAGTTGTGTGTCGAGATCTGACATTCGTATAATACTGGGCGTTTGCAATGCTTTGCTAGAAGCCTCTTGCAATCTGTAGGTCGTGGACTTACTGCCAGTATTATATGATCCTATAGGGTCACACACCTAAGCGAACTGGAAGATACGACATGGGAATGATCATTGTGGCAATGATCATGTTATGTGTATTGAAATACACATAAGAATCGATATAAAGGTGTTGTGTCGATCGACACAGCTTGTGTGTCGGTCGACACAGTTCGGATTTTCCGAACAGGCTTTTCGGGTTATGGCTTAATTGAGTCTGGCCCGTTAAGCACGTTTAGGTCGAATAAAAACGTGTTTAGTTCGACCTAAACAAGAGAGCCGTCCAGTTTTCTTGATAGAAACACCAGACACACCAGAACCTTTCGATTCCCATTGATCCGGCACTAGCATCCCGTTTCCAGCGAGCGTGCGTGTGTATCTGGTAGAGGCAAAGCGTTGCGTTGCTCCACTGATCTCGTTCACCATCTTCTTCCGCTGCCAAAAGGTAAGAACGAGGTTGGTTCTAATTCAATATAACAAACCCTAGATCCATCGGGATCCAACAGTGGTATCAGAGCATGCTTAGGGTTTAGCTATTGAAACTGGTAATATAAAATCGAAACTTAATGTTGTTGATCTGTATATTGCTTGCTAAATCGTGTTTTCATAGAATAATTCTCGGTTTTGTTCCTGTTGAAAAGACGAAGAATTGATGAAAACGCACTGTGTCGATCGACACAAAGCGTGTGTCGGTCGACACGCCGCGGCGCAAAATGTAAATTTTTAGGGTTTGTCGCAGGGTGTCGATCGACACAAAGCGTGTGTCGGTCGACACAGAGCGAAAACTCGCGAATAAATTTTAGGGTTTATAGCACAGTATCGATCGACACAAAGCGTGTGTCGGTCGATACAAAGCGAAAATCCGTAAATAATTCTAGGGTTTCGATCTGAGATCGAGTACCCGTAATCGTGTTGCGTCGATCGATACACTGGGTGTATCGGTCGACACAGGCAATGCGATCAGATAGATCGGTTCAATTGGATTGGACCGGTTATCTAGCTCGGTTAATTTTATTAACCAAATTGATTCTGGTTTGGTCATATCGATCGACACACAGTGTGTGACGATCGACATGGACCATTAAACCGAACTGGTTCAATTGAATTGAATCGGTTAAGTAAATTCGATCCGGTTTGACCGGTTATCGAAGAACGGTTTAAATAGAGATTGCGTCGATCGATACCAATGGTTGGCGTCGATCGACACAACGTCCGCAGACATGTTGGTTTGACCACAAATTTGCATGAACCAAAATAATTTAATCCTAAAAGTATTAGATGAATCTAAACTTAACAAAACTAAATGTTTTAATTAAAAGTTATTATTTTTTTGATATATATAGTGAATATAAATCAAGATAAGAATAGTTCTTTTCCTCAACTAAATATCAAGTGATCTTGATGTCTTGCCCGATCTTGTCTACTGTCAAAAACTCGTGATGTTGTTGGGTATCCTTGGAGTCCTTGGTATCCACAGCAAAATGAGTAAGGCAGGTGGTCAGTGACAGACTTGCAGTGCAACTGTCAGTGATCACAAGACAGATAAAAGATTGGTTATACTTGACTGGGCTGTCAGAAGTTCTGGGCCCAGAGACATCAGAGTGGATTGGACATAGTTTGTCTTATTCACGACCAAGAGTTGTACTGAGTACAATTAGCAATGATTTGCTTACCTAGATAACTAAAGCTTGAGTAACGGCGAGTCGCCCACTCGAATTTTAGTAATCTGAGGATCTTGGCACATTGTATTCATATGAGGAAACATAGTTTGAATACAATGCGAGTTTTCTTATTAGATAAGAATTCTCATTCCTTGTGCTTTATAACTAAAATCTACCTTTTGTTTGAATTACAGCTATGTCTGTCTCAAATCACATCAACACTTTCTCACTAAGATCCGTCCTTGAGAAGGACAAGCTAAATGGATCTAATTTCTTGGAATGGTATTGGAATGGTATCCGTCCTATGAACTACAACATGCAAAACATGACTAAGACATTGACTGAGTTGCACGGTATGCTGAAGACAGCAGAACCGAATCTCAAGAAGGCTACTCCCAGTGTCCTGATGGTACAAGGGGGTAAAAGGTTTAAGAAACCCAAGAAGGGTAAGGGTAAGGCCCAGGTTGTCCAGGCTGAAAGTCAGGACAAGCCCAAGCCGAAGCCCAAATCCGGGCCTTCTCCTGAGGATAAGTGCAACTACTGCAAGCAGTTGGGGCATTGGAAGAAAGACTGCAAGAAGTTCATGGAAGATTACAAGAAGCTGAAGAAGACGTATGATGCGTCTGACTCAGGTATTTATGTTATCGAACTTGGTATTATATCTTCTCGTCCTACTTCGTGGGTATTGGATACCGGCTGCGGTGCTCATATTTGTACTGATGTGCAGGCACTAAGAAACAGTAGGACGCTGAAGAAAGGACAAGTAGAGCTACGAGTCGGGAATGGAGCTAAGGTTGCTGCACTGGCCGTAGGCACCTACGAGTTGTCTTTACCTTCGGGCATGGTTTTAATTTTGAATAATTGCTACTATGTACCTGCGATTAGCAGAAACATAATTTCAGTTTCCGTTTTGGATTTGGAAGGTTTTGATTTTGCTGTTAAGAATAAAGTTTGTTCTTTTAATCGTGATGGTAATTATTATGGTAGCGCCCCATTAAATAATGGGTTATATCTATTAAACCAAGAAATGCATGTCTTTAACATAAATACAAAGAGATTTAAGTCCAATGACGAAAACCCGACTTTCTTATGGCATTGTCGTTTGTGCCATATCAATGAGAAACGCATCCAGAGGCTCCATCGAAATGGGCTTATGGGCTCATTTGATTTTGAATCATGTGAGAAATGCGAGTCTTGTTTGGTGGGCAAAATGGCTAGAGCCCCTTTCAACAAACCAAATGAAAGGGCCAGTGATTTATTGGGCCTTGTTCATACTGATATATGTGGGCCAATGAGTACTGCTGCCAGAGGAAACTTTAAGTACTTCATTACCTTTACTGATGATTTCAGTAGGTATGGCTATGTCTATTTGATGAGACACAAGTCAGAATCCTTTGATAGATTCAAGGAATTTAAGAATGAAGTACAGAATCAACTTGGCAAGAGTATTAAGACTCTGCGATCGGATCGCGGAGGAGAATACTTGAGCCAAGAATTCAGCGACTATCTGAGCGAGTGTGGAATCGTTTCACAACTCACTCCTCCTGGTACACCCCAATGGAATGGAGTGTCGGAGAGAAGAAATCGAACTTTATTGGATATGGTTCGGTCTATGATGAGTCATTCTAATCTTCCACTATCCTTTTGGGGATATGCTCTAGAAACGTCTGCGTTTACACTGAATAGAGTGCCATCTAAATCAGTAGAAAAGACACCACATGAACTGTGGACTGGGAACGTTCCTAGTCTGTCTTTCCTAAGGATTTGGGGTTGCGAGGCTTATGTCAAACGTTTAATCTCCGACAAACTTGCACCCAAATCAGATAAATGCTATTTCGTTGGTTATCCTAGGGAAACCAAGGCATACTACTTTTACAACCAATCTGAGAACAAAGTATTTGTTGCTCGGGACTGTTCTTTTCTTGAGAGGGAGTTTCTCTCTAAGAAAAACAGTGGGAGTAAAGTACATCTCGAAGAAATTCAAGATGCACAGGAGACTGCCCAACCTATTGAGGAAGAGCAGCAGTTGGATCCACAAAGTTATGTGGAACCGGCGCCTGTGGAGCCTGAAGTTCGCAGATCCGGAAGGATCCGTCACGAACCCGATAGATACTATGGATTTCTCGTAACCAATTCAAATGATCTGATGGTCATTGAAGGTGACGAACCAGCGACCTTTGCGGAAGAAATGATGGGCCCGGACTCCGAAAAGTGGCTTGGAGCCTCTAAATCCGAAATGACATCCATGTCAGAGAACCAAGTATGGTCCTTGGTCGATTTACCTAGTGGTTTAAAAGCCATTGAGTGTAAATGGATCTTCAAGAAGAAGATTGACGTGGATGGCAATGTACAGATTTACAAAGCGAGATTGGTGGCTAAAGGTTTCAAACAAATTCATGGTATTGACTATGATGAAACCTATTCCCCAGTAGCTATGCTTAAATCTATTCGGATTCTTCTAGCGATTGCTGCTCATTATGATTATGAGATTTGGCAAATGGATGTCAAAACCGCATTCCTGAATGGTATTCTGGAAGAGGATGTGTACATGAAACAGCCTGAAGGTTTTGTCGATCCTAAAAACGCTGGGAAGGTATGCAAGCTTCATAAATCCATTTATGGGTTGAAGCAAGCATCACGGAGTTGGAATCTTCGTTTTGATGAAGCAGTAAAACAATTCGGTTTCATCAAGAACGAAGAAGAATCATGTGTATACAAGAAGACAAGTGGGAGCAAAATTGCATTTCTTGTACTGTATGTCGATGACATACTACTCCTCGGTAATGACGTTCCGTTGCTTCAGTCTATTAAGACTTGGCTAGGAAGTTGTTTTTCCATGAAAGACATGGGAGAAGCCGCATACATTCTTGGAATCAGAATCTACAGAGATAGAACTAACAAGCTGATTGGATTGTGCCAAGACACTTATATAGATAAGGTGTTGCACAGATTCAGGATGCACGATTCCAAGAAGGGCTTCATACCAATGCCTCATGGCAAGAGTCTCTGCAAGAAGCAGTGTCCGGCGACACCTGCTGAGCGAGAACGCATGAATAGGATTCCTTATGCCTCTGCAATAGGATCTATTATGTATGCCATGCTCTGCACTCGTCCATATGTAGCTTACGTATTAAGCATGACGAGTAGATACCAATCTGATCCAGGTGAAGCTCACTGGACAGCTGTCAAGAATATTCTCAAGTATTTGAGACATACTAAGGACAAGTTCCTTGTGTATAAAGATAGTGATGAACTTGTGGTGAATGGATTCACCGATGCGAGTTTTTAGACGGACAGAGACGATTTCCGATCACAGTCTGGATATGTCTTCTGTCTAAATGGCGGTGCGGTGAGCTGGAAGAGCTCTAAGCAGAATACCGTAGCTGACTCCACAACGGAAGCTGAATATGTTGCTGCTTCAGAAGCGGCAAAGGAAGCTGTTTGGATCAAGAAGTTCATGACTGAACTTGGTGTGGTTCCTAGTATCTTGGAGCCAGTGGCTTTGTTCCGCGATAACAATGGAGCCATTGCTCAGGCGAAAGAACCCAGGTCACACCAGAAGTCCAAACACGTTGAGAGGAAATATCATCTGATTCGTGATATTGTCAATAGAGGTGATGTGAAGATCAGCCGAGTTCCGACAAACGAGAATGTCGCTGATCCTCTAACCAAGTCACTCCCAAGGCCTAAGCATGAGAGTCATACGACTGCTGTAGGCATTAGAGATCTTAAGATGTAATCTTGATTCTAGTGGGAGTTTTGGTTTTTGTTTTAGTTATAATAAGACGCTATTGTAAACATTCTTTTAGAAGTGTTTAATGAAATTTGATTTCAGCATTATTTATTGTGATCTAAATAATGGTCCCAAAATAAGTTTATGACATATTATAGGTAGTCAAGTTGAGAACTTGATCATGAAACCCTATAAGTTAATAAATTATTTTGTCCCTAGTCAAGGTTGTAGAATCGGGACACTGACAACCGTTAGAGACTAGATTGTGAGGTGACTGTTGGCTAAGTTTCATGGAGCCAATGATATGATTATCGCAGTCAGTCACATAGATATATGTCAGTGGACATATGATCGGACATGACCCGCTAATGAGAAGTCTACAAGATAGTAATATCTGTGTCATAAGAGGTTCTCATTACGACTATAGAGTATAGTCCTAAGACATGAGTTCATCATGTTTTCTTGCATATGAATTGGTACATTTTGACTTTGTCAAACGTCGATCCGTAACTGGCGGCTATAACGACACTTTTCAAGTTTATCATGAAGTGTGCGTTGAAACAGGGATGGAACAAGATGGAATTTGTCCCTCCTGTATAACGGGAGATAAATATCTCAGGGCCTATCGAAGATTGAATACTGAGAAAATGTGTGGCCGCACTCAAACGAACTGTAGTTCAGTTGTTTGTAATGTTCAGTATGAGATCAGGAGTTCGATAAACACGATATTGGCTTAATAAGGATGACACAAATATTGCCTTATGCCAAATCGAGATACAGAGACAAAAGGATTATAGGAATTGATGATTCCAGTACAAGTGGGAGATTGTTGGGATAGTGTCCTGAAATCACACCTGTACTCACTCCTGTGATAGTTGTGTGTCGAGATCTGACATTCGTATAATACTGGGCGTTTGCAATGCTTTGCTAGAAGCCTCTTGCAATTTGTAGGTCGTGGACTTACTGCCAGTATTATATGATCCTATAGGGTCACACACCTAAGCGAACTGGAAGCTACGACATGGGAATGATCATTGTGGCAATGATCATGTTATGTGTATTGAAATACACATAAGAATCGATATAAAGGTGTTGTGTCGATCGACACAGCTTGTGTGTCGGTCGACACAGTTCGGATTTTCCGAACAGGCTTTTCGGGTTATGGCTTAATTGAGTCTGGCCCGTTAAGCACGTTTAGGTCGAATAAAAACGTGTTTAGTTTGACCTAAACAAGAGAGCCGTCCAGTTTTCTTGATAGAAACACCAGACACACCAGAACCTTTCGATTCCCATTGATCCGGCACTAGCATCCCGTTTCCAGCGAGCGTGCGTGTGTATCTGGTAGAGGCAAAGCGTTGCGTTGCTCCACTGATCTCGTTCACCATCTTCTTCCGCTGCCAAAAGGTAAGAACGAGGTTGGTTCTAATTCAATATAACAAACCCTAGATCCATCGGGATCCAACAGGTACCCTGGCGCATGGCCATAAAGTCTTTCAAACGGAGTCTTATTCTTCAGCAAAACCGAGGGTGTGCGATTAATTAATTAACCGGCTGTGAGAACACATTCCCCCCCAGTACTCGATAGGTAGATTAGCTTGAAAACGCAAGGCTCTAGCTACGTTTAAGATATGACGGTGCTTACGTTCTACACGGCCGTTTTGTTGTGGTGTGTAGACGCAAGAGGTTTCGTGGATAATTCCTTTCTCCTTGAAGAACCGAGTAAGACAAAGAAATTCAGTACCATTGTCACTGCGTACCTTGCGTACTTTCTTAGAAAATTGTCGTTTGATCATCGAGAGAAACTCCCGAAGCTGCGATGAGACTTTTGCTTTATCTGGAAGCAGATATAACCATATAGCTCGAGAATAGTCGTCTACAATGGTTAAGAAATATTTGGAGCCGCAGAAAGCAGTAGCTCTATAGGGTCCCCATACGTCACAATGAATAAGATCAAAGGCTTCTTTCGTATTATTTAAACTATCCGGAAAAGGATGCCGAGTTTGTTTGGCTCAGAAGCATACATCACAATTTCTAAGTAAAGATTCACTAAAACTAGAAGAAGACTTCTTAAAACTTGGAACCATTCCAGTCACTTGGGAAGACGGATGACCCAAATGGTGATGCCATAGCACTAAATCATCACTAACACTTGTTTGCAGAGATTTCAAAGTCTTTATTCCCTCCACAAGATACACGTTTTTGAGTGATAGTTGTGGAGTCAAGGTAATCGTCCCCTGTTTTATGGAAACCGCATCATGTCCATTCGGTAATGATACTGATATTGGAGCAACCTGTCTAACGTCATCAAGAATGTCCGAGCATCCGATCATATGATGTGTTGCTCCGGTATCAAGTATCCATAATAAGTCATCCATCTTACCACTTTGCGGATTTGAAGGCTTCCCGGTTTGAATGATCCGTTGAATAGCTTTCCATTGGTCATCCGTTAGGCCAGTAAGCCCTTCCCGATCATTGTCCGTAAGAACAACATTAGATGCTACTGATTTCGTTGTTGTAGCACCTATTTGCGCTGCATTCGAACGTGGTGCATTGCCTCTGCCTCGTCCATCTGATTGTCCTCGGTTATCAGCTCTGTTTCGCGGTCGTTCCCCCCACCATTCCGGGTAGCCGATAACCTTAAAACAGCCCTTTGCTTCATGACCCATTCGTCCACATAACGTACATGAACGACCATCTTGTTTAGACACGTCTTTTGTAAACACTTTAGAAGTCAAGTTTGTGTTTGCTTGAGTCGTAAAACTCATGAGAGACGGTTCCGGTTTTACGTTAGAGTGTAACGTTTCGTTTTGAAGGAATGTTTGATATATGCTATCAAGGTCAGGGAGAGGACTGATCGCACACATCTGCGACCTTACTGTTCCATGAATATCGTCGTCTAAGCCGGAGAGAAAGTCGTGAACCTGCAGCATTTCTTTCTCCTTGTCGTGTGCTGAGTTTAAGTCGCACTCGCACTTATCGCAAGTACAATGTTTAGTGTTTAAACATTCAGCGATGCCGTCCCATATTTTTGTCAACCGGCCGAAGTAATCATCGATGGATGATCCGTTCTGCTTGCATAGAGCCAACTGATTGCGGAGTTGTTGCAGCCGTGCTCCACTCTTTTGAGCAAAGCGTTTACGGATAATGTCCCATAGTTCTTTAGCGATTTCTCGTGCTGAAATATTGAACCGTATCCGAGGTTCGATGGTAAGTTTGATCCAGCCCACAATCAGATGATTGTTAGCAACCCAGTCTTCGAGTCGTGGATTGTCAGAGTTTGGTTTCGGTATGGTCCCGTCCAAGAAACCGAAATTTTTCCTTGAACTAAGCGCCATCCGAAAGTTCATAGCCCATTCATCATAGTTCGAGCCATTGAGAAGAGGCTGCGAGATGACTTCGCCAGGATTATCGTTTGAAGAAAGATCATAAGGCGTAATGGTTTTGTGTTTCGTATCAGGTGTTATCATCGCCATGTTTTATTTTTAGCGAGATAAAACCAGTGGTTTGTGATTAGGGTTTTGAAAAAGTGTTGAAAAGAAAAAGGAGTTTCGATGATGACCACAAAACGAGGGTTCTATGGTCGGATTATTTGGTTTGAGGTCGAGGATTTTTGTGATTTTAAGTTTGTTCGGGCTCTGATACCATGACAAATTTTGAATCTATTAAACTGTTTTCTTATTCAATCTCAACATCAAGGTGGGTTTATATATACCCTTACAATCGCTAGGTGATAGATTCAAAGTTAGTTCGGAGATATACATAATATATTCGTCTATATCTCTAAGGATATTGCCTTATCCCAATATATAATAGGAGAGCGATTCCCTTAAACGAGGGATTGACTGTGAAAGACTAACGCAATGGCATTCTTTGTTTCATGGTCTTCACTTTCGCCATGACCAGTATTTGATTTTGTTGTTAGGATTTTTGATTTGGGAGTATTTGATTTTATTCGTATAGGTTAGGTAAAAACAATTCGGGTTTGGGTTTATTTAGCTGAACCGGATCATAATTCAACTTAAATCAATTATAATCGGATCTTAATCAGTTTAAAAATAGTTTAAGAGTTTTCTAGAAACACCAAACCAAAGAAAACCAAAGTTTATGGGGTTTTAAGTTTTGAACTTTAAATGAATGGGTAAATAGATTTTGAATTATTATTTTGGGTGGAACTAGATCTTTCAACTTTAATATTGTAGATATATTGATAGAAGCAATACTTCGGTGGATCTGATGCTGTATAATAGAGTTGTGGAAAAATAGCTCGTTAATTGATTTTACCATTATAACCTATTAATTGCACTACATGTATAGTAAGTTGCTTTGACATACGTATGCTCGGATCCATTAGCGAAAATGGTGGGAGAAAACGTACCAAATGCACAGCAGACAAAAAAAAACAACTATGTCTATGACATACGCAAATGAATTAATAGAAACGTTATCGGTGAGGGACGTATGTATTACGTTTGACCAAATTCCAAATATTGCTTTTATAGTCATTTTTCAAACCAAAGAGGAGCCGGGTCGTCCCTGGGCAGAGTTCAGCGAAACCTGAGTCTTGACCTTCAGGTTTTTTCAGATATCCAATATTTTATAGGTCTAGATAAAAAAAAAAGATATATGTTTGGGTCAGATTTAACACTTAAATCTAGACAACGAAAGTCAAAATGTTATCCAACGTTAATCGCCCAAAAAGAAGGTTTTCTATCTGTTTTCGTATCATCAAGCTCTGCACCTATAGCTAACATCGAGCTGCATACATCGAGTCTACACTTTGGCTCTACAGCTCCGGACATCGAGTCTACAATCCGACTTTATAGCTCCAGACATCGAGCTATACACTCCAGACATCGAGCTCTACACTCCGGCTCTGCAGCTCCGGACATCGAGCTTTACGCTCCGACTCCAAGCCGAAGACCGAGGCAAGACTAAGTCGTAACGGATCCCGCAATCTCCGGAATCTGTTAGCACATGCACAGAGTGGATCAGGTCTCCAAAATCCCTCAAATCGCGGAGTACGTGGAGCTCGCGGCCGGGAACTGCGGAAGTTAGTTGCAGAAACAGATCTATAAAAGGATCTCCTTCTTCATTCATCAAGGCATCTGATTTGGACCTAGCTACACATGTATTTTAGCTATTCTCTTCTTGTAAACTCATTATTCATTCAATACAAATCCAATTCGTCGATTAAAGTCTTTATTTATATTGTTGGTTCATTGAGATTCTAGCCCATCTTCCCTTAAACACAAAATCACTCTAAATCCTTGAGTGTGGATTTTAGCATCCACATTTTGGCGCCGACTGTGGGGACAAATTCATAAATTTCTCTTACACCAGAACCCGATCTAAGGCTCGTAAGCACGAAGATGGATCCAAATTCATCAGACTCATTCAGATTGTCAAACGCGACAAATCACGATCAACAGAGCTTTAATGCTCAAAACGAAAACATCGGATTAGGCTCATCCCCGATCCAGCTTGGACCCATTCTAACGGTTCACGACCTCCCATCTCAGCTACAGAGTCCCGGAGCCACACCTCCAAGCTCTAGTATGCTGACGAATGAGAGAAACATTTCTGGGTTTGGATCCGATCTGAAGAACGACCCATCGGTGAAGCTCCATCTTCCCAAACAGATCCAACCCGATTAGCATCACCATATCCGACAATACTTGTCGACGACAACATGGCGGAACTCCGGAGGATGCTAGCAATCCTGGTAGACAGATCTCAAAATCAGGAAGCATCCCAACAAACTGTTCTAGCTCGCTTGGATCATCCCAAAAGAGATATAGCTGAACATCGAAACCTTTTAGCTCGATCTGAAGGATTGTTTAGTTGATCCTGATTCAATTACACATTGATTGATCCTACTAAACATGCTTGGATCTAGGTTCTCTTGCTGAATCATAAAAGATCTCACATAATACCTTGTTATGCAGCGGAATGGAGAGGTATGAGTCAGAGATCAGCAGAACCGCCAAGAGACAGCTCCTCCAAAGGTTCACACACGCACACTTCAGGAAGTTGGCTGCTAGACCACAGGGAGGGAGGCGCAGAGAAGAGAGAGGGAGGCGCAGACTGCTGAGAAAATTAGAGAGCTAGGTCAAGTTTTATTCATTAAAACCCCTTTTAGTTCTCATGGGCTTTTGGGCCCAAGTCTCAGTCTGATTAAATCCCTTAGATTTAATCAGGCCCTTTGATCTCTCTAAGTACAGTAAATGCCTAGCACTTTTACCGTACTTCTGCTAAACCGTTCCTTCATATTTTTCCTGTTAGCTTAGGCGTGTGACCCATATGGGATCATATAATAAAGGCAATAAGTCCAAGACTTATAGATCATGAGCGGACTCTAGCAAGCCATCATGACCCCCAGTATTATATGACTTATGTCTGATCATTGACATACTCTTACTTTCTAGAGACAGTACAGAGATTACTGGACATAATTCCAACAATCTCCCACTTGTACTGGAATCTCTGTATTCATAATCCTTTTGTCTCAATATCTCGATTAGTCATAAGGCAAGATGAGTGTCATCCTTATAAAGCCTAATCATGTTCATCGGACTCTGATTTGATACTGACAATCCAAACGACTCGGGACAGTCCGTTTGAGCATGGCCATGCATTTTCCAGTATTCAAATCTCCGATTGGCCTAGAGATATTCACTCCATTTATATTGGAGGGACAAATCCCGTCTTGTTCCATCACTGTAAACTACTCATTTCATAATACACCCGAACAAGGTCCTTATAACTATCGCTTAACGACAGCGTTAGACAATGATCAAAGCGCATTAGTTGATGTGCAGTCACATGCATGCGAACTCAGGTCTAAGGACTATACTCTATAGTCGTAGTAAGAATCTCTTATGACACAGATATAAATATCCTGAAGAGTTCTTATAAGCGGGTCATGTCCGGTCGTATGTACCCCAACATACACCTATGTACTGACTTTGATGCCGTGCATCTATGACATCCTGAGACTTTGTCATAAGTCACATACCAATCTAGTCTCACGCGGTTGTTGGTGTTCCAATTTCAACAACCTTCGACTAGGGACTGGATGATATAAGCCATCTATCAAATATAAGGTCTCATGATCAAGCTAAATGACTTTGATGACTCAAGATCAAGTCACTTACTTCGATGACCTATAAAATGGTTTATATCATTTTGGAACGATTATTTCATCACAGTTAAAATAATCTTGAAATAATAATTTTATTATTAAACATCTCAAATGTTTTACAAGAACATATCAAATAACTAAATAAAGCCCTCAAACTCCCACTCAAATTTAGATTACATTTAATGTCTCTAATGCCTACAGCTTCAGTGAGGAACTCGAGCTTAGGTCTTGGGAGTGGCTTTGTCAATGGATCAGCGACGTTATCATCTGTCTGAACTCGGCTGATCTTGACTTCCTTTCTATTAATGATGTCACGTATCAAGTGAAATCTTCTTAGTACATGCTTGGATTTCTGGTGTGATCTTGGTTCCTTTGCCTGAGCAATAGCACCATTGTTATCACAAAACAGTGCCAGAGGCTCAGCCGCATTTGGTATCACACCTAGTTCAATAATGAACTTTCGTATCCAAACAGCTTCCTTCGCTGCTTCTGAAGCGGCGATATATTCAGCTTCTGTAGTGGAATCAGCAACGGTGTCTTGCTTGGAGCTTCTCCAACTGATTGCACCGCCATTCAGACAAAAGATATAACCGGACTGTGACCGGAAATCATCTTGGTCTGTCTGGAAACTTGCGTCCGTGAATCCACTGACTTCAAGCACATTACTTCCGCCGTACACCAAGAACTTATCCTTAGAATGTCTTAGATACTTCAGGATATTCTTGACGGCAATCCAGTGGTTTTCACCTGGATTTGACTAGTACCTACTCGTCATGCTCAATGCATAAGCAACATCAGGACGAGTACATATCATGGCATACATGACAGATCCTATTGCAGATGCATAAGGAATATTCTTCATGCGCTCAAGCTCAGCAGCCGTCGTAGGGCTCTGCTTCTTTCTTAGCGTAGTGCCATGTACCATTGGCGTGAAGCCCTTCTTGGAATCTGCCATGCTGAATCTATGTAGGACTTTGTCAATGTATGAATCTTGACACAAGCCTATCAGCCTTTTAGATCTATCCCGGTAGATCCTGATTCCAAGAACGTATGCGGCTTCACCCATGTCTTTCATGGAAAAACAACTTCCAAGCCAGTCCTTTACGGACCTCAGCATTGGTACGTCGTTTCCGAGAAGTAGTATGTCATCGACATACAGAATAAGAAATACTATCTTGCTCCCACTAGTTTTCTTATACACGCATTGTTCTTCTTCGTTTCTGATGAAGTCAAATTGCTTGATCGCTTCATCAAAACGAAGATTCCAGCTCCTCGATGCTTGCTTCAATCCATAAATGGATTTATGAAGCTTGCATACTTTCCCAGCATTCTTTGGATCTATGTAACCATCAGGTTGTGTCATATACACATCCTCTTCCAGAATTCCATTCAGGAAGGCGGTTTTCACGTCCATCTGCCAAATTTCATAATCATGAAAAGCTGCAGTTGCTAGTAGAATCCGAATAGATTTCATCATAGCCACTGGTGAATATGTTTCATCATAATCCACACCGTGAACTTGTCTGAAACCTTTTGCCACCAACCTGGCTTTATAAATCTGGACATTTCCATCCACGTCAATCTTCTTCTTGAAGATCCATTTGCACTCGATGGCTTTTACACCATCGGGTAAGTCAACCAACGAAAACACTTGGTTGACCGACATGGAGTCCATTTCGGAATCAGTGGCCTTACGCCACTTAGAGGAATCTGGGCCCATCATGGCTTGATTGAAGTTCGATGGTTCATTACCATCAATGATCAGAAGATCATGACAGTCAGTCACGAGAAATCCTTGATATCTCTCGGGTTCGTGACGGATCCTCCCGGATCTTCGAACTTCAGGTACCACAGGTTCAGGCTCTACAATTTCTTGTAGGTCCTCCTGCTGCTCTTCCTCATTAGGTTGAGCAGTATCCTGTTCATCTTGAATTTCTTCAAGCAGTACCTTACTCCCACTGTCTTTCTTAGAGAGAAACTCCCTCTCAAGAAAATTACAATCCCGGGCAACAAAGATCTTGTTCTCGGATCGTAGGTAGAAGTAATAAGCCTTGGTCTCCTTCGGATAACCAATGAAGTAGCATTTATCAGACTTTGGTGTAAGCTTGTCAGAGATCAATCTCTTGACATAGGCTTCACAACCCCAAATTCTAAGATAAGACAGCACTGGAGCTTCCCCAGTCCATAATTCATATGATGTCTTTGCTACTGCTTTTGATGGCGCTCTATTTAGAGTGAACACTGCTGTTAGCAGAGCATATACCCAAAGGGATATTGGAAGGTCTGTGTGACTCATCATAGACCGAACCATATCCAATAAGGTCCGATTCCTCCTCTCAGACACACCATTCCATTGAGGTGTTCCAGGAGGAGTGAGTTGGGAAACTATCCCACACTCTCTTAGATGATCACTGAACTCTTGGCTCAAGTATTCTCCTCCTCGGTCGGACCGAAGAGCTTTAATGCTTTTGCCAAGTTGGTTCTGTACTTCATTTTGGAATTCTCTGAATCTCTCAAACGATTCAGACTTATGTTTCATTAAATAAACATATCCATACCTACTGAAATCATCAGTGAAGGTAATGAAGTACTGATAGTTTCCTCTTGCATTTGTGGACATTGGGCCACACACATCTGTGTGTATCAGGCCCAATAAGTCACTGGCCCTCTCGTTAGGTTTATTAAAGGGGGCCCGCGTCATTTTGCCCATCATACAGGATTCGCATTTCTCACATGACTCAAAGTCAAACGAGCCAAGAAGTCCATTCGAATGGAGCCTCTTAATGCGTTTCTCACTGATGTGCCCTAAACGACAATGCCATAGAAACGTTCGGTTCTCCTCATTAGGTTTGAACCGTTTGGTATTAATGTTATAAATTGGCGCGGATTGATCAAGTATGTAAAGCCCATTCGTAAGAGGGGCACAACCATAGAACAAATTGTTGCGATTGAAGGAACATAATTTATTCTTAACTGAAAAATCATAACCTTCCAAATCCAACAAAGAAATTGAAATAATATTTCTGCTTATCGCAGGTAAAAAATAACAATTATTCAGTTCTAAAACCAATCCCGAAGGTAAAGACAACAAGTATGTGCCTACAGCTAGTGCAGGAACTTTCGCTCCATTCCCAACTCGTAGCTCCACTTGTCCTTGCTTCAGCCTCCTACTGTTGCTGAGTGCCTGCATATTAGTACAAATATGAGCCCCACAACCAGTATCCATGACCCATGAGGTATTATCAGAAGTAGTTGTATTAACTTCTATAACAAAAATACCTGATGAAGAAGTCTCCAGAGTCTTCTTCTTCAATTCCTTTAGACCTTCCAGGAATTTCTTACATTCTCTCCTCCAATGCCCTGGTTCTTTACAGAACCTGCAGATGTCAGTAGGCCCAGCCTTGGACTTGGGCTTGGGCTTTGGCGTGTCTTTGTCCGAGACTTGAACAGCCTTAGCCTTTCCCTTGTCCTTGGCAGAGGATTTCTTAAAGCCCTTTCCCTTTTGCACCATAAGCACATTGGGGTCCTTGGCTTTCCTCAAGTTGGGCTCTGCAGTCTTGAGCATTCCGTGAAGCTCAGGCAATGTCTTACTCAAGCCATGCATATTGAAGTTCAGGATGAACTGATCATAGCTTGCAGGTAAAGACTGCAGAATGATGTCGCAGGCAAGTTCCTGGCTGATAAGGCAGTCGAGTTTCTGAAGATGATCGAGATAACCCATCATCTTCAAGACATGAGGACTCACTGCCGCATTTGCAGCCATCTTACAGTTTAAGAGGTTCTTAACTGTCTGGAACCTCTCAGTCCTTGCCTGCTCCTGAAAAAGCGATTTCAGGCTTGCCATTATCTCGATGGGCGACAGCACACTCTCGAACTGCATTTGCAACTCAGGAGTCATGGTCGCCAACATCAGGCAATAGACATCATTTTCATCTGACGAATGCTTTTCCCAAGCATTATGCAGATTCCTGGCGGCATTGTTAGGAGGCCTCTCGGGGAGGGGATCACGAAGGACATATTCCTTCTTCTCCTGCTTGAGGACCAGCCTCAAGTTCCTTGACCATGTCAGGAAGTTCGTTCCAGTCAGCTTCTCCTTGTCGAGAACAGACCGGATTGAGAATGTGTTTTGTGTGCTTGTTGTAGTCATAGCTGAAATATAAGATAAAAGGATTTTAGTTAATATGTTCAATATGATTAATCTCGCATTATATTCAATAACATCAGTTACCCTCAATAGAATATAATGATTCCAAGATCCACATATAACTAAGATCAAAGTGGGCCACTGGCCGTCACCCAACCTTAGCTTATATCGGTAAGCCCTATCTCGGCTAATTATATCCGTGATATAACTCTTGGTTGTGAATCTGGGCCCGAGGCCCAATCCACTATGATGTCTCAAGGTCCGGGACTCCCGATGGCTTAGTCAAGAAAACCAGACTATACAGTCATGTAATCACTAATGTCTGGGACTCCCAATGACATCAATGAATCACAAACCGTCTTACCCACGCAAAAGATAGACACCCTCACACTGTAAGGCCGTGTGTACGACTGAATGGGCTTCAACAGCTGACATAATCTGGACAAGACATCCAACGCTTGATATTTTTTTGAGGTTTATAGGTTTTCTTAAAATTTCATTCCCAAAATAGAAGATTACTATTTTTGGAAACTTTCCATTTTTGGAAACCTACTGTTTTTGGAAACTTTCTAAAATTGGAAACTTCCTAAAATTGGAAACTTTCTAACTATAGAAATTTCCTATAATCCAAAACATGCAAATCTAGAAGCTTCTATTCTAAGAAACTTTCTAATTTGAAATTTTTGGAAACTGATTAATTTAAAATTAAATTTTAATTATTAAATAAAATTTTAAATTCAATCTGAAGAAAAGACTCAAATAACTGGCCCAATTATTTTAACTTCTTGGCCCATGGCCCAAGAATTTGTCTATGTCCAAGACATAACCCAATTGTCCAATTAAATGACATAACCGGTCTGGTTCATTAAAATTGGTCTAACCAAAATTAATTACTACGATGACCACAATTGTCAACCGGTTATTTACTAAACCGGATTTTCTCAATTTATTTGGTCCAACCAAATCAAATTAGAAAACCACTGGTTTAGGCACTAAATCCAATTTTACGACTTTGGATTTCTTATCACGGTTTAACCAGATCTTAATAAATTTTATTAAGTCTGTATTATTAAACCGTGATGATTAAGATTTTTAAACATCTTAAACCGAACCGTTAACCAAACCGAATGATTGGTTACGTGAACCGATCACGCCCATGCCCTAATCGATCGGGACAGCCGCAACCGCAAGCATCACGCGATGCAAGCATCACGCAATCGCACGGGACGGCACGGGACGGGACGGGACGCTCGGGCCGAGAGAGGGACGCGATCGCGGCCCATCCGCTGATCACGGTCGATCTCTCGCGATCGTGCGAACGACCACGCAACACGATCCTCAAGCGATCGGTTCGTGCGTCTTCGCCGATCCGGTCCGACGCATACCAATCCGAGATCGGTTCATGCGGTTAAGTTTAGGGTTTTAGTTCATAGGTTTCTTAAGTGTTTTCTTATCAAATTCAAGCACAGATTGATTCAAACACTTCTAAACAACCTAAACATGATTCTAAACAAGAAATCCTAATAGAACCAATGGCTCTGATACCACTGAAGGATTGTTTAGTTGATCCTGATTCAATTACACATTGATTGATCCTACTAAATATGCTTGGATCTAGGTTCTCTTGCTGAATCATAAAAGATCTCACCTAATACCTTGTTATGCAGCGGAATGGAGAGGTATGAGTCAGAGATCAGCAGAACCGCCAAGAGACAGCTCCTCTAAAGGTTCACACACGCACACTTCAGGAAGTTGGCTGCTAGACCACAGGGAGGGAGGCGCAGAGAAGAGAGAGGGAGGCGCAGACTGCTGAGAAAATTAGAGAGCTAGGTCAAGTTTTATTCATTAAAACCCCTTTTAGTTCTCATGGGCTTTTGGGCCCAAGTCTCAGTCTGATTAAATCCCTTAGATTTAATCAGGCCCTTTGATCTCTCTAAGTACAGTAAATGCCTAGCACTTTTACCGTACTTCTGCTAAACCGTTCCTTCATATTTTTCCTGTTAGCTTAGGCGTGTGACCCATATGGGATCATATAATAAAGGCAATAAGTCCAAGACTTATAGATCATGAGCGGACTCTAGCAAGCCATCATGACCCCCAGTATTATATGACTTATGTCTGATCATTGACATACTCTTACTTTCTAGAGACAGTACAGAGATTACTGGACATAATTCCAACACGATCTGCTTCTCAAACGAGAGCTCCAACCTTTGCTTCGAGTTCGCGAGCTCCCGGAGTTACCCAAGCGGGTTATACAGCCGGACCTCTTCCAAGCGAACTGATCCAGCAAACAGGAGCTCCAGTTTTTGCTTCGAGCTCACAAGCTGGAACTAACTCAGCTCGGCCTCCCCCGAGCACGGTACGAGAGTTCCACAGCTCGCGTCCGCGAAACACGCAACCTCCTATGTTTGGGAACCGAACTAACACGGAGAATGAGGGCATCCATGCTAAGCTCCAGCGTCTCCAAGCCGCAGTCTACATGGTAAAGTGATCGAAGAAACCCGTCGAACTCTGTTCACGGATAAGATCGCTAACGCACGGATCCATAACACCGGAAAGATAAAAATCCAGAGTACTCAGGAACCTCAGATCCAAAAGCCCATGTTAGAGCCTTCCGGCTCGCAGTCTCCAGAGCCCATCTCAACGATGAAGAAAAAGAGGCAGGTTACTGCAGACTCTTCGCTGAGAACCTCACCGGTACCGCACTAGAGTGGTTCGCAAGCCTGAAAGGGAATTCGATCGACAACTTCACCCAGCTCATATCGATATTCCTAAAACAGTACTCGATTTTTATCGAAGACAAAACCTCTGAAGCCGATCTCTGGGCCCTAACGCAAGGGCCCGAAGAAACCCTCAGAGCTTACATCGGCAGGTTTCGTGCGGTCAAGTCTCGTATCGCACACCCAAACGAAAAAATAGCCATTGCGGCTCTCGAAAACGGACTCTGGTACACATCGGAGTTCAAGAAAGAACTCATAGTTCGACCTTGCACGTCTTTAGACGATGCTCTGCATAAAGCTACGTACTACGCAAAGTACGAAGAAGACGTAGCTGCAACGCTAGAAAAATACAACACGACCTCAAAGAAAACAAGATTTGAGACCTAGTATTACGTAAAGTGTACAAAATAAAGAGCTAGATGCTGGGAAACTAGGGACCTAACGGGAAGCCCCCTACCGATCTACCAAAATAGTTCGCAACAGCATCTATAAGCTCACCAAAGTTAAAAAAGCAGTACCAGAGTACCTCTGAGTACTAAAATAATCGAACTACGTATATGCTTGATCCCCTGACGGGGTACGTAGGCAGCTCAATCCTCGAGTTCAGCCACTTCCTCAAACATCTAAGTCTCTTGACTTCACAACAATTCGATCAATATCGAAATAAGTCTTAAGACTTCACAACAGTTCGATTTCATGCTAAGTCTCAAAGACTTCGCTACATTGAACTCTATAAAACAGCTGAAACAACACAGCTAAATTCGGAGACTCCACTCAGTAAGGATTCACCAAACGAATTCTAGGAGAACTCCACAACTAAGAGATCTCATTAATGAATCTCCTTAAGCCCGCACTTGATGATCAGTTCTCGAATCCACTCTACAAACGAGCTACAACTCAGAGCTTTCTAACAAGCTAAACGAGTTTCGCAATTCGAGAGAGCATTGATCTAAAGGCATAAACTTATCGCAATGAGCTCTAAACCAAAACGTCTGACCAGACTAAACAAACAAAATATAATAGCTCAATCTCGCGATCTTAGTATTCAAACTCTCGAATACTCATAACATACCTCGACTCTACAACATGAGCATCCAAGCTAAACATTTCGCCAACGAAAGCTCAGCACAAGCTTGAGGCATAACAACAAAGACTTTTGTTCTTCTCGATCATTCCTCGTCCTTCAGAGCTCGATAGCTCGTCTAAACGACTGGGGGGCAATTGTTTGGGTCAGATTTAACACTTAAATCCAGACAACGAAAGTCAAAATGTTGTCCAACGTTAATCGCCCAAAAAGAAGGTTTTCTATCTGTTTTGGTATCATCAAGCTCTGCACCTGTAGCTAACATCGAGCTGCATACATCGAGTCTACACTTTGGCTCTACAGCTCCGGACATCGAGTCTACAATCCGACTTTATAGCTCCAGACATCGAGCTCTACACTCCGGCTCTGCAGCTCCGGACATCGAGCTCTACGCTCCGACTCTAAGCCGAAGACCGAGGCAAGACTAAGTCGTAACGGATCCCGCAATCTCCGGAATCTGTTAGCACGTGCACAGAGTGGATCAGGTCTCCAAAATCCCTCAAATCGCGGAGTACGTGGAGCTCGCGGCCGGGAACTGCGGAAGTTAGTTGCAGAAACAGATCTATAAAAGGATCTCCTTCTTCATTCATCAAGGCATCTGATTTGGACCTAGCTACACATGTATTTTAGCTATTCTCTTCTTGTAAACTCATTATTCATTCAATACAAATCCAATTCGTCGATTCAAGTTTTTATTTATATTGTTGGTTCATTGAGATTCTAGCCCATATTTCCTTAACCACAAAATCATTCTAAATCCTTCAGTGTAGATTTTAGCATCCACAATATATAATAAATTTAAAAGGCTATTGTTTTAATTTATTATTCCGGCATACAATAGGGGGACACTATCTAATTAATAGTAAAACGATACAAAGAAGAGCATATCTTTTCAAAATTAGTGGTTGTGTGTACACATGCATGCAGGTCAGCCGCATACGAATATGAATGATATTTATCTAATGGAAGAAGCTAACAGAAGAATTTTTTTGGATGGTCCTCGATCGACCGAGTAGAACCTTACCCTCTTGTTGAGATGGATGGCCATCATCGTATCTTTGTTTGTATTAAAAATCAATCACTCCTTTGCATTATTCTATCTATTAAGAAATTAATTTAGTTAGATTTAAGATAAAAATGTCGTAGTTCTTATTATTCTTATTCTATCTATTAAGAAATTATTTTAGTTAAATTTAAAATAAAAAATGTCATAGTTCTTAAGAATATCGAATTCATATAACTATTTTAGCCATATAATTAATTTGGGTGGTATTGGTAAGAGTAATACTTGGATTTAATTAATTTAGGTGTATTTTTCGATTAGTGTCAAGATAAAAAAAATGATATAATTTTTTCTGTATCGAGATGGTATAAGATTTAATTCATAGTTTCATATCCATATCCGAATTATTATATTCTGATCGGATGCATAAAAGAATATGTATATACTCATACGAAAATATTATAGCATTGTATGTATGGAAAAACTAAAAGCAGTATATAAACAGTCGGTTTTTGTTGAACATATTTTTTGTTTAATATTTGTATATTCAAGAATGTAAAGCTTATTTAAATCACCTTTTCTTGAACCAATGAATGTGCTCCGCCCGAGTACACAGAATGTCGTGTCGCTTTAAATAAAGATTGACATGCGTGAGGTTCTCTTCGATAACCATCATCTCTTCTGCTTTAAATATAGCTTATACTATCATCACTCTTCACCATACTCACTTCTTCCATTCCTTCGGTTATACCAAAACTTCCATTTGTTTTCTGGCTTTTATCTTTATTCCTAAATTATATATGCAAACATTTTCATCGTTTTTCTTCTGTTCGAATCTGTGTATAATTTCTGGTGGATATCAATTCTGGTATGATTGGTTCGAACCAATTCTTCTATGGTCATCTTCTAGGACTCGGCTACGGCTCCGGGTGGACGGTTGTCGACTATCTCCAAATGCGATTGTCCCAATTGGGTTCTGGAACGATCATTACTCCTGAAACATGTTGTTGGCTGATGAATCCTCAATTCCACGTCATTTGGCCTTGTAGAACATGCCTTGGCCTTCTTAACCTCCTCAGGTACGTTCCGCATGGTCAGGAACAGCTCGACCAGCCTCATGGTCGAGATCGGTACGTACCGCTCGTCCGGGCCGGGTTTGGATGATCTGATGTCCTCATCATAACCTCTCTCTTGAAAAGGATTCGACCTCGAATCCACATAACCTGCACCAAGAGAAATAAAGTTAGCTTTCATGCGGTTTTGTGAGTCCATGACCTTACCTTGATGGATCGGTGGTTTGTGCGTGTAAAGGCTTTCAGGTAGTGCTCCTTTGAGTAGGTGGCTCAGGATCACGCCTCTGTTCTGGCCTGAGTTCCATGGGAAAATCTCTGCACCGTGATCTCCATTGGCCTCAGTCGGATTACATTCTGGTCGGGCGGTTCCACTTGTTTCTCGGTCTCGGCTCCGGTCCGTTGATCCGTGCGGTCCATTAGACTCATCATCATTCATGCATCCTTCTCAACACTTTTGGGCAATCCCAAGTGCATTAAAACAGTTTTTGATTCATTATAATCAGATGGAAAAGAGTTGGGTCGGGACACTTTAACCTTTGGTTGAGGCGGTTCGGTTTTCTCGAATGCCACAACGTGTAGAGTAATTATGTGATCCGGTGGTTCTTCTTGGATCTGAATAAGGCTGTTTCTAACTTCATGATCTGCTACCTTCTTTGGCGTGCCTATATATTGTTCATGAGATTGGCTCTTGGTGGGTTGTTGACCCAAAACAATCTCCTTCTTTGGTGTTGGCATCGAAACTCGTGAATATGATCTCATCATAAGCGTCTTGGGAAGGTAGCTACGGTTGTGGGGCTTTTGTACAAATTCATTGTACATATGCTGCTTTAAAACTCCCAAAGTAGTTATCGGGTTATGGCAGTAGTTGAGAGCGTCTTCTCGTATCCACCATATAGAAGCCTCTCCAACAAGTGCATTGATGGCATGAGATAATCTCTTCTCCTTCGGAAACGGGCCGGATTCTCCTTCTCTTGTATCGGGCTTGGGTTTACCTCATTAAAAACCTTAGTGGGAAAACCCAATTGGGATAAAACCACACTTAAGGGAAAAATAGTATAAACCTCAGCCCAAGGAGATGTTGCACGTGGTTGTGGTCGCCAAACATAATTCTGGAGTTCACTAAATCCGTGAGCTCAGGTCCAGCAACCTTCGGGTTTGATCTTGCATATCTTCTTCGTCCGAGATGGTATTGGTGTGATTCCAACTCTCATGCATTCCCTGATGAATCAAGAATCAGAACAAGTTCCTTTATTCCTTCATTCACCCTGGTTCGTTTTGAGCACTCCAAAATGTGCAAGCAGGTCTTTAGCGGGCTCCTTGAACATCACCTATCTTGAAATGGGCATAGCTTCTTCATAGAAAATAGTCTAGATGTGATTCCACTTCGTGAAGACTCCTCGGTGAGTCAGGTTTCCAGAAAAGGTTGATTTGCAGCTTGAATCTTCATGGTCCAATCGTAATCTTCTCTTGAACGCACGTATATCCGCGGACAGGGCTAAATGGACAGCTTCTAGAGATACTCCAAGATTAGTTCGACCCAAGGCTGATTTCTTCTGACCAAACTCTTCCAAATAGAATAATTTCTGGTGGATATCAATTCTGGTATGATTGGTTCGAACCAATTCTGCTATGGTCATCTTCCAGGACTCGGCTAGGGCTTCGGGTGGACGGTTATCGACTATCTCTAAATGGGGTTGTCCCAATTGGGTTCTGGAACTATCATTACTCCTGAAACATAGTGTTGGCTGATAAATCCTCAATCCCACATCATTTGGCCTTGTAGAACATGCCTTGGCCGTCTTAACCTCCTCAGGTACGTTCCGCGTGGTCGGGAACAGCTCGACCAACCTCATGGTCGAGATCGATACGTACCGCTCGTCCGGGCCGGGTTTGGAAGATCTGATGTCCTCATCAGCAAGGGTTAAGACCGATCCTCACTTTGGCCAAAGGAGGGGCAAAATCATAATTAAGGAGTTCTATCAGCCCGAACGGACATCAGATCTGGAAAGAGGACGGAAAACAAGTGGATTAGGATTTTGTTTTGTTCGAATCGGACTAAGGACGGACTAGTTACGATCAATTGAAGTTGTTGACCAAAAGTCAACGGTCCGAGTCAAAGTCAACCGGGTCAACCCAGACCCAAACCCAAACCCAGCGAACCAGGCCCAATTGCATAACCAGCCCAATTGCCCCTTACCGATCCTAAACCAACTAAACCGTAAATTGGAATTGAAATTGGATTAAACCAGATTGAACCAACTAAATCGGAAATCCAATTTTTGGACCAACCAGGTTAAACGGAACCGAACCAGGTTAGACCGAACCAAACCTGATTGAACCGGCCGAACCGAATCAGACCGGTCAACGAGTTGACCCAACCGAGTTGACCCAGCCGGATTGAGTCGACTCGGTCGCCAGCGAGTTGACTCGGCGGTGGGCCGGCGGCGGATGGCGGCGACTCCCGGCGGCAGACGGCGGTTCCGGTGACCGGCGACGGTAGCGCATGGTGGCGCGTGAAGACTCCGACGGCGCGTGGATCTAACTCTCTAAACTTCCGAAGGCACGTGCGGGCGCGTCGTGGCTCCTACGGAGATGAGGTCGGTGGCTACGGCTTCGTCTCGTCGAGAGGAACGCGATGGTTGTCTAGAATTTTTTTAGATTCATCACGGATAAAAAGATATGATGATTTTAGTTCTCGGTTTGGGAATAATCATATCTGAAAAAGTACTTTTGGGATTACCTTCAACTCTAAACGATGGAGGAGCCCTAGATATGGTCTTTGGAGGCGGTGGCTGCGATGGGACGGGAGCAGGGCTTCGGCCGGGAATCTCTTCTTCAACTTTTCTCAAAGGGTGGAAGCTCTTATTTATAAGGGAAGTGCTAGAGTTTTGGAAAAGGAAAGGAGCTTTTGGGCTTTGAGCTTTGACTTTCTCTCTTTTCTTTCAAAATTTTTAAATAGACGGGATTTGGGATGTTATAGTATGAGAGAAAATTTTCGTGAAGTTTTGAATCAATATTTTGTCGCAACGTAATATCACATGCAAAATAGCAAAAGACAAAAAAAGGTTCATTATTGAATTCTCCTAAGTCCTAATACACCATCGAGAGCCAACATCATATAACATACATCATTCATAATTACATCTCGGTATTACTATCTGTATATAAAAACAATTAAAGTTAACTGTGGTTTGGGTGCTAAACAATTAAAGCTAAACAATTAATTTAGCGTATTTTCTTGCCTCATGCCTGTTTTTGGATGCCTCTCTTCATGTTCTCAGCTTTCTCCCTTTCCACAGTAATTTCAACTGTAAGCTTGACATTGCTATTCATTCCCTCCTCCACACCAACATCCTCACTGGTTACCAGAGAATGTTGCACTACCTCATGCATAATGGTTTCAGACTCAACTGTTTCCTGGTCTACTTCCTCTTCCATGTGCTCAACTTCAGTTAAATACAGAAGATCATCCCCCAAGCAGTCATCTTGATCCATATCATCCGTCATAACAGCCTCTCGAGCCTGCGGTACAACTGTGCCCTTAGCCTCCCCCTCAGACGTGTCATCTGTGAACTTAAGCTCCCTCCCTGTTTTCTTTTCCAGATTGACCCCTTCCAGGTTTCCCATACCATCCCGTTTCCCTTCTATGGCTTCTTCAGATGCAGCTTCGTATGAGAACTTCTTTGCTCGGAAAGCCTCCAGCACTAACCATTCTTGCTCCGTTAGGATTTCTCCTTTGTGTTCAACCCTATCTATATCCTCCCGTGCATCCCTACATCTTTACTCCCTTGGTGATAGGTTCTTGTAATATCTTGATCTAGATGATGTTCCTTCCCCAGACTTCCTGTCAAACCTTTTACAACCCCCCCCCCCCTCTTGCTTCATTTCTGCTTGGTCCCCTAGAAAACACCTTATCCTCTACTGTTTTACCATTTCTTTTATCCTGAACCTGTTTACCATTAAAACGACCAGACTCTACCTTTGTTTCCCTAGCCTCTGACCGCCCCTCTGTAGCTCTTTGATTCCCAAGAACAACCGCCCCTCTGTAGCTCTTTGGTCCTAAACCATCGTGAGGACCGACAGGTTCTCTGTCACTTCTCCTCCGTGGCAGCTTCTCCACAAGTATCTTATCCTCGGCTTGTGGACATACCTCTTGATCGTGGCACAGGCTATATCATATCCTACAAACCCCATGTAGCTTTTCATATCTCAGCTGGACTTCAGCCTCCTCTCCTGTCTTGAAATCCACTGTTGATTCGAAAACCAGTGGCTTGTATCCATCAATCACAACCCGCACTTTCCCCTCATTGATATCCACCAAGTCCGCCTTACCCAATCCATCTCCCACGCTCTTGAAAGTTTGATCTGCCCACCACTGGAGAGGAATTCCTATCACCTTGACCCAGAACGTTATCGCCAAAGGATATGTAGAATCGCTAATAGGCTCTTATTTCACTAAGGAGACCATCCAGTGATCAAAGTGAAATGGCTCCATACTTGAGAACGTCAGTGATATCTTCTGTGTTATCAAAATCAAGTTGAAAACGCCCCATACCTAAATCAGCTCCGACAATCCTATCTTCCATCTTCCAAATCCTCGGTAGCATATGAATCAATGATTTGGTGTCTTGTCGTTTAGGATTCATAAACCTGCCAATCATCATCTTGGATTACCCCTTGATCACCTCAGTGTTGTCAAAATGAGGAACCGAAATCTTCAGCCTTTTGGTCGCAACAGCCGTCATCTTTCCTTCCCTTTTTGAAACCAAAACATTGCTTTGAGACATATTTAGTAGCTCACGATATTGATTTGTTTGTAGACTCTGATTGTAAGTGATGAGGTTCTCCATATCCCATCGACCAAATATATACTACTCATGTTCCATGCTGCGAGAATATCTCCGGATCAATTCCCATAATTCCAAATGATTCTGGACAGAAATCATGTCCGTAAATATCGTCCTCCGAAACTAACGCCATCTTGGAGGGGTACGTTTATGGAAATCGTATCGAATCCTCTGAAATTTCCTTTCAAAAATTCCTTGTTTTCTCAGACCAGAGTCGCAAATTTTGATTCTATCCTCACAGACCACGAAACCTTCCAAATATGAAATCCTTGCCCACAAATCCAAAGCAATCAGTACTAATTTAATGTTTAGCAGATTACCAGTGATCTTCCATATCAATACCTTTAATATTTTCCATAGGACAGTGCAAGTGAATATCCTAAAGACCTTGAATAGATCCGCTTTAGAGTGATTCGTAGCCTTCTCCAGCCCACCGGAATCCATCTTCCCAAACCAAATACTTTCTCCATTTGATTCGCGATCCGTTATCCTTCTCGAATCGGAAATCATAATAAGCCCACAATTTATCTCGAAGAGATCCATCGTCAGATCCTCTTCCAGTGATTTCTCACAGCTGACCACCAATGTTCGACCCAAATCATAGCCCCAATCATAACCAAGATCATCCGAGATCCATTGCTGTTGCAATCGCATCAAAAAACCTAAATCGCCTTCGCCATCGCCTTTCGTCTCGCCGTTACTTTTTTTCATCTTTGCTCAATAACAAAATCAAATCAATCCAGAATATGCAACAAAGTTGAGAAATAAGAGACAAATTCAAAGTAAACTCCTAGATTAAAATAAGACTCATTCAAAGCAGCAAATTAATGCGCTGAAGGAAAGTAACAGAATCACGAAGAATAATTAAATCAATGAAAAATAAAACAAATAAATGAGGACGTTATAAACATTGACTTAAGGTTTAAAACAATAAGAGGAACATGGAAAAAGGAAAATGTATCATCACAACACTATACTTTACAATGCTATTATACTTATTGATTGTATGTTATTTACTATTGCAAAATGCTTCTGATCATAAATCCTAAACTCCTTTTCTGATAGATTTTATTATGAATTCCACACAAAATCCATTTGTTTCTTTCTAATTTTCTAAATTCCTTTTTACTGCTCATCTGATCCTCTATTTCCAAATGATAAACCCAATCATCTCATTATTACTATTTATAAATAAGTTGTTATTAAGATTTCCGCTTCAACATGTTGACACTATAAGGAGGGAGTAGGCAAGTTTAACACAAATGCGAAAGTTCACCATGGCAGATAACAAATATATTCCTTCAACAAATTTTTCAAAGATCAGAACAGAGTCTCTAGTGGCCTACCTAAAAAGATTATTGGGGCTTTAACCATGATGGCTCAACAAATTGAAGAGATAACTACCGATTTGTGGTGATTTTTGATGATGTATGTTTAAATACGTGATTAATGGTGATGCTTTCCAGGATTTATATGTTTGCTCGCATACTTATTTATTGTGGTGTTTATGTTAAATCCTCTTGATTTTAGCCTTAACTTGCTTTGAATTTTTATAAGTAAATTATATGTTTGATATGATAACTCGTGTTAAGGATTAAGATGGATAGTGTTGATGATGACAGTTCAAACTTTCTTTTTGATGCCTCACTATAGCGATGGACAATGTATTATCTGATGGGATAGCTGTGTTGATACAGAACCCGTTAAGATGTAACCATTTTTAGACGGAACTTTAGAACTGATGTTCTATGCTCATGTGCCCTTTTAGATATGAGATCAAAAGGAGATACGTATCGAATGTCCAAGGCTAAGTTCAGGGTGTTAATGATATGTTATTATGGTTGATTCTTAAGCATCTGCATGCATATGCTTGATTAGTTGTTTTGTGTGTGTTTTATTTTGGGTTTTAGGGGAACGAAAGTGTATGCTATAATAGCTATAACTAACTTTTAGATTAGGGCTCATTCCACACTATCTTTTGATGGAAATCAGTAATCAGAAAACGTTAGCAGAAAAGCAAGAGAACGTTAGGCCATCCAATGTAGGTTTTTGTTGTGTTTGTAAAATGTTGGCTTACAGTTGCATGTATAATATTTTGGAGACTTATGAAATGAACTTTTGAGTGCTTTTTGTATGTTTGTAAAACATATTTATGCATACAAGCATATTTTGTACGTTGACTAGGTTTCCTCTAATATTAGCTTGTTCAAGCTAATACAACTCTAAATCCATGTATAGGTTGGAAAACCTTAGGACTTGTTCTAGACGGACGGTACTGAGGATGGATCGCGCGAAGCTTGGGATTATGTCCAAACACTTGGTCGGACCGCTCTTAGTATCCACCATTTTAGTATTTTTGGCATTCAATGTCTATACCGGTTTGGGGGTGTTATAGGGTGCAACTGTTGGCATACAAATCTGCCAAGAAAAAAAATAGGTCTACTAAGGAGAGAAGTGAAAGACAAAAGGATGTGAAGCAGGAAACTCAAACCAACTCGGAATGGACAATGAGATCGAACAAATAAGAGTCAAACTCATTGTAAACTATAGGTAAACATAAGACTCGTCTATAAGTAATTTAGTGAGTTGAAAGAAAACAGCTGAATCAATAAGAATACGGATGAATTTCTAAAACTAGACTCTAAATTGAGTTTAAATGCATAACTATACCCCAAATAGCAACAAATGCAAAACTATACCCCAAATTGCAACAAATGCAAAACTATACCCCAAATTGCAACAAATGCAAAACTAGATAAAAAGAAATATAGAGAAATTAAGTTTACCTTTTTATTTGCAAACAAAAAAACTATAAATCGCAATTATCATTTTAACATGCGCACTGGACGGGACTTCATGACGAAGTTTTAAATATGAGGTTGAGACTTCACTGTGAAGACTCGTTTGGTAATTAATTCTTATATTTAAATTAGGAAAAGAGATTCAATGAAATATATTATACAAAAATTAAGTTTATCCACAGTTTGACTTTTTCGCTAGGTATGAGACTTGATCGTGAAGTCTCATGAAAAGTAGGATCTAGTTTTACAATTGACGACTGCTTTAAATTTTCCCGGATACTTCACGATGAAGTCTAATTGTTTATGAAACTTCATTGTAACGTCTACTTGCCTTCGAGACTTTAAATGAGGTCTCCCCAAAAAGTATGGTATGGTTTTGCAATTGACCATGATTTTGACTTTTTTAATGAGATTTCATCGTCAAGCCTCCGAATAAAATATCTTACTTTTTCATTTGATCAAAATAATCAATTTATTAGTTATAGACCTCATTTTGAAGTCTCTCAAGTTTTTGACGATTTCAATTTCACTGTAAAGTTTTATCAATAGTCAATGTTTCATAATTTTGGTCAAATGTAAAGTAACCCTTTTTCCACAGAGACTTCAGAACGAAATCTCGATAAAAAGTCCTTGTTTCGGTCAAATGCAAAACCAACCCCCTTTTCGGAGTTAAAATCTTACTCACGGTCAAATGCAAAACTAGCCTTTTTTACACAGACTTCATTTTGAATCTCAACTCCTTTTTGTTTTTAAATGAGAGTTTGAGACATCAGCATGAAGTCTCAGAAGAAAGAAGTCAATTTAAAAAGTAACACATGTTGACCACCAGACTTCATCATGAAGTCTTCACCAAAATGAGACTTCAAGATGGTCTCCTCTCGCGAATCAGATCAGAATACCAGAGGAAAACCATTAAAAGTTACCAAAATCCTTTTTAACTCGTTTTTAGCTTCGTCGATGGCCCGAACTTCATACACAATCAATATCCAAGAAACCCAGTTGTAGTTATGAGAGAATCATTGTAAATCGCAAGATCTAAGAACAATGAATTTTAAAAACGAGTTTTTTAGAATTAAATTAATAAAATTGGAGATGGTGCATTAAAATCTCTAAATTCGGTTGGTTGAAGCATTTGAGGTTCGATTTTGGTTGTTAATGGTGGTTGGAGAATATTGAAGATATCATTTTTATGATTACATGATATTTCTGGGTTATTTTATTAAAAACCCAACCATGAAATTTTATCGTAAAGTCTCCGTTAGATTATTTCGTAAATAAACATGCTGGAAAAAATAGTTTAGGACATATTGAAAATTTGAAGAGAAAATATCTAGTTTTGCATTTTATTCCAAATAAGAATACTTTTTAAATATATATTTAATTTTCCAAGAATTCCTAAGAATAAATGCAATCATTGACAAATCAGATATCGGAACTGAGGACGTTAAACAAATATAAAATAACTCAATAAGTTTTGTTTGGACTCTCTCTTTCCTGAATCCTCCTCCTTCTCTCTAAAACTAATTCAAGCCTCGTTTTTCAGTTTTCCTGCCGTTGGTGGCGGCGTTTAGCCAAACCGACGGTCGGGTTACATTTGTAGCCCAGGTTTGTTAGCTTTCTCGATTTCATCTTCGATTTTCTTTGTTTATAGAGATGGATTCAATTTTTTCTCTTTTCGGTTTCAATAAAATCTGGATCTTTTTCTGGTTATCTTTCCGATCTTTGTAGAAGTTCTCTTCCAGATAGGTTCCGGACTCTCCCATTCTTTTCCACGGTGCTACCCATCCCGGCGTCGTCGAATCCTTCCTCCTTTTCATTCGTGTTGCTAAGTGATCACCTGTCGTTGGTTCTTCGGCTCGATCAAGTTGAACGGGCTCGGCAAGTTCTCAATCGAAGTTAGGTTTAATATTTTCACGATTAACCTTCTTTGTAGCATAGTGATTAGACGACCGTGAAGTGATGGATGAAGACTCCTTTTCCATATGCAGCGCTTTAATGATGGATTGGATGGAAACGATTGGCAGGAAGTTACAGCTGAAGGCGATGAAAGCGTGTTCGACGGTGACCAAAACATTTCGTCGGTGTTACATGTACCGGCTCTCTACTTGCTCGACACGTGGCCGCGCTTGAGTGACATATCTGGTTTGAGACTGTTCCGATCGAGTTTTTCTGATTAATTTGTATTGGGTGTGTTTTAGCCCATCTCGCTATATACTTTACTTATGTGCTTTAGTCATGTACTTCCTAGACTTGTTATTTTATATATAAAATAAGAGAAAACAAAGGAATATAATATATATATATATATATATATATATATATATATATATATATATATATAAATAAGAGAAAACAAAGGAATATAACAACACATTTTCACTGCACCATACTTCACACTACTTTAGTATATATTAGTTATATGTAATTATTCTCATAAAACGCTTCTTATTTGATAAACTAAACTCATTTGGTACAATATTTTAATTTGAATTCCACACAAAACTCATTCATTTCATTTTCAGTTTCCAATTTTTTTTTTTTGTCACATATGCTTTTAATCTAAGTCAAAGTAGGCCGGATATTTTGGTTTTTTTTTGTGGAATTCCGAAATCCGACAGATTATGACTTTTAAGCGAAAACTCTGGACTTTGTGCCTTATTCTTTTTAGCAAGGATGTCGGTAATTACATTATCACTACGTCCAATGTGAACCAGACTAAATGAAGAAATTTTCTTTCTAAAAGTGGGAACGATGTCCAAGTCTAAAGTAAAACATAACCAATCCAATAGATCTTCAATCATCTTTAAAAGGTTCACATAGTCCGTTTCGATTCTAACGCTGAGATTCCAATTTTTTGTGTATTGCTTGCTAAACAGTCATTCAATATTCTGTTTGCAAAACGGTCATTCATTCAATCTTTGAGCCTGGGATTTATCAGAGATTGATACGAATTTCTAGGAACCTATAATGAAATTAGGCTCACTCGAATTTATCGAATATTAATTTTATGGATTTTTATTGTATTGACAAACTGGAAGCTTAATAGACTTTAGAACCTTGTTTTTTACCAATCGACTTTAGAACTTATAGATTCGAATGATAGAGACTTTACAAGTAGATGATTTCTTATGTCTATATTTTGCTAATAACTAAAAAATGGTTAGACTCCGTAATTTATAATATATAGTATAGTCAGTTGGACAGCTTTTTGCTTTAGCTTCGGTTGGGTAGCTTAAGATATCAAGTTGGATGTCCGTGAACAATTGTTATGCTCTTCCTTATATACTACTATCGTCTTCAATATTTGGCAAAAAAGAACAACATTACAAAAGAATAATTATGTTATGTTCTTATGTATCGGTGGGCAAGAGGTATCAAATTCGATACATATCTTCTCGTAAAGAATAAAACAATTAAGAAAATTAAAGAACGGAATGATCAATTGGATATAAACTATATATTTTAGTGTTTCTTCAGCTAGTTCAATCTTTTTAATCAAGTTTTCGTATAAAATAAACTCAACATGTAAAACATATATTACAATGTATTGTGGGTTTTATTATTATCATACCTTATTACCAATAGAAAAATAAAAAATATTTGGGTTCACCTCCTTCTTTTTAACCAATAAGAATATGTCATGTAATATTATATTTTAAACAAAATTATAAAACTAAAATTAAAAAATTAAACACATTTAAATATTTTATAAAAATATATAATAATATATATTAATATTTATATATTTTTTGGAGTTTACAAATTGGAATTTAGAATTTAGAGATTATGGTTTAGGGATTAGGCTTTAGGGTTTAAGCCTTTTAAAGTTTATGGATTAAAGTTTAGGGTTTAAATCTTTTGGGGTTTAGGGTTTAGGTTTAGAATCTATACCTTTAAATGAGAAGTAATTTTTGGGCGATTGCTGATGTGTCGTCACGAGAGGGCTCTAGAAGCGGATAATGATGACGTGGAAGTGTGACATGTCAAGGCCAAAAATAAACAAATGGGTTTGGGGTTCAATTTATTTACAGGAATGCCATAGCTCGATTTAAAGTTAAGCAATTAATTCATTTCCATAAAAAATCATAATATCTTACTGAATATCCTATTATTTCGAGTTTGAAAAAAAAATATTCTAGGGCATATACCAAGCTTTCGAGATAAGTTTTGAAATCCTATATAAGGTGAGCTTGGGTGGCTTAGCAACACAAATCGTCTGCATCTTCCAAAATTTCAAGAACCTTTCTGTCTCATTTGTTTTCCTCATTGGCCGTGGAAATTTTCTTCCGGATCATCAAAACTTTGGTCAAATGATATGTTCTCATTTCTATTGGTTCTTCATCTTGCCGGTTTTCAAAGGATTTCTATGTTTTTGGTTTTTTGTTCTGTTTTGTTCGTTTGGTCCCATGAAAGAAGAGCTTTGGTTATCACAAGGCTAAGATCTAATGATTTGATGTGAACTAACAAACGTTTGAGATTGTATATAGAAAGGAGTGTGAGATCTAAAAGTCCGATTGAATGTTGTTGGCAAGACGTTGTTAGTTCACATTACATGACCCTTTTGTCCCAATGAACTTATGGTCCGAATAAGGGTTGTCTATTACTATAAAGATGAATTTGGTGGTAAACTATTGATTCGGTAAATACTTTATGAGGTTCAGTCCCGATGGGTTTGGATAAAGCCTGATCATATACTCTTTTTCGTAAATACTCTTTAGCTTTCTTCTTCTTATCCATTATAAAATGATTTTGTTTTTTTGTTTTATATTTCTGTTTTGTTCGTTTGGTCCCATGAAAGAATAAGCTCGGTTAGCACAAAGCTAAGGTCAAATGAGCGTATAAGATGGAGCGTGAGATGTAAAAGTCCGATTGATTGTTTTATCAAGACATAGTAAGTTCACATCACATGTCCCGGTTGATCTAATGAGCCTGTAGCTCAGAGTATTCTTTTGATGATATTATAGAAATTGAATTGGTGGTAAATAATTGTTTTGGTAAGTACTCTTTTGAGTTTCATATGAGTTTTTTTTTTGTCAAAGAGTTTCATATGAGTTTTTTTTGTCAAAGAGTTTCATATGAGTTTTAGTCCCGATAGTCCGAATAAAGCATGTTGAAATCCTTTTTTGTAAATAATCTTTTATTTTTCCAGCCCATGGTAGTTTTCTTCCGAATGAATTTAAGTTTATTCAAATGATACGGTATAAATCCTATTATTGTCTTATTCTGACATTGAAAACGTATTTATGATTTTGGTTCGAAATATGGTTTACAATTATTTGTACACAACCCTGGATGTAGACACAAAGAAATTAAGACAATATTGCAATTTAAACATCTTTGTACGTCGGTTTAAGAATAAACTAGAAAATATAGCGCTAAACTGAATAACTTAACAAATTTTTGTATTTGCATTGATGTCTATAAAATGAATAAATTTGAAAAAGTGCGACAATATTTCACCTTCCGAGTAAGTCTATTGTTAAACAAAATATCCTTATTCAATCTAACAAAATATTGTTCGTTAGATTAATAATAAGATAATAGTTGTAGTTTTCTGATTTAGCAATAATTTAGATTGACAATCTTAAATATCGGATGATTACCATATATTTGTGTAACTTGAACATTTTCTTGTTCACAAAGTAAGAGAATATTCTACATTCAAATAAATATTGTGGTTATAGATACCCTAACTATATGTAACAATAATATATCCTAACGAGATTGTAGTTTACAAACTTAAACAATAATATATCTTAAAAGTAGAAAATATATGACACTTTCTATATATTATTTATTGCTTTCACTCCACGCAAACACAAACGGCCACTTCCACCCGATATTATCTTAAATCTTCTCACCTTCTATATATACAAGGAGATTTATTCATTAGAGAAGAATACTATTGAAACATTTTTATATTATTTCTACAGCAAAAATGTCAATTTTTATCAAAAAGAAAACAAAGCAGGTTACTATCAAAGAAATCATTCCCGTTTCTTTGGAGAAATACAAGATTAATGTGAAGATACTTTCTTCATGGAGGGTTGTTTTTTCCAATGTTTTGGAAGCGACTGAGATGGTTTTAGTGGATTCTGAGGTATTATTCTTAGTTACTATAGTCTTATTTTAAACATCAAGTGGTTTGGTAACGAATGAACATTTTGAAATTGTTACACATTTATATTCGTATATATGATATACTAACTTTAGTTTTTTAAACCTCGATAATCATGGTACAAGAATACATGCAACTCTCGATCAGCACATGGCAACGAAATTTGGTCAAACGTTGTTTGAAGATGAGGCAATTTGTATTGAAAGATTTGGATGTGTCACATATTCAAATGAATATAAGACTAATCCTCTGCCATTTAAAATAACGTTTACAAAACAGACCAAAATCACATTATGTGAGGACTTTCCTGAAGAGGTGGAAGAGAAATATTTTGTTCGTTTTGATGAGATTCTCGCTGGTGATTTTGAAAAAAATGTCTTGATCGGTTCGTTATCTTTAACCTGCTTAGTTTTGTTAAAAAATAATTTGAATATGTATTTATACATTATTTTCTTACAATTGTTTGCAGACGTTATTGGTCAAATCGTTGCTCTAGGGTCGCTAGATAATGTCAAGAAACAAAGTGGAATGAGCATAAAAAGATTAAACCTTGAGCCCAGAAACGATTCATAAGTGTACATATATTATGTTATATACTATTTTAATTTTTTTATTCATATACTGTATCTCGTTGATTTGCAAAGATTTGCGTTTAAAGTGTACACCGTGGGGTGAATATGCTCAACAAGTGTTTGATTTCAATGCAAATAATGAAGGAGGTGAAATCATTTTTGTCATGAGATTTGCAGCTCTTATCAAGGTCAACTATCCGTAGTTTATCATTAATATTTTTTGCTTATAGTTATTTAGTTTAGATCTAAATAATTTGGCATACTAATCATGTCTTCTTTTAAAACGAAGATGAATGGTCCATATCCAGTGGAATTATTTCAACCAAAGTTCTTCTCAATCCAAACGGTTCTTAGTCAACATGTTTCGCAAGAGATAAGATTTGTTGTCTTAAAAATATTTTTTTTATATAAATATTATTTTTAACTAAGATTACCAATGGTAAATCAAGTTAACTTTCACTTGGATCGAATACGACCCTGTATGATGAGTTTTTTGGCAAAAAGAACAAGAAACTTACAATATCAGAGATTGTAGTTGATTACGAGGTAAACATACTTTTCCTAAGAGTATTTTTTTGAAAAATCTGAAATCAATTGATTTATTGATATGTCAATGAGTTGTAATTATTTAAGCATGGAAAATGCATTACATGTGCCACCAATGATTCAATTGATTTGAGTCAAAGTTGGTACTATGTTGCATGTGATTTATGCAACAAGAAGGTGTACGATGCATGTAATGATGAGGACGATGGAAACCCAGTTGAGTTTGATTGTACGACATGTAACAAATTTTTTACAAATGTGGATGCATTGTATAATACAAATATCACATTTTCTTAATTAGTATATATGTATAGATTTATATTAACATCAACTTTTTTAATCGAATTTTGTAGTTACTTTGTTCTTCTTCGAGTTAAGGACAATTCTCAATCAGAAACTAAGTTTCTGATGTTTGATTGACCCATTGAAAAACTTCTCCGTCTCACTGCGAATGATGTGGTTAAAGAATTTAATGAGGTATATATTTACATGTTTTGTTTAATATCTTATGTATCAGTTTGGTTATATATGTATAGATAATCATTTGTTATTTTTAAATAATTATTGTAGTCCGAAGATTTAGGAACTTTACCTCAATGCCTTACCGATTTCATCGGTAGAAAGGTTTTATTCAAAATTACAATTTCTGAAGACAACAGAAAGAATAAGAACCAACCATTTGTTGTGACACATGCTTGGGCTGATCAAGAGAGGGTTAATCAGTATTTGTCTGAAACTGAACAAGTATTAATTTTACTAATTATTTATTTATTTGATCTAATCGATAATTGTTTTATGTTTTCTTTTGTGATTTTATCTTACTCAGTTGCTCGCGAACTCAACTGACAATTCTGGATTTTATTCCCTTATGCTAACTAATTCATCTGAGAGTTCAGATCCTTCACTTTGTGACTCGATTACCCCGGTGTTTAGGAAACGAGATGTTGAAATCAAAAAAGAAGATGACAAGTCTTGCACAACAAAAAGATCGAGAGTGATTTTTGACGAGGAGGATAGTGAATGATTACCTTGCCTTTGTGTTTACATGCAATCTTTATTCTCATTTTTGTTTGGTTTTTGGTTGTTCTTCTTGCAGAATTTATTTGATTATCTCTTGGATTTCTTGAGTTTATTATTTGTTGGGTTTTTAATAAAGACCATATTCTCTTATTGGTTTTATTTTAATATGATTTAGATTACATGTTTTGTTATATCTCTTACTAAATTCGTGTATTTTTTATTCGTTTTGCTTGATTGTTTTATTTGTGGATCCATTTTATGATTCTATATAATATTTACAAATATATTCTTAGAGTACGAAAGTTAAACTAAACAAAGAGAAACAAGACAAGATATTAAATCATTATAAGAAGGGTCATAAACACTCAAATCCATTGCCTCGCCAACTGGTCAATATCTCACCGCATCCTTCTGAGTTGACAACGGTTGCAAAATCTGGAAACCAAAAAAATATATGGATTATAATACCGTTATAAGTTATAATTATTATTAACATATATTAAATTATATACGTAAATATAAAAGTATTCATAGTTATGTACCTAAATATAAATGTATTTTTTATCTTTTGAATTAAACGAAACTGTTTTCATTAAATATCCCGGATCACAACTATTAGATACGGTACTTATACATAACAACACTGTTGAAGATCTTTTGTAAAGATCACATTTAATAAATTTAAATAAGTAATATATACATTAGTATTTTGTCACTTTCCAATTTTATTAGGTAATTTCTATACGGTAATTTTGCCGAAAACCCTATTTCTACTATAATCTTTATATATACAATTTTAGGATATCCTAATGAGCATTTCATCAGCCCCAAAAGAATTAAAAAAAGACATATTGCTTCTCGATTTGTGAGATAGATATTTCTTAATGACGAATTTCGTTCCAATGAAAGAATTATCCTTTCAAAAGATTAAAATCCTAATATTTGTGTCACTATTGTTCATAAATGGATTTCATACGTTGCTGGGAAGCAAACCTACTTCTTGATTTTGGCCGATGAACCCGTAAGTTATTTCAACCTGATAAGAGCTATAATAATCTTTTGGCATATTATATTACAGCGATTAAGTCAAACAACTATAATATGATATTGCTATCATTGCGTTAACATTTTGATTCAATTTGTCTTTCTCAAGGCTGTAAGTTGGAAGCTAAGATTGAATACCCAACGAAACTACAGTATGAAATGTTGTTCACCAAAAGCATCGAATCATTCTGTATTACAAAGTTTTTGCTTCAGCCGCAAAACGGGTATTAATCGTACAACTAAACATCCACTTAGAGTTGTGTTCAAACATGAAACTTTGATGACCCCGGCTGATAGTTTGAACAAAAGATTATTTTGTGAATTCACAAAATTTGATGACATTTAATCAAAGGATAACACATACTTGATCGGTGAACCATTCATAGAATTTTACGAATATGTATTTGATACAATATAATTTTCTATTAAAATAATATTTCATATCGCATAGATTTAGTTGGCTTAGTTCGAAGAAGTGAAGATTTGGAAGTCATTCATAAAACCGGTCGAAATCCATTTAAGATTAAATTTCAACTTATTGATGAAAGGTAATTGATAATCGCTAAACATATAAGATAGCCTTTGTATGAGTGTATATATTAGACAAATGTCTTGGTTGTTTTATGTGCAGTGGCAATGTCATTCCATGCGTTCTGTTTGGTAACCATGCAAAGCAATTGTACAAGGCAATCAAACCTGGACATGATTCTATTCAGTGTTGTGCTATGCGTTTCTGTATGATTGACGGCTACCTAGGTTTTTTTTACCTAATCTCTGTCATTATTATGTACTGTATGTTTTAATTACTAGCAACTCACCTCTAATTGTATTTAGTTATACACTTTAAACATAGGTAAAAAGTTTGTCACATCTGTTGCTGAAATAACTGAAGTGTTTATTGACAATGATATTCCGGCCATTAAGAAGTGGGACTATTTTATGTAAGTTTTAAATTAAATCATTCCTACATAATATTAATCATTTGGATATAAATCTCTGACTAATTGTTTTTCCGATCAATTGAAGGTACAAGTGGCATTTTTGAAGAATTTAGAACCATGATTAAGATCATTATTCGAGAAGTGAATGATTTGCCTTAGTTAGTTCATTGATTTATATTTTATTTTGATGTAACGACTATTTGATTTAATTTTTATTATTAAGTGTTTTTCCATTTTATTTGATTATACAAATTCTCATACAAAACTATACAACAAAATATCGTAATACCAACTTATTCATAACCGGGGCCATTGAAGAATCAATTGTTGATGTTACATGTTCTTAATGTTGTTTTTAGAATAATACATGACGATAACTGTCTAACGATATATGTATAAATATCATTCACGTATGCACAAGTAATAGTAGATATTAATCAATTAATATATAAAAAACTTCTATACTCATTAGTATCGCCTAGAATATATGTATAGTTAGGGATCTAGATATTAATTTAGATACCTTAATATTTACTTAAAATTTTTATTTATAAAATTTCTCAACAGACTTTCTTATATCAGATATTCTGTCATATATTCTTCTAAAAACTAAAAAATCATTTGTTATAAATGAGGAAATGTTCTGTAGTATATTAATATTTTACTTTACTAACTTAGAACTAAATCAGTGAATATATATATATATATATAATTTGTAGATTGCAAATCGCAACTATGATATCATGGATTCAAAAGTTACGGATTTTCTTTATAACAGAGAATTAACAAATATTTTGGAATTAGTGTGTTTTAGCTAAATGGCGAATCAAAGCTCGAAATCTTAGAAAGTGGAGCAAGTTTATTTCCCTATCCGTTCCAACGATTGATCTCATATTGGTAGACGAACAGGTTAGTATTCAGATATCGATTACTAATCTATATTCAGCTCTTAGAAGCCAGTTTATGCTATATTTGTGTAAGGTCACTTTATTCTTATAAAATTTCATCGCAGGGTTCTAAAATTCATGCAATAATTCCTAAGAATTTATGACAACCATCTTGGAAGAGAATTATTATTGAGGATACTACACTTATCATTCAAACATTTATTGTTCGTTTTGTATGAATTATCTTCGCGAAACATCTCATCCTCGAGAAATTTTGTTTACTGAGCAAACATCCCTAGAGAGGGATGCCGGTGGGGTTGATAGTTTTTTCTTTCATTTTGTCCCATTCAATAAAAATTTCATGGGCGAACATAAAATTAATACATGCCTTGGTAAGTGTGTTGATAATTTTATTTTTTTAAATATATCATTGCTAGATTAATTCTTTCCGAATTTTTATTTTTATTATTAATGTTGGTGCTCTGCAGCGATGGTACCTTCCATCTGGTTTCTCTTGGAAAAATATTCATTTTGATTTGATGGATAGCAGGTTACATAGATAAAGTGCTTATTTAATTTGTTATAGAGTAGACAATAATTTAATGGTTTGATTCAAGTATTATATTATAATGTCTATGTCATTACTTTGATTGCAGATGTGATATTTTACTGTGCAAATTGACTGATACGTATGCATGTGATTTTGCTACCGATTTTTTGATCAATTGGTCTAAGTGCAACCATGATTATCAAGTAATATGTGTCATACAATTTGGGATTCTTAGCTTGCATGAAGGTAATTATTTTATAAATTATTATAACAAATTTTTAAAAGGATACCAAAAGAATAGAAGCCTCCATAACTCTGGTTTATATATGTTGACATTTGTACATAGGCGAATACATTTGTGAACAAGCTCATTGGTCCATAATATTTATAGATCCTCAAGATGTCCATGTTCAAGGAATGAAGAGAGCAATTATTAACAAGAATATATAATATTCTAAAATTTATATTTACAGATACGATATCTTTTTTATAGTTCAAATTATTTGCTAAATAAGTTAAGCGGTTTGTTAAGAATATTTTTAGCTATTGTCATCTGTTTTATTCATCCGAAAAAAATTAACATTACAAGGGAAATTAATAAATTTTATTAACTATTATCCTTCATTTATATATTACTTAGCTATTTTCCTGCGTTTTTTTTATCCCAAAACAATTGATATTACAAGTCGGACTACTCAATATTCTAAACATAAAATAATTTTTTCAAACATGTTCGACCAAACCGAAGCTTGACTTGTGATATCGGTTTCTTTCCGCCAAAAACTGAACCTCTTTCTCGATAGACGCTTTGTAGTCTTTTCCCAGTCATACGTCTATGACATAGAAATTGTTTTGAGATCAACACTGAAACCAACGTTCTCCTTAAAATTAAGGAACTCAGAGGAATCGATCTCAAACAATCATCTCGCCGCCGACTGGCCTTTCTTGAAAGACAATTTTGTCTATCGAGCTCGCAAGACGTTTCCCTGATAGTGTAAGCTGCACAGATGGGAACCGTGATGAAATCAACACCGGTCAGAGGATCTTCATGGGGTAAAAAGAATTCTGAAACAGTGTGACAACGATTCCAAACGGCCATTTAGCAACCAACCGATTTTTTCTGAACAGCTTGCCAAAAGAGCAATTTGTTCCACGTCTTCCGGGACAGGTCCACTACGATTTGGTACAGTCAGTTGCTCTAAATAAAAATAAATAAATATATATCAGGTTTCTTATTTTCGAAGATCCAAAACAAAAATATAAAAGCAGGTAGTCACTTACGCGGAAAAAACCGATCTCGGAATAGCAGACCACAACATGTTACTGAAATTAATGACGCATCATATCGATCCAAATGAAGGATATGAGCGACACCGTTAAGTTTGGAAGGGCGACAAACGGAAGGAACCATCATGACAAATCTATTTAATGACGAGTTACCCCTTACCAAAAAGACCATAAGTTCATCAACGAAATCGATCATGCATGACTCCGGAGGTCGATGCTTTTTGGAAGAGTTTGGTCAGAAGGAATCAGCCTTGGGTCGAACTAATCTTGAAGTATCTCTAAAAGCTGTCCATTTAGCCCTGTCCGCGGATATAGGTGCGTTCAAGAGAAGATTACGATCGGACCATGAAGATTCAAGCTGCAAATCAACCTGTTCTGGAAACCTGACTCACCAAGGAGTCTTCACGAAGTGGAATCACATCCAAAACATTTTCTATGAAGAAGCTATGCCCGTTTCAAGACAAATGATTTTCAGGGAACCCGCTAAAGACCTACTTGCACATTTTGTAGTGCACAGAAGGAACCATGATGAATCAAGGAGTAAAGTAACTTTTTTCTTGATTCGTGATTCATCAGGGAATGCATGTGAATTGGAATCACACCAATACCATCTCGGACGAAGAAGATATGCAAGATCAAACCCAAAGTTTGCTGGACCTGAGCTCACGGATTTAGTGAACTCCAGAATTATGTTTGGCGACCACAACCACGTGCAACATCTCCTTGGGCTGAGGTTTATACTCTTTTTCCCTTAAGTGTGGTTTTATCCCAATTGAGTTTTCCCACTAAGGTTTTTAATGAGGTAAACCAAAGCCCGATACAAGAGAAGGAGAATCTGGCCCGTTCAACCTTCCTTCTTGTCTTTTCTTTTATGATTTCGACCAGGCCCTTTTTGGCCCACTTGTAACCTAGACTATTGGCTATTTAAGCTATTATTTTCGTGCTAATAAGATAAAGTAAGTTTATGATAAGAAAACCCTAGTATTGTCTAGTGGCCGATCTCTTGGTTCTTGCGTGGATTCCCCTTGAACAGTTGATCCTATTGTCTTCTTACTTGTGTGCGTGAGCTACTCAAAGTGTTCATGTCTATTTGGTGTTTGAATCATCCACCATCACCCATTGACCAAGGAGAGATCGTCTTAGACCAGCTCCTTTGTCCCATCGTCCACCCGGTGTCGATCGAATCCCCATCGTGTCGATCGATCCCTCTTGACCACTCGACCACCCGCCTCCGATCTTACATCACTTGCTTTTCTCATTCAATTACGGGAGTGAGTCCTTTGTTAATACAGTCTTTCCTAGTTAGCGTAGGGTAGTAAGGTACATGATGTGATTGATTGTGGAACATAGATCTGCTAGGATATCCCTTAAACCGAAAAACGTTGATTGTGCGTGATGGACATGGGTGGATTAATATTGTGGTTGGGACCCCGAAAGGGTGTTGAGTGGAAGGGCGCGTAGAGGTCTAGAGAGCTAGACATCGGAGAAAATGAGGCTAAGGATATATAGTTTTAGTCAGAAATGAGAGAATAAGAGAAGTTAAATGGTTTTGATCATCTCCTTTGTACTCTCTTTAACCATAAACCATGCATGTATCCACACTTAAACCAAGCTATAATGGTCCAACCAAAATTTAGAGGTTGAATTAGCACCTCTCGTATAGCCCTGGCCAATAGTAGATCGGCCTAAGGACATCATGCCTATAAGGAGAGCTCGACCCAAGAACAATAAAACCATGACCTAAGAGAAAAAAAAAACCACCCGAAAAAGTATTTGGAGGTGATGATTGTAATACAATGTTCTATGATTTGGTCAATGGGAAGTCAACAGAGGGCACTTCGTAATTTCCAGAAATTGAGGTGAATTTTGGTAATTTTACTAAAATAGAAGACAGAAGCATAGACGGTTCAAGTGATTCTATTTTTAGTTAAAGAAATAACTTAGAAGACGGAGAACGGTGGAATCAGATTTTAAAAAGAGTTTTACAGACTATTGGGATGGAAACCGATAAAACTTGTAAAAATCGGTACAAAAGCTAAGGGAGGCCAAATTGAGTGAAATGAATTGAAAAACGTTTCTTATGGAGTCTAATAATTTAAAAAGGAGCTTTGAGGATGTGATTCAGAAGCTACATGAGTTTTTGGAAAATTAAACCGAATTGCTATTTACTGTCCGATCGGAATTAATCGGGGATTCAAAGAATGTGAGAGTGGCTGGATTCATGGAATGGACAAACATAACATTCTCTGGAATCCAAGTGTCATCACAGCCTCATCTTTTGGTGCCACCTAGCCTTTGGTGGATTTAATGAATCTTGAGGTTCATTGCATCAAAACCATTTTTTATTTATCTCTTCCTTCATTTCTCCTTCTCTCACTAAAATGTTTCACCGAACACTCTCAAAATCCTCTTCCCTCTCTCGTCTCTCCTATCCCACCGAAATATTCATCCTCTCTCTGTATCTTCAACATTCATATTCATCTTCTCACTCTACATTTAAAGAAAAGCCTGAAGATCTTCATACTTGCTTCATAGCTTGAGTCCCAAGTAATCAAAATAACTCTAAATAAGAGCAGAATCTCTCCAAGGAAGTGACATATCTGGAATCACCATCCTCCCCTCATCAACCGCCAGGAAAGATCACCCACCCCCGCCGAAAACTCGCCGGAGATCCGCCGCCGGTGAAGCTCCGCCGCTGCTCTCTCCCTGTTTGCCTCGCTGGTTCTTCCTCTAAGTCGGCCTTCACCTCTCATCAGTCTCTCCTCTCGCCGGAGATCTCACCGGATAACAGCCACCGCCGAAATCTCTCGCCGGAGCTCGGCCTCCGTTGCTGGAGTTCTAGGTTGCCGCCAGAAGAAGCTTGCCGTGAGCTTCTTTCCCTTGCCGTGAACTCCTCGCTGGTTCTCTCAATCCAGCCTTGCCGGACTAGTTATCTCCAGAGAAAACCTCTCCGCCGCCGGTCAATGCTCCTCCACCGTGGTCAACGCCGGAACTACCACCGGAGAAGTGCCATTCAGCTGCAGTCAACGGCTCCTTCAGCCGGTCTTCATTCATGTCAAAGATTTGGTCAAAGATGCGGGTCAAACTTGGTCAATGCTTGGTCAACGCCGGTTTACTTGGGACAACGCTTCGGTTAAACCGGTTTAGCTTGGGATTTCAGTTGCTTCAGTTCGGGAAGGGTTAAGCCCAGTCTCGGGTTCGTTGCTCAGTCAGATCATCCATCCGTTGCTTCTCTACGCATTGTGAGTCGACCAAATTGTGTGTTGCATATAGATTAGGACATATAGATCCTGGATTCATTAACCGTAGAATTAAGTTGCATACCCGTGTGATTGGATTTGTTAGAACAGTTATGTTGATTAAGTAATATGTCTTAATTAAACGGATATGAATCAATGAATGTCATGTTAGATAGTAATTATTGGTGATTGGTTGATTTTATGTTTGATTGTTGATTGATTGATTGATGCTTTCATATATAATGAAATGTTAGGATGTAAATGCATATATAAGTATTTAAGAATATTTTTAATGAATCTATATATGAGGAATTAAAAGTAAATTAAAATACGGATTAAAATATATAACACACTTAGAGTATAGTAACATGGTGGGTTAATATGATGATAGTTCGGGGTTATGGAGTTTAATGGATTTAATTAAAAAATAATGTGAAGTCATGAGATTAGTAAGTTTAATTAAGAATTAAACTTACTAATCTCAAGCTGACGGAACGAGGAGATTAAGAATAAGAATTTAAGGAAATAAAAATTAATAATTAGAATCTGGATTAAGCCGTCTACGGGATTAGTAAGCTACTAATCCCAAGGTAGTGGTTTGAATGAAGTAAAGTTAAGATGAGGTTAAAGACAATTGAAACATAAATAATTGTTTGAGTGGTGTTGTGATTATTGTTGGGTGGTTATGTTCTACTCCGGTGTCTGGCTGGGTAGACTAATGTTTGTGTGATTTTTATCTACTCCGGTGTTGGACCGGGTAGACCATTGATTGTGTGTTGTTTGTTTACTCTTGTGTTGGGCCGGGTAGACCATTGTTTATGTGGTGTTTAGTCTATTCAAGTGTTGGGCTGGATAGACTGTGTTGTTGATACTTACCTCGGTACAGGATCGGATAAGTTTGGTTAGGTACCTAATCCGGTACAGAACCGGATAAGGTCGGGTGTGTGGTGTTGGTGAAAGTAATTGCGGGATAGACTGGGCATTGGGATTGAGTTTGAATTTGGTGTTGACCTTGTCGGTCTTGTGTCATGATAGATTCCCAGTGAGTCTGCTTGTTTACATTACTGTTATTAGGACTCTATAGAGTGTATTAGATCCCGCAAGTTTAGAGATGGCATTCTGATACTTCTTGCCCGATTAGATCCTCGGGAGTCGAGTTCCAGGTTAGTTCACGTACCTTCGGGTAGTGGTTCTGGCAGTAGTTAACCTATGGGGTGACGTCTATAGGTGTAGTCCAGAGAATACATGGTCGCATCCTAGGGACAGACTGCATGGAAGCTTAGGCTATCTAGGGGTAGCCCGAGTCAACCCGTATCGATGGACAGAGAATGGTTTCCTAGGTCGTAGGACTTTGTGTTTATGTCTAGGACTCGTGAGAGGTTTTAGTTACCATAGGGTAGCTAAGTGTTCCCGTGGAAGTTACCGAGTACGCGTAGTGGGCCCAATGGTGTGGAGTTGTGTTTGAGTGGCGATAGTTAGGTCGAGTCTAATCGAGAACATGTGCCGTAGTGATCTTGATTCCGTAGTTACTTTTTTTGATACGTGTTGTTAATAGAATGTGTGTGTGTTATGGAGCTCATCACGTCATGGTGGCACGTAATCAACTATTTTATGCTTGTCTGTTTGTTATTTTGGGTTTAGCGGAATTATTAGATTGTTAGTAGCCTGTTAGTTGGGAGCCGTCTCACTGGGTAATCTTAGATTTCTCATTAGACTCATTTTGTGTTTTTCAAGTTTGGCATAGCGCGGCGGACGCATAGGATACTCGGAGTAGTCTTGGGTTGGCATTTGGCTACAGTTTGTTTAAGCATTTTGACTTTATTTTTGGTTTCTGAGTTTGTTGGGATCTCGTCAAAAGATTTGTATAAAACATTTGTAAAAATAAGATTTATAATTTGAAAATAATAAAAACAGAATAATTCCCTGATATATGGTTTAGTCCGAACCGAACACAACTCGTTGAAGTGGTACGGGTTGAAAAGCCTTGTATCAAGGAAACAAGGTAAACGGAGTCAAGGACGGTTTGGTTCGAGCCATTGACTCAAACCGGACTTTCTCTGGCTTCGTATTGTGACAAATCTTCTCATATGGCCTGCTTGGGTTTGATCGGTCATGTTCTTGTTTGATTTTTGGCCAAACAGCTCGTCGGTCAGCGGAAAACGAGAAGGGGGCGTTACAAAAAGGTCGTATCAGAGCATGGTTCGTCATGGATTCGAAAATTTTGGGTTTTCAAAGTTTTCAATGTTTTATCGAGTCAAAATGTGTCATAAATGCAACCATTAGGAATCCTAGTTGTGTCCGTCAAAGCCGGGGAAATGGGTAAGTTAAGACTTTTCTAAGATTGTACTAACCCTTTTGTGTTTTGATGCAGTCTTGCAGCAGAATTGTCCTAGGAGGACTGGTGTGTGTGTGTGTGTGTGGTTGCGACGTCAGCGTGAGTGACATTAGCATAGACGACCTTGAGTCTGTTGGATCTACCCCAGCTAGTCTAGGTCCATACTTCCAGCCTGTAGAGTGTTCTCATATTTTGCAGCCTATTGCAGAGCACGTCATTACCGTTGCCGAGCTAGTTGCCTCTCCATTCATTCGAGGGCCGGCTTATGATTTAGCTACATCTGGAGTACCCCATCGCGAGCACTTCGATTCGCCTCAGGCTCCTAGAGTTACCATTCCGGCATTACCAACCTCAGAGGCGCCACTAGCAGCAACACCTATATTCATCCCTGATGACATGGTGGTCCAGTATATTCTCGGAGTATGTAAGCTACCACCACCGGCCATTTCACCGGCCTGGCACGCATCTTCTGCATTGGACCCTTCGTGCCTTGCCTGCGGAGCTACTAGTTTTCATTTTACATGGTGCCAATTGTTTGCCCGGGAGTATCAGCCGTCACCACCACGGCACTGCTCCCGCCTTGCCTCATTTGCGGTCGAGTAGAACACTACGTTCCTTCTGCCCTGCTGGACCCTTATATCGAGACCGCATTTCTCCGCCACCACCACCACCGCACTCATTCCATCCTCCTGGTGCACATGCCAGTCGTGATCCACTTGAGCCGTATTGTACTCAGTGCGGAACATACCGCTCATGTTGGAGATATTAGGAAGTAGATTAGGCACATGTAAGGGCTCTAACTCACCTTATGATGTGTATATCGGCTTGTATTCATCTCTAACAATTCGTTTATGTAGCGGTGTTTCTTTTTGGGATGGATGGGTAACCGCTATTATGTAGACCCCGACAGACCTATGTATTAAAAATTTATGTGGTGTATGGATGTTTTTTTTACGTAGTGAATGTGGGGTATTTCAGTTTATTGTTTTGAGTAACAGAGTAGTTATATTGCATGCATGTGATGGATAGTAAATGCAATATGATTATAACGTGAGAACAAATGATGGTCTGAACATACGGTTTCCATCAAACCCTGAGAGACAACCGTAGTCGCCGATTTTCTTGATTGATTGATTATGTGAGATTGATTGCCTTACTAGGGTGATAGAATGTTTATGTGATTGATGCTTTGATTGCTGGTTGGTTAGATTGATTTGTTGGGAAAGCATTACATTTGTTTGCTCGTTAGGTTGCTAGTCATAGGTTTTGAATTATTGCTTCTGAGTGATCATTAGGTTTTTAGAATGATTTGGTTAGCATCATCGCATTGCTCATCATATATATATTGATTTGGTTGGATGGCATTGCATTTGGGGGGTCATTAGTTTGCTAGCATTGCATTTTTTTATTGCTAGGTTAATGGAATTTCATTTGTTTAACCGTTAGGCTGTTATACCATTGGTTTGAGTAAGTGTTAGTTGGTAGATTGTTAATGGAAGTTCAATGCACTAATCATCTTGTTAGGTTGTTGGTTGAATATTGAGCATCATCGCGTTGTTTGATTCGCTAGGTTGTTAGATGGTAGCTTTTGAGTTCGGGATAGCAAATCGTCTAGGTTGATCGGTGAGGGTAATATATGTTTTGGTTGATAGTTAGACCCATAGATTGATACAGATGGAACGATAAGTTATCGGTTAGAATTTTGGAAAGTTGGGAAGGTAGAGAACCTCTTCGATAGAACTAAGCTCGGAATCGATAAAGCGGTTTTTATAGGAAGCTTATTTGAGATTGAGCGGAATTATAAGATATTTTCAATTAGCCACGTGTGATCGTTGGTTATGTGACTAAATACCAATATCTATATAAGGAATTATATTGGGAAGTAAGTTAAAAAGTTCTAACCATTCAAGTGTTGTTGACGTTGTTGATGCAAGACGTGATGGACGATTTGACGAGAACAGGGGACCGAACCGAACCCCAGAGACGAGATTTTATTTCAGTAAAGTTGTTTGACCCGAGCCTGCAAGCAAGATAGTGTGGTTTTAGAACAGGCGTAGGTATCAGTGACAGATGGAATCAAGACAGATGGGTATGAAAAGTTAGCAAAGAGATTGAAGGCATCAGTGTCAGCAAAGAGATCAGGAAGGCTACCAGTGGGAAGGATAGATGTGGGATCAGTGAAGCTTGGATTCAACGATCATGGAGAAATCAAGATATGTGTGGGTTGGCGAGTCAGTTCGATGGGAATATTGGGTAGCAATGTCAACAAAGTGCCAGTGGGGATAATGGGCATGTAAAGCAAGTCAAGCATTTGGGAAAGGAGGACGAGTAAATGTTACGTGATGTGGAAGTCAAGGCAACATGGTGAAGTCAGAATTATTGGTTTGGGAAGATCATCAGTTGGCGCAAAAGTTTTGAGAAAATCAGTGTGGAGCAGTTCAGATGGAATCAAAGATTTTGGAATAAGAGTTGGATCAAAATATCAGCGAAGACAATTGAGATTGGGAATCAGAAAGTGATCAAGGGCCAAGCATTCAGAGTGAGGAGTACAAGACATCAGTGTGTTGGGGTTATGTGCAAGACTGTGTATCAGAAAGTCAGTTGGGAATCAGAAGTATGGGTTCAGCCCAGTTCAGAGTTCAAGCAGCGAAGCAGAGTTGGATCGGATTCAGAAATGGAGACTTACAAGGTTCAGTCTCCGATTCGAGGTTTGTTAGTAACGGAGATTTCGGGGGCCGAATTCCTGTAAGTGGGGAAGGATGTAATACCCTTTTCCATGATTTGGTCAAGTGAGAAGTCAATGGAGGGCATTTTCGTAATTTCCAGAAGTTGAGGGACATTTTGGTAATTTTAATAAAATGGAAGACGGAAGGATAGACGGGCCAAGTGATTCAATTTTTAATTAAAGAAATCACTTATAAGATGGAGAACGGTGGAATCAGATTTTAAAAAGAGTTTTACAGACTATCGGAATGGAAACCAATAAAACCGATAAACCTTGTAAATATAGGTACGGGAGCTAAGGGAGGCTAAATGGAGTAAAATGTATTGAAAAACGTTTCTTATGGAGTCTAATAATTTAAAACGGAGCTTTGAAGATGTGATTCATAAGCTACATGGCTTTTTGGAGAATTAAACCAGAATTACTATTTATTATCCGAGCGGAATTAATAGGGGATTCAAAGTATGTTAGAGTGGCTGGATTCATGGAATAGACAAACATAATATTCTTTGGAAGCCAAGTGTCATCACAGCCTCCTCTCTTGGTGCCACCTAGCCTCTGGTAGATTCAATGAATCTTGAGATTCATTTCATCTAAAACATTTTTTATTTACCTTTTCCCTCAATTCTCCTTCTCTCACTAAAATGATTCACCGAACACTCTCAAAATCCTCTCCCCTCTCTCCTCTCTCCTCTCCCACCGAAATCTTCATCGTCTCTCTCCATCTTTAGCATTCATCTTCATCTTCTCACTCCACATTTAAAGAAAGCATGAAGATCTTCATACCTTCTTCATAGCTTGAGTCCCAAGTAATAAAAATAACTCATATCTCCAAAGCATTGACATATCTGGAATAACCATCCTCCCCTCATCAACCGCAGGCCAATATCACCCACCGCTGCCGGAAACTCTCCGGAGCCGTCGCCGGAGATCTGCCGCCGGTGAATCTCCGTCGCTTCTCTCTCCCTTTTTGGCTCGCCGGTTCTTCCTCTAAGCCGGCCTTCACCTCTCACCAGTCTCTCCTCTTGCATGAGACCTCACTGGAGGCCAGCCGCCGCCAAAATCTCTCGCCAGAGCTCGGTCGCCGTTGCGGAGTTCTTGGTCGCCGCCGGAAGAAGCTTTCCTGGAGCTTCTTTCCCTTGCGGTGACCTCCTCGCCGGTTCTCTCACCACCAGCCACCCTCTCTAGACCAGTTCTCACCGTAGAAATCCTCTCCGCCGCCGGTCAACGCTCCTCCGTCGTGGTCAACGACGGAGACACCGCCGGTCAACACCAGAGAAGTGCCCTTCAGTCGTGGTCAACGCATCCTTCAACCGGTGTTCAATCAAGTCAGAGCTTCGTTTAAAGCTGCGGGTCAAACTTGGTTAACGCTTGGTCAACGCCAGTTTACTTGAATCAAAGCTTCGGTTCAAGCCGGTTTAGGTCAGGATTTCAGTTGGTTCAATTCGGGAAGGGTTCTTGAAGGGTTAAGCCCAGTCTCGGGGTTTGTTGCTCAGTCAGATCATCCATTCGTCGCTTCTATACGCATTGTGAGTCCGCTAAATTGTGTTTTGCATATAGATTATGACATATAGATCCTGGATTCATTAACCGTAGAATTAAGTTGCATACCCGTGTGATTGGATTGGTTAGAACAGTTAGGTTGATTAAGTTATACGGCTTAATTAAACGGATATGACTAGTTTGGCTTTGATCGAAGAACAAGGCATAATCGACACGATGTCTGCAGTAAAGGAAGCAACTACTAGTGCGGTAAACGTCTAGAATCAAATACAGAACCGCACAGTCGGAGCCCAGGCGGGAGAAAAAGATGCAAAACAACCATAACGCAAGTCAAGGTGCTGCAATCGATGGTGAATAGAATGAAGGAGATGAACCGATCTGCAAATGAACTATTGAACAATATTGCCGCCCAAAAGGCTTCATTCTAAGATAACATCAGCATACTGTGGAAAGAAAATTTGGAAAAAAGCGTGTGCTGACCTCCTCCAACAGTACGACAAGTAAATTTGACCCATTCGACAAAAATGCGCCCTCGGTGCAGTGGTGAAAAAATTCGCAACTTCACTATATTGGCAAAAAGAGTTAACTCTAGCTATGTGGATGAAAATTTAAGAAGGAATAATGTCATTCGCTTATCTAGTAGAATCGAGCAAACAAACCCGCCGCGCAGGATCATGCAATATTAGTGAGAATTAAAACGAGCCGGTCACCATATCACCCTCACAATTTTTAAAAATTGATGAACACCCTCACACCAAAGGCAAAATTTCCCTTGCAATCTTTAAAAGTGGAGGGTTCACATAAAATCTGAGAATCATCCTCACATAAAAGCCGAGAATCGCACTCAGACAAAAATTGGAAATCGCCCTTGCATAAAAGACGAGATCATCCTAGAAATTTTTAGCACTATAATAAAAAAACAAAGGACCCAGAAAATTTTCACCCAAACAGCCAAATATCGGCATACGAGACCACTTGCCTTCATCATAAATAAAAATGCATACAAATTCTCCTGATTTTACAGTCCAAGATCCACAAAGAAAGACAAATAGAACAGTGAAAACTCATTATTTTATTTGTACTTGGAGGAATTACATCATCTACATAGACACCTCCTTAAAACACTTACAACAAAAGAAAGAAGAAAAGAAAAATAAGCAAGCCGACTTCATTTCTAAGAAAAGCCGATTTAATTTCTTGAAAGTCGACTTCATTTCTTAAATGTTGACTTCATTTCTTAAAAGTCGACTCTATTTTTTAAAGCTTCATTTAGTGACAAATATTAGAAGCCAGTCGTTACCAGAAATCGAAGACCAAGCTCCATCCTTAGAGAACGGAACATGGGCTGTTAGAGCCAACATTACAAACAACCACTTCACAATTTTCTAAAGCTTACAAAATACCCCTCTTTACCTGCTAAAGTAAATCATACGCATCATCAATCATCTTCTTAGAAAAGGGACCTACATTGATCCTCTGTTCCATTTCCCCAAAAAGCAATATAAAAAAAAGAAGAAGAGGCGGATTACGGCTTAGGCAATGCATCTCAGAAAGAGCAGACCAGATTCCAATACTAAGATAAACAACGCTTTGACCCAATAGGAGGATGTGAATGCCACCTTAAGTTTCGAAATACTATAAACATAGACAACCATAAGTGTATTTATGTCCGTCGACAAGCTATCCTCTAGTGAAAAGAAATCAAGCTCATCAGCAAGCATCCTCAGCCCAACCAGAAACTCTGGAGGACGGTATAGATAGATCTGCAAAAAGAGGACTTATTTTCTAGAAGATCTTGGAATGGATTAAAAAGTAAGAAGAGAAAGGTCATATTTGTTGGATCGTTTAGTGTCTCCTGATTCAATTCTCAGATTGATTCATCCTACTAAACATGCAGATCTAGGTTCTCTTGAATAGAAACATAATAGATCTCACCTGTTACCTTTTCGTGCAGCGGAATGGGAGGTAATAGTCAGAGATCAGCAGAACCACCAAGAGATGGATCCTCCAAAGGCTCACACACGCACACCGGGAAATTGGCTGCTAGACCAGCTGAGAGAGGAGGCGCAGAGAGAGAGGAGGGAGGCGCAGAAGCTGAGAAAAATTAGAGAGCTTTAGGTCAAGTTTTATTCATTAAAACTCCCTTTAGTTCTCATGGGCTTTTGGGCCCAATTCTCAGTTCTGATTAAATCCCATGGATTTAATCAGGCCCTTTATTCTCTCTAAGTACAGCAAATGCCTAGCACTTTTACCGTACTTCTGCTAAACCGTTCCTTCGTATTTTCCCGTTAGCTTAGGCGTGTGACCCATATGGGATCATATAATAAAGGCAATAAGTCCAAGACTTATAGATCATGAGCGGACTCTAGCAAGCCATCATGACCCCCAGTATTATATGACTTATGTCTGATCATTGACATACTCTTACTTTCTAGAGACAGTACCGAGATTACTGGACACAATTCCAACAATCTCCCACTTGTACTGGAATCTCTGTATTCATAATCCTTTTGTCTCAATATCTCGATTAGTCATAAGGCAAGATTAGTGTCATCCTTATAAAGCCTAATTCTTGTTCATCGGACTCTGATTTGATACTGACAATCCAAACGACTCGGGAAAGTCCGTTTGAGCATGGCCATGCATTTTCCAGTATTCAAATCTCCGATTGGCCTAGAGATATTCACTCCATTTATATTGGAGGGACAAATCCCGTCTTGTTCCATCACTGTAAACTACTCATTTCATAATACACCCAATCAAGGTCCTTATAACCATCGCTTAACGACAGCATTAGACAATGATCAAAGCGCATTAGTTCATGTGCAGTCACATGCATGCGAACTCAGGTCTAAGGACTATACTCTATAGTTGTAGTAAGAATCTCTTATGACACAGATATAAATATCCTGAAGAGTTCTTATAATCGGGTCTTGTCCGGTCGTATGTACCCTACATACACCTATGTACTGACTTTGATGCCGTGCATCTATGACACACTGAGACTTTGTCATAAGTCACATACCAATCCAGTCTCACATGGTTGTTGGTGTTCCAATTTCAACAACCTTCGACTAGGGACATGATGATATAAGCCATCTATCAAATATAGGGTCTCATGATCAAGCTAAATGACTTTGATAACTCAAGATCAAGTCACTTACTTCGATGACCTATAAAATGGTTCATATCACTTTGGAACGATTATTTCATCACAGTTAAAATAATCTTGAAATAATAATTTCATTAAACATCATAAAATGTTTTACAAGAACATACCAAAAACTAAATAAAGCCCTCAAACTCCCACTCAAATTTAGATTACATTTCAATGTCTCTAATGCCTACAGCTTCAGTCAGGAACTCGAGCTTAGGCCTTGGGAGTGGCTTTGTCAATGGATCAGCGACGTTATCATCTGTCTGAACTCGGCTGATCTTGACTTCCTTTCTATTAATGATGTCACGTATCAAGTGAAATCTTCTTAGAACATGCTTGGATTTCTGGTGTGATCTTGGTTCCTTTGCCTGAGCAATAGCACCATTGTTATCACAAAACAGTGCCAGAGGCTCAGCCGCATTTGGTATCACACCTAGTTCAATAATGAACTTTCGTATCCAAACAGCTTCTTTTGCAGCTTCTGAAGCGGCGATATATTCAGCTTCTGTAGTGGAATCAACAACGGTGTCTTGCTTGGAGCTTCTCCAACTGATTGCACCGCCATTCAGACAAAAGATATAACCGGACTGTGACCGGAAATCATCTTGGTCTGTCTGGAAACTTGCGTCCGTGAATCCACTGACTTTAAGCACATCACTTCCACCGTATACCAAGAACTTGTCCTTAGTATGTCTTAGATACTTCAGGATGTTCTTGACGGCAATCCAATGGTTTTCACCTGGATTTGACTGGTATCTACTCGTCATGCTTAATGCATAAGCAACATCAGGACGAGTACAGATCATGGCATACATGACAGATCCTATTGCAGATGCATAAGGAATATTCTTCATGCGCTCAAGCTCAGCAGCCGTCGTAGGGCTCTGCTTCTTGCTTAGTGTTGTGCCATGTACCATTGGCGTGAAGCCCTTCTTGGAATCTTTCATGCTGAATCTTTGTAGGACTTTGTCAATGTATGAATCTTGACACAAGCCTATCAGCCTTTTAGATCTATCCCGGTAGATCCTGATTCCAAGAACGTATGCGGCTTCACCCATGTCTTTCATGGAAAAACAACTTCCAAGCCAGTCCTTTACCGACTTCAGCATTGGAACGTCGTTTCCGAGAAGCAGTATGTCATCGACATACAGAATAAGAAATACTATCTTGCTCCCACTAGTTTTCTTATACACGCATTGTTCTTCTTCGTTTCTGATGAAGTCAAATTGCTTGATCGCTTCATCAAAACGAAGATTCCAGCTCCTCGATGCTTGCTTCAATCCATAAATGGATTTATGAAGCTTGCATACTTTCCCAGCATTCTTTGGATCTATGTAACCGTCAGGTTGTGTCATATACACATCCTCTTCCAGAATTCCATTCAGGAAGGCGGTTTTCACGTCCATCTGCCAAATTTCATAATCATGAAAAGCTGCAGTTGCTAGTAGAATCCGAATAGATTTCATCATTGCCACTGGGGAATAGGTTTCATCGTAATCCACACCGTGAACTTGTCTGAAACCTTTTGCCACCAACCTGGCTTTATAAATCTGGACATTTCCATCCACGTCAATCTTCTTCTTGAAGATCCATTTGCACTCGATGGCTTTTACACCAGCGGGTAAGTCAACCAACGAAAACACTTGGTTGACCGACATGGAGTCCATTTCGGAATCTGTGGCCTTACGCCACTTAGAGGAATCTGGGCCCATCATGGCTTGATTAAAATTCGATGGTTCATCACCATCAATGATCAGAAGATCATGACATTTAGTCACGAGGAATCCTTGATATCTCTCGGGTTCGTGACGGATCCTCCCGGATCTTCGAACTTCAGGTACTACAGGTTCAGGCTCTACAATTTCTTGTAGGTCCTCCTGCTGCTCTTCCTCATTAGGTTGAGAAGTATCCTGTTCATCTTGAATTTCTTCAAGCAGTACCTTACTCCCACTGTCTTTCTTAGAGAGAAAATCCCTCTCAAGAAAGTTACAATCCCGGGCAACAAAGATCTTGTTCTCGGAACGTAGATAGAAGTAATAAGCCTTGGTTTCCTTTGGATAACCAATGAAGTAGCATTTATCAGACTTTGGTGTAAGCTTGTCTGAGATTAATCTCTTGACATAGGCTTCACAACCCCAAATTCTTAGATAAGACAGCACTGGAACCACTCCAGTCCATAATTCATATGGTGTCTTTGCTACTGCTTTCGATGGCGCTCTATTTAGAGTGAACACTGCTGTTAGCAGAGCATATCCCCAAAGGGATATTGGAAGGTCTGTATGACTCATCATAGATCGAACCATATCCAATAAGGTCCGATTTCTCCTCTCAGACACACCATTCCATTGAGGTGTTCCAGGAGGAGTGAGTTGGGACACGATCCCACACTCTCTTAGATGATCACTGAATTCTTGGCTTAAGTATTCTCCTCCTCGGTCGGACCGAAGAGCCTTAATGCTTTTGCCAAGTTGGTTCTGTACTTCATTTTGGAATTCTCTGAACTTCTCAAAAGATTCAGACTTATGTTTCATTAAATAAACATATCCATACCTACTGAAATCATCAGTGAAGGTAATGAAGTACTGATAGTTTCCTCTTGCATTTGTGGACATTGGGCCACACACATCTGTGTGTATCAGGCCCAATAAGTCACTGGCCCTCTCGTTAGGTTTATTAAAGGGGGCCCGTGTCATTTTTCCCATCATGCAGGATTCGCATTTCTCACATGACTCAAAGTCAAATGAGCCAAGAAGTCCATTCGAATGGAGCCTCTTGATGCGTTTCTCGCTGATGTGCCCTAAACGACAATGCCATAGAAACGTTCGGTTCTCCTCATTAGGTTTGAACCGTTTGGTATCAATGTTATAAATTGGCGCGGATTGATCAAGTATGTAAAGCCCATTCGTAAGAGGGGCACAACCATAGAACAAATTGTTGCGATTGAAGGAACATAATTTATTCTTAACTGAAAAATCATAACCTTCCAAATCCAACAAAGAAATTGAAATAATATTTCTGCTTATCGCAGGTACAAAATAACAATTATTGAGTTCTAAAACCAATCCCGAAGGTAAAGACAACAAGTATGTGCCTACAGCTAGTGCAGGAACTTTCGCTCCATTCCCAACTCGTAGCTCCACTTGTCCTTGCTTCAGCCTTCTACTGTTGCTGAGTGCCTGCATATTAGTACAAATATGAGCCCCACAACCAGTATCCATAACCCATGAGGTATTATCAGAAGTAGTTGTATTAACTTCTATAACAAAAATACCTGATGAAGAAGTCTCGAGAGTCTTCTTCTTCAATTCCTTTAGACCTTCTTGGAATTTCTTACATTCTCTCCTCCAATGCCCTGGTTCTTTACAGAACCTGCAGATGTCAGTAGGCCCAGCCTTAGACTTGGGCTTGGGCTTTGGCGTGTCCTTGTCCGAGACTTGGACAGCCTTAGCCTTTCCCTTATCCTTAGCAGAGGATTTCTTAAAGCCCTTGCCCTTTTGCACCATAAGCACATTGGGGTCCTTGGCGGTTTTCCTCAAGTTGGGCTCTGCAGTCTTGAGCATTCCGTGAAGCTCAGGCAATGTCTTACTCAAGCCATGCATATTAAAGTTCAGTATGAACTGATCATAGCTTGCAGGTAAAGACTGCAGAACGATGTCGCAGGCAAGTTCCTGGCTGATAGGGCAGTCGAGTTTCTGAAGATGATCGAGATAACCCATCATCTTCAAGACATGAGGACTCACTGCCGCATTTGCAGCCAACTTACAGTCTAAGAGGTTCTTAACTGTCTGAAACCTCTCAGTCCTTGCTTGCTCCTGAAAAAGCGATTTCAGGCTTGCCATTATCTCGATGGGTGACAACACACTCTCGAACTGCATTTGTAGCTCAGCAGTCATTGTCGCCAACATCAGGCAATAGACATCATTTTCATCTGACGAATGCTTTTCCCAAGCATTATGCAGAGTCCTGGCGGCATTGTTAGGAGGCCTCTCGGGGAGGGGATCACGAAGGACGTAATCCTTCTTCTCCTGCTTGAGGACCAGCCTCAAGTTCCTTGACCACGTCAGGAAGTTCGTTCCAGTCAGCTTCTCCTTCTCGAGAACAGACCGGATTGAGAATGTGTTTTGAGTGCTTGTAGTAGTCATAGCTGATATATAAGATAAAAAGGTTATTAGTTAATATGTTCAATATGATTAATCTTTTATTAAATTTAATATGATTAATCACGCATTATATTCAATAACATAAGTTACCCTCAATAAAATATAATGATTCCAAGATCCACATATAACTAAGATCAAAGTGGGCCACTGGCCATCACCCAACCTTAGCTTATATCGGTAAGCCCTATGTCGGCTAATTATATCCGTGATATAACTCTTGGTTGTGAATCTGGGCCCAAGGCCCAATCCACTCTGATGTCTCAAGGCCCGGGACTCCCGATGGCCTAGTCAAGAAAACCAGACTATACAGTCATGTAATCATTAATGTCTGGACTCCCAATGACATTTATGAATCACAAACCGTCTTATCCACGCAAAAGTAGACACCCTCACACTATAAGGCCATGAATACAATTGAATGGGCTTCGACAGCTGACATAGACTGGACAAGACATCCAACGCTTGATATTATTTGAGGTTTGTAGGTTTATTAAAAATTCATCCCAAAATAGAAGATTACTATTTTGGGAAACTTTCCTTTTTGGGAAACCTACTAATTTTGGAAACTTTCTAAAATTAGAAACTTTTAATTATAGAAATTTCCTAAAATCCAAAACATGCAAATCTAGAAACTTCTATTTTAAGAAACTTTCTAATTTCAAAAATTTTGGAAACTTATTAATTTAAAAAAATCGATTTTTATAATTTTATAAAAATAAATTTTAAATTAATTCTGAAGAAAAGACTCAAATAATTGGCCCAATTGTTTTAACTTCTTGGCCCGAGGCCCAAGAATTTGTCCATGTCCAAGACATAACCCAATTGTCCAATTAAATGACATAACCGGTCTGGTTCATTAAAATTGGTCTAACCAAAATTAATTACTACGATGACCACAATTGTCAACCGGTTATTTACTAAACCGGATTTTTCTCAATTTATTTGGTCCAACCAAATCAAATTAGAAAATCACTGGTTTAGGCACAAAATCCAATTTTCGAACTTAATAAATATTATTAAATCTGTTTATTAAACCGCGACGTTTAATTTTAATAAAATTTTAAACCGAACCGAACCGAATTGGTCACGAACCAATCATGGTCGTGACCTAGCTCCACGATCACCATCGCCCAGCCGCAAGCCGCACTCGAGCGATCCAAGATCGAGACGGTCAGCTGGACGGGACGGGACGGGACGGGACGGGACGATCGATCGTCGAGCTCGGGTCGGTGGCTTCACGCGATCGCCGAGCGATCGGGACAGCCTTGGCGTGCGTTGGGACGATCGTTTGGGACGTGAGCGAGCGACGATCGGGACGGGATCTCGCGATCGTAATCGTCCATCGCTCCTCTCGGTCCACCTCGGTCGTGCACATCATCGCCGGTCGGTAATGACCACGCGACACGATCCACGATCGGTCCGTGCGTCATGCCGATACGGACGTGTGATCCTTCAACGATCACAATCCGACGCATACCAATTCATATAGATTGGATCATGCGATTTCTTGTTTGTTTAGGTTTCAATTCTTTGTTTCTTAAGTGTTTTTCCTTATCAGTAGGTTGATTCAAAAAACACTTCTTAAACAATCCTAAACATGATTCTAAACAAGAAAAACCACAGAACCAATGGCTCTGATACCACTGTTGGATCGTTTAGTGTCTCCTGATTCAATTCTCAGATTGATTCATCCTACTAAACATGCAGATCTAGGTTCTCTTGAATAGAAACATAATAGATCTCACCTGTTACCTTTTTGTGCAGCGGAATGGGAGGTAATAGTCAGAGATCAGCAGAACCACCAAGAGATGGATCCTCCAAAGGCTCACACACGCACACCGGGAAATTGGCTGCTAGACCAGCTGAGAGAGGAGGCGCAGAGAGAGAGGAGGGAGGCGCAGAAGCTGAGAAAAATTAGAGAGCTTTAGGTCAAGTTTTATTCATTAAAACTCCCTTTAGTTCTCATGGGCTTTTGGGCCCAATTCTCAGTTCTGATTAAATCCCATGGATTTAATCAGGCCCTTTATTCTCTCTAAGTACAGCAAATGCCTAGCACTTTTACCGTACTTCTGCTAAACCGTTCCTTCGTATTTTCCCGTTAGCTTAGGCGTGTGACCCATATGGAATCATATAATAAAGGCAATAAGTCCAAGACTTATAGATCATGAGCGGACTCTAGCAAGCCATCATGACCCCCAGTATTATATGACTTATGTCTGATCATTGACATACTCTTACTTTCTAGAGACAGTACCGAGATTACTGGACACAATTCCAACAATATTTATAGTAATAGAATCAATGGTTACCAAAGCGCTATTAATCTGCGCGACAGAAATGTTTTCTCTCTTCTGGCATGTGTCTGCTGATAGTTGAACGAGCCTATAGTACCATGAATAAATGTATGGAACTTCGAAAAACACGTAAAAAAGGAAACGGTAAAAAAATACATGCATTTACCTGTAAAGATCTACTCGCTGCACCGATATACTACTTTATTGCAATTGGTCAATGAATTTTCAACCCGCTTCACCGAACTGGGGGCTTACTATTGGAGGTGGGATTAGCATCTCTCTTACAGACCGACCCATTAATAAGGAGAGCTTATCCCTATAGCGATACAGCCAGTCCGCAAAAAGATTTGAAGGTGATTATGAGCTCAAAAAGATTTGGAAGAATTTAGATGCATTGATCCTTTTGGCCGCATAAGGATAATATAAACGTAGTTAATTTAGTATAACATACATCTCTCCTGGGAGAGAAAACATATCTTTTACTGCATTAACTAGAGTAGATGGATTGATTATTAGGTAATCAATAGTCAAACGTTAACTCATATACATTTCACCTACTCATCCAAACGACGATGTCCTCAATAAAATGATCAATTTTTTTATCATCTTGTTATTCGCCAAACTAGTCTTAATCTTCAAGAAATACTCTTAACTGACTTATGATTAATTGCTGAATTAGTCCATGTGGAAGTACACCTTCAACAATGGTGCGGTTTGTGGAGACTCGAGTAATTTCTTACTAAAGACACAGTTCGGCAATGACATGATCACCACCATCACTTCCTCGACACGAAGAATGAAACAACATTCCAAATCAAATAGAAAACACAAAGACCATGGGAGAACAAACCGTATCCGAAACGTCATCTACAGGTTAAAAGTCACATCTGACGCGGCATTACAGAAGAAATATATTTGACGGATTCGACTTTGATCAAAGAACAAACCGTAACTTACACGACGTCTGCAGTAAATCAAGCAAATACAAGTGAGGTAACTTCTTCAGAAAGGAGAACCAAATTAAACGGAAGACAAGTCCATGAGAAATCAATAGAAGAGTTGCCACACTTTTCACCTACTCGTCCAAACGACGACATTCTCAATAAAATGATCACGTTTTCATCATATTTTTATTTGCCAAACTAATCTTTGTCTTCACAAAATATTCTGAAATGACTTAAGATTAATTGCTAAACTGGATCGTTGAACCCCATCCCTTACTCCTCCCCATGTTTCTCTATTTTTTGTAACTAGATTTATTTACATAAACACAAATCAAAAAACATATTTTTATCTATCGTAAAAATAGGTTATAAGTTAACAATAATATTTTTATCTATTATACAACAGATTACAAAAACAACGTGGAATTCACCGTCAACTATATATCTTTTTTTTTTACTTATTTTTAAAATATTACTTTTTATTATTTGTGATGTTTACTTTTTAATAAAATACTAATTATTTATTTATTATGATTAATATTTGTAATATTTATGATTTTATATTTAATATATATATATATATATATTATTCTATTTTTCTAATTTTTAGTTTTTTACCATTTATCTTTACATTTGTTTTTTCGAAGTTGTTCCTCTCATTTATCTTATTCTTCTAACTGCCTCTATTCTACACATTTATATTCCATTGATACATATTCATCTTATTCTAGTTTTTTTTCTCTAATGGATTACCATTTACACCCTATGTAATTATAAAAATGTTTCTCTAACCATGACATACTAACTTTGGTGAGAGATATTAGAGTAAGTAGTATCCAACATCCGTTCACCAATTTATTATTCTAAACTACAAAAAAAAAATTGTTTATATTTATCACTAATAAATCCTTATATTATCATCCAAAATCTCTGTGACATGGTTTAATTCTATATCCTTTTAATGGTCGAAGAAATTAAGAGAAAATTGACATAGTTTAATTCTCTTTCGTGTAATTCACCATCATTTTTTTCTATATGTATATTTTTTTGTCATCTAACAACAAGGGCTTATGAATAAAGATTAGTTGTGTAGATGTCGCTTATTCTCTCTTCATTATTTGGCATGTGTTCAAGGATAAATTAATTAGTTAGATTCTCCATTATGATATCAATTATAAAAACGATAATATAAATAAACATCTAATTATATGAGAGATGAAAATGTGCATGTATCCTCACTTTATTTAATACATATTCTTTAAAAAAATCTTACAACAAGTCCTACATATTCTTTAATTTTTTTACAACAAGTCCTTTTTTAGTAGAATTACTCGACACTAATAAACTTTTTCTTCGGCACCAATCTATCTCTATATATCAATGAGATACACATGTCTCTAACCCATAGCCAGTGACTAGAAACTCTAATTTCAACTTCTTAAATTACTACTTGATCTACAATCACATTTTTGAACCAAATTGCGTTGCACACCTGGATTTTGTGTGCAATCGAGCATACTCGAGCCCTCCAATAGAAATCATAATTTGTGTTTTTTTTCATACACCTCCACGCTTGACGGCTAACTCTAGCCTTTATAAGGTTGAAGAGTTGAACTAAGTTGCAAAATTTCTTGGGCATTCAGCTGCACAACCTTGATGCTAACAATCTCCTCATTTATCACTGATTTTTACAATTTAAGCTAACTAGCTAACTAACCACATACATCACACACCCAATTACATAACATTCCAAACTCCCCCTTAATTAAGTATCATCAACAGTACAAATAGCAGAGTGTGTATGATAAGAATCATTTGGATTCAAAAACAAACTCTATTCGATTGCAAAATTCCAAATATGTTAAGACCAAAGAGAATATAGGATAGAAATCAGTACTCAAGGGCACATACATGAGGCAGTACCATAAAGACTATTTCACTAAATATGGAGAAAAAAATAGGCAATGCAAAAGTGTGTGGAAACCTAACGTGTGTGTGTGTTTTTTTCCTTTTTCTAAATCTGAGCATATCAAACTGTATTGCTACACGTGTATTGAAAGATCTCATAAAGTTTGGAGACCCCATGAGCATAATGAAAACATCGTGATGTATACAAGGAGGTGGATGGAGAAATCAGATCCTCATCATAGTATCAAACATAGTTAACCTTTTAGTAATATAAGGAGTTCAAGATTGTTCAAGTGTTGTGTGTATAAGACACAAAGGAATTGGTCACAAATATTCGGAAAATCGAGATATTGAGACTCAAATCAATGAAGAAATCAATGGATGGTCCGTTGAGAAAGATGGGTATCTCAACATGCGCAGCAAAGTTCATTTTGTGATTTGGAATTTTTCACAGGTTTTGTTGTCACTCAAGCAGTTGGAGATTAATCTTCTTTATTCTAACAACATATGAGGTGTTTTTTTGACGTTAGCAATATCATCACCTTCTATGATTGTGGTGTCATTTTATTATCTAAAACAGTGTGACAAATTCCCTGACACAAATACAATATTTCTGAATTAATTCTACATCCATTATATCTATAACCAAACTTTGTATTTCATGTTCTCCTTTAGCAAAAATTTGATCCAGATTTTCAGATCCAATGTTATTCATACAATTCTTCTATCTATTCTCATCCAACTTACACATAACTTCTTTGTTCTTCTCTTAGTTTGACATGAGAACTTCCTCTATCCTATATACCTCATCTCCATCTCCAACTTCTTTTTATTCTTACTAAGTTAAAGTTTATCATTGCTTAACTCGACTCAACTCTCATAAAGGATTTTGAATTCAAATTGAATATACATCCCTTGATCACTTTCTGAATCATTGTCCGCTGCACCAAAATTTTATGTGTAACACAAAACATTCCATAATCATATTTTTTTTTCTAAGCTTCAACAAATGCATGCAAAGCCATTAAATTAAAAGCATCTTCATTTATATATGATGTATTATTGCAATTTTTAATCATCTTCAGCTTTTTTTTTCTGGTTAAACAATTTGGTTTTATGTAACCATAACTATCACATCCATTACACTTGATTTCTTTTCTCTTGAATGATGGGAAGTGGATTTGACATGTCTAAAACTATAACATTTCTAACACTTAGCTTCATATATTTATGTCTTTCTTCCTTTCTTGTTAATCTATATTTGGACATTCCATACATTAATTCCATGTATTTTTCAAGCTTCAAGACCATCAAGCGAACAACTTCTTCAGATTTAAGATATTTCTGATTGTGTTAACTAAATAACTGCACGATCCTCTAAATATCTGGGAGTCTTAGATTTCACCTCCATCAATTCAGATTTTAGCATCCTTATTGCTTCAACAAACTTAAGTTTATCATCATTTTCATCACATTTTTTTTAATACAAACTTAGCAGGCAAGCATCACAACAATTTCTTCACAAGTTTAGTTAAGTCACACCCATATATTAATTCAAATTTCTTTCATCCACTGAACTGAAGATTCAACCCACTTAGTCTTGAATTTAACTAGTTTTACACCATCTTCGTTCGTTACACAACTCTTCTCAACCACAATGAACAACCTTCCAAACTTCTTCATCAATTATGCATAAATTAACCCTCATTCTTACTTTCCAATGTCTATAATTTGTATCTTTTAACAGCAAGGGTTTATGAACATAGATTAGTTGTTTAGATGTCAACATATTCTTTCCTCGTGATCTCACATGTGTTCAAATAAAAATGATTCAGCTATGTGTCATGGTATGATAATAATTGTAAGAATGAGAATATGAGCAAACATAAAATTTTATGAGATATGTCAACATGCATACATCTTCACTTTATTTAATAGAAATTCTTTATAAAATCTTACAACAAGACTTTTTCTAATAGAATTACTTGACACTAATACATCCTTTGTGTGACACCAATACATATGTATCTATCAATGAGACTCATATGTTTCTAACACATATTCAAGTACTAGAAACTCTGGGTTTAACTTCCTAAATTTTTCTTTGATCTACAATCACAGCTTCCAAACCAAATTGTGCTATACACCCGATTTCATGTGCAACGAAGTAGATTTGTTTCCTACAACATAGATCGTAATTCCGTCTTCTTTACACCCCCACACTTAACTGCTAACCTTAATCTTTATAAGGTTGAACGGTTAAAACATGTTGCACAACTTCTTAGGTGTTCAACTGAATAACTTTGGTGCTAACAAAATTATTCATGACCTAAGATCTAATCCAATTTGCTCCAAAATTTAGGTATTCACGATTGAAGAATTCAAATCGGATCATAAAATTCACGAATCTAGATAAAAATATTAACTTTGATCTTTAACGAATACCCAATCATATCCAATTTGTTACTACTTACAATAAATGTAATTTCATTTATGGAAAATACTCATACATAAAATTAAAAGAACGTATATTTAATATTTAATTAATGCATGTTTTAGATCTAGATCCGGGTAAATGAAAAATAAATCTAGTACTTATAATCAGATATCATAAAAATGTATGATATCTAATCCATACCTAACCCGACAATCAAATATTTTTAAAAATTAAATATATAATATCATTTTAAGTTAGAAAATAGTTTATGTAGATGTAGTATGAGTTATCATGGAATAGAATTAGGGTTTGTTTGGTTAAGGTTGTAGCTATATAGTTTTTGCTTTAAAATTTATGTTGTTGTGATTGTAAATGTTAATAATGTATGATTTTAACTGTAAGTTTGAATAAATTTTACTTTTTGCTCTCCATCGACATTGTAGGTATATTGTTTTTATAGTCATAAAAATAAATCTTTATAACTATTTGAAGAGAGTATGGCTGTTAAAATATTATAAATCACTTGTCAATCTAGTCCTTAATCTCCAAGAGAGTATGGCTGTTAAAAGATTATAAATCACTTGTCAATCAAGTCCTTAATCTCCAATCTCTAAGTATTGAGTCCGATTGGTGAACAAAAAACTGAAAAACCGTTTTTACTGTAACTTTTGATATCGTTTTTGTGAGTGGTAACATATAAAGCGGTATAACTCTAACCGCTTTAATTTCTGGTTACCAATCTAACCCATTGAGAATTAAAATTTAGAGTTTTACTCTATTTTAATTTTTAAAGTACCACTTTGTTTATTTATCAAATTATAAATAAATTTTGTTATAAATTATTGTGTTAAAGTGTGGGGCAGAGGAAGAATCAATAAATCACGTTCTTTTTGAATGTCCACCAGCTTTGCAAACATAGGCTCTATCAATCATCACTTCAAATCATGGAGTTTTTTCTTCATCCTCGTTATTCACTAATATGGATTACTTGTTTTGGCGGGTGTCATCAAATATTGATAATACTTACTTTTCATGGACCATTAAGTACATTTGGAAAAATAGAAATGATAAATTGTATAGTAACATTGATCGGGATCCAAGTGAAATCTTATGACTAGCGGAAAGCGAATCCCTTGCATGGGGAGAAGCACAATCCTTCGAATCATCGGCTAAGGTAGAGACACAAATTAATAATGACGGCATTGTTTCGATACCGGCACAGATGGACATCCACAGACGTTGGTGTTTTGTGGATGGATCATGGAAGGAGGGGAATACGTTTTCAGGGCAAGGCTGGTATAACGTCTACGAAGGAGAGAGTAACGTCATGATGGGAGCAAGAAATATCAGATGCAGCTGATCTTCTTTTCACGCAGTATTCGAAATACTCATCTAGGCAATGGAATGTATAAAGAGGTGGAATTAACAAGATGTAACTTTCGCAACAAACTGTTCAGAACTGGTGAAGATAATGTCTACACCTACAAAATGACATGCATTCATGATACATTTGGACGAGTATGAGAGTCGCAAAAGTTTCTTCACAAGGTTCGTTATCACTCATATTCCAAGAGCACGCAACACAAATGCGGATAAGTTAGCACGCGGTGCACAAGTACAGCCATTTTATTTTGTTTATGTAAATTCAGATTTACTGACTTGACTAGCTGAAAATCGATAGTATCTTTATGCTGTTGACAAAAAAAAAATTATTGTGCTAATTGGAAAACAAATATAGTTGGCAAAAAAAGAGAAATAGGAGGAAAAAAAAGAGAGCACATGCGGTTTCCTCCCCTATTTCATGTAGGTTAGAGTCTCTGTCTTCCATGGGTCTTTATATATTTAATAATGAACTCGAGATTCGGTGAGCTCTATGCATTTACAATCTCTCGACCTTTCTTCTCAATTTATATGCCTCACTCTCTTCCAATTACAGAATCTTCGGCCCAGAGAAAACCGGAACACATCCTTCTCTGCTGACCCTTGATTTTATTTGGAAAAATAATATTCAATCTCTCTTTGATTCCTTCCCCTGAGATCTGACCGAGAAAACAGTTGTGTTTGGAATTTGTGTTTGTGAAAAAGAAGAAATGGTCGAGGATTTAAAGAATGTTCGACGATTGGGTGTCTCCATGGATGTCCTTCCTCGAAACAGCTCAGACTTATTCGACGAAGATGGCCGTCCCAAGCGAACCGGTAATTTTTATTTTCCAATTAATATATTTTTTCTCTAGTTTATTGAAGCTAAACCACGCTATTATATGTTATAACTAGGTGAAAATGAACTAGAAAAAAATAAAATTGTTCAAAGTCATAGTAAACATAAAAATAAGTCTTTGTAAACTTTATCTCTGACCATGTGCTCTGTGAATTATGAACTAACATGATTTTGAATGGAATACAAGAAATAGAGAAAATACTGTTGTTTACGAAAATCGGTGTGTAGACGATTTAAAGTGGCAAGTTTGGCTTCTTCTTTTTGATTTCGGTTGGGTTTTAATGTTATGGTGATTTGATTGGGTTCAGGGACGGTGTGGACAGCAAGTGCACATATAATAACAGCAGTAATTGGGTCAGGAGTGTTGTCTCTGGCATGGGCTGTTGCTCAGATTGGTTGGGTTGGTGGTCCAGCAGTGATGATACTCTTCTCTCTCGTCACTTATTACACTTCTATTCTTCTCTGTACTTGTTACCGTTGCGGCGACTCTGTGACCGGCAAGAGAAACTACACTTACATGGATGCTATCCACTCCAACCTCGGTAAATTGCCATTCACGTGAATAATCAAATGATCAAAAGGCTTGAGCTGTATAAAGTTTTATCATAAAACGTTAAAAAATGGTTTTAGTTTCTTTTGGTAATAAAGGTTTCTTCTTGATATATTTTCAGGTGGCATTAAGGTGAAAGTATGTGGAGTTGTGCAGTATGTTAATCTCTTTGGTACTGCAATTGGTTACACTATTGCATCAGCTATAAGCATGATGTAAGTTCAACTCTTTATTTCTATTGTGCAAAGTCTTCCGCAAAAAAGTAGATGCGTGTCCCACTTTGCTGTTGAATATTAGTCCATACAAGTCATTTAATTTCGGCTCAATAATGCACTTTCAAAGTCAATGAAGCATAATTTATAATAAAGAATCTGCAACAGCTACTTGTCCAAGATTCTAAAAAGCTGTCAGATTCTCCTATTTATTGTTTGTTTTCCGCTAATTATGTGTTGAAAAACAAAACAGAGCGATCCAACGGACAAGTTGCCAACAAAGTAATGGAGACAAAGATCCATGTCATGTCAATGGCAATCCTTACATGATTGCCTTTGGTGTAATACAAATCGTATTCTCTCAGATTCCGGATTTTGATCAGTTATGGTGGCTGTCCATTGTCGCTGCAGTCATGTCTTTTGGTTACTCCACCATTGGGCTTGGCCTTGGCATCTCCAGAGTGGTAGATAACAAAGAAATCAAAGGCACTCTCACTGGAGTCACCATTGGGACAGTGACACCGACCGAGAAAGTCTGGAGAACTTTTCAGTCTCTTGGGAACATTGCGTTTGCCTACGCTTACTCCATGATTCTTATCGAGATTCAGGTATTTTCTATGCGAGTGTGTGTGTATCGTCTAATGAATTGTTTAACAAGACGATTTGATGATTGCAGGACACGTTAAAATCACCACCTGCAGAAGAAGACACGATGAGGAAAGCGACTCTCATAAGTGTTGCAGTGACAACGCTCTTCTACATGCTCTGTGGCTGTGTAGGGTATGCAGCATTCGGGGATACCGCACCTGGAAATCTCCTCGCTGCTGGAGGGTTCAGAAACCCGTATTGGTTGCTTGACATAGCCAATCTCGCCATAGTGATCCATCTAGTCGGAGCTTACCAAGTCTATTGCCAACCACTCTTTGCCTTTGTCGAGAAAGAAGCTTCGAGGAGGTATCCAGAGAGTAAGTTCATCACAAACGAGACCAAGATACACCTCTTTCCGGGGTCCAAGCCCTTCAACTTGAATCTCTTCAGGCTCGTGTGGAGGACGATCTTCGTAATTACAACAACTTTGATCTCAATGCTAATGCCTTTCTTCAACGATGTCCTTGGTCTCTTGGGGGCCATCGGTTTTTGGCCTCTAACGGTTTATTTCCCGGTGGAAATGTACATTGTACAGAAGAATGTGCCAAGATGGAGCACAAGATGGGTTTGTCTTCAAGTCTTGAGTTTGGCTTGTCTTATTGTTTCTGTAGCCGCGGCCGCAGGATCTGTAGTTGGAATTGTTACTGATCTCAAGAGTTACAAACCTTTCAAGACGGATTTCTGAGATCCTATATACGGAAAAAATAATCTCCTGCAATGAAATTAGAATTGGATGTTGTAATGTTATCTTTAAATTAGTTAAATTAACTCTGCAGAAGTGTTCCATATGAAATCTTTTTTTCTTTTCTTTCAACGGAGACCTTAGGCTGAGTTCGTATTCTTGTTCATAGAACATTAATGAATTCAACATTGGACTCTAATGATTAAGGTAGAAATAGTTTGATACAGCCTCAGAATTAAAGACTAGCATGGTCGGAGATGGATGAACAAGTGTTGTTTTTGAAGCATTTTCATTTGTTCAGATTTGAATGGAAAGGCGAGATGGTTGATGATGGTGAACAACTCACTTGCTTAATGGGTTGATTGACTCTCCCAATCCTTAGCAAAATTAGTTCTTTGAATCAGTCACACAAACTAATCTGAGAATTCAATAAAACCAAATGAATAACTCAATCGGAATTCTAAGAATAAGAACAATTTCAAAGATATTCTTTTCGAAGGGAAAAACAATTTTTATGTATTTGCTTGATTGAAAGGTGATTTACAAGTGAAAACACAATGAGCCTTTATAGGACTTATTGCTAAGAGACATATTGACCTTGAACAAGGAAGAAATCTTATAAATAAAGTATAGAGCTGTTGGATGATCTATTTTAAATGTGCTTGCTTCTGAATAAGGAAGGTTGGTCCATAAACTCTTGTGATTGATATTGTGCGTTTTGGTGGTTGTAAGGACGTCTTCTATTGATTCTGGTTGATGGTTATTGCCTCCTGGTTTGCAAATCTTGGTTTGAGGATGTGCAAACCAATTGGTCTTTATAGTTTCCATAAATAACTCCGGTTGAGTTTGCTTATGTTCCAATAGTTTCCGTCACTTTAGTCGGAGCCTCCCACTCTATGATCGCCTTGATCTTGGTATCGTCCATCTTCAACTTTCCATGTCCAATGACATGTCCTAAGAACTGGACTTCCTCGGTAGCAAAGGTGCACTTATCCCTCTCACGAACAACTCATTATCACGAAGAACTCGAAAGAAGTAAGTCTCGGCAGAAACTCCCTGTGAAATCGCAGAGCAACGTCCGTTGCACTTGTGCAACGATCGCAGCAGGGCGATTTCACAGCCGACAACTAATTTCGTGCCTAAATTCGTCCAATCAATCCCAAAACAGCATGCATTCATCACTAATCATCCTAAATCAAGTCTATAGCAGCATGGAATCATCATTTTCAACCCAAAATTCTCTAATCCTTAAACCCTAAAATCAAATCCGAAAATGAAGAAATCGAGATGCATTACGTCGGATTTGCTTCGAATTGGTTAGAGATATAGATAAAGTGTGTAAAAACAAGCAAAATAGCACTTTGAATCAACAAAACGATGAAGAATTGAGCGACTTAGGGAGATGGAGTTTCGTGTGTACGGACGGCGAAGTGGAGAAGAAGAGAAGAGAAAAGGGTTTAAGGCACTTACCTGGGTCGTGGGAGCAACGATCGATGCAAGGGTGCAACGATCGACGTTGTTGAACCAAATCGGTTCCGGTTTAGCACGCTTACCTTAATTTTGTAATTAAACCATTTGCAACGACCGTTGCACAGGACCGCAACGATCGTCACCAGGCGATCCCATCTCTTCGTCAAATCTCCCTGCAACGACCGTTGAACATATAGCAACGATCGTCACACATCTCCAGACAATGTTCTGTATCTAAAACTTAGCAAAAACAAATAAAAACGTGAAATCCTAAGAAAAACACCAAAAATAAGAAAGAAAAACACTAAAACCTAACAGTGGGTTGTCTCCCACTCAGCGCTTGTTTAAGGTCATTAGCTTGACCGGACGAACAAGATCGGTTTGCTGGAGATCCTGACAGAGACTGTGATTGTCTCTGTGCAAGTCTTCTCATCCAAGGCGGAGAGTAAGCATCATCAGTGTGAACGCGTCTGATATACCATGGATTTTAGGGTTTTTAACCATGGTATATGTGTCATTTATCGAGTCTTTTACTATGTTTTAGAGTCTTTTCAGGTGTTTATTAGGTACAAGCACATTTGGAGCATATTTGGTGATTATGGCACTTTCTGGAGCTATTTGGAATATTTGGCCGAGAGGTAGACTTCACTGTCGATATTTCAGAGATGCAACGATCGACACACTAGTGGCGTCGATCGTTGCATACGCGAGATGGGCCAAACGACGGTTAAATGAAAAATAATGAAATTGCAGTTTTACCCAGAAGTTCCTGATATTTACAAAGAAGCCCCAATTCGTGTTTTAGGTTATAAATAGAGTTTTTAAGCCATTGTTTAGGCTACGCTTTTCTTAAGTCTTATTTTATTTCAGAGAGTTAGGGGCTGATCCTGCTCTAGAGAGAGAGAGGATTTTGAACCCCAGATCTTTACTTTGTTTTATGATATTTGGTTTTCTATTTATGATATTTTCTGTCTCGATGAATATGTCTGAGTAGATCTCCTGTTAGGTTGAAGGATTCTCATTAAGGATTTCAGAGAATTATAGTTAAATTAATCTGTAGAGATTCATATCTGCTAGTTCTTTATCTAAGTTGTTCTTAATGCTTAATCTGAAGTAGCTAATCAGAATTATGATGTTAGGTTGATTAATGCAGCGGAAGTTGGTTAATTTAACTAGAAAGAACCTAGATAAGCAATTAAACTTCTCACAAACGGAAGTTTGGTTTAGGTTAATTGTGAACATATCAAACTTGGAATTAATGCTAGTTTAATCTGTTAGTTCTCGCAAACGGAAGTTTGGTTTGCTGCACTTAGACTTAGAGAATTATTGCAAAGGAATTTGGTTAATTCTATATCTGTGTTTGAGTTCTAGAACAGTTATTGATTAGATCTAAATAGATTGATTGCTTGCGTTCCTGATTTCCTGAGAACTCCTGAAACCTAACGCTTTGCCTCCTTGCTTACAAACTCACTTTATTCGTTCGCTATTTCGTTTACTGTCTTCACACCTACTTCGCTTAATTAAATCTGAATTACTAATAATCTATTGTGTGACTGAGAGTCCTCGTGGGATTCGATACCTTATATACTACGATTGCATTAACTGTGCACTTGCAGTAGAATAGGGATAAAACTACACCTATCAAGTTTTTGGCGCCGTTGCCGGGGACTCTTTGAGTTCACCAATAGATTTAGTACTAGGATTTAGACTAAGCATTCTTTTTAATTTTCTTGTTTACTCACGCTTTTGATTTTTGGGATTGCAGGGATTCGCACTGCATCGATCGTTGCACACTAGCATCGATCGACGCAAGGCGAGAACAGCGATGCCAAGATCTGAAACGTTCAACATGTTCCACTCTATGGAACCTGTGATTCTGATTCGGGGAGAAAACGGCGTTTTACGAGACCAAGAGGGTCATATATGCAACGCAAAAGGTCAGAAACTAGATGGGGAAGGAAACCCCATTTTACCAGATTACCATGTATTGGTTGGGCAAGTAGCTGAGATGAGAAATAAGATAGATGACATCCACAACGTCCTACTAAGGGAAAGACAGTTCCGAGTACATGCGAAAACTGAAGGATTTGCAGAGGTAAACCATATGGCTGGAACTGACTTTTATGGACATACATTTGGACATCAGCAGAGACAAAGTTCTAGGCATGCTCAAGGATCAAGAGACTATGGTTATACACCCTTCCTAGCATCTCCTGTGCCTGCACAGAGGAGCAGATTAGAGATCATGATGGAGCAATCCATTGCGGAACAACAACAAACCACGGAGTCTTTCGGCTCGACGCTCGAGAGCTTGTACACTAATCTGAATGAGAAATTTGAGTCCTTGAACACTCATATGAAGTTGCTAGATACACAGATGGATCAAATTTCAAGTCCTACCACAAGGAAGAATACTCAGAAAGCCCATGTCATTGACGATCCTATTCAGGTTGACCACAAGATGGGTCATAAACCATATCGAGCAGTTAAGGCTATGGAATTTGTGGAAAACAGAGAGGAGTCTGACATTGAATTCCCTGAGTTTGAGAGCTTCGACGGACCTAACTCAACAGAGATTGACATGGATCTTTTGGCTTGGATAGCTCAGACTGATACTGGACCAGGTCAAGAGGAGAAATTTGAGTTTGAGATTGCTGGATTAGACCGGGAAGCTGATGGACCCGAGACTGTAGTTGAAACTCGAGCTGAGAAAACCGCGTCGATCGTTGCAACACATGCACCGATCGTTGCACCCCGTAAAGGACCAGTTTCACTTATACCTCGTGGAGTTGCTAAGGAAAGAATCTACAAACCTCCAATACCATTCCCAAAAGCCCCTGTAAGGTCTAAAGATGTTGTTCAGTGCATAGTAGTGGTTAACAAGAAGATGATGGTTCCACAAGAGTCTACTCTAACATCTTCAAAGCCTAAGGCTACTCATAAGCAGAAGGCTCCGAACATCAAATCTCTGCCAAAGGTAAAGCATAAATCCTCTAAGTTTAAACCTCCTGACTCGACTGTTTTGAATGCAGGAAAAAGCTTTAAACCACCCAAGTGTCGATCCCACCCTACATTCCTTCCTACGTTCCTTGGACGACATCATGCTGTTACTGCTTACACACCACCATGGATGATAAGGCATTCACAGAGACACACAAAGTCTATGTTGAAACCTCCATGATTCTGACCTCTTTCCAAAAGTCAAGCTAATGACTTAAAACAAGCGCTGAGTGGGAGGCAACCCACTGTTAGGTGTATTTGTTTTTCCTTTTCATTTTTGGTGTTTTTCTTAGGATTTCACGTTTTTATTTGTTTTTGCTAGTTTTTAGATACAGAACCAAGTCTGGAGATGAGTAATTGGTTTAAATTGAAAATTAAGGTACGTCGCCCTAAACCGGAATCGATCTGGTTCAACCAGCATCGATCGTTGCTGTAATGCGACGATCGTTGCACCCACGACCAAGGTAAGTTACCTTAAACCCTTCTTCTCCTCTTTCTTCTCCACTTTCTCACCGCCGATAACTCCGAGAGCCAAAACCGAAAATCACCATTTCTTCATCGATTTCTTTGATTCAAAGCACTACTTCACTTATTTTTACATCCCCAATCTGTTTCTCCTACCCATTTCTCACGAAATCAAGGTAATGTACTTCTATTTGATAATTTTCAGATTTCACTTTTAGGGTTTTAGAAATTGGAAATTTTGATCAAAATTGATGAATGCATATTACAATGATTATGCTTTAGGTTGTTTAGTGATGGATCGTTGTCAATTTTGCGGTTGATTTCACGATTTTGGAACGATTTTGTTGACTGTTGATTGCGGCCAGAATCGCCCAGCAACGATCGTTGCGCTTGTGCAACGGTCGTTGCTCGACGATTCTGGGGAAATGTTCGAAGTACACGAAATCGCCTTGCAACGATCTCTGCCTTAGTGCAACGGTCGTTGCATGACGATTTCACAGAGAGTTTGCCGTGACTAATTTGCTTAAAATTCTGTTTTGCAGATGGCAACTCAAGATCAACCCCGCAAGCGCATAGCAACAGCCGCAAGCGCCTCGCGACAATACATTCCGCCACCAGAGTGGCTACACAGGGATTCTGATCCTCCAGAGCCATATCAGGTAGTTCATGCGACCATTGGGCCACCGTGGCCAAGAGCAGATAAGACTCAGATTCAATCTGATCGCAACTGGGGCAAGTCTATCAAGAGGCTGCTCACTACGACTGATTTCACAGAGAGGCCGCTACACGAGTACTGGGACGAGTACGACACACTGCTGTATAACGGTTGGTATGGCATGGAGATAGCGCCAACCAAGTTCGCGGACTACTCGACTTGTCATGGTCTCGGCATAGACCAGCAGGTTATGGAGCTGTGCAGAGGCATTGGTCTGGGGACAATGCCAATGTGATATATCATGGTTTTTACTAGTTTTAGACCATGATATAAGTGTGTTTTAGTATCTTTTTGTGTTCTTTTAGAGTCTTTTACAGGTATAATCAGGTTTGGAGCATACTTGGTGATTATGGCACTTTTTGGAGATTTTTGGAGTGTTTGGCCGAGAGATAGAGTTCACTGTCCGAAACAGAAAAATGCGTCGATCGTTGCACTCTAGCATCGATCGATGCACCAGCGAGATGGGCCGAAACTCGGCGGTTTATGAAGAGTCAAGATATTGCACTCTGATCCAGAAGTTCCTGATATTTACAAAGAAGCCCCTGGCCGAGATTAGACCTATATAATTAAGTTTTTGGTGTTTTATTTACTTACGCTTTCATAATTAAGAGCAGAGGATTTTTAGAGCTTTTGGGGCTGATCTGAACCTTTACTTCATCTGTATTTGGAGAAGATTTCGAACCCCTTTTATTCTTTATCTTCTATGCAATTTATTCATCATATGATTATGTTTTCATTATCTATGTCTGAGTAGATTCTTTGTTAGGTTTAGGGTTTCTCACATAGGATTTCATGACTTGCTAGACTTGTTAAATTCAGTCAAGGATTCATAACTATATCTGTTCTTCAATCTAATTGTGCTTAAAGCTAGTTCTAACCTGATCAATTAGAATCTAGATCTTAGGTTGCTAAATACGTCACGGAAGTGGGGTTTAGGAATCTGAACTGATTAGGTTGAGCAATTAAACTTCTCGCAAACGAAAGTTTGGTTTAGGATAATTGTGAACATATCAAACTTGGGATTAATGCTAGTTTAATCTGTTAGTTCTCGCAAACGAAAGTTTGGTTTGCTGCACTTAGACTTAGAGAATTATCGCAAAGGAATTTGGTTAATTCTATATATGTGTTTTGAGTTCTAGAACTGTGCTTAATTAGATCCTTGCTGAATGAACTGTCTGCTTGTCTGATTTCCTGAGAACGCCCTAGACTTAGCGCTTTTAATAACTTGCTTTTACAACCAATAATCTCTGCTTTCTGTTTACTTTCTTGCATTGCTTTTAATTCAATCACATTGCTTTCTTCCTAGTTTAATTTCCTGTTCTTGAGCTATTGAATACGGAGTCCCTGTGGATTCGATACCTATATACTACGACTACTGAACTGTGCACTTGCAGTTAGATATAGGATAAAACCTGACACCTATCAAGTTTTTGGCGCCGTTGCCGGGGACTCTTTGAGTCTTCGATAGCTTAGAACTTAGGGTTTTACTAGGATTTTCGTTTTCTTTTCGTTTTTATTTTTGTTTTTTTTAGTTACTGATTTTCTCTGTTTTTCTCTCTGTCGCAGGTACTAATATCGCACTGAGTCGATCGTTGCACTCTAGCATCGATCGTCACTAGGCGATTAAGAGATTGAAACGATCGTTGCACTGATAGCATCGATTGTTGCCGGACGATTACAGACAGTTTATGCAGACGCAGAAAACTAGAAGTAATCCGAACTTGGACTTAGTTAATCTCGATCTTGAAGAACTTGGACGTTTAGAGAGAACCAACAGAAGAGAGAGAAGAGAAAGGATGGTGCTAGAACGTCTGATCTTGATACCAGATGCTGAAGGTACCCTGAGGGACCGAGATAACAACCCGTACAATGCTGCTGGGCATCGGGTTGATGCTGAAGGGAATGTCATCCCTGATCCTCCTGAGCAACAGCAACAGGAGCAAAACCAGGTTCAAGGACATGCCCAAGGTAGAGAGATGGTTGTACATGAGAGGACTTTAGCTGACTACAACAGACCGGATAAGTTTCATAGAAACCGGTCAACTTTAGTGCTTCCTGCTTTTGAGAGGAATGATTTTGAGATCAAAACCATCTACTACTCGCTGATGAGACAGAATGCGTTTCATGGTTACCCAACGGAGCAGCCTATGGATCACATTGATTCGTTTGAGGACGTAGTCACTGGCATGAAGTATGATGGAGTGTGCCCGGACTATCTGTTCCTTAAGCTCTTTCCGCACAGTCTTGCTGGAGACGCTAGTGCATGGCTGAAGCAGTTAGCGCCTGCTCAGTATACTACTTGGGCAGCTTTAAAGAGTGAGTTCCTGCGTCACTTCTATGATGATGCGCGCTCAGACCAGTCCAGACAGGACATACTCACCTTTTCACAAGGAGCTGTGGAGCCTTTAAAGACTGCCTGGATGAGATTTAAGCAGTATCAGCGTGACTGCCCACACCATGGATTCACTGAGGTTCAGTTGATTGGCATCTTCTTCAGAGGCATAGATCTTCCATATCAGAGTGCGCTGGACAATTCCAGTAATGCTAACTTCAACACCAGGACTCCTACGCAAGCTAAGCAGTTGATTGAGAATCTAATAGGCAGCAACAGCTGCAAGACTATGGATGAGAGGAGGAAGAAAGCTGGTGGAAGTGTAGAGAATTCTGACATAGCTGATATTAGATCTAGGCTGGACACAGTTTGCAATCTCCTAGCAGGTAAGAAAGCTGTCCATTTTGCCCAAGATGTAGAGGTAATTCAAACTGAGGAGGACACTCAGCAGGAAGATGTGAATTACATAGGAGGTTCTGGATTCCAAGGTAATAGATTTGGTAATCAACAGGGAAACATATTCTTCAATGGAGGACAGAAAAGTGCTTTCAACAGCAACTCATCTAATTCTGGACAGACTAGTGGTTTTCAGAAGACCTTTGGACAAGGTACTCAGAGAACCTATGGGTCTTCATCTTATCAGACTCCTCCTACACCTACAGCTCATGAGAGCAGAATGGAAGCTATGATGGAACAACTAATGGAGAGTCAGACCAAGATTTATGTGGACTGCAACAAGAAGTTAGATGCTGTCTATGAAGAACTCAATGGGAAGTTTGAGTCCCTGAACACTCACATGAAGCAGTTGGATACTCAGGTAAATCAGATTTCCAGCTCAATAAAGGGAAAAGGGCTAGCAGACACTCATATTAAGGCCTGGTCTGTGTACGTTAATGATGGATCTCACCTAGGTGAAAAATTTGAGCTAAGTAAGCTGAATTGGTGAAGGAAGGAGAAATCCCAGATTTTGGTGAAAAACTCTCGGGTGGAAATTGCAGAGCTGCAACGATCGACACACACCTAGTGTCGATCGATGCACGCCGGGAACAGACAGATTCGCTGAGTGATGATGGTATTGATGCAGACTTGGAGCTTGATAGCTTATTCCCTGGAGTCTCTGAGATCTCTCAACAGGAGATTTATGCGCAGATTGTTAGACAACACTCCTCAGTGTCTGAAGTGATTAGGCAGGAAATTGAAGAGCTTAAGAAGCTAGAGGAGATTGGTGAAGAATTGGAAGAAATTCCAACTTCTGATGATCCACCTTATCATACATGTGTGCAGAGGTATTTGAACAAGATGCTGCCTCTAGATGAAGAGCTGAGAGACTGGGTGGTTATAGTTCCTCAGCATATTGGTGATGTTCTGTTAAACAAGATCCCGAAGAAACTGCCTGACCCTGGAGTCTTTGTGCTTGATTGTTCAATCTTTGAGGATAGTTTCAGGCGTTCTCTTTGTGACTTAGGAGCTGCTGGAAATTTGATGCCATACTCTGTGGCAGAGAAGCTGTGTATGCTAGATTTTACTCCTACTAGGACCTCTCTTGTCCTAGCTGATCAGTCTATACGAGTTCCGGAAGGACTCTTAAAGGACATTCCAGTGAGAGTTGGAAACTACTTAGTTCCGACAGACTTCCTTGTGCTGAAGTATGACTGCGATCCTGATGAAGCATTGCTGCTTGGAAAACCATTCTTGGCTACAGCAGGAGCTGTGATTGATGTTAGACAGAGTCTAATAGACCTCCACCTGGGAGATGAGCCGCTGCGATATGAGATGGAGAAGCTGCGAAAGCCACTGATAGATGGGCAGACATTCACAATCATGGAAGCAGATGATGAGCAGCCGGATGACACTGAGATTTTGGATCCTGGAGCACATTTTACTCCATCTTTTCTCGGGCATGAGCATTATGCAACAGCCTATTCTCCACCTTGGATGAGGAGACTTGGACAGAGACAGAAAAAGTCTCTGTTGGGATCTCCTGGTGCCTGAAAAATCTTGTCCGTCCGGTCAAGCTATTGACCTTAAACAAGCGTTGGGTGGGAGGCAACCCACCATTAGGTACTGGTGTTTTTCTACTTAATTTTTGGTGTTTTTGTTAGGATTTTACGTTTGTTTTTGTTTCTGGTGAGTTTCTGGTTGCAGGTCTCGGACAGATTCGCAGTGCGTCGATCGACGCACTTCTGTGTCGATCGTCACAACACGATCGTAATCGCATTGCAGCGATCGTTGCAGTTCTGAGCAACGATCGACCATACACAATAATCGCCAAGTAACGATCGATGCACTTAGTGCAACGATCGATGCTTAGCGACAGAGGTAAACCCGACAGAACTAAACAAAACTTTAACAATTTTTCTTTCTTTTTACCGATCCTTCGCTTGACACTACTGGGGACAGTGTGTCTTAAGTATGGGGGAGGTGCTACTGACGCTTATCTTTCTGTTTTCTTAAGAGTCAGTCCATTTTTCAAAATTTTTTGTTTTATTGAGTCAAAATTGTTTAAGTAAGAAACTATGATTTTCTGAGAAGATTTACAAGACTTGCAGGAACTTAAGTAACCATTGGGATGAAGTTGCAGGATCTATCTATGACTATTAGAAAACCCCATCACAGATCAACCTACTGGGAACACCCACGTCACTTCAGGTATCAGAGGATCCTTTACTGACTTCACCCTAATACTGACTTAGATTTCTCACCTAAGGGCTTGGTATACTCTGTGTCGGATTCCCTTGTTAGTTCTGACACAGCCTGTCAACCTATCCTATTTAGTTCCCTACTCCTCTTCTATAAAGTAAAAAAAAAAAAGATAATAAACTGAGGATGAGTTAGTAACTCCGAAGTGGTCACAGGAGTGGTAGAGACCCCTATAATCTCCTGTGCTATCCATGGAATGTGTGCAAAGTACACCCCATAACGGGAAGAACACTGATAAAAAAAATAAAATGATACCCAAAGTGGGAAAAATCAGTTGTTAAAGAAGGGAAAGAGAAGAAAGGGACTAGAGAAAGGTAGTATGGTGGTCTAGAGCTGATAAGGTAAGAATCCATGTGCCCTTTGATCGATACTCCTTAGGTGAGACCGCACTTAAATACTTGCAGAAGTCAGTAGGGTGAATTTGAATGCTTGAATGTGATTGTGGAGTTTACTTAGGACAGTTGCTAAGTGTGGGGGAAGTACATGTTGGTCTTGATATCCTGTGATTGATTCTTTCAGTGGTTTACCAAGGGCAATCTGAGTATTGTAGCTTCTAGGATGAAATGAGTTTCTGAAGAGTTTTCAAACCTCTTCACCAAGCTTTAGTTCTCTGTTTTGCTTGAGGGCAAGCAAAGGCTAAGTGTGGGGGAGTTGATATATCATGGTTTTTACTAGTTTTAGACCATGATATAAGTGTGTTTTAGTATCTTTTTGTGTTCTTTTAGAGTCTTTTACAGGTATAATTTGGTTTGGAGCATACTTGGTGATTATGGCACTTTTTGGAGATTTTTTTGAGTGTTTGGCCGAGAGATAGAGTTCACTGTCCGAAACAGAAGAATGCGTCGATCGTTGCACTCTAGCATCGATCGATGCACCAGCGAGATGGGCCGAAACTCGGCGGTTTATGAAGAGTCAAGATATTGCACTCTGATCCAGAAGTTCCTGATATTTACAAAGAAGCCCCTGGCCGAGATTAGACCTATATAATTAAGTTTTTGGTGTTTTATTTACTTACGCTTTCATAATTAAGAGCAGAGGATTTTTAGAGCTTTTGGGGCTGATATGAACCTTTACTTCATCTGTATTTGGAGAAGATTTCGAACCCCTTTTATTCTTTATCTTCTATGCAATTTATTCATCATATGATTATGTTTTCATTATCTATGTCTGAGTAGATTCTTTGTTAGGTTTAGGGTTTCTCACATAGGATTTCATGACTTGCTAGACTTGTTAAATTCAGTCAAGGATTCATAACTATATCTGTTCTTCAATCTAATTGTGCTTAAAGCTAGTTCTAACCTGATCAATTAGAATCTAGATCTTAGGTTGCTAAATACGTCACGGAAGTGGGGTTTAGGAATCTGAACTGATTAGGTTGAGCAATTAAACTTCTCGCAAACGAAAGTTTGGTTTAGGATAATTGTGAACATATCAAACTTGGGATTAATGCTAGTTTAATCTGTTAGTTCTCGCAAACGAAAGTTTGGTTTGCTGCACCTAGACTTAGAGAATTATCGCAAAGGAATTTGGTTAATTCTATATATGTGTTTTGAGTTCTAGAACTGTGCTTAATTAGATCCTTGCTGAATGAACTGTCTGCTTGTCTGATTTCCTGAGAACGCCCTAGACTTAGCGCTTTTAATAACTTGCTTTTACAACCAATAATCTCTGCTTTCTGTTTACTTTCTTGCATTGCTTTTAATTCAATCACATTGCTTTCTTCCTAGTTTAATTTCCTGTTCTTGAGCTATTGAATACGGAGTCCCTGTGGATTCGATACCTATATACTACGACTACTGAACTGTGAACTTGCAGTTAGATATAGGATAAAACCTGACACCTATCACAATGCAGCCTTACGATCTATACCCAGAGCTGGTGAGGCAGCTGCTTGCCACATGCAGGGTTGTATACCCGAACCCAGAGAGCATGAATGCTCAAGGAGGCACCTTTACCTTCATGTGCCTAGGAGCCAGGTATCGAGTGCCCCTTCTCGATATCTGTAGGATCTACGGGTTTAGCACTGAGCAGCCACGCACCGATATGTCCCTTCCATGGGAACCAGCATAGGCTGCGCAGTTTTGGCAGTACATTGGTGGTGGACGGTATCACTCACGGACTACACCAGTGATTCAGGTCAGGCATCCGGCCCTCATGTATGTCTTGCGTATCTTGGGACGCACTCTATTGTGCAAGCATGAGGCCAACAAGATGCGCAAGAACGAGTTGGAGATTCTATTCAGAGGACTGAGGGAGCAGTTCAGGGGCACTGATGTGAGAGACCCAGCTAGGAAAGTCAACCTGGAAGCTTTATTTGCCCATCATCTTTGCGAGCTGCAGAAGAAACCTTATGACGGCGTGCGCAAGGAGACAGTAGGGAGTCTTCTTACTCCTATTTTCAGATACTGTAGGATACCTATGGGGGATACAGAGCGCGTTACTGAGAGAGAGTTCCTGGATCTCAGTCACTTGCAGAGCGCTACGTGGCTGAAGGAGGGGCGGGTGTGGGTTTACTTCGATCCTGAGGAAACACAGTATGGTATTGATCTTCCTGCTGCTGGGCTGACTCGGATCGATACCATTGATGCTTTGAGTTTCCACCCTCCTGCCAGAGCTCGACGCGCAGTGCCCACTATGGCCCACCCGCTGGGAGAGCCGTCTACGAGAGCGTCATCTTCCTCTGCACCTGCTGCTGCCCCTGCTACACAGGACATCGGTCCATATCCAGCCCCGTCTATGCCTGTGCGTGAGATGTCTGAGGGTGATTGGAGAGAGCGTCAGGAGGGTATGTTTCAGACCATTTGGGGTTTCTTGCGCAGCTGCACTTGCAGGAGACAGCCACAGGTTCACCAGCCCGTTCCAGGACCTTCTCGACGCAGACGACGATCTCCGACTCCTAGCTCTTCGAGCGGTACTGATCGCATAGCTGAGGCAGCCGATGACGATGCGCGGTACGGTGGGATAGATGATGAGAGCGAGTGAGATTTATCTCCGTTTTCAGACATTCGGTTCTGTACTTTTTATCCTTTTCTTATTTTTCTTTGCACTTTTTCCTTTTGACTTTTAGGGTTTTGTTGTTTTTGGATGATGTGTTTGGTATGCTACGCTACTTGCTTCGATTTTACTCTGTTTTCAGTGTTTCCAGCTTGCAGGATTCGAAATTTGACTGATTCCAACGGACTAACCTGCTAATTTGCTGACTGATCTGATGCACGCATTGCAACGATCGTTGCTACTATGAGCAACGATCGACACCCAATGAAAAATCGCCTAGCACCGATCGTTGCACAAAGTGCATCGATCGTTGCTTGAGCGACAGAGGTAAAATACGACAGAACTCAACACAAACCATTAACAATTTTTATTTACTTTTACCGATCCTTCGCTTGACACTACTGGGGACAGTGTGTTTTAAGTGTGGGGGAGGTGCTACTGACTTATATCTTTCTATTTTCTTAAGAGTCAGTCCATTTTTCAAAATCTTTTGTTTTATTAAGTCAAAATTGTTTAAGTAAGAAACTATGATTTTATGAGAAGATTTACAAGACTTGCAGGAACTTAAGTAACCATTGGGATGAAGTTGCAGGATCTATCTCTGACCATTAGAAAACCCAGACACAGATCAACCTACTGGGAACACCCACATCACTTCAGGTATCAGAGGATCCTTTTACTGACTTCAACCTTAATACTGACTTAGATTTCTCACCTAAGGGCTTGGTATACTTTGTGTCGGATTCCCTGTTAGTTCTGACACAGCCTGTCAACCTATCCTATTTAGTTCCCTTCTCCCCTTCTATAAAGTAAAAAAAAATAATAATAAACTGAGGATGAGTTAGTAACTCCGAAGTGGTCATGAGAATAGTAGCAAACACTATTATCCCTTATGCATCCATGGAATGTGTCCAAAGTACACCCCATAACGGGAAGAACACTGATAAAATAAAATAAAATGATACCCAATGTGGGAAAAATAAGTTGTTAAAGAAGGGAAAGAGAAGAAAGGGACTAGAGAAAGATAGTATGGTGGTCTAGAGCTGATAAGGTAAGAATCCATGTGCCCTTTGATCGATACTCCTTAGGTGAGACCGCACTTAAATACTTGCAGAAGTCAGTAGGGAGAATTTGAATGCTTGAATGTGATTGTTGAGTTTACTTAGGACAGTTGCTAAGTGTGGAGGAAGTACATGTTGGTCTTGATATCCTGTGATTGATTCTTGCAGTGGTTTACTAAGGGGAATCTGAGTATTGTTGCTTCTATGACGAAAAGAGTTTCTGAAAGTTTTCAAACCTCTTGACTACATTTGGTTCTTTACTTGCTTGAGCGCAAGCAAGAGCTAAGTGTGGGGGAGTTGATATACCATGGATTTTAGGGTTTTTAACCACGGTATATGTGTCATTTATCGAGTCTTTTACTATGTTTTAGAGTCTTTTCAGGTGTTTATTAGGTACAAGCACATTTGGAGCATATTTGGTGATTATGGCACTTTCTGGAGCTATTTGGAGTATTTGGCCGAGAGGTAGACTTCACTGTCGATATTTCAGAGATGCAACGATCGACACACTAGTGGCGTCGATCGTTGCATACGCGAGATGGGCCAAACGACGGTTAAATGAAGAATAATGAAATTGCAGTTTTGCCCAGAAGTTCCTGATATTTAAAAAGAAGCCCCAATTCGTATTTTAGGTTATAAATAGAGTTTTTAAGCCATTGTTTAGGCTACGCTTTTCTTAAGTCCTATTTTATTTCAGAGAGAGTTAGGGGCTGATCCTGCTCTCGAGAGAGAGAGGATTTTGAACCCCAGATCTTTACTTTGTTTTATGATATTTGGTTTTCTACTTATGATATTTTCTGTCTCGATGAATATGTCTGAGTAGATCTCCTGTTAGGTTGAAGGATTCTCATTAAGGATTTCAGAGAATTATAGTTAAATTAATCTGTAGAGATTCATATCTGCTAGTTCTTTATCTAAGTTGTTCTTAATGCTTAATCTGAAGTAGCTAATCAGAATTATGATGTTAGGTTGATTAATGCAGCGGAAGTTGGTTAATTTAACTAGAAAGAACCTAGATAAGCAATTAAACTTCTCACAAACGGAAGTTGTTTGGTTTAGGTTAATTGTGAACATATCAAACTTGGAATTAATGCTAGTTTAATCTGTTAGTTCTCGCAAACGGAAGTTTGGTTTGCTGCACTTAGACTTAGAGAATTATTGCAAAGGAATTTGGTTAATTCTATATATGTGTTTGAGTTCTAGAACAGTTATTGATTAGATCTAAATAGATTGATTGCTTGCGTTCCTGATTTCCTGAGAACTCCTGAAACCTAACGCTTTGCCTCCTTGCTTACAAACTCACTTTATTCGTTCGCTATTTCGTTTACTGTCTTCACACCTGCTTCGTTTAATTAAATCTGAATTACTAATAATCTATTGTGTGACTGAGAGTCCTCGTGGGATTCGATACCTTATATACTACGATTGCATTAACTGTGCACTTGGAGTAGAATAGGGATAAAACTACACCTATCAGCGTCCAAGAAAAGAAGCAGTGAAATGCTCCCCAGGATCCAAAACCGTAGTGTGACTTGGCTGCTCTTCATTTCCATCCATAATGGTGAAGGTCTGCCCATCAATCAATGGCTTGCACAACATGTCCATCTCAAAGTGTAGCGGCTCATCTCCCAGATGGAGATCTATCAAAATGTGCCTCACATCTATCACTGCTCCAGCTGTGGCCAAGAATAGTCTACCCAGTATCAAAGCATCATCCTGCTCACTGTGGTACTTAAGAACCAAGAAATCTGTCGGAACCAAGTAGTTTCCAACTCTCACTGGGACATCCTCAAGAACTCCTTCAGGAATTCTTATTGACTGATAAGCTAGGACAAGAGAGGTCCTAGTGGGTGAAAAATCCATCATACCCAGCTTCTCCGCCACAGAGTATGGCATGAGACTTCCAGCAGCTCCTAAATCACACAGAGAGCGCTTGAAACCATCCTCAAATATAGAACAACTCAGCACAAAAATCCCAGGATCAGGTAGCTTCTTAGGAATCTTAGTTAGCAATACCTCACTGATATGTCCAGGAACCACTATTGCCCAATCTTCCAGCTCTTCATCCAAAGGCAACATCTTACCCAAGTATCTCTGCACACAAGGGTGATAAGGTGGATCATCAGATGGTGGAATTTCTTCCAACTCTTCACCAATCTCTTCCAAACGCTTAAGCTCATAAATCTCTTGTTTAATCACCTCAGACACTTTAAGATATAATCGAATAGATTGTGCATAAATCTCCTGTTGAGTTATCTCAGACACTCCAGGGAATAAACGGTTAAGCACTTGATCTGTCTCTGCATCAATATCATAAGAATCCTGTGAATCTGTCTGTCCACGCCATGCAACAATCGACGCTAAGGGTGCATCGATCGATGCAGTTGAATTTTCACAGATTCCACCCGAGAGATTTTCCTCAAAATCAGAAATTTCAGCTTCTTCAACAGTTCAGCTGTATTAAGCTCAAATCTTTCACCTAGGTGTGATCCATCATCAATCTACACTAACCAAGCCTTAATATGGGTGTCTACAACACTCTTTCCTTTAACAGAGTTTGAAATTTGGCTCACCTAAGTGTCCAACTGTTTCACATGAGTACTTAGAGACTCAAACTTCCCATTAAGATCCTCATAAACAGCATCCAACTTCTTGTTGCAGTCCACAGCAATCTTAGTCCGTCCTTCCAGCAGCTGCTCCATCATTGCCTCCATCTTACTCTCATGAGTAGTAGCCACAGGAGGTGCTTGGTAAGAGGAAGATCCATAAGCCCTATGATTACCTTGTTGATAAGGTTTGAAAACCAGAATTCTATCCAAAGCCAAAAGAGTTTTGATTGCTTGTGAAAGCACTCTTCTGACCACTGAAGAATCTATTACCTTGCTGATTACCAAACCTATTACCTTGGAAATCAGATCCTCCGATGTAATTCACATCCTCTTCCTGACCATCCTCTTCAGCATTGATTATCTCAACATCTTGAGCAAAATGGACAGCTTTCTTCCCAGCTAGAAGATTGCAAACAGTGTCCAACTTAGATCTAATATCAGCTATCTCCGAATTCTCCATCTTCCCACCGGACTTCTTCCTTCTCTCATCAGTAGTCTTGCAGCTATTACTGCTTACTAAATTATCTATTAGCTGCTTAGCTTGAGAAGGAGTCCTAGTGTTAAAGTTGGCATTGCTGGAATTATCCAACGCAGTCTGATATGGAAGATCTATTCCTCTAAAGAAGATACCTAATATTGTTACCTCAGTGAATCCATGATGCAAGCAGTCACGTTGGTATTTCTTGAACCTCATCCAGACTGTCTTAAGAGGCTCTGTCGGACCTTGGGTGAAGGTGAGAATGTCCTGTCTGGACTGATCGGAGCGAGAATCATCGTAGAAATGTCGCAGAAACTCACTCTTCAGAGCGGCCCAAGTATCAAACGTTCCAGGTGGAATTTGTTTCAGCCAGGCTGCAGCATCTCCAGCAAGAGAGTAGGGGAAAAGCTTTAGGAACAGATACTCCTAGCATACTCCATCATACTTAATTCCGGTGACTATGTCCTCAAACTCATCTATGTGATCCATCGGCTGCTCACTTGGAGAGCCATGGAAGGCTTTCCGCCTCAGGAGAGAGTAGTAGATGGTCTTGATCTCAAAATCAGGAGGTACAAGAGCTGACCGGTTAGCATGAAACTCATCCGGACGGTTATAGTTAGCTAAAGTCCTCTCATGAACAACCATCTGTCTACCTTGGGCCTGTCCTTGGCCTTGGTTCTGCTCCTATTGCGGTTGCTCAGGAGGATCAGGGATAACATTCCCTTCAGCATCAATCGGTTCTCCAGCAGCATTGTACGGATTGTTGTGTCGGTCCCTCAGGGTACCTTGAGCATCAGGCCTTATGATCACACGTTCAACAACCATCCTTGCTCTTTGAACTCTTCTGTTAGTCCTCTCTAGTATATCAAGCTCTTCAAGTTGGAGGTTTACGAGATTAGTGTTCGGATTACTTCTGGTATCACGCATCTGCATAAACTATCTGTAATCGCCAAGCAACGATCGATGCTAGCAGTGCAACGATCGATTCAACTCCAATCGCCTAGTAACGATCGACACAGAAGGTGCAACGGTCGATGCTATGCGATTATGAAACCTGCGACAGAGAGAAAACAGAGAAAAATCAGTAACCAAAAATAAAAATAAAAATCCTAGTAAAAACCCTAAGTTCGAATCTATCGAAGACTCTAAAGAGTCCCCGGCAACGGCGCCAAAAACTTGATAGGGTCTAAGTTTTAATCCTATTCTACTGCAAGTGCACAATTATGCTATTGTAGTATTTAGGGTGTCGAATCCACAGAGACTCTAGACTCTTGCGATAGATTATATAATTTCAGGTTAAACTAGGTAGAAGCGGTAGAAAGCAGTAAATCAAAATAGAAAGCAAGTAAACGGTTTGTAAATCAGAAGGCGAAGGCGTCAGGTCAAGGGAGTTCTCAGGAAATCATGAACACAAGCATATCAATCAATCGGGATCTAATTAAGAACTGTTCTAGAACTGGAATCACGGAAGTATAAGAAGCCGACTTTCGTTGCGAATCCTATCTATGTCTAACAACCTAGCAAGCCAACTTTCGTTCCGAATTCTAGAGTTCTAAACAAGCATTAATCTCAAGTTCTTTTGTTCACAATTCCTCTAAACCAAATTTCTTTGCGAGTAGATCAAATTGCTCATCTAGGTTCTTTCTAGCTAATTAACCAACTGTCGTTGTGGAAATCAACCTAACATCATAAATCTGGGTAGCTACTTCAGATTAAGCATTAAGAACAACCCTAGATGAAGAACTAACATATATGAATCCCTACAGATCGATTAACCTATAATTCCATGAAATCCGTTGTGATAATCCCTAAACCTAACAAGTAAACTACTCAGACATGATCATCGAAACAGAAGACATAATGAATAGAAAACCAAATAGCATATAATAAAATAAAGAACTGGGGTTCGAAATCCTCTCTCTTTCAAGAACAAGATCAGCCCCTAACTCTCTCTGAATGTAAAATAAAGCGTAGCCTAAACAATGGCTTAAAACCCTAGTATATAAGTCTAAACACGTTTTTGGGTCTTTTTGCAAATCTGAGAAGTTTCTGGGCAAAAACTGTAATTTCTCTAAAATGCAGATTTTTGGGCGCAGAACCCTGGAATCACCGTGCGTCGACCACTGCACAGACTGCAACGATCGTTCCAAGGTGATTTCGCAGCCAGTGAACTCTGTGAGATCTCTAAACAGTGCAGAATTGACCCAAATGCTTCTAAAACGTCCAATTAGGCTCCAAATGTCCTTAAACCTGTAAAACACATGAAAAGACTCCAAAACACATAGAAAGACTCGATAACAAAGACATATACCATGGTTAAAAGTACTAAATCCATGGTATATCATTACTTTACACTGATCTCGCTTAGATTAATCTGAACTAAAAGCTATTGCACAATCTATAATTCTTTGATTTGATAACCCTTTATACTATAAGTGCATTGGTGTGCATTTGCAGCGTGATTCTAGGGATAAATTTTAGACCTATCACAACTCTTTGGCATTTGAGAAATATAATAGTGAGAAAGAACCAATCAAAATGAAGAAGGTGGAGGCATTGAAGGATTACTTGGATACAGTAAGGACCGCGTAGTGTTTCACCTGAACAAGAATGTTGAATAAAGTGTGTTTGTGTTTCGCAACAAGGAGGATGGTTCTCAGATGGCTATGTTTGTACATGAACGATGTTTTTGTTGGGCATTTAGGAAAGAAATATTGGTCTGGAGCATCATCTTGTTTGACTTTTTTATTTTGTTTCCAGTTACTACTTAACATTGACCCTATACAGTAGTACAAGAAAACCAAATTTGTTCATGATGCTGTGTTGTAATTGAGTTTCTAAAAGTTGAATCTGTAGTTGGTTATGTAGTTAAATGCTTTTAGGCAAATAGAATCAAATTCACTGAATAGTCCCTTTTAGTTAGCTACTGATATTTTTGTTAAATTTGTTTAATTTTTAGAAGGCTCACACAGCTTTTGTTCAATAGAAGGAACTCTAGGAAATTTTAAACTGTGATAAGTCGTTAGACTTTGGAAACTGCTGGAGTTGGCCCTTGTGACATTCGTGATCCTGTTGTTGAATCTCTTATCAAGGAATTATTGTTGTTTCGGCGATGTTAATTCTTGTTTGTTGCGGTTTTGACATTTGCTTAATTCCTGTTTTACTCTGCAATTTAAATTAAATTCAACATCGTATCCTTGCTGTTCCTGACTTCCTCTTTGCAGTTGGGTTAAATTTTTGTTCGTGCTTCGCGTGCAATAACAGGAAGGGACGAAACAATCTAATCATCCAATCACTAGAAGTAGAGCCATAATACAAAGTATTTATATGAGAACTAGGCTAATCTACTTTCCTAAAACGATTTGAACCCGTGACATTTTGTACCCAAAACAAACGCGCTACCAAGATACATCCCTTTCAATTGGTTTACAGTGTCATTGTAGAGAATTCCTGTCTTGTTTTCCACATCCTTCTTTTTTTTTTCTCATATTACATAACAAACATATATATAATTAAAAAAAATTACTTTTTTTTTTAGGAAAATTCTATCAATTTCAATTTTACATAAAAAGGCGTTTCCATTTGAAAATGGAATCTATAAGATCGTTGTAGTAGACAATATTTCAATTCTAATTTTGAAAATGGGGGTTACGTATAGAAATACAAGAATTTCTTAACTACATGTACATCTATAGTTATATATATTACTATATATATTGTAATACAATAAAGAAGAAGGAATAGATATATGTACAGATTGTGTGAAATAAAGGGAAAATAAGTTGAGAATCAAAATATAATCCTAAATCCTAATACCCTCCCTCAAGTTGGAGCGTGGAGATTATACACACCCTACTTGTTCAAAAACGAAACAAATTATTTTCGCCCAAGTGACTTTGTGAGTATATCGGCCAATTGATCCTTCGTGTTGAAAGGTCGAGTGGCTATTGTCCCATTAAGAATCTTAATACGAAAAAGTGGCAATCTACTTCGATGTGCTTTGTTCGTTTGTGGAAAACCAGGTTAGCACTTGATTGAGTAGCAGACTTACTATCGCAATGCATTGTCATTGGATCGGTGTGAGAAACTCCAAGAGTGCAAAGTAAGCGCTTGAGTGATACGATCAGGTTTTAATCCGTAGATCTACACTGCAAGTGCACAGACGTGAACCAGTAGTATATAGGGTATCGAATCCACAGAGACTCTAGATTCCTACGATAGATTGTAGAATTTCAGGTTAAGCTAGGTAAAGCAGTAGAGAGCAGTAAATCAGAGCAGAATAGTAAATAAAGCGGTTTTATAGGCAATCAAACGAAGCGCCAAGTCAAGGGAGTTCTCAGGAAATCAGGAACATAGGCTAATCAATCAATCGGGATCTAATTAAGAACTATTCTAGAACTAGAATCACAGAATTCTAACAGACCAACTTTCGTTGTGAATATTATCTATGTCTAACAACCTAGCAAGCCAAATTTCGTTGCGAATCCTAGAGTTCTAAACAAGCATTAATCTCAGGTTATTTCGTTCACAATTCTCATAAGCCAAATTTCTTTGCGAATAGTCAAATTGCTCATCTAAGTTCTTTCTAGTTAATTAATCAACTTTCGTTGCAGAAATCAACCTAACATCAATAATCTAATTGGCCAATTCATGTCAAGCATGAAGAACAACCCTAGATGAAGAACTAAAAGATATGAATCCCTACAGATTGATCAACCTATAATTCCATGAAATCCCCTGTGAGAGTCCCTAAACCTAACTAGTAAACTACTCAGACATGGCAATTGAAGCAAAAGACATGATGAATAGAAAACCAAACATCATAAAAGAGAAACAAAGAATATGAGTTCCAAATCTCTCTCTCTCTCTGAATAAAATAAAACTTAAGTCTGAAAGCGTAGCCTAAACAAGGGGCTAAAAACCCTAATATAATGATCTAAATAAGTTGCAAATCTGGGAAGTTTCTGGGCAAAAACTGTAATTTCTGGATTTTTGTGCGTAGAACCCTGAAATCACCTTGCATCGATCGATGCACATACTGCATCGACCATTGCAAGGTGATTTCGCAGCCAGTAAACTCTGTAGGATCTCTAAATAGTGCAGAATTGACCCAAATGCTTCCAAAACGTCCAATGAGGCTACAAATGTCCTTAAACCTGTAAAACACCTGAAAAGACTCCAAAACACATAGAAAGACTCGATAAAAAAGACATACACCATGGTAAAAAGTCTTAAAAACCATGATATATCAACTCTCCCACACTTAGCTTTTGCTTGCCCTCAAGCAAACAGAAAACCAAGATCAGGAGAAGAAGTTTGAAAACTTCAGAAACTCGTTTCATCGTAGAAGCACCACACTCAGATTCCCCTTAGTAAGCCACATGAAAATGAACCTGAAGACATCAAGACCAACATATACTTCCCCCACACTTATCAAATATCCTGGGTAAACTCCACAATCACATTAAGAGCATCCAAATTCACCATACTGACTTTTATAAGCTATTAAGTGCGGTCTCACCTATGGGGTATCGATCAAAGAACACATGGACTCTTACTCTGTTAGCATATGACCACTCAACTATTGCTTGTGGTTCTTTTCTTCTCTTTTCCCTTCCTTCGCACCCCACTGGGTATCATTTTATTTTTTCAATCAGTGCTCTTCCCTTATTGGGGCATACTTTGGACATGTTTCCATGGATGCACAGGAGGTAATAGGGGTCTCTACCACTCCCGCGACCACTTCGAAGCTACTAGCTTATCCTCAGTTTATCTCTCTTTTTTTTTTTTACTTTCAAGGAAGGAGAGAAGGGAACCATAATCATACAGGTTTACAAGCTCTGCCAGAACCAACCGACGAATCCGACTCTAATTATACCAAGCCCATAGGTAAGAAAATTAAGTCAAGTTAAAGTTGAAGTCAAGTAAAGGATTCTCTGAATACCTGAAGTGATATGGGTGTCCTCAGTAGGCTGGTCTGTGTTGGGTTTTCAAATAGTCATAGTCATCTGCAACTCATCCAATGGTCACTTACGTTCCTGCAAGTGTGGTAATCTCCTCAAAAAGTCCTTGTTTCCTACTCAATTTGACTCAATAAAAAAAATTTGGACAGACTCTAAGAAAACAAAAGCGGAGCTTTCGGATCATGAGATCTCCCAAGAAAAGAGCGAAGAGGATCAGGGTGGGAGCGAAGCGAGGGTGGGATACTGCGTTTTCCTGCATTCAAAGCTGATGGTTTAGGAGATTTAAGTTTAGAAGAACCATACCTTTTCTTAGGTGGATGGGAGACATCTGGAGCTTTCTGCTGAAAAGCAGTTGCAGGAACTGAAGATGTTAGAGCAGGTTCAAAATGAACTGCCATCTTCTTTTCTCCAACAGGAATCTCTGGTTCCACTTCCACACTAAAGCTCTGTCCGTCAATGGTGGATTTCTGCACCTTATCCATCTTGAACCGCAGTGGCTCATCTCCCAGGTGGAGGTCAATCAGACCACGTCGCACATTTATCATAGCTCCAGCAGTAGCTAAGAAAGGTCTACCAAGTAACAAAGGATCATCTGGCTCAATGTTATACTTCAGCACTACAAAGTCCGTTGGAATCAAGTAGTTTCCAATTATGACCGGAACATCCTCAAGAACTCCTTCCGGATACCTTTTTGATCGATCAGCTAGGATAAGAGAGATCCTAGTAGGCTGGAATTCCATCATTCCCAATCTCTCAGCCACAGAGTATGGCATGAGATTCACACAAGATCCTAAGTCACACAGAGAACGCTTGAAACTGTCCTTAGAGATGGAACAGTCGAGCACAATGGCTCCTGGATCTGGTATCTTCTCTGTAATCTGAATCAACTTCTTTTCCATCACTTTCATGCAGTTAGCCACTTCTATCTCTTGTTTAGACATTTTAGGAACCTTAGGATATGGCACAGAGGGCTTATAGACTCGTTCTAGGACTGTTGTAGGTTTCTGGTCCCGTCTGCGATCTGTGTGATCGATGCAAGATGTGTGTCGATCGACACAAGGTGATTTCTAGCAATTCCATCAGACATATCGGGACTGTGTCGATCGATGCACGAGTTGTGTCGATTGATGCTTGTCTCAGACAGACATAATTCATCAAGAAAATCCGAGATCATACTCTCTTCTTCTCCTAGCAAGTCAATATCATCTCCTGTGATCACATCATTAACGTATTGCTTATGTTCAGCTTTCCCACCAACTTCATTTTGCCTTTGTATTGCTCCAGCTGTTTGTTGAACTTGGAAATCTAGCTTCTTCACATATGTGCTCAAAGATTCAAACTTCCATTCAGATCTTCATACAATGCATCTATCTTTGAGTTGAAGGACACAGTGATCTGTTGTTGTCCCTTAAGAAACTGCTCTATCATGGCTTCCAATCTGCTCTTATGTGTAGGTGCAGGCGGTGCTTGGTAAGAAGAAACACCATAGTTCCTCGAGAAGGAGTTACTCTGTTGCTGTAAGGGTTTCTGAAAAGCAGATTCCTGATTGTAGAATCCGGTCCTCCAATGTAGTTGATAGCTTCTTGCGCATACTTTCCAAGTAGAAGACTATGGAGAGAGTCAACTTTGTTCTTCAGCCCAGCTATCTGCGAGCTGTCAATCCCTGAGCTGAAAAAACATTCCGATACATCATCCTTACGGATCTCTTAGTCTTTTTAGTGCTTCCGCGAAAGGTGTCGATCGATACAGGAAAAGCGTCGATCGATGCAATGCGAAAACGATGTCGATCGACACACAGGACCGTGTCGATCGATGCAAGGCGAATCTAGGCGTACCTGAAATGCAAGAAAATAGAAAAATTAGTAACCAAAACAAAAAATGAAAAACCTAGTCTAAACCCTAAGTTCAAATCTATCAAAGACTCAAACGAGTCCCCGGCAACGGCGCCAAAAACTTGATACGATCAGGTTTTAATCCCTAGATCTACACTGCAAGTGCACGTAAGTTAACCAGTAGTAATAGGGTATCGAATCCACAGAGACTCTAGATTCTTACGATAGATTGTAGAATTTCAGGTTAAGCTAGGTAAAGCAGTATAAAGCAGTAAATCAGAGCAGAATAGTAAATAACGTGGTTTTGTAGGCAATCAAACGAAGCGTCAGGTCAACGGAGTTCTCAGGAAATCAGGAACATAGGCTAATCAATCAATCGGGATCTAATTAAGAACTGTTCTAGAACTAGAATCCCAGAATTATAACAGACCAACTTTCGTTGCGAATATTATCTATGAATAACAACCTAGCAAGCCAACTTTCGTTGCGAATCCTAGAGTTCTAAACAAGCATTAATCTCAGGTTATTTCGTTCACAATTCTCATAAGCCAAATTTCTTTGCGAATAGTCAAGTTGCTCATCTAAGTTCTTTCTAGTTAATTAATCAACTTTCGTTGCAGAAATCAACCTAACATCAATAATCTAATTGGCCAATTCAGATCAAGCATGAAGAACAACCCTAGATGAAGAACTATAAGATATGAATCCCTACAGATTGATCAACCTATAATTCCATGAAATCCCCTATGAGAGTCCCTAAACCTAACTAGTAAACTACTCAGACATGGCAATTGAAGCAAAAGACATGATGAATAGAAAACCAAACATCATAAAAGAGAAACAAAGAATATGAGTTCCAAATCTCTCTCTCTGAATAAAATAAAACTTAAGTCTGAAAGCGTAGCCTAAACAAGTGGCTAAAAACCTTAATATAATGATCTAAACTTGGATGGGGCCTTTTTGCAAATCTGGGAAGTTTCTGGGCAAAAACTGTAATTTCTGGATTTTCGTGCGTAGAACCCGGGAATCACCTTGCATCGATCGATGCACATACTGCATCGACCATTGCAAGGTGATTTCGGAGCCTGTGAACTCTGTAGGATCTCTAAATAGTGCAGAATTGACCCAAATGCTTCCAAAACGTCCAATTAGGCTCCAAGTGTCCTTAAACCTTTAAAACACCTGAAAAGACTCCAAAACACATAGAAAGACTCGATAACAAAGACATATACTATGGTAAAAAGTCCTAAAAACCATGATATATCAACTCTCCCACACTTAGCTTTTGCTTGCCCTCAAGCAAACAGAAAACCAAGATCAGGAGAAGAAGTTTGAAAACTTCAGAAACTCGTTTCATCGTAGAAGCACAACACTCAGATTCCCCTTAGTAAGCCACATGAAAATGAACCTGCAGACATCAAGACCAACATATACTTCCCCCACACTTATCAACTATCCTGGGTAAACTCCACAATCACATTAAAAGCATCCAAATTCACCATACTGACTTCTATAAGCTATTAAGTGCGGTCTCACCAATGGGGTATTGATTAAAGAACACATGGACTCTTACTCTGTTAGCATCTGACCACTCAACTGTTGCTTCTGGTTCCTTTCTTCTCTTTTCCCTTCCTTAGCACTGATTTTTCCCCACTGGGTATCATTTTATTTTTTCTATCAGTGCTCTTCCCATACTGGGGCATACTTTGGACATGTTTCCATTGATGCACATGAGGTAATAGGGGTCTCTACCACTCCCGCGACCACTTCGAAACTACTATCTTATCCTCATTTTATCTCTTTTTTTTTACTTTCAAGGAAGGAGAAAAGGGAACCATAATCAGACAGGTTTACAAGCTCTGCCAGAACCAACAGAGGAATCCGACTCAAAGTATACCAAGCCCATAGGTAAGAAAATTAAGTAAAGTTAAAGTTGAAGTCAAGTGGTATATGATAAACTGATCGTGGACTGATCATATGCACCGTGGGACAGTCGCAGTGCATGAAAAACCAAGTGTTCATGTCCCGAGAAGGATCGGGTCGAGTTTTTTCGAAAGTACCACGACCAAAACCCCTCATATAGAGAGTAAGGAGGTGTGGTGGAGGAAACATGTGAAAAAAATGACGGTATATGATAAACTGATCGTGGACTGATCATATGCACCGTGGGACAGTCGCGGTCCATGAAAAACCAAGTGTTCATGTCCCGGGAAGAATCGGGTCGAGTTTTTTCAAAAGTACCACGACCTAAACCCCTCATATGGACAGTAAGGAGGTGTGGTGGAGGAAACAGGTGAAAAAAAATGACGGGATATGATAAACTGATCGTGGACTGATCCTATGCACCGTGGGACAGTCGCGGTGAATGAAAAACCAAGTGTTCATGTCCCGAGAAGGATCGGGTCGAGTTTTTTTGAAAGTACCACGACCAAAACCCCTCATATAGACAGTAAGGAGGTGTGGTGGAGGAAACGGGTGAAAAAAAAATGACGGTATATCATAAACTGATCGTGGACTGATCCTATGCACCGTGGGACAGTCGCGGTGCATGAAAAACCAAGTGTTCATGTCCCGGGAAGTATCGGGTCGAGTTTTTTCGAAAGTACCACGACCAAAACCCCTCATATGGACAGTAAGGAGGTGTGGTGGAGGAAACAGGTGAAAAAAAAATGACGGGATATGATAAACTGATCGTGGACTGATCCTATGCACCGTGGGACAGTCGCGGTGCATGAAAAACCAAGTGTTCATGGTCCGGGAAGAATCGGGTCGAGTTTTTTCGAAAGTACCACAACCAAAACCCCTCATATGGACAGTAAGGAGGTGTGGTGGAGGAAACATGTGAAAAAAATGACGGTATATGATAAACTGATCGTGGACTGATCCTATGCACCGTGGGACAGTCGCGGTGCATGAAAAACCAAGTTTTCATGTCCCGAGAAGGATCGGGTCGAGTTTTTTCGAAAGTACCACGACCAAAACCCCTCATATAGAGAGTGAGGAGGTGTGGTGGAGGAAACATGTGAAAAAATGACGGTATATGATAAACTGATCGTGGACTGATCATATGCACCGTGGGACAGTCGCGGTGCATGAAAAACTAAGTGTTCATGTCCCGGGAAGAATCGGGTCGAGTTTTTTCAAAAGTACCACGACCAAAACCCCTCATATGGACAGTAAGGAGGTGTGGTGGAGGAAACAGGTGAAAAAAATGACGGGATATGATAAACTGATCGTGGACTGATCCTATGCACCGTGGGACAGTCGCGGTGAATGAAAAACCAAGTGTTCATGTCCCGAGAAGGATCGGGTCGAGTTTTTTTGAAAGTACCACGACCAAAACCCCTCATATAGACAGTAAGGAGGTGTGGTGGAGGAAACGGGTGAAAAAAATGACGGTATATCATAAACTGATCGTGGACTGATCCTATGCACCGTGGGACAGTCGCGGTGCATGAAAAACCAAGTGTTCATGTCCCGGGAAGTATCGGGTCGAGTTTTTTCGAAAGTACCACGACCAAAACCCCTCATATGGACAGTAAGGAGGTGTGGTGGAGGAAACATGTGAAAAAAATGACGGTATATGATAAACCGATCGTGGACTGATCCTATGCACCGTGGGACAGTCGCGGTGCATGAAAAACCAAGTGTTCATGGTCCGGGAAGAATCGGGTCGAGTTTTTTCGAAAGTACCACGACCAAAACCCCTCATATGGACAGTAAGGAGGTGTGGTGGAGGAAACAAGTGAAAAAAAAAATGACGGGATAGGATAAACTGATCGTGGACTGATCCTATGCACCGTGGGACAGTCGCGGTGCATGAAAAACCAAGTGTTCATGTCCCGAGAAGGATCGGGTCGAGTTTTTTCGAAAGTACCACGACCAAAACCCCTCATATAGAGAGTAAGGAGGTGTGGTGGAGGAAACATGAAGGATCTTTTGGAGTTAATCCTGATTCAATTCATCAGATTACTTGATCCTAAACATGCCAGATCTAGGTTCTCTTGAATAGAAACATAAGTAGATCTCACCTTTTACCTGTTTTGCAGCGGAAAGAGAGAACAGGTCAGAGATCAGAGAGCCACCGAGTGATAACTCCTCCAGAGGTTCACACACGCACACCAAGCAGGAAGAAGGCTGCTAGACCGAGCTGTGGGAGATCGCAGGGAGAGAGAGTCGCGGCTAGGGCATAACTTTGACCTGAACTCGTCATAACTTTATATAAACTCGTTCAGTTCGTTTTGGGCCATTTGGCCCGAATGCCCATTAACTCCGAGGCGTTCGCGCATTGCATCGATCGTTGCACCTTATGCATCGATCGATGCACAATGGCTAAACCCTCTTATTCTCTCTAAGTATAGTAAATGCCTAGCACTTTTACCATACTCCTGCTAAACCGTTCCTACACGATTTCCTGTTAGCTTAGGCGTGTGACCCATATGGGATCATATAATAAAGGCAATAAGTCCAAGACTTATAGATCATGAGCGGACTCTAGCAAGCCATCATGACCCCCAGTATTATATGACTTATGTCTGATCTTTGACATACTCTTACTTTCTAGAGACAGTACCGAGATTACTGGACACAATTCCAACAATCTCCCACTTGTACTGGAATCTCTGTATTCATAATCCTTTTGTCACAATATCTCGATTAGTCATAAGGCAAGATTAGTGTCATCCTTATAAAGCCTAATCTTGTTCATCGGACTCTGATTTGATACTGTCAATCCAAACGACTCGGGACAGTCCGTTTGAGCATGGCCATGCATTTTCCAGTATTCAAATCTCCGATTGGCCTAGAGATATTCACTCCATTTATATTGGAGGGACAAATCCCGTCTTGTTCCATCACTGTAAACTACTCATTTCACAATGTACCCAAACAAGGTCCTTATAACTATCGCAGAACGATAGCGTTAGACAATGATCAAAGTACATCAGTCCATGTGCAGTCACATGCATGCGAACTCAGGTCTAAGGACTATACTCTATAGTCGTAGTGAGAATCTCTTATGACACAGATATATATATCCTGAAGAGTTCTCATAAGCGGGTCTTGTCCGGTCGTATGTTCCCCAACATACACCTATGTATTGACTTTGATGCCGCGCATCTATGACACACTGAGACTTTGTCATAAGTCACGTACCAATCCAGTCTCACACGGTTGTTGGTGTTCCAATTTCAACAACCTTCGACTAGGGACAGGATGATATAAGCCATCTATCAAATATAGGGTCTCATGATCAAGCTAAATGACTTCGATGACTCAAGATCAAGTCATTTACTTCGATGACCTATAAAATGGTTCATATCACTTTGGAACGATTATTTCATCACAGTTAAAATAATCTTGAAATAATAATTTCATTAAACATCTTAAATGTTATTTCAAGAACATATCTAATAACTAAATAAAGCCCTTTACTAACTCCCACTGAAATTAAGACTACATCTTAACTTCACTTATCCTACAGCTACAGTCCGTGACTCGTGCTTAGGGCTAAGGAGTGGCTTCGTTAATAGATTAGCAACGTTCTCATTTGTTGAAACTTGCTGATCTACTTAACATCTCTGTCATTTATCTTAAGGTGTTTGGACCTCTGATGTGCAGCTAGTCTCATCTATGCTGGGAATCACATCAAGTTCATTGACGAACTCTTCTTTCCAAACAACCTCTTTCGCCGCTTTCCAAGCTGCGAAATGTTCAGTTTAAGTCATGGAGTCAGCAACAGTGCCTTGCACCGCCAGACAGACACAAGATATAACCGGACTGTGACCGGAAATCATCTTTGTCTGTTGGAAACTTGCCTTTCAGACTCTACTGACTTGTAGCACATCACTTTCTCCTTAAATCAAGAACTTATCCTTAGTATTCCTCAAATACTTTAGGACATACTTTAGGAAACTTGATTCTTTGCTGGATTTGACTGGTCTTTACTTGTCTTGCTTAACATTAAAGCAACATCAAACAAGTACGTTTCATGGCATACATGATAGATCCAATTGCCGACGCATATGGAATCTTATCCATGCATTTAAGCTCAGCAGTTATCATAGGATACTGTATCTTGCTTAACTTAATGCCATGTGACATTGGCATAAAACCCTTCTTGGATTGCTCAAAATGTGTAGGACTTTGTCAATTTAAGAATCCTGACTTTGTCCTACCAGCTCTTTTGGATCTCTATCTTTAGATCCAAAATCCAAGAACTACGTGGCTTTACCCATGTCAATCATTAAACCAACTCCCAAGCTAGTCCTTTACCGACTACAGCGTTGGGACGTTATATCCGAGAATCAGTATGTCATCGACATACATTTTGAGAAATGCAATATCACTCCCACTAATCTATTAGTAAACACACAGTTCCGCTTCGTTCCTGTTCAAGTCAAAACCTTGACTACTTCAACAGAACGAAGATTCCAACTCCGATAAGTTAGCTTCCATCCATGAATGGATCGATGAAGCCAACTTACACAAAATGTAATTTTTTTTGGAGTCTGGGCTCACTTTCGCTTCCTAGGATTTCACAGATTCGTCGCTTTCAATGATCATCAGATCATGCGAACATTCAATGATCATCAGGCTGCACTAATGACGAGAATTCACTCTCGGATTAGTGACTGATTCTTTCATATCTGCGAACTTCAGGCTCCACAGGTGTAGATTCTACAGAAATCTGTAAATCCTTCCGCTGCTCTCCCTCAATAGGTTAAGCAGCCTCCTGTATTTCTCGAATTTCTTCGAGTTGTACTTTTACTCCCACTGTTCTTCTTGGAAAGTAACTTCCCTTCTTAGAAAACAGAATGGTTGTAAAATTACTTTTTACTCCCACTGTTCTTCTTGGAAAGTAATTTCCCTTCTTAGAAAACAGAATGGTCGTAAAAGTACCGAGCCTTGGTTTCCCTAAGAAAACTTCGAGTTATACTTTTACTCCCACTGTTCTTCTTGGAAAATAACTTCCCTTCTTAGAAAACAGATTGGACGTAAAAATAACAAGCCTTAGTTTCTCTAGGACAACCAGCGAAGTAGCAAAACTACAAATACTCAGTAAAGACAAATTTGGATCGATTCCAATCCACATTAACGTGGTGTCTTTCAACTGTTATTTGTGGAACTATTTCAGCGTAAACTTAGATATTTTAGAGCGTTATTCTTAAATAATATCATGGAAGATTCGTGTGACTCATCTTTAATCAATTCTAATAAGATCTGATTCTTTCTCACAGAAACACCTTCAGGTTTTCAGGAGAAATGAGCTGTGAAACGATTTCACACTCATTAAGATGATCACACAATCAATGACTTAAGTATTCTCACTCGTGATTTAATCCAGAGTCTTAATACTTTTGTCATTCAGATCCTATACTTTATTCTGGAACTCTTTCGACCATGTCAAAGAATTCCGACTTGTGTCTCATCAAATGAACACAGTCACACTCACTGAAGTAATCAGTAGAGTCAATGAAGTACATGAAATTTTCTCTGGCATTACTGCTCATTGGGCCACATACATCAGTATATTCCAGGTCCAATAAGCCTTTGGGCCTTTCTCTAGCTCGGCTAAGATAGGCCCTTTTCCTTTTTGGTCCAGTAAACAGAATTCAAGTCTCATAAGATATCTTATCAAATGAGCCCAACAGTCCACAACTATGGGATTTCTGAATCCGACTTACTCTATGTGACCAAGACTTTTATGCCAAGAAAAATCAGGTTTAATTCATTAGATTTAAACCAATTCGGTATTTATGTTACATTTAGGCACTCTTTGGTTTAAGATATAAAACCCATTCCATGAATAGGGTGCTACAATTAATATTTCATTAAGATCAAAAGAACAAAACTTGTCTTTTATCAAAACGAAAAACATTCAAATTCTTACAAGAAAATGAAAGACAACTCTGCTTAAAGCAGGTACATTGTAGCAATTACTTAATACAAAACCAAGCCTCAAAGGGATCTATAAGTGAAAAACCCTACGACTGAGGCAGCATCCCAAGCTCCTTCCAGACATGTAGTTTCACTTGCCCTTCCTTCAACGTTCTACTGTTGCTTAAGCTCTGCATATTATCACAAATATCAGTGCCACAACCAGTATTCAATACCTTTAAGGTAGAACTTGAAGTAATAACATGAATACCTGAGGAAGTAGTCTCATACATCGACTTTAACTCCTCATCATCTTCCATGAATTTAATGCAATCTCTCTTCCAATGCCCTGTCTCCTTACAGTAGCAGCACTCACCAACGTAAGAGATATCTGACTCGGGCTCAGAAGACACACGCTTGCCATGATTCAAAATCTGGACAACTTTGTCTTCACCCTTGTCAGCATTAGGTTTAGTAAACCTACCCTTCTCATTCATGAGATTGTACAGGGTACTCTTCACGTTTGGCTCAACTGTCTTGAGCATATTATGCAGTTCAGTCAGCGTCTTCGTTAAGCCTTTCTTGATATAGTTCCTTCTGAACTTATCATAGCTTGACGGCAGTGACTGCAGAATGATCTCAGTTGCCATCTCTTGGCTAACTGGATAATCCAGTTTCCTCAGGTTATCAATGTAACCCATCATTTTACTGACATGAGGACTTACTGGATGATCATTTGGTAGCTTGCAGCTAGTGAGAGATTTAACCAACTGGTATCTCTCCACTCTTATCTGCTCCTGAAATTTCAATTTCAGGCTGCTGATCATCTCTATTGGCGACTCCATGTTCTCATATTGCTTCCGCAAGTCTGAGTCCATGGTAGCCAATATCAGACCACGCACATCTACCGCATCATTATAATGCTTATTCCAAGCATCCAATACTGCATGAGAAGCATTGGACCCGATCCTCACGGGGAGAGCTCTCTCAAGGACATAGTCCTTTCTCTCCTGTCTGAGGACTAGCCTCAGGTTCCGCGACCAAGTCAAGAAATTTGATCCGTTCAGCTTGTCCATCTCAAGGACAGACCGGATCGAGAAAGTGTTTTGATTGTTTGTGCTAGTCATAACTGAAAATTAAGATAAAAGGATTTTAGTTAAAATGTTCAATATGAATAATCTCGTATTAAATTTAATATGATTAATCATGCATTATATTCAATAACATAAGTTATCCTCAATAGAATATAATGATTCCAAGATCCACATATAACTAAGATCAAAGTGGGCCACTGGCCGTCACCCAACCTTAGCTTATATCGGTAAGCCCTGTATCGGCTAATTATATCCGTGATATAACTCTTGGTTGTGAATCTGGGCCCGAGGCCCAATCCACTCTGATGTCTCAAGGCCCGGGACTCCCGATGGCCTAGTCAAGAAAACCAGACTATACAGTCATGTAATCATTAATGTCTGGGACTCCCAATGACATTTATGAATCACAAACCGTCTTACCCACGCAAAAGCAGACATCCTCACACTGTAAGGCCATGAATGCAATTGAATGGGCTTTGACAGCTGACATAGCCTGGACAAGACATCCAACGCTTGATATTATTTGAGGTTCGTAGGTTTATTTAAAAAATCATTCCCAAAATAGAAGATTACTATTTCGGGAAACTATCCATTTTTGGAAACCTACTATTTTTGGAAACTTTCTAAAATTGGAAACTTTCTAAAACAGAAACTTTCTAACTTTAGAAATTTCTTTAAAATCCAAAACCCGCAAATTCAGAAACTTCTATTTTAAGAAACTTTCTAATTTCAAAATTTCGGAAACTTTAATTTAAAATCGACTTTATAACTTTATAAAATAAATTTTAAATTGATCTGAAGAAAGACTCAAATAATTGGCCCAATTGTTTTAACTTCTTGGCCCGAGGCCCAAGAATTGGTTCATGTCCAAGACATGACCCAATTGTCCAATTAAATGACATAACCGGTCTGGTTCATTAAAATTGGTCTAACCAAAATTAATTACTACGACGACCACAATTGTCAACCGGTTATTTACTAAACCGGACTTTCTCAATTTATTTGGTCCAACCAAATCAAATTAGAAAATCCTGGTTTAGGCACTAAATCCAATAATTCTTTCGACATTGGATTTCTTATCCCGGTTTAACCAGACTTAATAAAATTATTAAATCTGTTTATTAAACCGAGACGTTTAATTTTAATTAAATTAAACCGAGTCTAAACCCTAACCGCATCGATCGATGCTCTCAGCATCGATCCTGCAACGATCGTTCATCGATCCTGCATCGATCGATGCTCTCACGCGTGCACGAACGGTTATCAGGTTTGGCCGAGAGATTCTCGCGAGATCCATGCGATCGTTTGAACGATCCATGCGATCGCGGTCAATCTCTCGCGACTGCAACGATCGATCCTTGCATTGCATCGATCGATGCAATGCGATCTCTCGTGGTTGCATCGACCGATCATGCGATCGCATCGATCGATGCATCGCGATCACAGCCGATACTTCTTTATGAAAATCGCATTCTTCCAAATCAATATAGCTTGGATTATTGCGATTTCAAATGTGTTTAAGGTTCAATTCCTTGTTTCTTAAGTGTTTTCTTTTATCAATAGTTGATTCAAAACACTTTTAAACAAGAAAACAATCCTAAACATGAATCTAAACAAGAAGAACCAGAACCAATGGCTCTGATACCACTGAAGGATCTTTTGGAGTTAATCCTGATTCAATTCATCAGATTACTTGATCCTAAACATGCCAGATCTAGGTTCTCTTGAATAGAAACATAAGTAGATCTCACCTTTTACCTGTTTTGCAGCGGAAAGAGAGAACAGGTCAGAGATCAGAGAGCCACCGAGTGATAACTCCTCCAGAGGTTCACACACGCACACCAAGCAGGAAGAAGGCTGCTAGACCGAGCTGTGGGAGATCGCAGGGAGAGAGAGTCGCGGCTAGGGCATAACTTTGACCTGAACTCGTCATAACTTTATATAAACTCGTTCAGTTCGTTTTGGGCCATTTGGCCCGAATGCCCATTAACTCCGAGGCGTTCGCGCATTGCATCGATCGTTGCACCTTATGCATCGATCGATGCACAATGGCTAAACCCTCTTATTCTCTCTAAGTATAGTAAATGCCTAGCACTTTTACCATACTCCTGCTAAACCGTTCCTACACGATTTCCTGTTAGCTTAGGCGTGTGACCCATATGGGATCATATAATAAAGGCAATAAGTCCAAGACTTATAGATCATGAGCGGACTCTAGCAAGCCATCATGACCCCCAGTATTATATGACTTATGTCTGATCTTTGACATACTCTTACTTTCTAGAGACAGTACCGAGATTACTGGACACAATTCCAACAGTATATAGGGTATTGAATCCACAAAGACTCTAGATTCTTACGATAGATTGTAGAATTTCATGTTAAGCTAGGTAAAGCAGTAGAAAGCAGTAAATCAGAGCAGAATAGTAAACAAAGCGGTTTTGTAGGCAATCAAACGAAGCGTCAGGTCAAGGGAGTTCTCAGGAAATCAGGAACATTGGCTAATCAATCAATCAGGATCTAATTAAGAACTGTTCTAGAACTAGAATCACAGAATTATAACAGACCAACTTTCGTTGCGAATATTATCTATGTCTAACAACCTAGCAAGCCAACTTTCGTTGCGAATCCTAGAGTTCTAAACAAGCATTAATCTCAGGTTATTTCGTTCACAATTCTCATAAGCCAAATTTCTTTGGGAATAGTCAAATTGCTCATCTAAGTTCTTTCTAGTTAATTAATCAACTTTCGTTGCAGAAATCAACCTAACATCAATAATCTAATTGGCCAATTCAGATCAAGCATGAAGAACAACCCTAGATGAAGAACTAACATATATGAATCCCTACAGATTGATCAACCTATAATTCCATGAAATCCCCTATGAGAGTCCCTAAACCTAACTAGTAAACTACTCAGACATGGCAACTGAAGCAAAAGACATGATGAATAGAAAACGAAATATCATAAAAGAGAAACAAAGAATATGAGTTCCAAATCTCTCTCTCTGAATAAAATAAAACTTAAGTCTGAAAGCGTAGCCTAAACAAGTGGCTAAAAACCCTAATATAATGATCTAAACTCGGATGGGGCCTTTTTGCAAATCTGGGAAGTTTCTGGGCAAAAACTGTAATTTCTGGATTTTTGTGCGCAGAACCCTGGAATCACCTTGCATTGACCATTGCAAGGCGATTTCGCAGCCAGTGAACTCTGTAGGATCTCTAAATAGTGCAGAATTGACACAAATGCTTCCAAAACGTCCAATTAGGCTCCAAATGTCCTTAAACCTGTAAAACACCTGAAAAGACTCCAAAACACATAGAAAGACTCGATAACAAAGACATATAACATGGTCCAAAGTCCTAAAAACCATGATATATCATTGAGGCAAATAATTTCCTTTGTTAGGAAAGCCATTGCCCTATATTAGTCTTCCGCAGATGAACGACTAATCGTAGGTTGCTTATGTGTCTTCAAGGCGATAAGATAAGTTCCTAATTGTACTATATATCTGGTGATGGAGCGACGAGTGAGGGGACAAGAAGCCCAATCGAAGTCTTGTCATCCAGTAAACCGAAGATCACACGCAAAGCTGAGAAGAATAACTTGGTCTGGGTTTGATTTAAGGTGGAAAACCACTCATCGGGCCGCGAGCCAATGATCCTGACGAGCTTTATTCATGAACTGAGCCAGGGTGTTGACAACATACGAAAAATCAAGGCATGTCACAGCCAAGTATATTAACCGACAACAAGTGGACGATAAGGTTCTGGATCAGAAAGAAGATCAGATGTCGGGAGACCGAGAGGTGATGTTGTTCCAAAAGAAAAAACGGGTTTAGAGCCCAATAAACTTGTTTCCGAAATTATGTCAAGGGCATATTTCTTTAGAATTGATAAATACCTGAAGTGTTTCATGCAACTTCGATACCGAGGAAGAAATTCAACAAACCCAAATACGTTGAATTTCAGCTCCGTTGTTTCCCGCAATAATCAAATAGTCAACATACAAAAGGACTTGTAAGACAATACCATCCTTATTGTATGTGAAAAGAGAGTAGTCCAATTGTGATTGAGTGAAACCGTAGGATATCAAGGCAGAGCTTAGCAAACCAGCATCTAGGGTCTTGCTTAGTCCATAAAGAGATTTGTGCAAGCGGCATACCGTGCTGGAAGTCGATGTATCAAAACCCGGAGAAAGTTTCTTATACACCTCTGCCTCTCGATCACCATGTAAGAAACCGTTATGAACATTCATTTGATGGAGTTCATAACACTTTGACCAACAACGACAAGGAACAAACAAGCAATATCCATTTTGAGAACCATGGCGAACATTTCACCAAAATCAACCCCTTCTTTTTGTTGATTTCTCATAACAACAAACCTTTCTTAATACCGTTCAAGCATTCCGTCTGATCTATACTTGAGCTTATACACCCATTTTCTCTAGATTGAAGTTTTTCCCGAATGTAAAGTAGTGAGAGACGACGTTTTGTACTTCTCAAGTGCATCAATCTCTTGCTGCATAGCTTTGCGTCAGTTTTCGTGTCTATTAGCTTGACAATAAGAGCGTGGTTATACAGCTGATGTAATAGCCACCATGTAAGTTTTGTGAGATTGACTAAACCAATTGGAATCAATGTACTCATCAATAGGATAAACTGAACCAGAGGTAGATGGCATAGTTGTGGTAACCTCAATAATTAAAAAAATATCCAGTTTCACAGATTTTGTTTTGCGGCGGTGCCCTCTACCTAAGACCTCAGGCGCATTATCACTGGTTGTAGGTGCTATAGCAGGTGGTGTATCAGATGGGTTATCACATGCAATGTCGAGAACAAGAGCTTGTGAAGTGTCTGGGTTGTGCACAAGCAGGTTCAGTAAAGACTGGGTACTTCGTCAGGTATATCTGGCAAGTCATCATTAGGTGGAATCTTAACAGATCCAGGCTCATCATCATACTCACAAAGAGGGTAGGTCGGAGATTCGGGGAACAAAGAACTATACGTGGAGGTTCAGTAATCTCGAATGGGAAAAAACTTTTTCCGTGAAGATCACGTCACGAGAAACAAAAATCTTGTTTTTGTAGATCAAAGAGCCTCCAACCTTTTTAAGCGTGTGGATTTCCCACAAAAGCAACACGACTCATATGCGGAGAAAACTTATCACCTTTGGTATGTTGATTATGCGCATAACATAGAGTCCCAAAAATCCATAAAGGGACATATGAAGGCTGTTGCTGATAAAGCTTCTCATATTGAATGATACTCCAAAACCGCACTAGGAGTTCGATTGATCAAGTATGCCACCATTAGTATACACTCTCCCCAAAACTCCAAAGGAAGATGTGACTGAAACTGTAATGCACGTGAGCATTAAGGATATGTCAATGTTTTCTTTCAACAAAACCATTTTGTTGTGGTGTGCCTACGCCAGACATATCATGCTAAAAAATGCGTTGGAGAAATTAATCCTTTATTCCCAAGAACTCATTTCCATTATCACTTTGAAACGTTTTTACCATAATCTGAAACTGTCTTTCGAAAACCGCGATAAAGCTCCAAAGATGAGAGGATGTTTCGCGTTTCTAAGTCATCAAATAAACCCACACTACACGAGGAAAATCTTCAACGATTATTACAAAATAACAAGCACCAGAGAAAGATAGAGTTCTATAGTGCCCCAAATATCACAATGGATCATCTCAAAAACTGCTTTAGTTTTATTCTCACTAACAGGAAAACTTTGACGAGTTTGCTTCGCGTGGAAAAACGAATTACTCACTTTATTAAAAAAGTTAGTAGAACTTGCAATTTCTTGACCAGAACATATTGCACCGCCTTTGTAGAAGGATGCCCCGATATTTTGTGCCACAATTCAGCTGAGTCCATCACCTTCGCAGCTACGGCTGAAACCGATTCCATGCTTCGAAAGTGAAAGATGTAATCGTCCTTGTAATACGGTCCAAAGAACAAGGAAGTGATTAGAAAGCTTAGAAATACATCCATTAACTGACCAACTGATATCAAATACGACTTCATTCCATCAACATAAAAAACTGATTTCATAACAAAACTAGAACCCTAGTAAAACTGTCCCTTTTATGGACAACAACTCTATGCTGATCATCAGCCAAGATATTTATAACAAGATCAATATTTTTGACATCCGCCAATGCTATAAAATTTCCAGTCTTATGGTGCGTAGCACCTGTATTTATAATCCAGAAAGGAGGAGAAGAAGAATAAGACGAAAATGTAAGTTTTTCAGTAGACAAATTTGTGTTTGGCATATTTCCATTATTCTTCTTTTTATTAAGAAGATTCTTCACAGCGTGCTAACTTTTGTTAGTTAAACCAGTGAATCCATCCATATCGTTGTCTGTCAAGACGCGATTGGCTTGAACAACACCATGTGAGGTCTCGCCTGAACGACATTAGCAATGGAAGGTGAGGCACAACCTCTATTGAATCGTGTGGAAGCACCACGATTCACTAAACTTCCTCTCCCACGACCACGCTTTGAAGCAAGTTTGGACTTAGGACTTGCACCCCACCAATTCGGGTATCCAGGATAGGCGAAACAATTCTTTGGTGTGTGTCCTGACCGTTGACAGTTACGACATATGTCATAGTTGTTGTTACGATCAGTCACACGATAATCAGAATGCGTATGAACTGAGAACGCAGTAATTTCAGATCGATCTTCTCGACGAACAATGTTGTAAGTCTCCTGTAGATTCGGAATAGGCACGCAATAGAAAAGGTTGGAGCGTACCATACCAAACAGTTTAGAATCAAGGTCATAAAGAAATTGTTGACCTTTATCTTCTTCTCTCTCTTTCTCTTGAATCTCATTCAAGTTACATGTACACTGCCAACATGTGCACACATGCAGAGGTCGATAGTTGGCAACACTATCCCAGACTTAGTCACCTTCTCGTAATAAGCTTCAACCGTTAGCCCATCCTATTTCAATTTTCCAGATCATATTAGATTTGTTGAGTTTAGGTCCGCTAATAACAGCATAGCGCTTTTGAATGTGTTCCCAAAGAGCCCGAGCGTTTTCTCGATGAAACAGGTTCGCCCGGACATCTTCATGAATCGACATCTTAATCCAGGATACAAGCAACACGTTCACAGTTGGCCAATCTTTGTAATCCGGAGACATTGCCAGCAGCTTAGTGATAATACCATCAAGAAATCAGAATTTCTTGCAAGAGGTGACCGCAGTTTTAAAACTACATGCCCAATCATCGTAGTTATTTCCCTTGAGAAGGGGATGTGAAATTATCGCACCAGGGTTATCAGCAGAAGTTAAATCATATGGCGAAATCGTTCGCCGGGTAGTATGAATTGTTGCCGGATCCATCATAGTCGGAAGGAAATGAAGAACAAAAAAAGAAAATATATATCAGCAGAGCATTGGATCCGTTACCATGATACAAACATAAAAGAGATGCAAGAGAAGAATGTTTTTAATGTATATTTATCAAGGGAAATATCACAAAGTATTTATAGGCTACCTACTTTCCTTAAACAATGGAATATAGATATGTACAGATCATATGAGATAAAGGGAAAATAAGTTGACTATCAAAATTTAATCCTAATAAGGCATAATTCTCTCTGAGGTTCTCTATAAACAAATAGAAGATGTCGTTCACTTGTCCCCATGTACACATCTAATAGCAGATTCATGGGTGGTTGATGAGTACTATAGTTATGACGGATGTGGAAAATCGTATCATTGAGCGATCAAGAAGAGAAGGTTCTAAACTCCGGAAGATTAGAACCATCATAATCGTTGGCCATGGAAAAAAGCGGCGGTTGAAACACTTCTTTTTTTTATCTATCAAATGTTAAAAGAAACATAAAGAGAAACCTCATTGGCAAGTCTCTTCAGGTGTCGATATTATTGGTAATATAAGCAGTGCTTTTTGGCATATCCCATCGCTGCATTATCAATGGGATAAAAAATTAATCCATCCATAGTAAGACAAAAACAGAGGTTCATTCCTAGCTCCTTGTGCATGTTGATGTTGTTTCATGTCGATACAAGATAAATAATAAAAGTTTTATTCCATCTGATTCACCCAAATTTGGTCTTCAATGGTGTTTCAGGCGGAAAAGCGGCGGAAACTGTTTCTACTCAATCTTTTCCGACCACATGAGAAGTGTGTTATAAGGGAGTTTTTCTTTATCTGGTTGCTGCAACTACACTGCGACGTGGGTTTGGATACGGGTCAGTTATGGACTTCACGTCAAGCCAACATACTTTGGGATCCTGGTGGCATTTTTTGTCCTAATGAAGCTAGTATGCCATCTGCTCAAACAACCATAGGGCATGCTGTGTTTATACAACCAACAACACTCTTCCAACTTATTTTTTCCACTACCATTTGCTTACGAGACATGAAAATATGGGCCATCACTAATTCTTTTGACACACGAACCATTCCAGCCTTACAAACTGAAATAGTGGTGTGTCTTACTAAAGAAAATGCTGCATTACTAGGGATATATGGGTTTCAGTGTTTAATCAAATGGAGCTTAAGGATTTCACAGGAACTATGGTCGTACAAGGATCTTCTAAGAATGCATCTGCTACAAACTTCAGTGGTGCTTATCTGGTTCAACTACTAGTAGTAACTTCCTTCAAAGAAAAGGAGTTAATGATCTTTGAAGAGAACTTCCTGTTGTTGGTACTGAACAGTACTGATGTTGATGGGACTATAGTGTATAATGGGTTATCAAAGCTTCGCAGTAACATGATATGTTTTGGCGAAGTGGATAATGATTTGGCATTGGCTAACACAACTGAAGAACCATTTGCGTTGAGTAGAGAAACTGCAAAGGAGTTGACTAGGAGATTTGATGAGTCACATGAGAAGAGCAGGCTGCGAGTGATTGTTAATGGGTTGAAAACTAGGAGAGTTTGGGATCATGGTGGTTTTCAGTAACTGTTGATGAGGACAACGACGGAACTGTTGGAAGCAAAGGCTGAACATTTTATTATCAACCATGAGGACATGGTTGTCTGAGGAAGGATTTGATATAGGAAATCAATAAGGAAAGTGATCAAGACACGTGAAAGGTGCATATTAAAAGATGAAATCAATGGCTGTGATTACTCAAGGCAATAAACATATTGGCATCAATAAGAAGTAAAAAAGAAGATCGAGGAAGTCAGAATTGTTGTTGTTTTTGAGATCGTGAATCTCTTTCCTCTCTTCTTCTCTTTGTTATCGAAATTCTTTTCATCTTCTGAAGAATCTTTTCTACATTCTGGATTCTTGTAAGATGAGCTTGGGAGTTCTGTGTTTTATGAAAATTGAATCCTTTTATCAATTAAATTGAGGTTTTCCTTTATCAAAGGTATCAGTCGCCATTCGATTCTCCGAGTCGATTGTGAGGAACGAGTACCAGTTTATGAAACTGAAGAATCTATGGTGAATTGGACAGCAGAAACTCTTTGAACCAGGTATGAAGGTTGATTCTGTTGCGATTGATAAGCATAAGAAGCTCGAATATCCTAGGTTTAATATAGTTTAGATACAAGAATGGCTGGGTCTTGTGGAACACTATTTCGATATTGAAAATACACACAAAGTTAGGCTTGTATCGATTCACTTGGATGAGTTAGCCAAAAAAAGAAGTAGATCGATATGGCACACTGTGAACAATTGGGAGACGTACAAGATATGCTTGCAAGAACAGTTTGACATTTTTGTAGCCGAGTTAAATCGATTGAAAGAAACTGCAGGAATCTTGGCTTATCATGAGCAGTTTGAGTTGATTAGTGCTAGATTATGTTTGCTCGAGGATTATTTTGTGCAGGCTTATCTCAATGGCTTAAGCTAAGACACTCAAAGGTATGTTGAATGGTTTCAGCCGCAGACAGTGAAAGAATGTCGGTCTTTTAGACGTCTCCATGAGATTCTTTACTCCAAAAAACAAGCTTCTTACTATGCGCCTAGCTCCAAAGTCAACAATGCAAAAACTGAAGGAGCTATTGTGACTGTGGAAGATGCAGAATGAGGAAGTGATGGGAATTGAGGACAAACCTGTTGACATCTTGGGAGAAGCAGAATCCTTTTCACCTGCTGTGGAAGTGACTGAATTGGGGTCAAACATGTTCATCTCTCGGCAAGAAGAAAAAGTGCATCAAAGCCATGAAGCTGGTCAACAAATCACTGAACAAACTGATGTTATTGTTGATGTGAGAGGAGATAAATCAGTCACCTAAGGCTCAGCGGAATGATTTCGAGTTGTTGCAAACAAAGGAAGGTAGTGAGCAAGTGCTTCATAGTCATGGGATTGATGTGGAGAAGGATTCAATGGTGTTTCAGGCGGAAAAGCGGCGGAAACTGTTGCTACTCAACCTTTTCCGACCACATGAGAAGTATGTTACAAGGGAGTTTTTCTTTATCTGGGTGCTGCAACTACACTCCGACGTGGGTTTGGATACGGGTCAGTTATGTACTTCACGTCAAGCCAACATACTTTAGGATCCTGGTGGCATTTTCTGTCCTAATGAAGCTAGTATGCCATCTGCTCAAACAACCACATGGCATGCTGTGTTTATACAACCAGCAACACTCTTCCAACTTATTTTTTCCACTACCATTTACTTACGAGACATGAAAATATAGGGCATCACCAATTATATTGACACACGAACCATTCCAGCCTTACAAACTGAAATAATGGCGTGTCTTACTGAAGAAAATGCTTCGTTAGTAGTGATATACGGGTTTCAGTGTTTAATCAAATGGAGCTTAAGGATTTCACAAGGATCTCCTAAGAATGCATCTGCTACAAACTTCAGTGGTGCTTATCTGGTTCAGCTACTAGTAGTAACTTCCTTCAAAGAAAAGGAGTTAATGATCTTTGAAGAGAACTTCTTGTTGTTGGTACTGAACGGTACTGATGTTGATGGGACTACAGTGTATAATGGGTTATCAAAGCTTCGCAGTAACATGATATGTTTTGGCGAAGTGGATAATGATTTGGCATTGGCAGACACAACTGAAGAACCATTTGCGTTGAGTAGAGAAACCGAAAAGGAGTTGACTAGGAGATTTGATGAGTCATATGAGAAGAGCGGGCTGCGAGTGATTGTTAATGGGCTGAAAACTAGGAGAGTTTGGGATCATGGTGGTTTTCAGTAACTGTTGATGAGGACAACGACGGAACTGTTGGAAGCAGAGGCTGAACATTTTATTATCAACCATGAGGACATGGTTGTCTGAGGAAGGATTTGATATAGGAAATCAATAAGGAAAGTGATCAAGACACGTGAAAGGTGCATATTAAAATATGAAATCAATGGTTGTGATTACTCAAGGAAATAAACAGATTGGCATCAATAATAAGTGAAAAAGAAGATCGAGGAAGTCAGAATTGTTGTTTTTTTTTGAGATCGTGAATCTCTGTCCTCTCTTCTTCTCTTTGCTATCGAAATTCTGTTCATCTTCTGAAGAATCTTTTCTACATTCTGGATTCTTGTAAGATGACTTGGGAGTTCTGTGTTTTATGAACATTGAATCCCTTTATCAATTAAATTGAGGTTTTCCTTTATCAAAGGTATCAGTTGCCATTCGATTCTCGGATTCGATTCTCGGAGTCGATTGTGAGGAACGAGTTCCAGTTTGTGAAACTGGAGAATCTATGGTGAATTGGACCGCAGAAACTCTTTGAACCAGGTATGAAGGTCGATTTTGTTGCGATTGATAAGCATAAGAAGCTCGAGTATCCTAGGTTTAATATAGTTTAGATACAAGAATGGCTGGGTCTGGTGGAACACCATTTCGATAATGAAAATACACACAAAGTTAGGCTTGTATCGATTCACTTGGATGAGTTAGCCGAAAAATGAAGTAGATCGATATGGCACACTGTGAACAAATGGGAGACGTACAAGATATGCTTGCAAGAATAGTTTGACATTTTTGTAGCCGAGTTACATCGATTGAAAGAAACTGCAGGAATCTTGGCTTATCATGAGCAGTTTGAGTTGATTAGGGCTAGATTATGTTTGCTCGAGGATTATTTGGTGCAGGCTTATCACAATGGCTTAAGCTAAGAAACTCAAAGGTATGTTGAATGGTTTCAGCCGCAGACAGTGAAAGAATGTCGGTCTTTTGGACATCTCCATGAGATTCTTTACTCCAAAACCAGCTTCTTACTATGCGCCTAGCTCCAAAGTCAACAATGCAAAAACTGAAGGAGCTATTGTGACTGTGGAAGATGCAGAATCCGTTGCAGCAGCTGAGGAAGTGATGGGAATTGAGGACAAACCTGTTGACATCTTGGGAGAAGCAGAATCCTTTTCACCTGCTGTGGAAGTGACTGAATTGGGGTCAAACATGTTCATCTCTCGGCAGAAGAAGAAGTGCATCAAATCCAAGAAGCTGGTCAACAAAACACTGAACAGACTGATGTTATTGTTGATGTGAAAGGAGATAAATCAGTCACCTAAGGCTCAGCGGAATGATTTCAAGTTGTTGCAAACAAATGAAGGTAGTGAGCATGTGCTTCATAGTCATGGGATTGATGTGGAGAAAGATTCAATGGTGTTTCAGGCGGAAAAGCGGCGGAAACTGTTTCTACTCAATCTTTTCCGACCACATGAGAAGTGTGTTATAAGGGAGTTTTTCTTTATTTGGTTATTGCAACTACACTCCGACGTGGATTTGGATACGGGTCAGTTATGGACTTCACGTCAAGCCAACATACTTTGGGATCCTGGTGGCATTTTTTGTCCTAATGAAGCTAGTATGCCATCTGCTCAAACAACCATAGGGCATGCTGTGTTTATACAACCAACAACACTCTTCCAACTTATTTTTTCACTACCATTTGCTTACGAGACATGAAAATATGGGCCATCACTAATTCTTTTGACACACGAACCATTCCAGCCTTACAAACTGAAATAGTGGTGTGTCTTACTAAAGAAAATGCTGCATTACTAGGGATATATGGGTTTCAGTGTTTAATCAAATGGAGCTTAAGGATTTCACAGGAACTATGGTCGTACAAGGATCTTCTAAGAATGCATCTGCTACAAACTTCAGTGGTGCTTATCTGGTTCAGCTACTAGTAGTAACTTCCTTCAAAGAAAAGGAGTTAATGATCTTTGAAGAGAACTTCCTGTTGTTGGTACTGACAAGTACTGATGTTGATGGGACTACAGTGTATAATGGGTTATCAAAGCTTCGCAGTAACATGATATGTTTTGGCGAAGTGGATAATGATTTGGCATTGGCTAACACAACTGAAGAACCATTTGCGTTGAGTAGAGAAACTGCAAAGGAGTTGACTAGGAGATTTGATGAGTCACATGAGAAGAGCAGGCTGCGAGTGATTGTTAATGGGTTGAAAAGTAGGAGAGTTTGGGATCATGGTGGTTTTCAGTAACTGTTGATGAGGACAACGACGGAACTGTTGGAAGCAAAGGCTGAACATTTTATTATCAACCATGAGGACATGGTTGTCTGAGGAAGGATTTGATATAGGAAATCAATAAGGAAAGTGATCAAGACACGTGAAAGGTGCATATTAAAAGATGAAATCAATGGCTGTGATTACTCAAGGCAATAAACAGATTGGCATCAATAAGAAGTGAAAAAGAAGATCGAGGAAGTCAGAATTGTTGTTTTTTTTAGATCCTGAATCTCTTTCCTCTCTTCTTCTCTTTGTTATCAAAATTCTGTTCATCTTCTGAAGAATCTTTTCTACATTCTGGATTCTTGTAAGATGAGCTTGGGAGTTCTGTGTTTTATGAACATTGAATCCCTTGTGGTTTTCCTTTATCAAAGATATCAGTTGCCATTCGATTCTCTGATTCGATTCTCGGAGTCGATTTTGAGGAACGAGTACCAGTTTGTGAAACTGAAGAATCTATGGTGAATTGGACCGCAGAAACTCTTTGAACCAGGTATGAAGGTCGATTCTGTTGCGATTGATAAGCATAAGTAGCTCGAATATCCTAGGTTTAATATAGTTTAGATACAAGAATGGCTGGGTCTTGTGGAACACTATTTCAATATTGAAAATATACACAAAGTTAGGCTTGTATCGATTCACTTGGATGAGTTAGCCGAAAAATGAAGTAGATCGATATGGCACACTGTGAACAATTGGGAGACGTACAAGATATGCTTGTAAGAACAGTTTGACATTTTTGTAGCCGAGTTACATCGATTGAAAGAAACTGCAGGAATCTTGGCTTATCATGAGCAGTTTGAGTTGATTAGTGCTAGATTATGTTTGCTCGAGGATTATTTGGTGCAGGCTTATCTCAATGGCTTAAGCTAAGACACTCAAAGGTATGTTGAATGGTTTCATCCGCAGACAGCGAAAGAAGGTCGGTCTTTTGGACGTCTCCATGAGATTCCTTACTCCAAAAAACAAGCTTCTTACTATGCGCCTAGCTCCAATGTCAACAATGCAACAACTGAAGGAGCTATTGTGACTGTAGAAGATGCAGAATCCGTTGCAGCAGCTGAGGAAGTGATGGGAATTGAAGAAAAACCTGTTGACATCTTGGGAGAAGCAGAATCCTTTTCACCTGCTGTGGAAGTGACTGAATTGGGGTCAAACATGTTCATCTCTCGGCAGAAGAAGAAGTGCATCAAAGCCAAGAAGTCGGTCAACAAAACACTGAACAAACTGATGTTATTTTTGATGTGAGAGGAGTTAAATCAGTCACCTAAGGCTCAGCGGAATGATTTCGAGTTGTTGCAAACAAAGGAAGGTAGTGAGCATGTGCTTCATAGTCATGGGATTGATGTGGAGAAGGATTCAATAGTGTTTCAGGCGGAAAAGCAGCGGAAACTGTTTCTACTCAACCTTTTTCGACCACATGAGAAGTGTGTTACAAGGGAGTTTTTCTTTATCTGGTTGCTGCAACTACACTCCGACGTGGGTTTGGATACGGGTCAGTTATGGACTTCACGTCAAGCCAACATACTTTGGGATCCTGGTGGTATTTTTTGTCCTAATCAAGCTAGTATGCCATCTGCTCAAACAACCATAGGGCATGCTGTGTTTATACAACCAACAACACTCTTCCAACTTATTTTTTCCACTACCATTTGCTTACGAGACATGAAAATATGGGGCATCACCAATTCTTTTGACACACGAACCATTCCATCCTTACAAACTGAAATAGTGGCGTGTCTTACTGAAGAAAATGATGCGTTAGTAGGGATATATGGGTTTCAGTGTTTAATCAAATGGAGCTTAAGGATTTCACAGGAACAATGGTCGTACAAGGATCTTCTAAGAATGCATCTGCTACAAACTTCAGTGGTGCTTATCTGGTTCAGCTACTAGTAGTAACTTCCTTCAAAGAAAAGGAGTTAATGATATTTGAAGAGAACTTCCTGTTGTTGGTTCTGAACAGTACTGATGTTGATGGGACTACAGTGTATAATGGGTTATCAAAGCTTCGCAGTAACATGATATGTTTTGGCGAAGTGGATAATGATTTGGCATTGGCTAACACAACTGAAGAACCATTTGCGTTGAGTAGAGAAACTGCAAAGGAGTTGACTAGGAGATTTGATGAGTCACATGAGAAGAGCAGGCTGCGAGTGATTGTTAATGGGTTGAAAACTAGGAGAGTTTGGGATCATGGTGGTTTTCAGTAACTGTTGATGAGGACAACGACGGAACTGTTGGAAGCAGAGGCTGAACATTTTATTATCAACCATGAGGACATGGTTGTCTGAGGAAGGATTTGATATAGGAAATCAATAAGGAAAGTGATCAAGACACGTGAAAGGTGCATATTAAAAGATGAAATCAATGGCTGTGATTACTCAAGGCAATAAACAGATTGGCATCAATAAGAAGTAAAAAAGAAGATCGAGGAAGTCAGAATTGTTGTTGTTTTTAAGATCGTGAATCTCTTTCCTCTCTTCTTCTCTTTGTTATCGAAATTCTGTTCATCTTATGAAGAATCTTTTCTACATTCTGGATTCTTGTAAGATGAGCTTGGGAGTTCTGTGTTTTATGAAAATTGAATCCTTTTATCAATTAAATTGAGGTTTTCCTTTATCAAAGGTATCAGTCGCCATTCGATTTTCCGAGTCGATTGTGAGGAACGAGTACCAGTTTATGAAACTGAAGAATCTATGGTGAATTGGACCGCAGAAACTCTTTGAACCAGGTATGAAGGTCGATTCTGTTGCGATTGATAAGCATAAGAAGCTCGAATATCCTAGGTTTAATATAGTTTAGATACAAGAATGGCTGAGTCTTGTGGAACACTATTTCGATATTGAAAATACACACAAAGTTAGGCTTGTATCGATTCACTTGGATGAGTTATCCAAAAAAAGAAGTAGATCAATATGGCACACTGTGAACAATTGGGAGACGTACAAGATATGCTTGCAAGAACAGTTTGACATTTTTGTAGCCGAGTTAAATCGATTGAAAGAAACTGCAGGAATCTTGGCTTATCATGAGCAGTTTGAGTTGATTAGTGCTAGATTATGTTTGCTCGAGGATTATTTAGTGCAGGCTTATCTCAATGGCTTAAGCTAAGACACTCAAAGGTATGTTGAATGGTTTCAGCCGCAGACAGTGAAAGAATGTCGGTCTTTTGGACATCTCCATGAGATTCTTTACTCCAAAACCAGCTTCTTACTATGCGCCTAGCTCCAAAGTCAACAATGCAACAACTGAAGGAGCTATTGTGACTGTGGAAGATGCAGAATCCGTTGCAGCAGCTGAGGAAGTGATGGGAATTGAGGACAAACCTGTTGACATTTTGGGAGAAGCAGAATCCTTTTCACCTGCTGTGGAAGTGACTGAATTGGGGTCAAACATGTTCATCTCTCGGCAGAAGAAAAAGTGCATCAAAGCCATTAAGCTGGTCAACAAATCACTGAACAAACTGATGTTATTGTTGATGTGAGAGGAGATAAATCAGTCACCTAAGGCTCAGCGGAATGATTTCGAGTTGTTGCAAACAAAGGAAGGTAGTGAGCATGTGCTTCATAGTCATGGGATTGATGTGGAGAAGGATTCAATGGTGTTTCAGGCGGAAAAGCGGCGGAAACTGTTGCTACTCAACCTTTTCCGACCACATGAGAAGTATGTTACAAGGGAGTTTTTCTTTTTCTGGGTGCTGCAACTACACTCCGACGTGGGTTTGGATACGGGTCAGTTATGTACTTCACGTCAAGCCAACATACTTTGGGATCCTGGTGGCATTTTCTGTCCTAATGAAGGTAGTATGCCATCTGCTCAAACAACCACATGGCATGTTGTGTTTATACAACCAGCAACACTCTTCCAACTTATTTTTGCCACTACCATTTGCTTACGAGACATGAAAATATGGGGCATCACCAATTATTTTGACACACGAACCATTCCAGCCTTACAAACTGAAATAGTGGCGTGTCTTACTGAAGAAAATGCTTCGTTAGTAGTGATATACGGGTTTCAGTGTTTAATCAAATGGAGCTTAAGGATTTCACAGGATCTCCTAAGAATGCATCTGCTACAAACTTCAGTGGTGCTTATCTGGTTCAGCTACTAGTAGTAACTTCCTTCAAAGAAAAGGAGTTAATGATCTTTGAAGAGAACTTCTTGTTGTTGGTACTGAACGGTACTGATGTTGATGGGACTACAGTGTATAATGGGTTATCAAAGCTTCGCAGTAACATGATATGTTTTGGCGAAGTGGATAATGATTTGGCATTGGCAGACACAACTGAAGAACCATTTGCGTTGAGTAGAGAAACCGAAAAGGAGTTGACTAGGAGATTTGATGAGTCACATGAGAAGAGCAGGGTGCGAGTGATTGTTAATGGGTTGAAAACTAGGAGAGTTTGGGATCATGGTGGTTTTCAGTAACTGTTGATGAGGACAACGACGGAACTGTTGGAAGCAGAGGCTGAACATTTTCTTATCAACCATGAGGACATGGTTGTCTGAGGAAGGATATGATGTAGGAAATCAATAAGGAGAGTGATCAAGACACGTGAAAGTTGCATATTAAAAGATGAAATCAATGGCTGTGATTACTCAAGGCAATAAACAGATTGGCATCAATAAGAAGTGAAAAAGAAGATCGAGGAAGTCAGAATTGTTGTTTTTTTTAGATCATGAATATCTTTCCTCTCTTCTTCTCTTTGTTATCGAAATTCTGTTCATCTTCTGAAGAATCTTTTCTACATTCTGGATTCTTGTAAGATGAGCTTGGGAGTTCTGTGTTTTATGAACATTGAATCCCGTTATCAATTAAATTGAGGTTTTCCTTTATCAAAGATATCAGTTGCCATTCGATTCTCTGATTCGATTCTCACAGTCGATTGTGAGGAACGAGTACCAGTTTGTGAAACTGAAGAAACTATGGTGAATTGGACCGCAGAAACTCTTTGAACCAGGTATGAAGGTCGATTCTGTTGCGATTGATAAGCATAAGAAGCTCGAATATCCTAGGTTTAATATAGTTTAGATACAAGAATGGCTGGTTCTTGTGGAACACTATTTCAATATTGAAAATATACACAAAGTTAGGCTTGTATCGATTCACTTGGATGAGTTAGCCGAAAAAATGAAGTAGATCGATATGGCACACTGTGAACAATTGGGAGACGTACAAGATATGCTTGCAAGAACAGTTTGACATTTTTGTAGCCGAGTAACATCGATTGAAAGAAACTGCAGGAATCTTAGCTTATCATGAGCAGTTTGAGTTGATTAGTGCTAGATTATGTTTGCTCGAGGATTATTTGGTGCAGGCTTATCTCAGTGGCTTAAGCTAAGACACTCAAAGGTATGTTGAATGGTTTCAGCCGCAGACAGTGAAAGAAGGTCGGTCTTTTGGACGTCTCCATGAGATTCCTTACTCCAAAAAACAAGCTTCTTACTATGCGCCTAGCTCCAAAGTCAACAATGCAACAATTGAAGGAGCTATTGTGAATGTGGAAGATGCAGAGTCCGTTGCAGCAGCTGAGGAAGTGATGGGAATTGAAGACAAACGTGTTGACATATTGGGAGAAGCAGAATCCTTTTCACCTGCTGTGGAAGTGACTGAATTGTGGTCAAACATGTTCATCTCTCGGCAGAAGAAAAAGTGCATCAAAGCCATGAAGCTGGTCAACAAAACACTGAACAAACTGATGTTATTGTTGATTTGAGAGGAGATAAATCAGTCACCTAAGGCTCAGCGGAATGATTTCGAGTTGTTGCAAACAAAGGAAGGTAGTGAGCATGTGCTTCATAGTCATGGGATTGATGTGGAGAAGGATTCGATGGTGTTTCAGGCGGAAAAGCGGCGGAAACTGTTGCTACTCAACCCTTTCCGACCACATGAGAAGTATGTTACAAGGGAGTTTTTCTTTATCTGGTTGCTGCAACTACACTCTGACGTGGGTTTGGGTACGGGTCAGTTATGTACTTCACGTCAAGCCAACTTACTTTCGGATCCTGGTGGCATTTTCTGTCCTAATGAAGCTAGTATGCCATCTGCTCAAACAACCACAGGGCATGCTCTGTTTATACAACAAGCAACACTCTTCCAACTTATTTTTGCCACTACCATTTGCTTACGAGACATGAAAATATGGGGCATCACCAAATCTTTTAACACACGAACCATTCCAGCCTTACAAACTGAAATAGTGGCGTGTCTTACTGAAGAAAATGCTGCGTTAGTAGTGATATATGGGTTTCAGTGTTTAATCAAATGGAACTTAAGGATTTCACAGGAACTAGGGTCATACAAAGATCTCCTAAGAATGCATCTGCTACAAACTTCAATGGTGCTTATCTGGTTCAGCTACTAGTAGTAACTTCCTTCAAAGAAAAGGAGTTAATGATCTTTGAAGAGAACTTCCTGTTGTTAGTACTGATTGGTGTTAGGGCTGGATTTCCTCCTAAGAAATCCGGCCCATTAACAAACAAAAAAGGGCCCATAATCATGAGCCCTACCCATGATCGAGGAGACGAGCTCGACTGTCATCCATTATGGGCCTATGCAACCATGATCTGACTAAGGCCCAAATGACACCGAAACGAGAAGGGATCGAGCTCAAGCTCGATAGAAGAGGACATAGAGGAAGAACGATTTGGTCTTCGTCAGTTCAACTGATGCCCGCGAATCTCGGAGATCGTTATCATGGTGAGGCCGAAAGATCGGAGCAAGGAGATCAAAGTCGAGGGCTATTTAAAGAAGAAGTGGAGATTTATTCAAGACATTCCAACCCTAATCAAGAACACTTAGACTAGATAGCTCGATTATCATACTTTGTACTCCCTATTCAATTGAGTTTGTTCTATCTCGACGTTCAATCTCAATAAAGTCTTTGATTCATAGGAAATCTATATCACCTTTATATCCAAAAGTCCAAATCCACGATTACAAATCCTTGGTGTGAATCTCTGATCTCACATTTGGCGCCGACTGTGGGGACTATCTATAGTTTTTCTTATCTTAAGAATCAGATCCTAGATCCGATAAATCGAGATGAATCCCGACCAATCTGGCTCTCCCAGCGCCACTCCACCAGTCGACCACCCTCAAACGGTCGACGACGTTCCTCAGAACACCATCGGGGTAAGAACCATGGGTCAGACTGATGGCGTGTTGACGAGCTCTGCCTCAGTTTCCACGACTTCGGCACCAGCCAGCTCAGTCGCTCAAACGATCGCGACGAGTCAGACTCTGAAAAATGTTTTGTCAGGAACTAACGATCCGAGCAGGAACTGGGTATGTATGAGAAACGATTCAACTTCCGCCCCCGCTCCAGGAGGCGGACCTGGAACACTCAGGCCTTACCCGCCACTGCCTCCTGCTCCAAAGCGACAAAGCTCGGACGACCTCGCTGAAATCCGTTCAATGTTGAACCTGTTGGTAAACCGAACGAGAAGCAACGAGGCAAACGCACGAGCCCAAGAGATCGCAAATCATTCTCTAGCCGCGCAGATCGATGAACAAGAACGACGCATTAACGCCCGTCTTGAAGAGCTCGCTAGCCAAAACCAGGGAGGTAGATCACTGCGCGATCCACGACCCCCATAAGTCCTCCACCGCGAACACGCTTGGACTTCTCCCAGGTGAAAACACCCCCTGGAACGTCGGGAAATTTCGCCAGCATGTCGAATAGCGGTTTCCGACCTATAACAACTCCTACTGCGACACCGACTCCATTCAGTTTGAGTTCTATGGTCACAAATCCAACCGGATCGGGAAACCGACCATTACCCGGACCACCACCTTTCCCGAGTAATTCTAGTAACCGACCGAGGAAACTAGGAGGCTCTGCTTTCGCCCTGAGCTCGGGGTATCCTAGCGGGTCAAATCCAATACAATTCCAAACGGCACAAATCGACCAGACAAGACCGATTCCAACAATCGATCTTCTCGACCCGGTTTTCCCGGGACAAACATCGAATCAGGCACAAGCACAGTTCACGCCTATAGCAGGCGAAGAACATGATATTCTAATCTTGGAATTCCTAGCAGTTCCTAATCCGATTAGGCAACCCTAATTCTGAATTCCGAGCCTAGGATCTTAGGGTTTAAGTAATTGAATCATGGATCTCGCGTTTACCTTGTTCTGGCAGCGGAAGATGAATCAGGTAAGACGAGATCAGGAGCGATTCAGATGCCTCGCCTCTATCGTAGTCCACACGCACACAACCTGGAACGCCGGGATGCTAGTGCCGGATCTAGGATTCGACAAGAGAGAGTTTTTGTTTTTCTTATCAAGAAAACTAAATGGCTTAGGGTTCAGGTCGACCATATAAGCCTATATATACGACCTGTTATGACTAAACCATGTTTCAGGTTTAACCGAAAAAGTCGAAGTCATAAACCGAAACATCAGTCTCGGAATCGACCCTGTGTCGATCGATACACCAACTGTGTCGATCGACACACCTCTCTTTAATCGATATTGATATGTCTCAAATACAAATCATCTTGATCATCACCATGATGATCATTCCCATATAAAAGCTTCCAGATTGCTTAGGTGTGTGACCCTATAGGATCATATGACACTTGCAGTAAGTCTACAACTTACAGACTGCAAGAGGCTTCTAGCAAAACATTGCAACCGCCCAGTATCATACAACATGTCTGATCTCGACACACGACTATCGTTAGAGTAAGTACAATGTGATTTCATGACACAATCCCAAAAATCTCCCACTTGTACTGGAATTACCTATTCCTATAATCCCTTCGTCGCTATATCTCGATATGGCATAAGGCAAGAAACTGTGTCATACTTATTGTAGCCAATATCATGTTCATCGAACTCCTGATCTATACTGATAAAACAAACGACTGACAATCACCTCGTTTGAGCACGGCCATGCATTTTCTCAGCTTCGATGGGCCCTGAGATATTTATCTCCCGTTATAGGAGGGACAAATCCCATCTTGTACCATCCCTGTTTCTACACATACTTCTTGATACGCCTAAGCAATGTCGTTATAGCCGCCAGTTACGGAACGACGTTTGACAAGGTCAAAGTGCACCAATTCATATGCTAGAAAGCATGATGAACTCAGGTCTAAGGACTATACTCTATAGTCGTAATGAGAAACTCACATGACACAGATATAACTATCATGTAGAGTTCTCATTAGCGGGTCATGTCCGATCATATGTTCACCAACATATATCTATGTGACTGACTGTGATACTCATATCATTGACTCCATGAAACTTAGTCAACAGTCACCTCACAAGCTAGTCTCTCGCGGTTGTCAGTGTCCCACTTTGACAATCTCGACTAGGGACAATTATAATTTATGTCATCTTTTACTTATAGGATTTCATGATCAAGTCCTCAACTTGATGACCTATAAAATGAACATAAAATACTTTGGGACCATTACTTAATTATCCAATAATTAAATAATACCGATGTCAGTTTTTAACTTACATAAACATTGCCATAGCATGTTTATATAAAGATTATAACATAACTAAAATAACTCCCACTGGAATCAAGATCATCTCTTCAGATATCTTATACCTACAGCAACAGAATAAATCTCGTGCTTAAGTTGTGGGAGAGACTGCGGTGTTTTGCTTGAAACAATTCCAACAAACCACACCGCTATTCAGATAAAAGCACTATTCTAAGGTCCACTGCTTGGAGCCCTTCCAACAGATAGCACCGTTATTCAGACAAAGAGATATGCCAGTTGGGAACCGGGAATCTTCTTTGTCCGTCTAACTACTTTCAACTGGTTCGTCACTTCCTCAGTTCACCACGAACCTATCCTTAGTGTTTCTCAAACACTTGGGATATTTCTAGCAACTGTTCAACGACTTTTACCGGAACATATTGGTATTTTCTCGTCTTGCTTTATGCGTAAGCTGCATCTAGACGAGCGCAAAATATGGCATTCATGATGGATTCTATTGCAGCAGCATAAGCAATCACACTCATTGATACTAGCTCAGCCAATGTTCAAAACACTTCATCTTGCTAAGATTGTTGCCATAAGACCTTTGGTGTGAAGCCATTCTTGGAATCATGCATATTGGAACTGTCCAATACCTTATCTATATAAGGATTCTGACACGGTCCAATTATCTTATCCAATCTATATCAATAGATTCTTATTCCAATAATTCACGAGGCTACTCCCATGTCTTTTGTTTAAATTTGACTTCCGACCGAAGTCTCACAAGACTTAACCGACGGAATGTCGTTCATGAGATTAAGTACATTATGTACATACGGTGTGAGAATTGCAATTACGCTCCCACTAGTCTTCTTGTAAACGCATGGTTTTATTTCTTTTCTGATCAAGTCAAAACTTTTGACCATATTATCAGAATGTTGATTCCAACTCCAAGATGTTTGCTTCAATCCAGAAATGGATCGGTGAAGCTAACATGCATACCCAGCCAATTTTCGGAGTTGGGGCTCACCATCGCTTCTTTAATTTCGCATGCTCGTTACTTTTCAATGATCAATAGATCACGACAATCGGCTACGAGAAATCACTCTCGAGTTAGTGACGGATCATTTCGGATCTGCGAATTTCAGGCTCCACAGGTGTAGATCTGTTGGGAATGTCCTGAAATCTACCGTACTATCTCTAGAAAGTATGATAAGTGTCGAGATCAGACATAAGTCATAAATACTGGGTGATCATGATGGCTTGCTAGAGTCCGCTCATGATCTATAAGTTTAGGACTTATTACCAGTATTGTATGATCCCGAAGGGTCACACACCATAGCTAACGGGAAAGTTAAATGGAATTAATACGGTAAGATGCAATGGCATTTACTGTATTAGATCAGAGAATTGGGCCAGACAAAATACAGGTTTTTGCCTGATTTGTGTCTTGGGCCCAAAAGATTAATGAGCCATTAGTCTAATGACTTGGGCCCATTAATGAGAGAGCTAATAAGTCGAAAACCCTAAGGAAGAATCATCCTTCTGCGATTTCTTCTTGGTGGCCGTGCCCCCTCTCTCTCTCTAACTCCTGATCTGATCCATCTCTCCGGTCTAGCAGCCATCCGTGCTTGTAAGCGTGTGGATACTGAGGAGGAATAGGTGATTCATCTGTTCTAGAACTGATCTCGACATTACAATCATTCCGCTGCAAAAGGTAATGTCCAGGTTTGTTTTATGATTCGTTTTGCAAGAACCTAGATCTGTTTAAGGATTTGTGTTAGGTTGTAATTGAGAATTAAACCTTGAACAAACACCATAATACAACAGTGGTATCAGAGCCCAGGTTGTTAGGTATCTTGTAATTTGGATCTTTGAATTAGAATCGATTTGTTTTGTTTGTATGAATCGTTGCTGACCTTGTTTGATAATCGATCGAATTATCATAAGAGGTTTGATAATAGTCAAAATCATTTTTGTCCTGTAAGCGATTATTAATGGCATGAAGAAACAATTGATAATGTGTTGATCGTGTGTCATAATTAATGGCGAAGGAATGGTTTTGTCTTCATGCGTATTGATTATTGAATTGGAAAGGGTCAAAAAAATCGTGTGTGATTTAGTTTAATAATCGGCTGATTGAAAAGTCATGTTATTAACCGAATGTTCTTGTTAATTATTGAATGGCTCATTCGATAATAAAACCCTAATCGCTTAACTCGATCGCGTGTGTTGCCGAGATCGATCTTTACGGTCGTGAGGCTGGCAAGGCCGAGCGTGATGTGATCATGCCGTACGATCGTGATACCTAGGCCGTGATCGTGCGCTGCTTGTGCAGTGTACCGAGGACCGCGTGATCACGTCGCGATGATCGATCGCTAGCGATCGTGAGCGACTAAAGTTGGATCATGGGCCTCGGTTGGATCATGGGCCTCGGTTGGATCATGGGCCACAAATTGCGTTAATGGGCCGAGTTGGATCATGGATCCGATTGTTTGGCCCGTTAAAATTTTACGTCCCGCGAATAGTCAATCGGTTAAACCGAGCTTCGCGGTTCGTTGCCCAAAACCACACCGATTAAACCGGTCCATTAAATTGGCGGTTAATTGTGTGTTTAAAGCCTAAAACCGCAAGTTAAATCAAATTGGCTAAAACACTAGGTGTTTCTTCCCGGTTTTGGATTTAACTGAACCGATCCAATTTAATTGGTGGTTCAAGCGGTTAACCCAAATCGCGGTTTGCTGGAAATAATTTAATACTTGGTATTATTTAATTTCTGGTTAAACCGGATTAAAATTCAAAATTGAATTTTAACCTAAACCGAAGGCTGGTCTAAGTTTGATTTGGTTGGACCAAATAATTTAGAGCTGGTCTGGTTTAGTAAATAACCGATGGTTTTGATAGTTAATTTGGTCTTGGACCAGAATTAATAAACCGAATCGGTTATGTCAAATTATTGGGCCAACTGGAATTCTATGGTCTTGGGCCAAGAATTGGGCCTATAATTTGTGACCCAACCCAAAATATTTAATAAAATATTAAATTAGAAATTTCTATTTTTAGTATGTTACTAAATTTAGAAAGTTTCTAAAAGAAGTAAGTTTCCCAAAATAGTAATCTTCTATTTTTGGAAATAAAACTTAAAAATCCTCAAAAACAATATCAAGCTTGGATGTCTTTCCAATCTTGTTAGCTACTTAACGCTTATTCAATTACAGATATGGCTTACAGTGTGAGGTGTCTGTTTTCGCATAAGTAAAGTAGTATATAGTCACTAATTTCATTGGGAGTCCCAGACTTTAGTGATTATTTGACTGTAAGAGATTGGTTTCCTTGACTGGGCCATCGGGAGTCCCGGGCCTTGAGACATCTGGTGAATTTGGGCCTCGGGCCCAATTCACAACCGAGAGTTATTGGTTATAACTAGCTGTGTGTATGCTTACCAAGTAAAGCTAATCCTGGGTGACGGCCAGTGGCCCACTTTGGATTTAGCTAAACATGGGTCTCGGAATCATTGTATTCTTATGAGGTTAAACAAAGAAATTTTGAATACAATGCGAGTTTTCTTATAAGTTGTTAAGATTGCTCTTTTATGAACTTAATAACTAAAACTCTATTTATCTCTAAATTTCAGCTATGACAAGCACAAACAATCAAAACACTTTCTCGATCCGGTATGTCCTTGAAATGGACAAACTGAACGGATCAAATTTCTTGACTTGGTCGCGGAACCTGAGGCTGGTTCTCAGGCATGAGAGAAAGGACTATGTCCTTGAGAAAGCTCTCCCCGAGAGGATCGGATCCAAAGCCAGTCATGCAGTATATAATGCTTGGAATAAGCATTATAATGATGCGGTAGATGTGTGTGGTCTGATATTGGCTACCATGGACTCAGATTTGCGGAAGCAATATGAGAACATGGAGTCGCCAATAGAGATGATCAGCAGCCTGAAATTGAAATTTCAGGAGCAGATAAGAGTGGAGAGATACCAGTTGGTTAAATCTCTCACTAGCTGCAAGCTACCGATGGATCATCCAGTAAGTCCTCATATCAGTAAAATGATGGGTTACATTGATAACCTGAGGAAACTGGATTATCCAGTTAGCCAAGAATTGGCAACTGATATCATTCTGCAGTCACTGTCGTCAAGCTATGATGAGTTCGTAAGGGACTATATCAAGAAAGGCTTAACGAAGACGTTGACTGAACTGCATGACATGCTCAAAACAGTTGAGCCAAACGTGAAGAGCACCCTGTACAATCTCATGAAGGAGAAGGGTAGGTTTACTAAACCTAAAGCTGACAAGGGTGAAGACAAAGTTGTCCAGATTTTGAATCATGGCAAGCGTGTATCTTCTGAGCCCGAGTCAGATACCTCTTACGTTGGTAAGTGCTGCTACTGTAAAGAGACTGGGCATTGGAAGAGAGATTGCATTAAATTCATGGAAGATTATGAGGAGTTGAAGTTGATGTATGAAACTACTTCCTCAGGTATTCATGTTATTACTTCAAGTTATACCTTATAGGTATTGGATACTGGTTGTGGCACTGATATTTGTTATAATATGCAGAGCCTGAGCAACAGTAGAACGTTGAAGGAAGGGCAAGTGGAACTGCGTGTCTGGAAGGAGCTTGGGATGCTGCCTCAGCCGTAGGGTTTTCACTTATAGATCCCTTTGAGGCTTGGTTTTGTATTAAGTAATTGCCACAATGTACCTGCTTTAAGCAGAGTTGTCTTTCATTTTCTTGTAAGAATTTGAATGTTTTTCATTTTGATAAAAGACTAGTTTGTTCTTTTGATCTTAATGAAATATTAATTGTAGCACCCTATTCAAGGAATGGGTTTTATGTCTTAAACCAAAGAGTGCCTAAATGTAACATAAATACCGCAATTGGTTTAAATCTGATGAGTTAAACCTGATTTTTCTTGGCATAAATGTTTTGGTCACATAGAGTAAGTCAGATTCAGAAACCCCATAGTTATGGACTTTTGGGCTCATTTGAATAAATATCTTATGAGACTTGAATTCTGCTTACTAGACCAAAAGATAAAGGGCCCATCTTAGCCGAGCTAGAGAAAGGCCCAAAGGCTTATTGGAGATTGAACATACTCATGTATGTGGTCCGATGAGCAGTAATGCCAGAGAAAATTTCCTGTACTTCATTGTCTCTACTGATTACTTCAGTGAGTGTGACTGTGTTCATCTGATGAGACACAAGTCGGAATTCTTTGACATGGTCGAAAGAGTTCCAGAATGAAGTATAGAATCTGAATGACAGAAGTATTAAGACTCTGGATTAGATCACGAGTGAGAATACTTAAGTCATTGATTGTGTGATCATCTGAATGAGTGTGAAGTCGTTTCACAGCTCACTTCTCCTGAAAACCTAGAGGTGTTTCTGTGAGAAAGAATCAGATCTTATTAGAAATGATTAAAGATGAGTCACACGAATCTTCCATGATATTCTTTAAGAATAACGCTCTAGAAATATCTAAGTTTACGCTGAAATAGTTCCACCAATATCAGTTGAAAGACACCACGTAAATGTGGATTGGAATCGATCCAAATTCGTCTTTACTGAGTATTTGTAGTTGTGCTACTTCGCTGGTTGTCCTAGGGAAACCAAGGCTTGTTACTTTTACGTCCATTCTGTTTTCTAAGAAGGGAAGTTACTTTCCAAGAAGAACAGTGGGAGTAAAAGTATAACTCGAAGAAATTCGAGAAATACAGGAGGCTGCTCAACCTGTTGAGGGAGAGCAACGGATGGATTTACAGATTTCTGTAGAATCTACACCTGTAGAGCCTGAAGTTCGCAGATATGAATGAATCAGTCACTAATTCGAGAGTGATTTCTCGTCATTAGTTGAACCTGATGATCATTGAAAGTTCGCATGATCTGATGATCATTGAAAGCGACGAATCTGCGAAATTCAAAGAAGCGAAAGTGAGCCCGGACTCCGAAAAGTTATACTGTACGTAAGTTAGCTTCATCGATCCATTCATGGATGGAAGCAAACATATCGGAGTTGGAATCTTCGTTTTGTTGAAGTAGTCAAGGTTTTGACTTGAACAAGAACGAAAAGGAACTGTGCATTTACTAATAGATAAATGGGAGCGATGTTGCATTTCTCATAGTGTATGTCGATGACATACTGATTCTCGGAAATAACGTCCCAATGCTGCAGTCGGTAAAGGACTGGATTGGGAGTTGGTTTTGTGATTGACATGGGTAAAGCCACGTATATTCTTGGATTTTGGATCTAAAGATAAAGATCCAAAAGTGCTGGTAGGACAAAGTCAGGATTTTTAAATTGACAAAGTCCTACACGAAATCAGCAATCCAAGAAGGGTTTTATGCCAATGTCACATGGAAATTCATTAAGCAAGATACAGTATCCTACGATATCTGCTGAGCTTTAATGCATGGATAGGATTCCATATGCGTCGGCAATTGGATCTATCATGTATGCCATGTCACGTACTTGTTTTGATGTTGCTTTAATGTTAAGCAAGACAAGTAAAGACCAGTCAAATCCAGCAAAGAAACACTGGATTGCCGTAAAGAATATCCTAAAGTATTCAAGGAATACTAAGGATAAATTCTTGATTTACGGAGAAAGTGAGGTACTAAAAGTCGATAGAGTCTGAAAGGCAAGTTTCCAATAGACAAAGATAATTCCCGGTCACAGTCCGGCTATATCTTGTGTCTGACTGGCGGTGCAAGGCACTGTTGCTGACTCCATGACTTAAGCTGAACATTTCGCAGCTTGAGAAGCGGCGAAAGAGGTTGTTTGGATAGAAAAGTTCATCACTGAACTTGATGTGATTCCCAGCATAGATGAGACTAGCTGCACATCAGAGGTCCAAACACCTTGAAGATAGGTATAACCTATTCCATGAGATAAATGACAGAGGTGTTAAGTAGATAAGCAAGTTTCATCGAATGAGAACGTTGCTAATCTATTAACGAAGCCACTCCTTATGCCTAAGCACGAGTCGTGGACTGTAGCTGTAGGATGAGTGAAATTAAGATGTAGTCTTAATTTCAGTGGGAGTTTGTAAAGGGCTTTACTTAGTTGTTTTGAAATGTTCATGTAAACATAATATTTTATGTTTATAAAATCTGATGATTTCTGGATTATTTTAACTGTGATATAAATAATCGTTCCAAAATGATTCATGTCATTATATATGGGCCATCGAAGTACATGAGTAGACTTGATCCTGAAACCCCATATTTAAAGAAGTGACATCAATCAAAGTGTCCATAGTCGAAGGTTGTTGAATTTGGAACACCAACAACCTGTTGAGACTAGATTGTGTTGAGACTTATGACCAAGTTTCGAGGGGTCATAGATGCGCGGCATCAAAGTCGACACATAGGTATATGTAGGGGAGCATATGACCGGACATGGCCCGCAAGATGAGAACTCTGCAAGATATTAATATCTGTGTCATAAGAAGTTCTCATATACGACTATAGAGTATAGTCCTTAGACCTGAGTTCGCATGCATGTGGCTACACATGGAGTAATGCGCTTTGATCATTGTCTAACGCTGTTTCGTAACTGGGAGCTATACGGACCTTGGTTGGGTGTATTATGAATTGTGTAGTTCATAGTGATGGAACAAGATGGGATTTGTCCCTGCCGTTTAACGGAGGTAATATCTCTAGGCCAATCGGAGATTTGGTAGCTGGTAAGAGAATGGCCATTCCCAAACGGACTTGCCCAAGTCGTTTGCATTGTCAGTATCAAATCTGGTCCGATAAACATGGTCTGGCTATATAAGGATGACACGCATCTTGCCTTATGCCAGATCGAGATATTGAGACAAAAGGATTAGGGAATGTAGGATTCTAGTACAATCGGGAGATTGTTGGGAATGTCCTGTGTAGGATTCCAGTACAAGTGGGAGATTGTTGGGAATGTCCTGAAATCTACCGTACTATCTCTAGAAAGTATGATAAGTGTCGAGATCAGACATAAGTCATAAATACTGGGTGATCATGATGGCTTGCTAGAGTCCGCTCATGATCTATAAGTTTAGGACTTATTACCAGTATTGTATGATCCCGAAGGGTCACAAACCATAGCTAACGGGAAAGTTAAATGGAATTAATACGGTAAGATGCAATGGCATTTACTGTATTAGATCAGAGAATTGGGCCAGACAAAATACAGGTTTTTGCCTGATTTGTGTCTTGGGCCCAAAAGATTAATGAGCCATTAGTCTAATGACTTGGGCCCATTAATGAGAGAGCTAATAAGTCGAAAACCCTAAGGAAGAATCATCCTTCTGCGATTTCTTCTTGGTGGCCGTGTCCCCTCTCTCTCTCTAACTCCTGATCTGATCCATCTCTCCGGTCTAGCAGCCATCCGTGCTTGTAAGCGTGTGGATACTGAGGAGGAATAGGTGATTCATCTGTTCTAGAACTGATCTCGACATTACAATCATTCCGCTGCAAAAGGTAATGTCCAGGTTTTTTTTATGATTCGTTTTGCAAGAACCTAGATCTGTTTAAGGATTTGTGTTAGGTTGTAATTGAGAATTAAACCTTGAACAAACACCATAATACAACAAGATCCTACAGCACTTTGTAGATCTCACCGCTGCTCTCCCTCAACAGGTTGAGCAGCCTCCTGTGTTTATCGAATTTCTTCGATGTGTACTTTTACTCCCACTGTTCCTTTTGGAAAGTATGATCTTTCTCAAAAGACACAGTTCTAGACAACAAAACTTTATTCTCGGATTGGTTATAAAAGCAGTAAGCCTCGGTTTCCCTAGGACAACCAGCGAGGTAGAACTTATCAGATTTGGGTTCAAGCTTATCAGCTTTCATCCCCAAATGATCAGAAACAACTTACTTGAAAAATTTCCAGTCCACATCCAATGTGGTGTCTTTCAATTGATTCTGATTGAAACCCTTTTATGCGCAAACACAGACATTTCTAGAGCATATTTCTAAAAGGATAATGGAAGATTTGTGTGACTCATCATTGATCGGAGCATATCCAATATGGTCTGATTACTTCTCTTAGAAATACCATTGAGGTTTTCATGAGAATTGGGTCGTGAAACAATTTCACACTCACTCAGATGATCACAGAATTCTTGACTTAAGTATTCTCCTCCGCGATCTAATCGAGGATCTCAATACTTCTGTCAAATCAAATCTATACTTCATTCACATCCATACTTATTGAAGTCATCAATAAAGGTAATGAAGTACAGAAGATTTCCTCTGGCACTAATGCTCATCGGGCCGCATACATCAGTATGTGTAAGGCCCAATAAGCCTCTGGCCCGTTTTCTTTTTAGCTCTGCTAAAAAGGCCTTAGTCATTTGGCCCAGTGAGCAGAATTTATACCTCATATGATTAATAATCAAATGTGTCCAAAACTCTGGAATTTCTGAATCCGTTTCACTCTATATGGTCAAAACGACTGTGCTAAGAAAAATCGCGTTCAAGTCATCAGACTTAAACCGTTTGGTATTTATGTTATCTGTGCAATCGTACATTGGTTTAAGATATAAAACCCATTCCAAACGGGGTGCTACCATAGAATATTTCATTAATATCTAAAGAACAATACTTGTCTTTTATCAAAATGAAAAACATCCAAATTCTTACAAGAAAATGAAAGACATCTCTGCACAAGGCAGATACATAGTAGCAATTACTTAATTTCTAAAACCAAGTATGAAAGGCTCCTACAAGTGGAGAATCTCTACGGCTCATGCAGCAACCATTGCTTCATACCAGACACGCAGTTCCACTTGTCCTTTCTTCAACGTTCTACTATCGCTTAGGCTCTGCATATTTCCAAAATATCAGTACCACAACTAGTATCCAATACTCACGTAGAACTTGAAATAATAACACAATACCTGAAGAAGAAGTACCATACATCTTCTCCATCTCTTGTGAATCTTCCAAGAATTTAGTGCAATTTCTCTTCCAATGCCCAAACTCTTTACAGTAGCAGCATTTATCAACATCAGATGGGCCTGACTTGGGTTTAAAAGATGACACAGGCTTATTCTGATTCCAAACCTGAACGGCCTTGCCTTCACCCTTGTCTATACAAGATTTCTCAAATCTTTTACCCTTTTTGATGTTTTGCTCTGCTGTCTTGAGCATACCATGCAGCTCAGTCAACGTCTTCGTCAAGCCTTTCTTGATATAGTTCTTTATGAACTTATCATAACTTGATGGCAGTGACTGCAGAATGATGTCAGTAGCCAACTCCAAGCTGACAGGACAATCTAGTTTCCCCAGGTTATCAATGTAACCCATCATTTTAATGACATGAGGACTTACTGAAGCATCCTCTGGTAGCTTGCACCCAGTGAGAGACTTCACCATCTGGAATCTCTCAACTCGTGCCAGATCCTGAAACTTTAGTTTCAGGTTGGTGATCATCTCTATTGGCGACTCCACGTTCTCGTATTGACTCTTCAAGTCCGAGTTCATGGTAGCCAACATCAGACCACGCACATCTACCACATCAATATAATGCTTATTCCAAGCATCATATACTGCATTCGAGCGATTGGTCCCAAGCCTTTCTGGAAGAGCTTTCTCAAGGACATAGTCCTTGCTCTCCTGCTTGAGGATTAATCTCAAATTCCGATACCAATCCAGGAAATTTGATCCATTTAACTTGTCCTTCTCAAGGACGGATCGCAATGAGAAAGTAGTCATAGACATAAGCTGAAATCCAAGAAAAACAAAGATTTAGTTATGTATTCCATGAGAAGTCTTATCTAATAAGAAAACTCGCATTATATTCAAACAATGTTTCCTCTATGAATATAATGATCCAAGATCCATACTTCACTAGAATCTGAGTGGACTCTTAGGTCGTTGATTCAAATTCTACCTATATTTGCATTCACTTAATGGTCAAACCTACAATGGAATTGACTCTAACATCCGATCCGGCCGGAGGAACGGAAGGAACGGACTCCGCGAACGTCCCGCGCCCCGGAAAGAAAGTCTCGCCATCACCCAAAATTTAGTTATCTAGGTAAGCAAATCATTGCTAAATGTACCCAGTACAACTCTTGGTCGCAGATAAGACAATCCATGTCTCATCTACTCTGATGTCTTTGGGCCCAGAACTTCCGATAGCCCAGTCAAGTAAACCAATCTCTTTAGTCTTGTGATCATTGACAGTTGCACTGCAAGTCTATCAATGATCACCTGCCTTACTCATGTAGTAGTGGATACTAAGGACTCCAAGGCTATCCAATAACGAAACAAGTCTTGACAGTAGACAAGATTGGGCAAGACATCAAGGTTACTTGATATTAAGTTGAGGAAACTAAACTCTAAAAGGTTAGCAAATCAATCTCTTAGGTCATGTAATTGTTGATGTCAAGCACTGCAAGTCCATCAACATAATTACCTGCCTTACTCACGTAATTGTGGACACCAAGCTCATGGCTAGACCATTACACAACGAAATGAGTCTTGACAGTTGACCATATTGAAGCTAATCTTTGATCAATGTTTAAGTCGAGTGTGGTTTCTGCAAATTCAAGCTTCAATAACCAGAATTGTGAGCACTGCGTCGATCGACGCAGACTATGTCTGTCGATCGACACATCCAAACAAAACCGGACTTCAATAACCGGTTAATCCAATTGACCCGGTTCATTGAACCGGTCATATCGATCAACACAACCCATGTGTGACGGTCGACACATGGACCTAAACTGGATACGGTTTTGATAACCGGTCCAATCCAATTGAACCGACTTATCAAATCCAACTGATCTCAACCGATCAAATCGGTTTATATTAATTGGGATAATCAGCTCGATCCAATTGAACCAATTTATCCATTTTAAACTGTTTTAACCAGTTTCAAATAATTGCGATAACCGGTCCAATTCAATTGAACCGACTTATCCAATCAAACTGATTTTAACCAAATCGGTTTATGCTAATTGAGATAATCAGTTCAATCCAATTGAACCAATTCATCCAATTCAAACCGATCTTTTCGGACTTAACCAAGCATGATAACCGGTCCAATCCAATTGAACCGATTAACCATTCGCGAGGTCTGTGTCGATCGACACTCAACCTGTGTCGATCGACACAGTAGGCGTTCAGTTTTTCTTCTTGAAAACCTTAGCCGCCGAATCTGTTCTGTGTCGACCGACACTCAAAATGTGTCGATCGACACAATAGGCTTTCTGGTTTTCTACGCGAAAAAACCCTAGCCGTCGATTCTGACGAATTCATTCAACTGTGTCGACCGACACATCCATGGTGTCGATCGACACCATGCGAAAACTCAGAATCGATTTTGATCTGAATCGATCTAACCTGTTCTAACTCAAACAACCTAGTTTGCGAATTTAAATCATCAAATTCAATTAACATGCTGATTCAATGATAAAACCCTAAGGCTCTGATACCACTTTTGGAATTCCTAGCAGTTCCTAATCCGATTAGGCAACCCTAAGTCTGAATTCCGAGCCTAGGATCTCAGGGTTTAAGTAATTGAATCATGGATCTTGCGTTTACCTTGTTCTGGCAGCGGAAGATGAATCAGGTAAGACGAGATCAGGAGCGATTCAGATGCCTTGCCTCTATCGTAGTCCACACGCACACAACCTGGAACGCCGGGATGCTAGTGCCGAATCTGGGATTCGACAAGAGAGAGTTTCTATATTTCTGGTCAAGAAAACTAAATGGCTTAGGGTTCAGGTCGACCATATAAGCCTATATATATGACATGTTATGACTAAACCATGTTTCGGGTTTAACCAAAAAAGTCTAAGTCATAAACCGAAACATCAGTCTCGGAATCGACACTGTGTCGATCGATACACCAACTGTGTCGATCGACACACCTCTCTTTAATCGATATTGATATGTATCCAATACACATCATCTTGATCATCACCATGATGATCATTCCCATATAAAAGCTTCCAGATTGCTTAGGTGTGTGACCCTATAGGATCATATGACACTGGCAGTAAGTCTACAACTTACAGACTGCAAGAGGCTTCTAGCAAAACATTGCAACTGCCCAGTATCATACAACATGTCTGATCTTGACACACGACTATCGTTAGAGTAAGTACAATGTGATTTCAGGACACAATCCCAACAGCTAAGGCAATACATCGAGCAGGCTAAAGCCCAGATCATCAGTCTGAGCTCGAAATGTTCACATGGCAACGAGCGCAGCAACCGACATCGATCGAGTGATCGAGGAAACGCGAAAACGCCATTCACTGACCGGATCGCCTTTGCAAGAATTCAGGAAATCAAGAAAACAAACCTTCCAGAATTTTCTGGAAAATCAGACCCCAAAGCCCATATCAGGGTATTCCGACTAGCAATGTCAAGGGTATACCTCGCTGACGAGGAGAGAGAGCCGGCTTTCTGCAGACTCTTCGCCGAAAACCTATCGGGCTTTGCTCGCCTCGAGGACGAAACCACGGCCCTCAGAGAAAAGCACTGAAAGGAAAAGAACTCATCGGGCTCGCAGAACTCAAACTCAAAAAAAGATTCCTGTAAATCCGGAAACGTTAATGCAGTCGAGAGCCCGAAGAGCTCCACGAAATTCGAGTTCTAAAAGGATAAATTATGTGACTTTCACAAAAAAAGGACACTCGACCGAAGAGTGCTATACTCGAGCTAAAGCCGAGGCCCAAAAACGAGAGTCCGAAAACAACCAAGAATCAGAGGTCGAGGAGGAAACTCCATCTGACAAAAAGGAAAGTAAACAGACTAGAGAATCGAACACCAAAAAGCCTTCTTAGAACAAACGAGAACGGTCTAAGGAGTCGGGATCTACCGAAGCCCTCCCTCAAGGGTCTCGAAAGCGAGTCGAAGTCATTCTCGGCGAACTCAGCTTATGTGGCACCCCAGGAGGCTCGGCGCTACCCCCGCCTCCAGCCCCTATTAAGAGTTTACTCTCACGAATCAATCTCCCTCGTCTTTGTCGGGGGGGGGGGGGGGGGTGTACGGGCCATACCCCCTAAACGAGTTGACTTCATCTTCGGTGGCTCCAAACTATGCCAAGACTCGGTCAATTCAATCAAAGCTCTTCAAAGAAGAGTCGAGACCGACAAAAGGGAGAAAATCCCAATGTTAGGTCCAGACCATGAAATCACTTTCCATGAGAGCGAGACAAACAATCTTGACAAACCACACGACGATGCACTCCTCATTTGTCTAGTAGTTGGAGATGTCGAACTCTCGAGGATAATGATCAACACAGGAAGTTCGGTGGATGTCCTCTTTTATGACGCATACAAAAAGATGGAGTTCAATGACTCCGAGATCGTCGGGGAACAGACACTGTTGGTAGGGTTCGCTGGCGAAACGACATATTCAATGGGCTCTGTCTTAGCCCCAGTAAAAGCTGGAGGAGTTCGAAGAATGACAGATTCGTCGTAGTAGATCGACCAGCTCCCTACAATGCAATTTTAGGTCGACCTTGGATATACGACATGAAAGTTGTACCATCGACCTACCATCAATGCGTAAAATTTCCAACTCCGAAAGGGGTAAAAACCGTTTACGAAAGTCAAATGATTTCCCGCAATTGCAATATGAACGGGTACAAGCAGATTGAGAAATCCCAAGCGTAGCAATTACAGAAAGAGGAAGAGCTCGCCACCATGCAAACCAAAAGGTCGAACGACCCAAGCCAAAAAGGACCTCCAAAGTACCTCACAACTCAAGTTTGTATAGACAACGCTCATCCCGAAAGACTTGTCGGCATTGGAATCGACCTATCGGAGCCAGTTAAAAACGAATTGATCTCTTTTCTTAAACAGAACGTCGACTCCTTTGCCTGGTCCTCTGCGGACATGAAAGGGATCAACATCGACGTAACCAGCCACGAGCTGAATGTCGACCCAACTTATAAACCAGTAAGACAAAAACGTTGAAAACTCGGCCCAGAACGAGCTCAAGCCGTCAACGACGAGGTCGATCGACTACTGAAAATCGGATCGATCAGAGAGGTGAAATACCCCGATTGGCTCGCGAACCCCGTAGTTGTCAAGAAAAAGAATGGGAAGTGGAGAGTCTGCGTAGACTTTACAGACCTCAACAAAGCATGTCCAAAAGACAGCTTTCCACTCCCACACATCGACCGACTGGTCGAAGCCACCGTCGGACATCAACAACTGTCCTTCATGGATGCCTTCTCGGGGTACAACCAAATACTAATGAACCCCGAGGACCAAGAAAAGACTTCGTTCATAACTGATCGAGGCACATACTGCTACAAAGTCATGCCTTTCGGGCTAAAAAATGCTGGAGCAACTTACCAACGCCTCGTCAACAAGATGTTTTCAGGATTCCTGGGTAAAACCATGGAAGTCAACATCGACGATATGCTGGTCAAATCTTCTAGGTACGAGGATCAAACCCCCAACTAAAAGAATGCTTCATCATTCTCAATAAATACGGGATGAAACTCAACCCTGCGAAGTGCACATTCGGGGTCCCATCAGGAGAATTCCTTGGTTACTTAGTAACCGAAAGAGGGATCGAAGCGAATCCTAAATAGATCACGACATTTATGGAGATGAAATCTCCCAAAACGACACGAGAAGTCCAGCGTCTAACTGGCAAAATAGCTGCTTTGAACCGCTTCATCTCGAGTTCGACCGATAAATGTCTACCCTTCTACGACTTGCTCAAAGCGAACAAAAAGTTCCTTTGGGACGAAAAGTGCGAAGAAGCGTTCGCCCAGCTCAAGTCTTATCTAAGCGAACCACCCATACTGGCAAAACCAGTAGAAGGGGAACCCCTTTACCTCTACCTAGCTGTCTCTACGGCAGCAGTAAGTGGAGTCCTGGTTCGCGAGGAACAAAACGAACAACGGCCGGTGTTTTACGTCAGTAAGACCTTAATCGATGCTGAAACCAGATACCCGCCATGGAAAAACTTGCTTTAGCATTAGTCACATCGGCTCAGAAACTCCGACTATACTTCCAATCACACTCAATCATTGTGATGACTTCTCAACCGCTGAGAACCATCCTTCACAGTCCAAGCCAGTCAGGTCGACTAGTCAAATGGGCTATCAAACTTAGCGAGTACGACATCGAGTTTAAGGCTCGGACGTGCTTAAAAGCGCAAGTACTGGCTAACTTCATAATTGAACTCCCTCCAACCGTCGAACTCGACCCGGCTTCCGCCAAGAGATGGAAACTTCACGTCGATGGAGCTTCCTCAAGGCAAGGATCCGGGGTCGGGGTAAAACTGGTCTCCCCTACGGGAGAAGTATTGGAACATTCCTTCAGACTAGGCTTCGCCGCATCGAATAACAAAGCAGAATACAATGCGTTAATAGCCGGGCTCAGACAGGCAATAGCGATAGGAGCCCGGGAAGTATACGCATTCAGCGATTCCCAACTGGTCACGAGCCAATACCACGGCGACTCTGAGGCCAAAGATGAACGAATGGAAGCATACCTGCGGGTAGTCCATACCCTCGCTGACCAGATCGAATTCTTTGATCTAACATAGATCCCGCGAGGGGAAAACACCACAGCCGATGCCCTGGCCGCGTTGGCATCGACATCAGATCCTAACCTCAAAAGGATCATACCGGTCGAGGAGATAAAAAAACCAAGTATCGACATAGCCCTAAAAGCTCTTTCCTTGAAAGAGGACGAGCCTACCAAAAAGGACGACGTCAAACACAAGGAACTGCACGAGGATACTAGTCGAGACATCGTCGAGATCGACGATGATCTCGACCCAAGAAATGCCGTGTACGTCGCGAATGTTCCTGATGGACCAGTCCAAATTGAATCCACTAGTCAGGGATCCGAGCCTGACGATGGAAAAGATTGGAGAACTCTGATCATTCAATACATAACAAACGGCGAAATCCCTGACGATAAATGGGAAGCACGAAAACTCAAAACACAGAGTGTGAGGTACTGCGTTACGCAAGGAGAGCTTTTTAAAAGAAGTCTCTTTGGACATTACATCAAATGCCTCGATAAGAAGCAAGCCCGAGCCGTGATCACACAGGCCCATGACGGATTCTGCAGAAGTCATTCCGGAGGACGAGCTCTGGCCATACGAATCAAAAGGCAAGGCTATTTCTGGCCAACAATGGTCGCCGAATGCGAATCTTTTCCAGTAAATGCGACAAATGCCAAAAGCACGCCCCGATTAACCACCGACCATCGGAGAAACTCTCCTCGATCTCCTCACCATACCCATTCATGCGATGGGGAATGGATATCGTGGGACCTTTAATCGCATCCGGCAAAAAGAAAGCCATGCACCTATTGGTAATGAAAGATTACTTCACCAAATGGATTGAAGCAGAATCGTACCAAAAGACAGATTACTTCACCAAATGGATCGTCTGAAGAAACATCGTCTGCCGACATGGACTGCCCCCACGAGATCTTCACCGATAACGGACCTCAGTTCATATCAAACACGTTCAAATAGTTCTGTAGAACCTGGAACATAAAGCTAACTTACTCAACGCCTCGTTATCCTCAGGGAAACGGACTGGAAGAAGCAGCTAACAAATCGATCATGAACAACCTTAAGAAAAGACTCGATGAGTGCAAGACAAGCTGGAGTGACGAGCTCACAGCCGTACTCTGCGCTTACCAGACTACCCCCGCTAATCCACTGGCAAGACTCCCTTCTCGCTAGCTTATGGAATCGAGGCGGTAGTACCAGCCGAAATCCTTATGTCAAGCATCCGCAAAGAAGAATGCCCACGGTAAGAGGAGCTTAACAACAAAATTATAACAGATGAGCTCGATCTCGTCGACGAAAGGAGAAACCTCGCACTAGCCCGAATCCAGAACCACCAACAAGCTGCCGCTCGCTACTATGATTCCAAGATTAAAACTCGAAGGTTTCAAGTAGGTGAGCTCGTCTTACGGAAAGTGTTCCAACAATAAAAAGGAAGAACACGCTGGAAAGTTATGAGCAAAATGGGAAGATCCTTACCATGTCACAGATATAGTGAAGGACCGGGTCTACCTACTCAAGTCAGTGGAAACCCAGAAACATGAACTACAACCCTGGAATATTATCAAACTCAAAAAATACTTTCACTGAGAGTATCCCCCATAATCGAACTACGAAATGGCTTGATCTCCTTAAAAGGGTACGTAGGCAGCTCGATCTCGAGCGCAGCCGCCCCCCCCCCCCCCCCAATACAAAACTCTCACCGAGTTTAGCGACATCGAGCAAAGTAAAACTAGCTTATCTTTGTGAAATCAAAATAAGTCCCTCGATCGATATCTTTTCCTTTGTAAAAGTTAAAGTTGTTGTAAAATACTTCGTCTTTACATTTTAATTTAAAACAAGTGATATGAAATTATCTCTTCCAAAAACAAGCGATATGAAATTATCTCTTCCAAAAACAAGTGATATGAAATTATCTCTTCCAAAAACAAGTGATATAAAATTATCTCTTCGAAAACAAAGTGATATGAAATTATCTCTTCAAACTCAAGCGACCCGAAATGGTCTCTTCAAAACAAGCGATCTGAAATGATCACTTCGCACGAACTGAAATGATTGTCCCAAAATAAGCGACCTGAAATGGTCCCTCAAAAATTGAGCGACCCGAAACGGTCCTTCAAAACTCAAAATTCTTCCAACTTTGCACAGATTAGAAGAATTGGGGGGCTACCCCCTCCCATTAAGCAAAGAAACGAGGTCAAATCTACAGACAGTTTTTTTCATAAAAAGCGACCTCCGCAAGCACCCAAAACGAATCTATGTAAGTCTACTTCGATTCATCATTCCAATTCAACGAGGAACTCGAGTTGTACCTCGAGCGATTTCTGAGGCACTAGCTCGAACTCCGATACGATCAAATTGAGAAAAATTCCCTAAGGCAAATCAAGCCGAGTCATTTATTCAAACCCTCTTTAGAGGTTCGAGCTGTCCCGACAGCTAACTCTTTGCTAAGGCATTAAATCAAATAATTCTATGCTAAGGCATGAAAAATTGAAAAGCACCTCATATAAAAAAAAAGAGAGGGAGGACATGATGTCCTCGAGTTTAAATAAAAAGCCCACTAAGGGCAAAACCATATAATATAAAAAAGCCCCCACGGGCAACGAAGTCTAAAGAAGGCATAAAAATCCCTTTCGGGCAAGTACAACAAGATATTTAAAAAGCAGCAAAAGAGGAAGTCTCGACCTGATCCTCCGCCTCGCCGCCCACCTCTCGTTCGAGCCGGGATTCGACCTCGTCAAGTACCCTCGAACCGGTCTCAGTCGGAGGGACAGGCGGAGGGTCCGCCATAGTCACCGAGTCTTCCGACATCGCCGGCAAGACAAGCTTACCTACGCTAAAATCGGAGACTGCGGTGGCCTCCATCTCCGCGGCGGCGAGTCGCTTCTTCTCAGCCAACTTAAGAACCTCCTGGGTCCTGTCCACCTCTCCGGCTGCGATCTTGGCGATAAGATCAATGTTGGCCAAAGTCTCTTGAAGACGAATTTCGGCGCTGGTTTCGATCTTCCTCTTCTCGGCTTTCTCCTTGATCCCGGCCAGAATCACAAGGTACTGGTCGTTGAGTTCCTTTCGAGTCCTACGGAGCACGGCCCGGCTCGACTCCTCGACAGCCAAAACCCGAGCTTCAGCAGCACTAAGCTGTCGGGACAGCTCCTCTTTCCTCTTCTCGAGCTGCGCAATCCTGGCCTCCGCGACAGCGTGGCCTGCGACCTTTTCCTTCAAACGCTCCTCCCTAGCAAAAGATTCCTGAAGTTCAGCGTTCATCTGAGTCGCAGCCTCCCAAGCAAACTCGAGCTCATAGGTATGAGCATCCAACACCTCTTGTTCAGACCGAGCCGCATACCTATTCACAGCCTCCAAAGCATGCAAAGGACGTCGAGTTAGAGAAAAGAGAGAAGAAAAGTTAACACTCCGAATAAAAGGGAGTCGAAGCAAAACGTCTCACCTTCCTAACAACAGCCATCATCTTGGTATATGCATTACCGAGAACCATGTCCCCGATAACCGGGAGTTGAGTACCTGCGGGCCTGAAGCGCCTCAGCAGACAGGCCGCACCTTCCGGGTCGTCCGCAATCGGACACTCTTTTTGGTGCCTGAAACACCAGTCAAAAGTCCCGACGGAACTGAAGGAAGTATCCCTTCCTCCCAGTTCCTGGTTCGATCCTCCCGGACTCTCCTTCGGCGATGGAGGGAGAGACCCTCCTCGGCTCGAGCAATCTGCCCCTTCAGAGCCATCCGGACGCGAGTCGCCTAAAGCGACCCCTCCGAATTGGGACATAATCACTTCCCGTTCTACCAAAGGAGGAGACACGTTTGCGACCTCCGAAATCGTTTCCTCTGGGCCCATCACCGGAGGGAGCAAGGTCTGAGCGGAAGGAGGGGAAAGCCAGAGGAGGAGGAGGGGCCCGTCCAAGGGCAAAAAGAATAGCGTTACTCAGGTCGCCCGCCTCTATCTTGTCAACTAGCTCGACCGGGTCTTTCCCGTTCCGGCGACTGCTTGTTCTACGAGACATCTTATCGTGAGGAGGGGTGGTGGTGGTCGAGCTATCATCCGGAAGAGGCCGAGCTATAAAAAAAGAATTAGACAGCTCACAATGATGACAAACAAAACTTCACAATCAGACGACTCACTTTCTCCTGCCCGCTCGGCAAAACGAAGCAGAGGCTGAACAACTCGAGCCTGGGGAGCCCGGGAGAGCACGGGGGAATTGACAGATTTTGAGGAAATCACTTGTGAGAATCCCTAAACCTAACAAGTAAACTACTCAGACATGATCATCGAAACAGAAGACATCATGAATAGAAAACCAAATAGCATATAATAAAATAAAGAACTGGGGTTCGAAATCCTCTCTCTTTCAAGAACAAGATCAGCCCCTAACTCTCTCTGAATATAAAATAAAGAGTAGCCTAAACAATGGCTTAAAACCCTAATAAATAAGTCTAAACACGTTTTTGGGTTTTTTTGCAAATCTGGGAAGTTTCTTTGCAAAAACTGTAATTTCTCCAAAATGCAGATTTTTGGGCGCAAAACCCTGGAATCACCTTGCGTTGACCACTGAACAGACTGCAACGATCGTTGCAAGGTGATTTCGCAGCCAGTGAACTCTGTGAGATCTCTAAACAGTGCAGAATTGACCCAAATGCTTCTAAAACGTCCAATTAGGCTCCAAATGTCCTTAAACCTGTAAAACACCTGAAAAGACTTCAAAACACATAGAACGACTCGATAACAAAGACATATACCATGGTTAAAGGTACTAAAATCCATGGTATATCAACTCCCCCACACTTAGCCTTTGCTTGCCCTCAAGCAAAACAGAGAACTAAAACATGGTGAAGAGGTTTGAAAACATTCAGAAACTCTTTTATTCTAGAAGCAACAACACTCAGATTCCCCTTAGTAAGCCACTGAAAGAATCACCTGCAAGACATCAAGACCAACATATACTTCCCCCACACTTAGCAAATGTCCTGAGTAAACTCCACAATCAATCCAAAGCAATTAAAATTCACCCTACTGACTTCTATAAGCTATTAAGTGCGGTCTCACCTAAGGATTATCGATCAAAGGGCATATGGATTCTTACTATGTTAGCTCTAGACCACCATACTATCTTTTTCTGGTTCCTTTCTTCTCTTTTCCCTTCCTTAGCAACTGATTTTTCCCCATTGGGTATCATTTTATTTTATTTTATCAGTGCTCTTCCCGTTATGGGGTGTACTTTGGACACATTACATTGATGCACATGAGGTAATAGGGGCCACCACTCTTGCCACCACTTCGGAGCTACTAGCTCATCCTCAGTTTATTATTATTTTTTTAATAAGGAAGGGAGAAGGGAACCTTATTTAGACAGGTTTACAAGCTGTATCAAAACTAACAGAGGAATCCAACTAAAGGTATACCAAGCCCTTAGGTGAGAAAATTAAGTCAAAATTAAGGGTGAAGTCAGTAAAGGATCCTCTGAATATCTGAATTGATACGGGTGTCCTCAGTAGGCTGATCCGCATTGGGTTTTCTAATAGTCATAGATTGATCATGCAATCTCTTCCCAATGGTTACTTAAGTTCCTGCAAGTGTTGTTGGCTTCTCAAAAGTTCATTGTTTCCTACTTAAACTATTTTGACTCGATAAAACAAATTTGCACTGACTCTAAGAAAACAAAAGCGTGCGTCAGTAGCTACCTCCCCCACAGTTGAAACACACTGTTCCCAGTAGTGTCAAGCCTAGGATTGGTAAGAAAAGATAATGTTAAGGGATGTGTTAGGTTCCGTAGGATTTTTACCTCTCTCTCACCTGCATCGATCGTTACTCATAAATGTGACGATCGTTGCAAGGCGATTGCGATTTAGTGTCGATCGTTGCTCAGGGCCGCAACGATCGCTGCAATGCGATTTTTGTGTTGAATCGATCGACACACAGGACTGTGTCGATCGTTGCACTGCAATTTCGTCAGATCAGTTAGCAGTCAGCAAGTTAGTCCGTGAGAAATTCTCAAAACTCAAACCTGAAAGCTGGAAAACATCGCAAACAAGCAAAATCAAAGCAACAGATGGTCTAGAATTAAGTACAACATCCCAAACATAAGTACCTAACAAGAAAAGTCAAAAGAAAAGTGAAAAAGAAAACAGAACCGATAGTCTGAAAATGGGACTCTGATCTCACTCGCTCTCATCATCATTCCCATCCAAGGGATCAGTGCTGCCCGAAGTAATGGGAGTCGGAGAACGCTATCGAAGTCGACTGGCAGGGACGGGCTGATGAACCTGTGGTTGTCTCCTGCAAGTGCAGCCACGCATGAAATCCCAAATGCTCCGTAGAATACCATCCTGACGCTCTCTCCACTCGCCCTCAGTCATCTCACTCACTGGTACCGAAGGAGCTGGATAAGGACCAATGTCATATGTAGCAGCAGCAGGCTCGGGCGCAGGCGCAGAAGAAGAAGGCCATGTAGAAGGCTCTCCCAGCGGATGGGCCATCGTAGGTACACTGCGCTGATCGCGCGTAGGAGGCTGGAAACCCAAAGCAACCAATGTATCAATCTTGGTCAGATCAGCAGCAGGAAGATCTACACCACGCTTCATAGCGTTCGTGTCATAATAGACCCATATACGCCTCTCCTTCAGCCAAGTAGCACTCTGTAGGTGGGTCAGATCCATGAATACCTCCTTGTCATCACGCTCCATACCCTGCAAAGGGATCCTACAGTGCTGAAAAATAGGAGTAAGCAAACTCCCTACTGTCTCAGTGCCCTTCCCATCTAATGCCTTCTTCGTCAATGAGCATAAGTGATGAGCAAACACAGCTCCTAAGTTTAGATCCCTAGCAGGATCTCTCAAGTCAGTACCAGCAAACTGCTCTCTCAACCCAATGAAAAGTATCTCCAGCTCATTCTTGTGCATCTTGTTCGCTTCAACTTTGCACAACAGAGTGTATCCCAGGATGCATATGACATATCGTAGCACCGGATGCCTTACCTGAATCTGCTTTATAGTCCTCGAGTCATATGGTCCATTACCAAAATGGTCCCAAAAATGTTGCGCCTCCTGTCTATCCCACTCAAGAGCTATACTGCAACGTGTGGGCTCCAGACTAAATCCATAAATATGGCAGATATCGAGAAATGAAATCCGATACCTGGCTCCCAAACACCTGAAAGTAAAGATACCTCCTGAAGCTCTACGGCAGTCTGGATCAGGATAGTAAACTCTGCAAGTAGCCAGCAACTGTCTAACTAGATCAGGATAAAGTGGGTAGTACTGCATAGGCATCGTCCCCAGACCAATGCCCTTAACCAATGCAAGCACCTGCTCATCAATGCCCAAGATCTTACAGGTCCGATAATCAGCAAATTTGGTTGGCTGGATGTCCATATCCAACCAACTGTTGTAGAGCAATGTATCATAGTCGTCCCAGTGCTCTGATATCGGCCTGTTGATGAAATCTGCATCCTTAGCCAGATCCTTAGGCGCTTTGCCCCAAACTTTATCTGTCAGAATCTCGGCTCCTTCTTCCTTAGGCCAAGGCCACTGTATGGCATCACGGTCTCGCTGATACGGATCAGGTAATGTCGAATCTCGTGTAAACCACTCCTCTGGAGGAGGTGTCTGATCCGCAGCAGCTGGAGCAGCTCTGCGTTTGCGAGGTTGTCTGCGAGGAGGCATCTACAATCAAAGAAATAAGTCCCTGTTAGTCACGCATAAACCTCTGTGAAATCGCAGTGCAACGACCGTTGCATAAGACGCATCGATCGTTGCAAGGCGATTTCACAGATGCCATAGAGTTCATCAAATCGCGTTAAAATCAATTCCATAATCACATAAATAGTATAATCTCATCATCAATCAGCATAAATCAAGCCTATATTAGCACGGAAATACCATTCTAAAGCTAAAAACTTCTAATTTTAAAACCCTAAAATCGAATCCGAAAATGATTATTTTGAGAGACCTTACCTCGGAATTGCTTCGAATAGGCTATAGAAACAGATAGAGCGTGTAAAATCAAGAAGAATAGCGCTTTGAATCAACGAAAATGATGAAGAATCGAACGATTTAGGTGAGAGGCGAATCGTGTGTACGACAGTCGAAATGGGGAAGAAGAAAAGGGAGAAAGGGTTAAAGGCACTTACCTGTTTCGTGACTGCAACGACCGTTGCATAAAAGCAACAATCGTTGCCATTGAACCGATTCGATTCCGGTTTAGCACACGTGTACCTTTAATTTGGAATTTGAACCAGCTGTGTCGACCGTTGCACAGGACCGCAACGATCGTCACAAAGCGACTTCATCTCCTCGTCATATCTCCCTGAAACGACCGATGCACATGACCGCAACGATCGTCACAAGGCGATTCTTCTTCGTTTCATCACCCTGCATCGATCGTCACAACAAGTGCAACGATTGACGCAGATCTCCAGACTCGTATTCTGCAGTGAAAACACACCAAAAACAAAACCAAAACGTAAAATCCTAGGAAAACACCAAAAATAATATGTACAGAGCAAACAGTGGGCTGCCTCCCACTCAGCGCTTGTTTAAGGTCATTAGCTTGACCGGACGAACAAGGTCAGGCTCCTGGAGGCTTCGACAGAGACCGTGAGTGCCTCTGCGGAAGTCTCCTCATCCAAGGTGGAGAGTAAGCTGAGTCAGTGTGAGCTCGTCCAAGGAACAAAGGGATGCTATGTTCTCCTGCATTCACAGCAGTAAAGTTAGTAGAACTGAGTCTGGAAGAAGCATACCTTTGCTTTGGTGAGTTTCTGATGTTAGGAGCTTTCTGCTTAGAAGCAGTTACAAGCTCTGAAGATGTTAGAGTGGAATCTGCAGAAACCACCATCTTCTCCTCTCCAGGGTCAGAAACCAAAGTCTCACTCTTCTGCATTTCCTGTCCATCCTCAATGCTAAAGGTCTGACCATCAATCTTTGGCCGGCGCATCATATCCATCTCAAAGTGTAGAGGTTCATCTCCCAGATGGAGATCAATAATACCATGCTTCACATCAATCTTCGCTCCAGCTGTGGCTAAGAAAGGTCTTCCTAGTATTAAGGCATCATCTGGATCACTATCATACTTAAGCACCACAAAATCTGTCGGAACTAAGTAGTTACCAACTCTCACTGGGACATCCTCAAGAACTCCTTCTAGAATCCTTCTTGACTGATCAGCTAGAACAAGAGAGGTTCTAGTGGGTGAAAAATCTGTCATTCCTAGCTTCTCTGCCACAGAATATGGCATGAGATTTCCAGCAGCTCCTAAATCACACAAGGAGCGCCTTAAGCTATCCTCAAAGATGGAACAACTCAACACAAAAATACCAGGATCAAGTAGCTTTTTGGGAATCTGAGTTAGCAACACATCACTGATCTGTTTAGGGATCACTATCACCCAATCTTTCAACATTTCGTCCATAGACAACATCTTTTCCAAGTATCTCTGCACACAAGGGTGATATGGTAGATAACCAGGTTGAGGATCTTCTTCCAACTTCTCATCCATCACTTTCAGCTGTCTGGCTTCATCAAGTTCATGTTGAGATATCTCAAACCCCTCAGGAGAAGGTGTAGTAGGCCTGTGAGCCTTCTCTTCAGTAGTACCAGAAGACACAAGTAAGTCTGTCTCACGATATGCAACGATCGACGCAGGTGGTGCAACGATCGATGCAGCTGATTTCTCACAGATTCCATCCGAGAGTTTTGCTTCAGTTTTGGATATCTCAGCTTCTTCCACGAGTGCAGCTGTATTTAACTCAAATTTTTCCCCTTGGTTTGACCCATCATCAATATAAACTGACCGAGCCTTGATGTGGGTGTCCATGACATTATTTCCCTTAAGTGAACATTAAATTTGGTTCACTTGTATGTCCAATTGCTTCACATGTGTACTTAAGGATTCAAATTTTCCATTAAGATTCTCATACACAGCATCTAACTTCTTGTTGAAGTCCACATCAGTCTTAGTCTGCCCTTCCATCAGCTGTTCCGTCATGGCTTCCATCTTGCTCTCATGAGCACTAGCAGTAGGAGGTGCTTGATATGAGGATGATCCATAAGTTCTCTGATAAGAATTACATGGCTTCCATCTTTCTCTCATGAGCACTAGCAGTAGGAGGTGCTTGATATGAGGATGATCCATAAGTTCTCTGATAAGAATTACCTTGCTGAAAAGGCTTCTGATAACCAGCAGTCTGTCCATATCCAGAAGAGTTTTGGTTTCTTGTGAAAGCACTCTTTTGTCCACCATTGAAGAACTTGTTACCTTGCTGATTTCCAAACATATTCCCTTGAAATCCAGAGCCACCAATGTAGTTCACATCCTCTTCTTGGTTATCTTCTTCAGCTCCAAACACCTCAACTTCCTGAGCAAAGTGGACAGCTTTCTTTCCAGTCAACAAACTATGAACAGTGTCCAGCTTGTTCCTAATACCAGCAATCTCCAGATTATCTATCTTCCCACCAGACTCTTTCCTTCTCCTATCAGAAGTCTTGGTGCTATTACTGCTCACCAAGTTATCAATCAATGTCTTAGCCTGCTCAGGAGTCCTTGTATTGAAATTTCCATTGCTAGCATTGTCCAATGCAGACTGATAGTGGAGATCAATACCTCTGAAGAATAAGCCCAGTAGCGTCACTTCAGAGAATCCATGGTGAGGACAGTCACGTTGGTACTTCCTAAACCTCATCCAAGCAGACTTAAGAGGCTCTGTAGGACCTTGGGTAAAGGTGAGAATATCCTGTCTCGACTGATCAGAGCGAGCATCATCATAAAAGTACCTCAAGAACTCTCTCTTCACAGCTTCCCAAGTAGTAAACTTCCCATATGGAAGTTGTTTCAGCCAAGCTGCAGCTTCTCCAGCGAGAGAATAAGGGGAAAGCTTGAGAAACAAGTAGTCATAGTTTACCCCATTATACTTCATTCCAGTGATGAAGTCCTCAAACTCGTCAATATGGTCCATGGGTTGCTCATGTGGGAGACCATGGAACGGATTCTGCCTCAGCAGAGAGTATTAGACAGTCTTGATCTCAAAGTCATTCCTCTCAAAGCCCGGAGGTACAATCGCTTACCGGTTAGCATGGAACTCATCCGGACGGTTGTAGTCAGCTAGAGTCCTCTCATTAGCAGGAGGATTTATCATCTGCCTCTGACCTTCAGGTTCAGGTTCAGGTTCAGGGATCACACGTCCCTCAGCATCTATCCTTTGCCCAGCAGCGTTGTACGGGTTGTTCTGTTGGTCTCTCAGAACACCATGAGCATCAGGTATCAGAATCAAGCGATTTTGCACCATCATTGCTCTTTGACCTTTTCTATTTGTTCTCTCTAGTCTAGCAAGCTCTTCAAGTCTGAGATTAACGAGATTCGAGTTCGGATTACTTATGGTCTCACGCGTCTGCATAAACTGTTGGTAATCGCAGTGCAACGATCGATGCTAGGATGCAACGATCAATTCAACTCAAATTCGCCTTGTGTCGATCGATTCAAAAGAATGCGTTGATCGATGCAAAGCGAAAATCAGACCTGCGACATAGAAAATTGAGTAATTAGTAACAAAAACAAAAACGAAAAATCTAGTCTAAACTTTAAATTCAAATCTATCGAAGACTCAAAAGAGTCCCCGGCAACGGCGCCAAAAACTTGATATGATCATAGTTTTAATCCCTAGATCTACACTGCAAGTGCACAGACGTGACAGTGGTATATAGGGTATCAAAATACACAGAGACTCTAGACTTTACGATAGATTGTAGAATTGTCAAGTTAAGCTTGGTGAGATTAATAGAAACTAAATAGCATAGGAGAAAGTAAATCAATAGCAGAAGTGGTTTTGTAAGCAAGTACTAAAAGCGCTAAGTCTAGGGAGTTCTCAGGAAATCAGACAAGCATATTAACTATCAGTCAGGATCAAATTAAGTTCGGTTCTAGAACTCAAACACAGATATATAATTAACCAACTTTTGTTGCGAGATTTCTCTAAGTCTAATAGCAGAAACTCAAATTTCTTTGCAATTCCTAGCAGATTAAACTAGCCTTAAGTGCAAGTTCGATATGTTCACAATTCAATTAAACCAAATTTCTTTGCGGATAATTAAATTCCTCAACCTAAATAGTTCAGATTCTAAATTACACTTTCGTGTCAATTTAATAACCTAAAGTCTAGATTCTAAGTGATCAAGTTAGAAACTAGTATTAAGCACAATTCATGTTGAAGAACAATTAAGTTATGAATCCTAAACTGATAAATAAATCTAACAAGTCATGAAAACCTTTAAGAGAATCCCTAAACCTAACTATGAATCTACTCAAACATGATCAATGAAACACAAATCAATGAATAAGTAAATTGCATAAATAGAGAGTAAAGAATAAAAGGGGTTCAAAATCTTCTCCAAAAGCTGGAAGCAGTACAGGTTCAGATTAGCCCCAAAAGCTCTAAAATCTCTATGCTCAAAGTATGAAAGCGTCGCCTAAACAAGTGGCTAAAAACCCTAATATAATGGTCTAATAACGGCTGGGGCTTCTTTTTAATTATGGAAACTTCTGGGCTTTGTTGCAAATTCTAAATTCTTCATTAACCGCAGAGAATTGTCGGTTTCGCATGTGTGTCGATCGATGCACGAGATGTTGATATATCATGGTTTTTACCGGTTTTATGCTATGAAATAGTTGTGGTTTTAGTGTCTTTTGTGTTCTTTTAGAGTCTTTTACAGGTTTAATCAGGTTTGGAGCTAATGTGGAGATTTTGGAGTATTTTGGGAGTTTTGGAGCATTTTGGCCGAGAGTTTAACTCACTGTCCGATTTGATGATCGTGCATCGATCGACACACCTTTGGTGTCGATCGACACACTAGAGAGATGGGCCGAAATACGGCGGTTAATGAAGTTATGAAGATTTGCAGAAAAGCCCAGAAAAGTTCCATTATTTACACAGAAGCCCCAGCCGAGATTATGCCTATATAATTAGGATTTTGGTGTTTATTTTAGATACGCTTTCATACTTAGAGCTAAGAGATTTTTAGAGCTTTTGGGGCTGATCTAATCCTGTACTTCATCTATTTTGGAGAAGATTTCGAACCCCTTTATCTATTTAATTTCTTATATGCAATCTATTATTTCTATGATTTCTGTTTCATTAATCATGTCAGAGTAGATTCTAGTTAGGTTTAGGGTTTCTCATTAAGGATTTCATGACTCGCTAGACTTGTTCAATTCATTTAAAGATTCACATGATTAGAATGTTCGTCAAACTAAATTGTGCTTAATGCTAGTTCTAACCTGATCAATTAGAATCTAGATCTTAGGTTGCTAAATACGACACGAGAGTGTGGTTTAGAATCTGAACTATTTAGGTTGAGCAATTAAATTATTCGCAAAGAGATTTGGCTTAGTTTAATTGTGAACATATCGAACTTGAAATTAATGCTGGTTTAATATGTTAGTAATTGCAAAGAGATTTGGATTACTGCACTTTGACTTAGAGGATTTTCGCAAAGAGATTTGGTTAATTCTAATTCCGTGATTTGAGTTCTAGAACTGAGTTGAATTTGATCTAACTGATTAACTTGTCTGCTTGTCTGATTTCCTGAGAATTCCCTAGACTTAGCGCTTTTAGTTTATTGCTTTCACAACAAATTCCTGCTACTGATTTACTTTATTGCCTTGCTTTTATTTCATTCACCACCTGCTTTATTCTTAGTATTAATCTCTACGGTTATGATCTATCGAGACCAGAGTCTCTGTGGATTCGATACCCTATATACTAAATTGATATTACTGTGCACTTGCAGTTAGTATAGGGATTAAAAATCGACCAATCAAGTTTTTGGCGCCGTTGCCGGGGAATCTTAGAGTCTTCGATAGGACCAAACTTAGGGTTTTTACTAGGAATTTTTCTTTTTTGTTTTTGTTTTTGTTTTTTTATTTTATTTTACTAATTTCTTCTCTGTTTTCTCTTTGTCGCAGGTACCGATTTCGCCTTGCGTCAATCGTTACACCTCTTGTGTCGATCGTCACTAAGCGATTTGAGATTGAATCGATCGTTGCACTGATAGCATCGATCGTTGCTTGACGATTACAGACATTTTATGCAGAAGCGTGAAACTCGAAGTAATCCGAACTCGAACCCAATCAATCTCGATCTTGAAGAACTTGGACGTCTAGAGAGGACTAACAGAAGAGAAAGAAGAGAAAGAATGGTAGTACAGAAGCTAATTCTAGTACGCGATGCTCAAGGTACTCTGAGGGACAAATATAACAACCCGTACAATGCTGCTTGGCAAAGAGTTGATGCTGAAGGGAATGTCATCCCTAATCCTTCTGAGCCACTGCAACAGGAGCAGAACCAAGGTCAAGGACAGGCCCGAGGTAGAGAGATGGTTGTACATGAGAGGACCTTAGCTGACTACAACAGACCGGATGAGTTTCATGCAAACCGGTCAGCTTTGGTGATGCCTGGCTTTGAGAGGAATAATCTTGAGATCAAGACTATCTACTACTCGCTAATGAGACAGAATGCATTCCATGGTCACCCAACAGAGCAGCCTATGGATCACATTGATTCGTTTGAGGACATAGTCACTGGCATGAAGTATGATGGAGTTTGCAAGGATTATCTGTTCCTTAAACTCTTTCCGCACAGTCTCGCTGGAGACGCTGGTGCATGGCTGAAGCAACTGCCACCTGGGCAGTTTGATACTTGGGCAGCCTTGAAGAGTGAGTTCCTGCGTCATTTCTATGATGATGCGCGTTCAGATCAGTCCAGACAGGACATTCTCACATTTTCCCAAGGAGCTGTGGAGCCTTTAAAAGCTGCCTGGATGAGATTCAAGAAGTACCAGCGTGACTGCCCACACCATGGATTCACTGAAGTCCAATTGCTTGGTATCTTCTTCAGAGGCATAGATCTGCCATATCAGTCTGCACTGGATAACTCCAGTAATGCAAACTTCAATACTAGGACTCCTGCACAAGCTAAGCAGTTGATTGAGAACTTAGTAAGCAGCAATAGTTGCAAGACTATGGATGAGAGGAGGAAGAAATCTGGTGGAAGTGTAGAGAATTCAGAGATGGCTGAATTGAAATCTAGGATGGACACAATCTGCAATCTCCTGGCTAATAAGAAGGATGTCCACTTTGCTCAATATGTTGAGGTAATTCAGACTGAGGAGGACACTCAGGAAGAAGATGTGAATTACATTGGAGGATCTGGTTTCCAAGGTAACAGGTTTGGTAATCAGCAGGGTAACAGGTTCTTCAATGGAGGACAAAAGAGTGCCTTCACAGGCAATCAAAACTCTTTTGGACAGACTAGTGGATCTTCATCTTATCAGACTCCTCCTGCACCTACGGGTCATGAGAGTAGGATGGAACAATGATGAAACAGCTGATGGAGAGTCAGACTAAGAATGTCGCAGACGTCAACGAGAAGATAGGGACAGTCTATAAGGAGCTGAATGGGAAGTTTGAGTATCTGAGCGCACACATGAAGGAGCTTTATGCTAGAGTTGCAAGAACTGCTGGATATGCTCAGAGGGAAGATGGATATCTCCCAGGACGAACTGATGCTAATCCTAAGTACCAATGCAATGCAGTGACATTGAGAAGTGGTGAGGAGCTGTTACCTGGCCAGAAAAAGCAGCTGAGTGTGGAAGAACTCGTGAAAATTGAAGAGTTGGAAGATGAGATTCATGACATTCGCAATGCATCGATCGACGCAACCAAGCAACGGTCGATGCAAGGCGATAACGAAGAAACTGTCATAGCGAAGTCACCCAGCAACGATCGACACAACTCTAGTAACGATCGATGCAAGGCGACTGCAGAGGGTTCAAAACCAGAGAAACCGAAACAGTCAACCGAGAGAGTGTACAAGCCTAAGGTACCTTATCCCAAGAATCCCAGAAAATCTAAGAATGATAGGCAGTATGCAAAGTGGAAGGAGTTCATTAAAAAGGTGAAAGTTGAAGTGCCTTTGATGGACTCCATGGAAACCTCTCTTGTGATGAGGAGATGCCTTAAGGATATCATTGCTGGAAAGTGGTCTGATTAGGAGAGTGTAATGATGATCAATGAGGTTTGTAGTGCAGTGATTCAGGGTAGAATTCCCGAGAAGTTAAAAGATCCAGGAAGCTTCGTGTTGGACTGTGCTATCTACAGAGAGAGATTCGAAAGGTCTCTATGTGATCTTGGTTCCAGTGTGAATCTTATGCCCCTCTCAGTTGCTAAAAGGCTCGGGATGACTGACTTTATACCCACTAGGATATCACTGGTTCTGGCAAATAGAACAATCAGGATTCCCGAAGGAGTATTGGAGGATGTGCCTATAATGATTGGCAAATGTGTGATCCCAACTGACTTTGTGGTTCTACAGTACGGACAGGAGCCCAAAGATCCACTGATTCTAGGCAGGCCTTTCTTAGCTACAGCTGGTGCAATGATTGACTGTCAAGGAGGTAAAATAGTTCTGAATGTGGGAGATCTGAAGATGAGTTTTGATATGGACAAGCTGGTAAAGAGACCAACCATCGACGGACAGACCTTCTATGTGGATACATTGGGTGATCTGGCTGCAGAGTACTTTCACCAATCACATTCTAAAGACCCACTAGAAAGGGCTTTATTGAGCTCTATATTGGAGCTGGAGTACCTGCAGGACGAGCCAGTAATGTGCTATACGAGATTGATGGATTCTGTTGAAGTGGCAATGCAGGTGGAAGTGTCTGGTGCGACGATGCAACGATCGACACTACCTAAGCATCAATCGTTGCAAGTCGACAGAGACTGGGCTGAGGAAAAAGATCCGAAAATAGAGCTGAAACAACTTCCATCCGGGCTAAGGTACGCATTTCTTGGACCCAATTCAACTTATCCGGTGATTGTTAATGCTAGTTTGAACAACGCAGAGCTCACTTTACTGCTAAGCAAGCTGCGCAAGCATCGCAAAGCTCTTGGCTATTCTCTTGATGACATTCCAGGTATCTCACCAGAGCTGTGCATGCATCGGATACATCTTGAGGATGAGTCTAAAACGTCTGTTGAGCATCAAAGAAGGCTTAATCCCAATCTGCAGGAAGTGGTTAAGAAGGAGATTATGAAACTCCTTGATGCTGGGATTATCTATCCTATCTCTGACAGTGATTGGGTAAGTCCAGTCCATGTAGTACCTAAGAAGGGCGGAGTTACAGTTGTGAAGAATGAGAAGAACGAGCTGATCCCTACTAGGACTGTAACAGGACACAGGATGTGCATAGATTACAGGAAGCTGAATGCTGCAACTAGGAAGGATCATTTTCCCTTGCCTTTTATTGATCAGATGCTAGAGAGGTTAGCCAATCATCCTTATTACTGCTTCCTCGATGGATACTCAGGTTTCTTTCAGATTCCTATCCACCCAGAAGATCAGGGAAAGACCACTTTTACTTGTCCATATGGCACATTTGCTTACCGTAGGATGCCTTTTGGACTCTGTAATGCTCCTGCCACTTTCCAGAGATGCATGATGTCCATATTCACAGATATGATTGAGGACTTTATGGAGGTATTCATGGATGATTTCTCAGTCTATGGATCATCTTATAATGAATGTTTAGATAATCTGTGCAAAGTGTTGGATTATATGTGTGTTCATGGTTCAATTAACAGATTGCAACCTAGCACATATAACTCAGATCTAGGTTCTTGCAGAACGAATCACAAAACCAAACCTGATCATTACCTTTCAGATTGCAGCGGATTGATGGATGGTAATGATGAGATCAGCTAGAACAGATCAGATGCCTGTTCCTCCTTCAGTATCCACACTCTTACAAGCCGGGATGGTTGCTAGACCAAAGCAATCGATTGATCAGAGAGAGAAGAGAGACGGCTCAGGTTTTTTTTAGGTCGCAGACTGTTAGAGTCGAAATTATAAGACGACCCATATAAATATCGACTCTGTCATAAACCTAAACCGATGTCTCGGTTTCGCAACTGTGTCGACCGACACATACACTTGTGTCGATCGACACAAGTCATTTGTCTCGATTTGGGCCCAAGTGATTAAACTAACGGCCCAACTCTCTGCACAAATACAGTAAATGCCTTGCATCTTACCGTATTCATTCCATGTTAACTTTCCCGTTAGCTATGGTGTGTGACCCTTTGGGATCATACAATACTGGTAATAAGTCCTAAACTTATAGATCAAGAGCGGACTCTAGCAAGTCATCATGATCACCCAGTATTTATGACTTATGTCTGATCTCGACATTTATCATACTTTCTAGAGATAGTACGGTAGATTTCAGGACATTCCCAACAATCTCCCACTTGTACTGGAATCCTACAAAGGACATTCCCAACAATCTTCCGATTGTACTGGAATCCTACATTCCCTAGTCCTTTTGTCTTAATATCTCGATCTGGCATAAGGCAAGATGCGTGTCATCCTTATATAGCCAGACCATGTTTATCGGACCAGATTTGATACTGACAATGCAAACGACTTGGGCAAGTCCGTTTGGGAATGGCCATTCTCTTACCAGCTATCAAATCTCCGATTGGCCTAGAGATATTACCTCCGTTAAACGGCAGGGACAAATCCCATCTTGTTCCATCACTATGAACTACATACTTCATAATACACCCAACCAAGGTCCTTATAGCTCCCAGTTACGAAACAGCGTTAGACAATGATCAAAGCGCATTACTCCATGTGCAGCCACATGCATGCGAACTCAGGTCTAAGGACTATACTCTATAGTCGTATATGAGAACCTCTCATGACACAGATATTAATATCTTGTAGAGTTCTCATCAGCGGGCCATGTCCGGTCATATGCTCCCCTACATATACCTATGTGTCGACTTTGATGCCGCGCATCTATGACCCCTCGAAACTTGGTCATAAGTCTCAACACAATCTAGTCTCAAGTGGTTGTTGGTGTTCCAATTTCAACAACCTTCGACTATGGACACTATGATTTATGTCATTTCGTTAAATATGGGGTTTCAGGATCAAGTCTACTCATGTACTTCGATGGCCCATATATAATGACATGAATCATTTTGGAACGATTATTTATATCACAGTTAAAATAATCCAGAAATCATTAGATTTCATAAACATAAAATATTATGTTTACATGAACCTTTCAAAACAACTAAGTAAAGCCCTTTACAAACTCCCACTGAAATTAAGACTACATCTTAATTTCACTCATCCTACAGCTACAGTCCGCGACTCGTGCTTAGGCATAAGGAGTGGCTTCGTTAATAGATTAGCAACGTTCTCATTCGATGAAACTTGCTTATCTACTTAACACCTCTGTCATTTATCTCAAGGAATAGGTTATACCTATCCTCAAGGTGTTTGGACCTCTGATGTGCAGCTAGCCTCATCTATGCTGTGAATCACATCAAGTTCAGTGATGAACTCTTCTATCCAAACAACCTCTTTCGCCGCTTCTCAAGCTGCCAAATGTTCAGCTTAAGTCATGGAGTCAGCAACAGTGCCTTGCACCGCCAGTTAGACACAAGATATAGCCGGACTGTGACCAGGAATTATCTTTGTCTATTGGAAACTTGCCTTTCAGACTCAATCGACTTGTAGCACCTCACTTTCTCCGTAAATCAAGAACTTATCCTAAGTATTCCTCAAATACTTCAGAATATTCTTTACGGCAATCCAGTGATTCTTTGCTGGATTTGACTGGTCTTTACTTGTCTTGCTTAGCATTAAAGCAACATCAAAACAAGTATGTATCATGGCATACATGATAGATCCAATTGCCGTCGCATATGGAATCCTATCCATGCATTCAAGCTCAGCAGATATCGCAGGACACTGTATCTTGCTTAATGAATTGCCATGTGACATTGGCATAAAACCCTTCTTGGATTGCTGATTACGTGTAGGACTTTGTCAATTTAAGAATCCTGACTTTGTCCTACCAGCTCTTTTGGATCTCTATCTTTAGATCCAAAATCCAAGAACTACGTGGCTTTACCCATGTCAACCATAAAACCAACTCCCAAACCAGTCCTTTACCGACTGCAGCATTGGGACGTTGTATTCGAGAATCAGTATGTCATCGACATACACTATGAGAAATGCAATATTGCTCCCACTTATCTTTTAGTAAACACATAGTTCCACTTCGTTCCTGTTCAAGTCAAAACCTTGACTACTTTAACAGAACGAAGATTCCAACTCCGATATGTTTGCTTCCATCCATGAATGGATCGATGAAGCTAACTTACACACAGTGTAATTTTTCGGAGTCCGGGCTTACTTTCGCTTCTTTGAATTTCGCAGGTTCGTCGCTTTCAATGATCATCAGATCATGCGAACTTTCAATGATCATCAGGTTCAACTAATGACGAGAAATCACTCTCGGATTAGTGACTGATTCATTTTTATCTGCGAACTTCAGGCTCTACAGGTGTAGATTCTACAGAAATCTGTAAATCCATCCGTTGCTCTCCCTCAACAGGTTGAGCAGTCTCCTGTATTTCTCGAATTTCTTCGAGTTATACTTTTACTCCCACTGTTCTTCTTGGAAAGTAACTTCCCTTCTTAGAAAACAGAATGGACGTAAAAGTAACAAGCCTTGGTTTCCCTAGGACAACCAGCGAAGTAGCACAACTACAAATACTCAGTAAAGACGAATTTGGATCGATTCCAATCCACATTTACGTGGTGTCTTTCAACTGATATTGGTGGAACTATTTCAGCGTAAACTTAGATATTTCTTGAGCGCTATTTTAGAGAATATCATGGAAGATTTGTGTGACTCATCTTTAATCATTTCTTATAAGATCTGATTCATTCTCACAGAAACACCTCTAGGTTTTCAGGAGAAATGAGCTGTGAAACGACTTCACACTCATTCAGATGATCACACAATCAATGACTTAAGTATTCTCACTCGTGATCTAATCCAGAGTCTTAATACTTCTGTCATTCAGATTCTATACTTCATTCTGGAACTCTTTCGACCATGTCAAAGAATTCCGACTTGTGTCTCATCAAATGAACACAGTCACACTCACTGAAGTAATCAGTAGAGACAATGAAGTACATGAAATTTTCTCTGGCATTACTGCTCATCGGACCACATACATGAGTATGTTCAATCTCCAATAAGCCTTTGGGCCTTTCTCTAGCTCGGCTAAGATGGGCCCTTTGTCTTTTGGTCCAGTAAGCAGAATTCAAGTCTCATAAGATATCCATTCAAATGAGCCCAAAAGTCCATAACTATGGGGTTTCTTAATCTGACTTACTCTATGTGACCAAAACATTTATGCCAAGAAAAATCAGGTTTAATTCATCAGATTTAAACCAATTCGGTATTTATGTTATATTTAGGCACTCTTTGGTTTAATATATAAAACCCATTCCTTGAATAGGGTGCTACAATTATCATTTCATTAAGATCAAAAGAACAAAACTTGTCTTTTATCAAAACGAAAAACATTCAAATTCTTACAAGAAAATGAAAGACAACTCTGCTTAAAGCAGGTACATTATAGCAATTACTTAATAAAACCAAGCCTCAAAGGCATCTACAAGTGAAAACCCTACGGCTGAGGCAGCATCCCAAGCTCCTTCCAGACACGCAGTTTCACTTGCCCTTCCTTCAACGTTCTACTGTTGCTCAGGCTCTGCATATTATAACAAATATCAGTGCCACAACCAGTATCCAATACCTTTAAGGTATAACTTGAAGTAATAACATGAATACCTGAGGAAGTAGTCTCATACATCGACTTCAACTCCTCATAATCTTCCATGAATTTAATGCAATCTCTTTTCCAATGCCCAGTCTCATTACAGTAGCAACACTTACCAACGTAAGAGGTATCTGACTCGGGCTCAGAAGACACACGCTTGCCATGATTCAAAATCTGGACAACTTTGTCTTCACCCTTGTCAGCTTTAGGTTTAGTAAACCTACCCTTCTCATTCATGAGATTGTACAGGGTACTCTTCACGTTTGGCTCAACTGTCTTGAGCATGTCATGCAGTTCAGTCAACGTCTTCGTTAAGCCTTTCTTGATATAGTCCCTTACGAACTTATCATAGCTTGACGGCAGTGACTGCAGAATGATATCAGTTGCCAATTCTTGGCTAACTGGATAATCCAGTTTCCTCAGGTTATCAACGTAACCCATCATTTTACTGACATGAGGACTTACTGGATGATCATTTGGTAGCTTGCAGCTAGTGAGAGATTTAACCAACTGGTATCTCTCCACTCTTACCTGCTCCTGAAATTTCAATTTCAGGCTGCTGATCATCTCTATTGGCGACTCCATGTTCTCATATTGCTTCCGCAAATCTGAGTCCATGGTAGCCAATATCAGACCACGCACATCTACCACATCATTATAATGCTTATTCCAAGCATTATATACTGCATGACTGGCTTTGGATCCGATCCTCTCGGGGAGAGCTTTCTCAAGGACATAGTCCTTTCTCTCATGCTTGAGAACTAGCCTCAGGTTCCGCGACCAAGTCAAGAAATTTGATCCGTTCAGTTTGTCCATCTCAAGGACATACCGGATCGAGAAAGTGTTTTGATTGTTTGTGCTCGTCATAGCTGAAATTTAGAGATAAATAGAGTTTTAGTTATTTAGTTCATTAAAAGAGTAATCTTAATAACTTATAAGAAGACTCGCATTGCATTCAAAATTTCTTTGTTCAACCTCATAAGAATACAATGATTCCGAGACCCATGTTCAGCTAAATCCAAAGTGGGCCACTGGCCGTCACCCGGAATTAGCTTTACTTGGTAAGCATACACACAGCTAGTTATAACCAATAACTCTCGGTTGTGAATTGGACCCGAGGCCCAAATTCACCAGATGTCTCAAGGCCCGGGACTCCCGATGGCCCAGTCAAGGAAACCAATCTCTTACAGCCAAATAATCACTGAAATCTGGGACTCCCAATGAAATCAGTGACTATATACTACTTTACTTACGCGAAAACAGACACCTCACACTGTAAGCCATGTCTGTAATCAAATAAGCGTTAAGTAGCTGACAAGATTGGAAAGACATCCAAGCTTGATATTGTTTTTGAGGATTTTAAGTTTTATTTCCAAAAATAGAAGATTACTATTTTGGGAAACTTTCTTATTTTAGAAACTTTCTAAATTTAGTAACTTATTAAAGTTTTCGGTTGGGTCACAAATTATAGGCCCAATTCTTGGCCCGAGACCACAGAATTCCAATTGGCCCAATAATTTGACATAACCGATCCGGTTTATTAATTCTGGTCCAAGACCAAATTAACTATCAAAACCATCAGTTATTTACTAAACCAGACCAGCTCTAAATTATTTGGTCCAACCAAATCAAACTTAGACCAGCCTTCGGTTTAGGTTAAAATTCAATTTTATGAATTTCAATCCGGTTTAACCAGAAATAAAATTATTAACCGCTTGAACCACCAATTAAATTGGATCGGTTCAGTTAAGTCCAAAACCGGGAAGAAACACCTTGTGTTTTAGCCAATTTTGACCTAACTTGCGGTTCTGGCTAAAGTAGACAATGAACCACAATCGGATTGATCGGTTCATTGTCTCGGTTTAGGGAAAGATGAACCACGAAGCTCGGCTGAACCGATTGGCTACTCGCGGATCATCTGCATCGCCTTCGTATCGATCGATATGAGTCTTTCATGTCGATCGATACTAGCAAGTATCAGCTCGGGTCAATCGGGTCATCAGGACCGCGAGATGTCAATCGGATCGATCGATATCGACCGATACCTCGCTCCCTCGTCGATCGACACGGGCGACCAGATCACACACCAATGGCTTTCAATCGGATTGATGCGATCTAATTCTTAGGTTTTCATGTTTTCTGATCAAATTTCTTAACCAAATTCGATTTTAAACAGTAAGAACAACCTAAATCAGATTCATAAAGCAAAAACCAATAAACCTGGCTCTGATACCACTGTTGGATTATATGTGTGTTCATGGTTCAATTAACAGATTGCAACCTAGCACATATAACTCAGATCTAGGTTCTTGCAGAACAAATCACAAAACCAAACCTGATCATTACCTTTCAGATTGCAGCGGATTGATGGATGGTAATGATGAGATCAGCTAGAACAGATCAGATGCCTGTTCCTCTTTCAGTATCCACACTCTTACAAGCCGGGATGGTTGCTAGACCAAAGCAATGGATTGATCAGAGAGAGAAGAGAGACGGCTCAGGTTTTTTTTTTAGGTCGCAGACTGTTAGAGTCGAAATTATAAGACGACCCATATAAATATCGACTCTGTCATAAACCTAAACCGATGTCTCGGTTTCGCAACTGTGTCGACCGACACATACACTTGTGTCGATCGACACAAGTCATTTGTCTCGATATGGGCCCAAGTGATTAAACTAACGGCCCAACTCTCTGCACAAATACAGTAAATGCCTTGCATCTTACCGTATTCATTCCATGTTAACTTTCCCGTTAGCTATGGTGTGTGACCCTTTGGGATCATACAATACTGGTAATAAGTCCTAAACTTATAGATCAAGAGCGGACTCTAGCAAGTCCTCATGATCACCCAGTATTTATGACTTATGTCTGATCTCGACATTTATCATACTTTCTAGAGATAGTACGGTAGATTTCAGGACATTCCCAACACAAAGTGCTGACTAGATGTGAAGAGAAGCACTTGGTCCTTAACTGAGAAAAATGCCATTTCATGGTCAGAGATGGTATTGTTCTTAGACATAAAGTGTCTGAAGCATGGATCGAAGTGGACCGAGCCAAGATTGAGGTAATGACCAACCTTCAGGCGCCTGATTCTGTTAAATCTATAAGAAGCTTTCTTGGACATGCTGGCTTCTATAGACGGTTCATCAAATACTTCAGTAAGATTGCTAGGCCGCTAACTGCCTTGCTGTGTAAGGATACCAAATTTGAGTTCACTGCAGACTGTCAAACTGCATTTGAACAGATCAAGCAGGCCTTTTGAGGTTATGTGTGATGCAAGTGATTTTGCTATAGGAGCTGTTCTGGGACAGAAGAAGGACAGAAATCTCCATGCTATCTATTATGCTAGTAGGACACTAGATGATGCACAAAGGAACTATGCAACCACGGAGAAGGAGCTGTTGGCTCCAAGGTGATTGTACACACTGACCATTCAGCCCTGAAGTATCTGATGCAGAAAAAGGATGCTAAGCCTAGACTGTTGAGATGGATTCTGTTGCTTCAGAAGTTTGATATTGAAGTAAGGGACAAGAAGGGAGTGGAGAATGGAGTTGCTGATCATCTTTCAAGGATGATAGTTGAGGAAGACGTGCCTATAAATGATTATTTGCCTGAGGAAAACGTCAACATGATCAGTACAGTTTTTCAGATGGATTTGGGCAGTGAGTTGCGGAACTGTCGGGACAATCGCATTGTGTCGATCGATGCCACATTGGCAACGGTCGATACAGGTATCGGGGAAGCAACGATCGACACACGCATGCGCAACGGTCGATGCATACCTGATACGAACCGAGAGTCTTTCAGAGTCAGAATTGGGAATTATGACTTCGAAATTGCTGCTGTAGCAACCTCTGATTGACCCTGGTATGCGGATATAGCTAATTACCTTGCTGCTGAGACTGAACCAGATGATTTAAAGGGTTATGAAAAGAAAAGGTTCTTTAGGGAGCTTAGAAGATACTACTGGGATGAGCCTTATCTCTATAAGCACTGTTCAGATGGTCTTTACAGGAGATGCATTGCTGAATCTGAAGTTCCAGACATCCTCTTCCACTGTCATGGATCAGATTATGCTGGACATTTTGCTACATTCAAGACTGTGTCTAAGGTTCTGCAAGCAGGTTTCTGGTGGCCTACAATGTTTAGAGACACTCATTCCTTCATCACTCAGTGTGATGTCTGTCAGAGAAGAGGGAAAATCAGCAAGAAGAATGAGATGCCTCAGAATTTCATTCTGGAAGTTGAGGTTTTTGATTGCTGGGGTATAGATTTCATGGGTCCTTTTCCCTCATCCTATGGGAATAAGTTCATCTTGGTTGCTGTAGACTATGTGTCTAAGTGGGTTGAAGCGATAGCTAGTCCAACCAATGATTCTTCTCTAGTCATTAAGCTTTTTAAGACCATCATATTCCCCAGATTTGGAGTACCTCGTATAGTGATTAGTGATGGAGGATCTCATTTTATCAATAAGGTTTTCGAGAAGCTGCTAAAGAAGCATGGAGTTCATCACAGAGTCGCTACTCCTTATCAAACTCAGACTAGTGGACAAGTTGAGGTTTCTAACAGGCAGATTAAAGAGATCCTTGAGAAGACAGTTGGAAAGACAAGAAAAGATTGGGCAGCAAAGTTAGATGATGCATTATGGGCCTACCGGACAGCACTCAAGACACCACTTGGGACCACTCCATTCCATCTGCTATATGGAAAAGCATGTCATCTGCCAGTGGAACTTGAGCACAAAGCAGCATGGGCTGTGAAATAGATGAACTTTGATCTTAAGTCTGCTGCAGAGAGGAGATTGGTACAGCTTAATGAGTTGGATGAGATCAGACATTTTGCATATCATGACAAGAAGATTATCTCCAGACAGTTTGAGCCTAATGATCAGGTACTTTTGTATAACTCTTGTTTGCATTTGTTTCCAGGTAAGCTGAAATCAAGGTGGTCTGGTCCCTTCACAATCAAAGAGGTGCGTCCGTATGGAGCTGTCGTTCTAACTGGTAAGGACGGTTATGAATTCACTGTGAATGGACAGCGGGTGAAACATTATTGGGCTAAGGCCGAGATTCTAGGAGGGCAGATTCTGCCTCTGGATGATGCACCCTCAACATAAATCTGCTGAAGCGTCAAGCTAATGACCTTAAACAAGCGCTGAATGGGAGGCAACCCACTGTTTTCGTTTTTGAATTTTGATTTTAGTGTTTTTGTAGGATTTTATGCTTGTTTCTGGTTCTGGTGAGTTTTTGTTTGCAGGTCTCGGATGAAATCGCAGTGCGTCGATCGACACACCATTGTGTCGATCGTCACAACACGATCAAAATCGCACTGCAGCGATCGTTGCGGTCCTGAGCAACGATCGACCCACAACGAAAAATCGCACAGTAACGGTCGATGCACTTAGTGCAACGATCGATGCCTGATTGCGACAGAGGTAAAACCCGAGAGAAATTAACCATTCCATAAACAAATTTTTACTTTTCTTTTTGCCAATCCTTCGCTTGACACTACTGGGGACAGTGTGTCTTAAGTGTGGGGGAGGTTCTACCAACTTCTTTCTTTTGTTTTCTTAGAGTCATTTAAATTTTTTCAAATTTTTTGTTTTATTGAGTCAAAATTTGTTTAAGTAAGAAAAAATGATTTTTTGAGAAGATTAGTAGCACTTGCAGGAACTTAAGTAACCATTGAGATGAAGCTGCAGATTATCTCTGACTATTAGAAAACCCAGACATGGATAAACCTACTGAGGACACCCACATCACTTCAGGTATCAGAGGATATTTTACTGACTTCACCCAAATACTGACTTAGATTTTCTCACCTAAGGGCTTGGTATACTTTGTGTCGGATTCCCTTGTTAGTTCTGACACAGCCTGTAAACCAGTCCCATCTAGTTCCCTTCTCCCCTTCCATAAAAAAAAAAAAGATAATAAACTGAGGATGAGTTAGTAACTCCGAAGTGGTCATGGGAATGGTAGCTAAAACTCTCATATCCTGTGCATCCATGGAATGTGTCCAAAGTACACCCCTTAACGGGAAGAGCACTGATAAAAAAAAAAAATGATACCCAATGGGGAAAAATCAGAATGCTAAGGAAGGGAAAAGAGAAGAAAGGGACTAGAGAAAGATAGTATGGTGGTATAGAGCTGATAAGGTAAGAATCCATGTGCCTTTGATCGATACTCCTTAGGTGAGACCGCACTTAAATACTTGCAGAAGTCAGTAGGGAGAATTTGAAAGCTTGAATGTGATTGTGGAGTTTACTTAGGACAGTTTCTAAGTGTGGGGGAAGTATATGTTGGTCTTGATGTCTGCAGGTTGATTCTTTCATGTGGTTTACTAAGGGGAATCTGAGTGTTACTGCTTCTAGGATGAAAAGAGTTTCTGAAGAGTTTTCAAACCTCTTCACTGCATTTTAGTTCTCTGTTTTGCTTGAGGGCAAGCAAAGGCTAAGTGTGGGGGAGTTGATATATCATGGTTTTATACCATGATATAGTTGTGGTTTTAGTGTCTTTTGTGTTCTTTTAGAGTCTTTACAGGTTTAATCAGGTTTGGAGCTAATGTGGAGATTTTGGAGTATTTTGGGAGTTTTGGAGCATTTTGGCCGAGGGTTTAATTCACTGTCCGATTTGATGATCGTGCATCGATCGACACACCTTTGGTGTCGATCGACACACTAGCGAGATTGGCCGAAATACGGCGGTTAATGAAGTTATGAAGATTTGCAGAAAAGCCCAGAAAAGTTCCAGTATTTACACAGAAGCCCCAGCCGAGATTATGCATATATAATTAGGATTTTGGTGTTTATTTTAGATACACTTTCATACTTAGAGCTAAGAGATTTTTAGAGCTTTTGGGGCTGATCTAATCCTGTACTTCATCTATTTTGGAGAAGATTTCGAACCCCTTTATCTATTTAATTTCTTATATGCAATCTATTATTTCTATGATTTCTGTTTCATTAATCATGTCTGAGTAGATTCATAGTTAGTTTAGGGTTTCTCATTAAGGATTTCATGACTCGCTAGACTTGTTCAATTCAGTTAAGGATTCACATGATTATAATGTTCTTCAAACTAAATTGTGCTTAATGCTAGTTCTAACCAGATCAATTAGAATCTAGATCTTAGGTTGCTAAATACGACACGAGAGTGTGGTTTAGAATCTGAACTATTTAGGTTGAGCAATTAAATTATTCGCAAAGAGATTTGGCTTAGTTTAATTGTGAACATATCGAACTTGAAATTAATGCTGGTTTAATCTGTTAGTAATTGCAAAGAGATTTGGATTACTGCACTTAGACTTAGAGGATTTTCGCAAAGAGATTTGGTTAATTCTAATTCCGTGATTTGAGTTCTAGAACTGAGTTTAATTTGATCCTGACTGATTAACTTGTCTGCTTGTCTGATTTCCTGAGAATTCCCTAGACTTAGCGCTTTTAGTTTATTGCTTTCACAACAAATTCCTGCTACTGATTTACTTTATTGCCTTGCTTTTATTTCATTCACCACCTGCTTTATTCTTAGTATTAATCTCTACGGTTCTGATCTATCGAGACCAGAGTCTCTGTGGATTCGATACCCTATATACTACATTGACATTACTGTGCACTTGCAGTTAGTATAGGGATTAAAACTCGACCTATCAGATGTGTCGATCGATGCAAACCTCTGTTTTGGACAGTGAACTCTTCCTCTCGGGTTAAATCTCCAAATAGCTCCAGAATGCGCCATAGTCTCCAAATCCGCTCCAAACGTACTTAGACCTGTAAACATACCTAAAAGACTCCAAAACATAATAAAAGACTCGATAAATAAGATATATACCATGGTTAAAATCCCTAAAATCCATGGTATATCAACTCTCCCACACTTAGCCTTTGCTTGCCCTCAAGCAAAACAGAGAACTAGAATATGGTGAAGAGGTTTGAAAACTTTCAGAATCTCTTTTCATCTTAGAAGCAACAACACTCAGATTCCCCTTAGTAAGCCACTGAAAGATTCACCTGCAAGAAATCAAGACCAACATATACTTCCCCCATGTTGGGAATGTCCTGAAATCTATTGTACTTGCTCTAAGTGAAAGTCGTATAGTTGAGATGAGACAATCACATGACACTAGGTAGTCATAACGCTTTGCTAGAAGCCACTTATGATCAATGAGTTAAGAACTCATTGCTAGTGTTATATGATCCTACAGGGTCACACACCTAAGCAAACTGGACGTTAAAGACGAGGTTGATCATTAATGTAATGATCAAGTGAATGCATATTTGATATGCATTCGATATCAATAATCTGGGGCAGTGTCGATCGATGCAGATAGTGCATCGATCGATGCAACTCGCGGATTAATCAGATTAATTCGGTTTAATCGTTGGTTAATTCCGTGATGGCTTAAGTCGACATATATAAGATATATGGTCGACCTAAACTGATTGCTAACCTAATTCACAGCCACCAGAACTTTGATAGAAACCTCTCAGGAGATTCGATCTCAATAGGCACTAGAATCCCTCCTGTCCAGTTCGTGTGCGTGTGCGTTTGAGGTGCTTCGTGATCTCGATTATCTGCAAACCTTCCGCTGCATATTACCAGGTAAATCTGAGATCCCATAGATTCAATTATATGAACCTTAGATCCTAGGCTCGGAATTCAGACTAGGGTTGCTAATCCTGATTAGAACTGCTAAAAAATCCATTCAGTGGTATCAGAGCTTTAGGGTTCCATTGAATCTGTAGCATGTTGATTAGATTAGTTGAATCTGAATCTGTGTATGGTTGATACAAACTTGCTAAAATTTGTTTTCATGAAAACCTAGTTTAGGGTTCTGTTCGAAAACGTTTTAGGGTTTTTTCGCATAGTGTCGAGACACAGGGCGAAAACCCGAATAAAATTTAGGGTTTTTCGCATGGTGTTGATCAATGCCAATCCGGCATCGATCGACAAAGGGTGAAAACCAGAATGAAACTTAGTTTTCGCCTAGTGTCGATCGACACAAGTGTTGTGTCGGTCGACACAAACCTCGCGAGATTGATGAATCGGTTCAATTGGATTGGACCGGTTATCAAGCTTGGTTAATAATGGTCGAACACTGTGATTGGTTTGATTACATTGGCATCGACCGATGATAATGTAGCATCGATCGACGCTGACTGGTTATCGCGGATTGCTTTTGGTTATTCTGCATCGATCGACACTATAGTAGTGACGGTCGACATCAGATTTGATGGTTTAGGTTATGGAACCTGAAATCACAGAACCAAAACAAGATAAATCAATTAATTAGAAGAATTAAAACATAATAAAACTGAACGTTTTAAATGGTTCCGTTCCTCAACCAAATATCAAGTGATACTTGATGTCTTTCCAATCTTGTCAACTGTCAAGACCCATTTAATTGTGCGATAGACTTGCAGTGCAAGATGTCCACAATTTCATGAGTAAGACAGAGGTAATCGTGTTGATGGACTTGCAGTGCAAGACATCGACAATTACATGACTGAAGAGATTGGTTTACTTGACTGGGCCATCAAAATCGTTTTGGGCTCAGAGACATCAGGTGGATTTGACATAAGATGTCAATCCACAACCAAGAGTTATATTGGACATAACTAGCAAAGTTGTTGCTTACCTAGATAGCTAAAGTTGAGTGATAGCCAGTGGCTCACTTGAATTTAGTGAAGTGTGGGTCTTGGATCATTATATTCATCTGAGGAAACATTGTTTGAATATAATGCGAGTTTCTTAAAAGTTAAGACTTCTCATTTCTTGAACATCATAACTAAACCTTTTACCTTTCTTTGTTCTCAGCTATGACTAACACTCATAATAACTCTTTCTCCCTGCGATCCGTCCTTGAGAAGGACAAGTTAACTGGATCGAATTTTCTCGAATGGTATCGGAACTTGAGAATTGTTCTCAAGCAGGAGAAAAGGGACTATGTCCCGGAAACTGTTCTCCCTGAAAAACCGAGAGCCAATGCTCCACATGCATAAAGGAGTGCTTGGGATAAGCACTCTAATGATGTGGTCGATGTGAATTGTCTCATGCTGGCTACCATGAACTCGGATTTGCAAAAGCAATACGAGAACGTGGAGTCGCCAGTGGAGATGATCACTAGCCTGAAAAGTATGTTTCAGGAGCAAGCACGAACTGAGAGGTACCAGACGGTTAAATCTCTCATTGAATGCAAGCTACCAAAGGACGGTCCAGTCAGTCCTCATGTCATTAAGATGATGGGTTATATTGATAACCTGGGGAGGCTGGATTGTCCCATTAGACAAGAGTTGGCTACTGACATCATTCTGCACTCACTGCCGTCAAGTTATGATCAGTTTGTTATGAACTATAACATGAATAACTTGACGAAGACGTTGACTGAACTGCATGGCATGCTCAAGACAGCTGAGCCTAATATCAAGAAGGGCACTCCAAATGTACTTATGGAACAAGGAGGTAAGAAGTTTAAGAAACTTGGCAAAGGGAAGGGAAAGGGCAAGGAATGTCCAGGTTGAGAACCCGGACACGCCTGCGCCAGCCCCCAAGCCCAAGCCTGGCCCATCTGTGACTGATAAGTGCCATTACTGTAAAGAGCCTGGACATTGGAAGAGAAACTGCAACAAATTCTTGGAAGAGAAGAAGAAGAAGACTTTCGAGACTTCATCTTCAGGTATTTATGTTATACAAGTAAATGTTACTACTTCTGGTACTACTTCTTGGGTATTGGATACCGGTTGTGGTGCTCATATTTGTACAAATATGCAGGGCCTAAGCAACAGTAGGAAGTTGGAAAAGGGGCAAGTGGACCTACGCGTGGGGAATGGAGCAAGAGTTGCTGCATTAGCCGTAGGAACATATAACTTGTCTTTACCTTCTGGTTTGGTTTTAAAACTTAATAATTGCTACTATGTACCTGCTATAAGCAGAAATATTATTTCTATTCCTGTTTTGGATGTAGAAGGATATCAGTTTTCAATTAAGAATAAATGTTGTTCTTTTGATTACAATGATATATTTTATGGTAGCAGCCCATTAAAGAATGGGCTTTATGTTTTAAACCAAAGCACGCCAATCTATAACATTAACACCAAGAGATTCAAATCAAATGATACGAATCAGACTTTTCTTTGGCATTGTCGTTTGGGCCACATAAACGAGAAACGGATCCAAAAGCTCCATAGTGATGGGCTTCTGGGCTCATTTGATTATGAATCATGTGAGAAATGTGAATCTTGTTTACTGGGCAAAATGACTAAGGCCCCTTTCAACAAACAAAATGAAAGGGCCAGTGACCTATTGGGCCTTATACATACAGATGTGTGCGGCCCAATGAGCACAAGTGCCAGAGGAAATTTTCGATACTTCATTACCTTCACTGATGATTTCAGCAGGTATGGCTATGTCTATTTAATGAGACACAAGTCGGAATCTTTTGAAAGGTTCAAAGAATTCCAAAATGAAGTACAGAATCAACTTGGAAAAAGTATTAAGGCTCTTCGATCAGATCGTGGAGGAGAATACTTAAGCCAAGAATTCAGTGATCATTTGAGAGATTGTGGAATTGTTTCACAACTCACTCCTCCTAGAACACCACAATGGAATGGGGTGTCCGAGAGGAGGAATCGAACTTTATTAGATATGGTTCGATCAATGATGAGTCTCTCAACTCTTCCATTATCCTTTTGGGGATACGCTCTAGAAACGTCTGCGTTTACACTTAATAGGGTTCCGTCAAAATCAGTTGCAAAGACACCACATGAGATGTGGACTGGAAATGTTCCGAGTTTGTCTTTCCTGAAGATTTGGGGTTGTGAAGCTTATGTTAAGCGATTAATTACAGATAAGCTCGAACCCAAATCTGATAAGTGCTACTTCGTTGGTTATCCTAAGGAAACCAAGGCATACTACTTTTACAACCAATCCGATAACAAAGTGTTTGTTGCTCGGAACTGTGTTTTTCTTGAGAGAGAATTTCTTTCCAAGAGAAACAGTGGGAGTAAAGTACAACTCGAAGAAGTTCGAGAGCCACAGGAAACCGCCCAGCCCATTGTGGAGGAGCAACAGTTGGATCTACAAAGAGTTGTAGAGCCAATGCCTGTGGAGCCTGAAATTCGCAGATCCGAAAGGATCCGTCACGAACCCGAGAGATATGGATTTCTCGTAACCAATTGTCATGATTTATTGATCATTGACAGTGACGAGCCCGCGAATTACGAAGAAGCGATGATGAGCCCTGACTCCGAAAAGTGGCTGAAAGCCACTGAATCCGAAATGGGATCCATGTCACAGAGCCAAGTGTGGACTTTGGTTGATTTACTCGATGGTGCAAGACCCATTGAGTGTAAATGGATTTTCAAGAAGAAAATTGATGTGGATGGAAATATTCAGATATATAAAGCAAGGCTAGTGGCAAAAGGTTTCAAACAAATTCATGGTATTGACTATGAAGAAACCTATTCACCTGTCGCCATGCTTAAATCCATTCGGATTCTCCTAGCAACAGCTGCTCATTATGATTATGAGATCTGGCAGATGGACGTGAAAACAGCTTTCCTTAATGGAATTCTGGAAGAGGATGTGTACATGACACAACCCGAAGGTTTCATTGATCCTAATGCTGCTAGGAAAGTATGCAAGCTTCATCGATCCATATATGGATTGAAGCAAGCATCTCGGAGTTGGAATCTTCGTTTTGATGAAGCAGTCAAAAAGTTTGATTTCATCAGGAACGAAGAAGAACCATGTGTTTACAAGAAGACTAGTGGGAGCGCAGTTGCATTTCTCGTGTTGTATGTAGATGACATACTTCTTCTCGGAAATGACATTCCATTGTTACTGTCTGTTAAGACTTGGCTCGGAAGTTGTTTTTCAATGAAAGACATGGGAGAAGCCGCGTATATTCTTGGAATAAGAATCTATAGAGATAGATTGAACAAGTTAATTGGACTGTGTCAAGACACTTATATTGATAAAGTCTTACACAGATTCAGAATGCAAGATTCCAAGAAGGGCTTCATACCAATGTCTTATGGCATAAGTCTCAGCAAGAAGCAGTGTCCTGAGACACCTGCTGAGCGAGAACGCATGAGTTGGATTCCCTATGCCTCGGCGTTGGGATCCATCATGTATGCCATGCTCTGTACTCGTCCAGATGTTGCTTGTGCTTTAAGCATGACGAGTAGATAATAATCGGATCCAGGTGAAAGTCACTGGACAGCAGTCAAGAATATTCTGAAGTATTTGAGAAATACTAAGGATAAATTCTTGGTGTACGGAGGAAGTGATGAGCTGGTAGTAAGTGGTTACACAGACGCAAGTTTTCAGACAGACAAAGATGATTTCCGATCACAATCTGGTTACATCTTCTGCCTGAATGGCGGTGCAGTCAGCTGGAAGAGTTCCAAGCAGGACACTGTAGCAGATTCCACAACTGAAGCTGAGTACCTCGCTGCTTCTGAAGCGGCAAAGGAGGCTGTTTAGATCAAGAAGTTCATCACTGAACTTGGTGTGATTCCTAGCATTTCTGAGCCAGTGGCTTTGTATTGTGACAACAATGGAGCCATTGCGCAAGCAAAGGAACCTAGATCACACCAGAAATCCAAACACATAGAAAGACGATATCACCTTATCTGTGATATTGTGAATAGAGGAGATGTGAAGATCAGCAGAGTCCCGACGGATGAGAATGTAGCTGATCCACTGACCAATCCCCTCCCAAGGCCCAAGCATGAGTTTCACACTGCTGCTGTAGGCATTAGATCTCTTAAGATATGATCTTGTTTTCAGTGGGAGTCATATTTGGTTTTTAGTTATGACTTGATGTTCGTAGAACATAATTTGGTTATGTTAATTTTAATGAAATTGTTTCAGCATTATTTAATTGTGTTAATTAAATAAATTGTCCCAAAGTAATTTATGACATTTTATAGGTCATCAAGTATGTGACTTGATCATGAAACCCTATAAGCAATAAATGATATAAATTATAAATGGTCCCTGGTCGAGGTTGTTAAAATGGGACATTAACAACCACGTGAGACTAGTATGTGAGGTGACTGGTGACTATGTTTCATGGAGTCATTAATAAGTGTATTAAAGTCAATCACATAGATATGTGTTAAAGAACACATGATCGGACTTGACCCGTTAATGAGAACTCTACAAGATGTTATATGAGTGTCATAAGAGTTTCTCATTACGACTAAAGAGTGTAGTCCTAAGACCTGAGTTCATCATGTCCTCTCTTATATGGATTGGTTCGTCTTGACTTTGTCAAACGTCAGCCGTAACTGGTGATTATAAAGACACTGATTAGGCGTATCGTGAGATATAAAAGAGACATGGATGGAACAAGAAGGGATTTGTACCACCTATATTACAGGAGTTAAATATCTCTCGGCCTATCGAAGATTTGATACTGGAAATGCGTGGCCGCGCTCAAACGAGGTGATTGTCAGTCGTTTGTTCTATCAGTACAAATCGGGATTCGATAAACGTGATCTAGCTTAATAAGGATGACACAGTTCTTGCCTTATGCTAGATTGAGATATAGCTACAAAGGGATTAAAGGAATAGATGATTCCAGTACAAGTGGGAGATTGTTGGGAATGTCCTGAAATCTATTGTACTTACTCTAAGTGAAAGTCGTATAGTCGAGATGAGACAATCACATGACACTAGGTAGTCATAACGCTTTGCTAGAAGCCACTTATGATCAATGAGTTAAGAACTCATTGCTAGTGTTATATGATCCTACAGGGTCACACACCTAAGCAAACTGGACGTTAAAGACGAGGTTGATCATTAATGTAATGATCAAGTGAATGCATATTTGATATGCATTCGATATCAATAATCTGGGGCAGTGTCGATCGATGCAGATAGTGCATCGATCGATGCAACTCGCGGATTAATCAGATTAATTCAGTTTAATCGTTGGTTAATTCTGTGATGGTTTAAGTCGACATATATAAGATATATGGTCGACCTAAACTGATTGCTAACCTAATTCACAGCCACCAGAACTTTAATAGAAACCTCTTAGGAGATTCGATCTCAATAGGCAATAGCATCCCTCCTGTCCAGTTCGTGTGCGTGTGGATACCAGTAGAGGCACAGCGTTTGAGGTGCTTCGTGATCTCGATTATCTGCAAACCTTCCACTGCATATTACCAGGTAAATCTGAGATCCCATAGATTCAATTATATGAACCTTAGATCCTAGGCTCGGAATTCAGACTAGGGTTGCTAATCCTGATTAGAACTGCTAAAAAATTCCTTCACCCCACACTTAGCAACTGTCCTGAGTAAACTCCACAATCAATCCAAAGCATTCAAATTTCACTCTATTGACTTCTATTAGCTATTAAGTGCGGTCTCACCTAAGGATTATCGATCAAAGGGCACATGGATTCTTACTCTGTTAGCTCTAGACCACCATACTATCTTTTTCTGGTTCCTTCTTCTCTTTTCCCTTCCTTAGCAACTGATTTTTCCCCATTGGGTATCATTTTATTTTTTTTTATCAGTGCTCTTCCTGTTATGGGGTGTACTTTGGACACATTCTATGGATGCACAAGAGGTAATAGGGGTCTCTACCACTCCCGCGACCACTTCGGAGCTACTAGCTCTTCCTCAGTTTATTATTCTCTTTTTTTTTTAAGGAAGGGGAGAAGGGAACCTTACTTGGACAGGTTTACAAGCTGTGTCAAAATTAACAGAGGAATCCGACTCAAGGTATACCAAGCCCTTAGGTGAGAAAATTAAGTTAAAATTAAGGGTGAAGTCAATAAAGGATCCTCTGAATACCTGAATTTATATGGGTGTCCTCAGTAGGCTGATCCGCATTGGGTTTTCTAATAGTCATAGATTGATCCTGCAATCTCATCCCAATGGATACTTAAGTTCATGCAAGTGTTGTTGGCTTCTCAAAAATTCATTGTTTCCTACTTAGACTATTTTGACTCGATAAAACAAATTTGGACTTACTCTCAGAAAACAAAAGCGTGCGTCAGTAGCTACCTCCACCACACTTGAAACACACTGTCCCCAGTAGTGTCAAGCCTAGGATTGGTAAGAAAACAAAATGTTAAGGGATGTGTTAGGTTCTGTCGGATTTTTACCTCTCTCGCACCTGCATCTATCGTTACGCATAAATGCGACGATCGTTGCAAGGCGATTTCGATTTAGTGTCGATCGTTGCTCAGGGCCGAAACGATCGCTGCAATGCGATTTTCGTGTTGAATCGATCAACACACAGGACCGTGTCTATCGTTGCACTGCGTTTTCGTCGGATCAGTTAGCAGTCAGCAAGTTAGTCTGTGAGAAATTCTCAAAACTCAAACCTGAAAGCTGGAAAACATCTCAAACAAGCAAAATCAAAGCAACATATGGTCTTCAATCAAGTACATCATCCCAAACATAAGTACCTAACAAGAAAAGTCAAAAAAAAAAGTGAAAAAGAAAACAGAACCAATAGTCTGAAAATGGGACTCTGATCTCACTCGCTCTCATCATCATTCCCATCCAAGGGATCAGTGTTGCCCGAAGTAACGTCACTCGGAGAACGCTGTTGACGTCGACTGGCAGGGACGAGCTGATGAACCTGTGGCTGTCTCCTGCAAGTGCAGCCACACATGAAATCCCAAATGCTCCGTAGAATACCATCCTGACGCTCTCTCCACTCGCCCCCAGTCATCTCAATCACTGGTACCGAAGGAGCTGGATAAGGACCAATTTCATATGTAGCAGCAGCAGGCTCGGGCGCAGGCGCAGAAGAAGAAGAAGGCCGTGTAGGAGGCTCTCCCAGCGGATGGGCCATCGTAGGTACACTGCGCTGATCGCGCATAGGAGGCTGGAAACCCAAAGCAGCCAATGTATCAATCTTGGTAAGATCAGCAGCAGGAAGATCTACACCACGCTTCATAGCGTTCGTGTCATAATAGACCTATATACGCAGATTCATGAATACCTCCTTGTCATCACGCTCCATACCCTGCAAAGAGATCCTACAGTGCTGAAAAGTAGGAGTAAGCAAACTCCCTACTGTCTCAGTGCCCTTCCCATCTAATGCCTTCTTCGTCAATGAGCATAAGTGATGAGCAAACACAACTCCTAAGTTTAGATCCCTAGCAGGATCTCTCAAGTCAGTACCAGCAAACTGCTCTCTCAACCCAATGAAAAGTATCTCCATCTCATTCTTGCGCATCTTGTTCGCTTCAGCTTTGCACAACAGAGTTTATCCAAGGATGCGTATGACATATCGCAGCACCGGATGCCTTACCTGAATTTGCTTTGTAGTCCTCGAGTCATATAATCCATTACCAAAATGGTCCCAAAACTGCTGCGCCTCCTGTCTATCCCACTCAAGAGCTATACCGCAACGTGTGGGCTCCAGACTAAATCCATAAATACGGCAGATATCGAGAAATGAAATCCGATACCTGGCTCCCAGACACCTGAAAGTAAAGATACCTCCTAAAGCTCTATGGCAGTCTGGATCAGGATAGTAAACTCTGCAAGTAGCCAGCAACTGTCTAACTAGATCAGGATAAAGTGGGTAGTACTGCATAGGCATCGTCCCCAGACCAATGCCCTTAACCAATGCAAGCACCTGCTCATCAATGCCTAAGATCTTACAGGTCCGATAATCAACAAATTTGGTTGGCTGGATGTCCATATCCAACCAACTGTTGTAGAGCAATGTATCATAGTCGTCCCAGTGCTCTGATATCGGCCTGTTGATGAAATCTGCATCCTTAGCCAGATCCTTAGGCGCTTTGCCCCAAACTTTATCTGTCGGAATCTCGGCTCCTTCTTCCTTAGGCCAAGGCCACTGTATGGCATCACAGTCGCGCTGATACGGATCAGGTAATGTTGAATCTCGTGTAAACAACTCCTCTGGCGGAGGTGTCTGATCCGCAGCAGCTGGAGCAGCTCTGCGTTTGTGAGGTTGTCTGCGAGGAGGCATCTGCAATCAAAGAAATTAGTCCATGTTAGTCACGCAGAAACCTCTGTGAAATCGCAGTGCAACGACCGTTGCATAAGACGCATCGATCGTTGCAAGGCGATTTCACAGATGCCATAGAGTTCATCAAATCTCATTAAAATCAATCCCATAATCACATAAACAGTATAATGTCATCATCAATCAGCCTAAATCAAGCCTATATGAGCACAGAATTACCATTCTAAAGCTAAAAACTTCTAATTTCAAAACCCTAAAATCGAATCCGAAAATGATGATTTTGATAGACCTTACCTCAAAATTGCTTCGAATAGGCTATTGAAACAGATAGAGCGTGTAAAATCAAGAAGAATAGCGCTTTGAATCAACGAAAATGATGAAGAATCGAACAACTTAGGTGAGAGGCGAATCAGGTGTACGGACAGTCGAAATGGGGAAGAAGAAAAGGGAGAAAGGGTTAAAGGCACTTACCTGTTTCGTGACTGCAACGACCGTTGCATAAAAGCTACGATCGTTGCCATTGAACCGATTCGATTCCACACTCGTATTCTACAGTGAAAACACACCAAAAACAAAACCAAAACGTAAAATCCTATGAAAACACCAAAAATAATATGTACAGACCAAACAGTGGGTTGCCTCCCACTCAGCGCTTGTTTAAGGTCATTAGCTTGACCGAACGAACAAGATCAGGCTCATGGAGTCTTCGACAGAGACCGTGAGTGCCTCTGCGAAAGTCTCCTCATCCAAGGTGGAGAGTAAGCTGAGTCACTGTGAGCTCGTCCAAGGAACAAAGGGATGCTATGTTCTCCTGTATTCACAGCAGTAAAGTTAGTAGAACTGAGTTTGGAAGAAGCATACCCTAGCTTTGTTGAGTTTCTGATGTTAGGAGTTTTCTGCTTAGAAGCAGTTGCAAGCTCTAAAGATGTTAGAGTGGAATCTGCAGAAACCACCATCTTCTCCTCTCCAGGGTCATAAACCAAAGTCTCACTCTTCTGCATTTTCTGTCCATCCCCAATGCTAAAGGTCTGACCATCAATCTTTGGCCTGCGCATCATATCCATCTCAAAGTGTAGAGGTTCATCTCCCAGATGGAGATCAATCAGACCATGCCTTACTTCAATCTTCGCACCAGCTGTGGCTAAGAAAGGTCTTCCTAGTATTAAGGCATCATCTGGATCACTATCATACTTAAGCACCACAAAATCTGTTGGAACTAAGTAGTTACCAACTCTCATTGGGACATCCTCAAGAACTCCTTTTGGAATCCTTCTTGACTGATCAGCTAGAACAAGAGAGGTTCTAGTGGGTGAAAAATCTGTCAGTCCCAGCTTCTCTGCCACAGAATATGGCATGAAATTTCCAGCAGCTCCTAAATCACACAAGGAGCGCCTGAAGCTATCCTCAAAGATGGAACAACTCAACACAAAAATACCAGGATCAAGTAGCTTTTTGGGAATCTGAGTTAGCAACACATCACTGATCTGTTTAGGGATCACTATCACCCAATCTTTCAACACTTCGTCCATAGGCAACATCTTTTCCAAGTATCTATGCACACAAGGGTTATATGGTGGATCAACAGGTTGAGGATCTTCTTCCAACTTCTCATCCATCACTTTCAGCTGTCTGGCTTTATCAAGTTCATGTTGAGATATCTCAAACCCCTCAGGATAAGGTGTAGTAGGCCTGTGAGCCTTCTCTTCAGTAGTACCAGAAGACACAAGTAAGTTTGTCTCATGATATGCAACGATCGACGCAGGTGGTGCAACGATCGATGCAGCTGATTCCTCACAAATTACAGTCGAGAGTTTTGCTTCAGTTTCAGATTTCTCAGCTTCTTCCACGAGTTCAGCTGTATTTAACTCAAATGTTTCCCCTTGGTTTGACCCATCATCAATATAAACTGACCAAGCCTTGATGTGGGTGTCCATGACATTCTTTCCCTTAACTGAGCTTGAAATTTGGTTCACCTGTGTGTCCAATTGCTTCACATGTGTACTTAAGGATACAAATTTCCCATTAAGATCCTTATACACAGCATCTAACTTCTTGTTGAAGTCCACATCAGTCTTAGTCTGCCCTTCCATCAGCTGTTTCATCATGGCTTCCATCTTGCTCTCATGAGCACTAGCAGCAGGAGGTGCTTGATATGAGGATGATCCATAAGTTCTCTGATAAGAATTACCTTGCTGAAAAGGCTTCTGATAACCAGTAGTCTGTCCATATCCAGAAGAGTTTTGGTTGCTTGTGAAAGCACTCTTCTGTCCACCTTTGAAGAACTTGTTACCTTGCTGATTTCCAAACCTATTCCCTTGAAATCCAGAGCCACCAATGTAGTTCACATCCTCTTCTTGGTGATCTTCTTCAGCTCCAAACACCTCAACTTCCTGAGCAAAGTGGACAGCTTTCATTCCAGTCAACAAACTATGAACAGTGTCCAGCTTGTTCATAATATCATCAATCTCCAGATTATCTATCTTCCCACCAGACTCTTTCCTTCTCCTATCAGAAGTCTTGGTGCTATTACTGCTCACCAAGTTATCAATCAATGTCTTAGCCTGCTCAGGAGTCCTTGTATTGAAATTTCCATTGCTAGCATTGTCCAATGCAGACTGATAGTGGAGATCAATACCTCTGAAGAATAAGCCCAACAACGTCACTTCAGAGAATCCATGGTGAGGACAGTCACGTTGGTACTTCGTAAACCTCATCCAAGCAGACTAAAGAGGCTCTGTAGGACCTTGGGTAGGTGAGAATATCATGTCTCGACTGATCAGAGCGAGCATCATCATAAAAGTGCCTCAAGAACTCTCTCTTCACAGCTTCCCAAGTAGTAAACTTCCCAGATGGAAGTTGTTTCGGCCAAGTTGCAGCATCTCCAGCGAGAGAATAAGGGAAAAGCTTGAGAAACAGGTAGTCATAGTTTACCCCATTATACTTCATTCCAGTGATGAAGTCCTCAAACTCGTCAATATGGTCCATGGGTTGCTCATGTGGGAGACCATGGAACGGATTCTGCCACAGCAGAGAGTAGTAGACAGTCTTGATCTCGAAGTCATTCCTCTCAAAGCCCGGAGGTACAATCGCTGACCGGTTAGCATGGAACTCATCCGGACGGTTGTAGTCAGCTAGAGTCCTCTCATTAGCAGGAGGATTTATCATCTGCCTCTGACCTTCAGGTTCAGGTTCAGGTTCAGGGATCACACGTCCCTCAGCATCTATCATTTGCCCAGCAGCGTTGTATGGGTTGTTCTGTTGGTCTCTCAGAACAACCTGAGCATCAGGTATCAGAATCAAGCGATCGATTCAACTCGGGATTCGCCCTGCAACGATCGATTCAAAAGATGCGTCAATCGATCCTAAGCAAAATCAGACCTGAAACACATAGAAAAACAGAGAAATTAGTAACAAAAATAAAAAACGAAACACCTAGTCTAAACTTTAAATTCAAATCTATCGAAAACTCAAAAGAGTCCCCGGCAACGGCGCCAAAAACTTGATACGATCAGAGTTTTAATCCCTAGATCTACACTGCAAGTGCACAGACGTGACAATGGTATATAGGGTATCGAAATCCACAGAGACTCAAGACCTTACGATAGATTGTAGAATTGTCAAGTTAAGCTAGGTGAGATTAATAGAAACTAAATAGCAAAGCAGAAAGTAAATCAATAGCAGAAGTGGTTTTGTAAGCAAGTACTAAAAGCGCTAAGTCTAGGGAGTTCTCAGGAAATCATACAAGCATATTAACTATCAGTCAGGATCAAATTAAGTTTGGTTCTAGAACTCAAACACAGATATAGAATTAACCAACTTTCGTTGCGAGAATTCTCTAAGTCTAATAGCAGAAACCCAAATTTCTTTGCAATTCTTAACAGATTAAACTAGCCTTAAATGCAAGTTCGATATGTTCAAAATTCAATTAAACCAAATTTCTTTGCGGATAATTAAATTGCTCAACCTAAATAGTTCAGATTCTAAATTACACTTTCATGTCAATTTAACAACCCAAAGTCTAGATTCTAAGTGATCAAGTTAGAAACTAGTATTAAGCAAAATTCAGGTTGAAGAACAATTAAGTTATGAATCCTAAACTGATGAATAAATCTAACAAGTCATGAAAACCTTTAAGAGAATCCCTAAACCTAACTATGAATCTACTCAGACATGATCAATGAAACACAAATCAATGAATAAGTAAATTGCATAAATAGAGTGTAAAGAATAAAAGGGGTTTGAAATATTCTCCAAAAGCAGGAAGCAGTACAGATTCAGATCAGCCCCAAAAGCTCTAAAATCTCTATGCTCAAAGTATGAAAGCGTCGCCTAAACAAGTGGCTAAAAACCCTAATATAATGGTCTAATCACGGCTGGGGCTTCTTTGTAATTATGAGAAACTTCTGGGCTTTGTTGCAAATTTCAAACTCTTCATTAGCCGCCGAGAATTGTATGTTTCGCATGTGTGTCGATCGATGCACGAGATGTGTCGATCGATGCAAATCTCTGTTTTGGACAGTGAACTCTTCCTCTCGGGTTAAATCTCCAAAATGCTCCAGAATGCGCCATAATCTCCAAATCCGCTCCAAACGTTCCTAGACCTGTAAACAGTTAGCAGTCAGCAAGTTAGTCTGTGAGAAATTCTCAAAACTCAAACCTAAAAACTGGAAAACATCGCAAACAAGCAAAATCAAAGCAACATATGGTCTTGAATCAAGTACAGCATCCCAAACATAAGTACCTGACAAGAAAAGTCAAAATAAAAGTGAAAAAGAAAACAGATCCGATAGTCTGAAAATGGGACTCTGATCTCACTCGCTCTCATCATCATTCCCATCCAAGGGATCAGTGCTGCCCGAAGTAATGTCAGTCGGAGAACGCTGTTGACGTCGACTGGCAGGGACGGGCTGATGAACCTGTGGCTATCTCCTGCAAGTGCACCAAAAGCTCCGTAGAATACCATCCTGACGCTCTCTCCACTCGCCCTCAGTCATCTCACTCACTGGTACCGAAGGATCTGGATAAGGACCCATGTCATATGTAGCAGCAGCAGGCTCGGGCGCAGGCGCAGAAGAAGAAGAAGGCCGTGTAGAAGGTGTTGGAACTGTTCAGTTGATCCTGATGTAATTCACAGATTCATATCAACCTAAACATACAGATCTAGGTTCTCTTGATTAGAAACATTAGATGATCTCACCTTTTACCTATTTGTTGCAGCGGAAGGAATAGAACAGGTCAGAGATCAGAGAGATACACCGAGGGATGAATCCTCCAAAGGTTCACACACGCTTCACAAGGAAATGGCTGCTAGACCAAGCTGTGGGAGGCGCCAGAGAGAGAGAGAATTCGCAGAAGGGGGCTAGGGTTAGAGAGAAAAAGACTTGGCTTTTAGTTTATAAAAGCCTTCTCTTTCCCTTTTGGGCTTTTGGGCCCAAATGCCAATCTGATTAAATCCCATGGATTTAATCAGACCCATTAATTTCTCTCTTAGTACGACAAATGCCTGGCACTTTTACCGTACTTCTGCTAAGCCGTTCCATCACATTTTCCTGCTAGCTTAAGCGTGTGACCCATATGGGATCATATAATAAAGGCAATAAGTCCAAGACTTATAGATCATGAGCGGACTCTAGCAAGCCATCATGACCCCCAGTATTATATGACTTATGTCTGATCATTGACATACTCTTACTTTCTAGAGACAGTACCGAGATTACTGGACACAATTCCAACAATCTCCCACTTGTACTGGAATCTCTGTATTCATAATCCTTTTGTCACAATATCTCGATTAGTCATAAGGCAAGATTGGTGTCATCCTTATAAAGCCTAATCTTGTTCATCGGACTCTGATTCGATACTGACAATCCAAACGACTCGGGACAGTCCGTTTGAGCATGGCCATGCATTTTCCAGTATTCAAATCTCCGATTGGCCTAGAGATATTCACTCCATTTATATTGGAGGGACAAATCCCGTCTTGTTCCATCACTGTAAACTACTCATTTCACAATGTACCCAAACAAGGTCCTTATAACTATCGCAGAACGATAGCGTTAGACAATGATCAAAGTACATCAGTCCATGTGCAGTCACATGCATGCGAACTCAGGTCTAAGGACTATACTCTATAGTCGTAGTAAGAATCTCTTATGACACAGATATAAATATCCTGAAGAGTTCTTATAAGCGGGTCTTGTCCGGTCGTATGTTCCCAAACATACACCTATGTACTGACTTTGATGCCGCGCATCTATGACACACTGAGACTTTGTCATAAGTCACGTACCAATCCAGTCTCACACGGTTGTTGGTGTTCCAATTTCAACAACCTTCGACTAGGGACAGGATGATATAAAACATTTATCAAATATAGGGTCTCATGATCAAGCTAAATGACTTCGATGACTCAAGATCAAGTCATTTACTTCGATGACCTATAAAATGGTTTATATCACTTTGGAACGATTATTTCATCACAGTTAAAATAATCTTGAAATAATAATTTCATTAAACATCTTAAATGTTATTTCAAGAACATATCCAATAACTAAATAAAGCCCTTTAATAACTCCCACTGAAATTAAGACTTTATCTTAATTTCACTTATCCTACAGCAACAGTCCGCGACTCGCGCTTAGGCCTAAGGAGTGGCTTCGTTAATAGATTAGCAACGTTCTCATTCGTTGAAACTTGCTGATCTACTTAACATCTCTGTCATTTATCTCACGGAATAAGTTATACCTATCCTCAAGGTATTTGGACATCTGATGTGCAGCTAGTCTCATCTATGCTGAAATCACATCAAGTTCAGTGACGAACTCTTCTTTCCAAACAACCTCCTTCGCCACTTCCCAAGTTGCGAAACGTTCAGCTTAAGTCATGGAGTCAGCAACAGTGCCTTGCACCGCCAGATAGACACAAGATATAACCGGACTGTGATCGGAAATCATCTTTGTCTATTGGAAACTTGCCTTTCAGACTCTATCGACTCGTAGCACCTCACTTTCTCCGTAACTCAAGAATTTATCCTTAGTATTCCTCAAATACTTTAGGATATTCTTTACGGCAATCCAGTGTTTCTTTGCTGGATTTGACTGGTCTTTACTTGTCTTGCTTAACATTAAAGCAACATCAAACAAGTACGTTTCATGGCATACATGATAGATCCAATTGCCGACGCATATGGAATCTTATCCATGCATTTAAGCTCAGCAGTTATCGTAGGATACTGTATCTTGCTTAACTTAATGCCATGTGACATTGGCATAAAACCCTTCTTGGATTGCTCAAAATATGTAGGACTTTGTCAATTTTAAGAATCCTGACTTTGTCCTACCAGCTCTTTTAGATCCAAAATCCAAGAACTACGTGGCTTTACCCATGTCAATCATTAAACCAACTCCCAAGCTAGTCCTTTTCCGACTACAGTGTTGGGACGTTATATCCGAGAATCAGTATGTCATCGACATACACTATGAGAAATGCAATATCGCTCCCACTTATCTATTAGTAAACACACAGTTCCGCTTCGTTCCTGTTCTAGTCAAAACTTTGACTACTTCAACAGAACGAAGATTCCAACTCCGATATGTTTGCTTCCATCCATGAATGGATCGATGAAGCTAACTTACATAAAATGTAATTTTTCGGAGTCCGGGCTCACTTTCGCTTCTTTGAATTTCGCAGATTCATCGCTTTCAATGATCATCAGATCATGCGAACTTTCAATGATTATCAGGTTCAACTAATGACGAGAAATCACTCTCGGATTAGTAACTGATTCATTCATATCTGCGAACTTCAGGCTCCACAGGTGTAGATTCTACAGAAATCTGTAAATCCTTCCGCTGCTCTCCCTCAATAGGTAAAGCAGCCTCCTGTATTTCTCGAATTTCTTCGAGTTGTACTTTTACTCCCACTGTTCTTCTTGGAAAGTAACTTCCCTTTTTAGAAAACAGAATGGTCGGAAAATTACTTTTTACTCCCACTGTTCTTCTTGGAAAGTAATTTCCCTTCTTAGAAAACAGAATGGTCGTAAAAGTACCGAGCCTTGGTTTCCCTAAGAAAACTTCGAGTTATGCTTTTACTCCCACTGTTCTTCTTGAAAATAACTTCCCTTCTTAGAAAACAGATTGGACGTAAAAGTAACAAGCCTTAGTTTCTCTAGGACAACCAGCGAAGTAGCACAACTACAAATACTCAGTAAAGACAAATTTGGATCGATTCCAATCCACATTAACGTGGTGTCTTTCAACCGATATTTGTGGAACTATTTCAGCGTAAACTTAGATATTTTAGAGCGTTATTCTTAAATAATATCATGGAAGATTCGTGTGACTTATCTTTAATCATTTCTAATAAGATCTGATTCTTTCTCACAGAAACACCTTCAGGTTTTCAGGAGAAATGAGCTGTGAAACGATTTCACACTCATTAAGATGATCACACAATCAATGACTTAAGTATTCTCACTCGTGATTTAATCCAGAGTCTTAATACTTTTGTCATTCAGATCCTATACTTCATTCTGGAACTCTTTCGACCATGTCAAAGAATTCCGACTTGTGTCTCATCAAATGAACACAGTCACACTCACTGAAGTAATCAGTAGAGACAATGAAGTACAGGAGATTTTTCTCTGGCATTACTGCTCATTGGGCCACATACATGAGCATGTTCCAGGTCCAATAAGCCTTTGGGCTTTTCTCTAGCTCGGCTAAGATAGGCCATTTATCTTTTGGTCTAGTAAACAGAATTCAAGTCTCATAAGATATTTTATCAAATGAGCCCAACAGTCCATGACTATGGGATTTCTGAATCCGACTTACTCTATGTGACCAAGACTTTTATGCCAAGAAAAATCAGGTTTAATTCATCAGATTTAAACCAATTCGGTATTTATGTTACATTTAGGCACTCTTTGGTTTAAGATATAAAACCCATTCCATGAATAGGGTGCTACAATTTATATTTCATTAAGATCAAAAGAACAAAACTTGTCTTTTATCAAAACGAAAAACATTCAAATTCTTACAAGAAAATGAAAGACAACTCTGCATTAAAGCAGGTACATTGTAGCAATTACTTAATACAAAACCAAGCCTCAAAGGGATCTATAAGTGAAAAAACCCTACGGCTGAGGCAGCATCCCAAGCTCCTTCCAGACATGTAGTTTCACTTGCCCTTCCTTCAACGTTCTACTGTTGCTTAGGCTCTGCATATTATCACAAATATCAGTGCCACAACCAGTATCCAATACCTTTAAGGATGTTCTACTGTTGCTTAGGCTCTGCATATTATTACAAATATCAGTGCCACAACCAGTATTCAATACCTTTAAGGTAGAACTTGAAGTAATAACATGAATACCTGAGGAAGTAGTCTCATACATCGACTTTAACTCCTCATCATCTTCCATGAATTTAATGCAATCTCTCTTCCAATGCCCTGTCTCCTTACAGTAGCAGCACTTACCAACGTAAGAGGTATCTGACTCGGGCTCAGAAGACACACGCTTGCCATGATTCAAAATCTGGACAACTTTGTCTTCACCCTTGTCAGCATTAGGTTTAGTAAACCTACCCTTCTCATTCATGAGATTGTACAGGGTACTCTTCACGTTTGGCTCAACTGTCTTGAGCATATCATGCAGTTCAGTCAGCGTCTTCGTTAAGCCTTTCTTGATATAGTTCTTTCTGAACTTATCATAGCTTGACGGCAGTGACTGCAGAATGGTCTCAGTTGCCAATTCTTGGCTAACTGGATAATCCAGTTTCCTCAGGTTATCAATGTAACCCATCATTTTACTGACATGAGGACTCACTGGATGATCATTTGGTAGCTTGCAGCTAGTGAGAGATTTAACCAACTTGTATCTCTCCACTCTTATCTGCTCTTGAAATTTTAATTTCAGGCTGCTGATCATCTCTATTGGCGACTCCATGTTCTCATATTGCTTCCGCAAGTCTGAGTCCATGGTAGCCAATATCAGACCACGCACATCTACCGCATCATTATAATGCTTATTCCAAGCATCATATACTGCATGAGAAGCATTGGACCCGATTCTCTCGGGGAGAGCTCTCTCAAGAACATAGTCCTTTCTCTCCTGTCTGAGGACTAGCCTCAGGTTCCGCGACCAAGTCAAGAAATTTGATCCGTTCAGCTTGTCCATCTTAAGGACAGACCGGATCGAGAAAGTGTTTTGATTGTTTGTGCTAGTCATAACTGAAAATTAAGATAAAAGGATTTTAGTTAATATGTTCAATATGATTAATCCCGTATTAAAAATTAATATGATTAATCACGCATTATATTCAATAACCTAAGTTACCCTCAATAGAATATAATGATTCCAAGATCCACATATAACTAAGATTAAAGTGGGCCACTGGCCGTCACCCAACCTTAGCTTATATCGGTAAGCCCTAAATCGGCTAATTATATCCGTGATATAACTCTTGGTTGTGAATCTGGGCCCGAGGCCCAATCCACTCTGATGTCTCAAGGCCCGGGACTCCCGATGGCCTAGTCAAGAAAACCAGACTATACAGTCATGTAATCATTAATGTCTGGGACTCCCAATGACATTTATGAATCACAAACTGTCTTACCCACGCAAAAACAGACATCCTCACACTGTAAGGCCATGAATGCAATTGAATGGGCTTTGACAGCTGACATAGCCTGGACAAGACATCCAACGCTTGATATTATTTGAGGTTCGTAGGTTTATTAAAATTCATTCCCAAAATAGAAGATTACTATTTCGGGAAACTTTCCATTTTTGGAAACCTACTATTTTTGGAAACTTTCTAAAATTGGAAACTTTCTAAAACCGGAAACTTTCTAACTTTAGAAATTTCTTAAAATCCAAAACCCGCAAATCCAGAAACTTCTATTTTAAGAAACTTTCTAATTTCAAAATTTCGGAAACTTTAATTTAAAATCGACTTTATAATTTTATAAAATAAATTTTAAATTAACCTGAAGAAAGACTCAAATAATTGGCCCAATTGTTTTAACTTCTTGGCCCGAGGCCCAAGAATTGGTCCATGTCCAAGACATGACCCAATTGTCCAATTAATTGACATAACCGGTCTGGTTCATTAAAACTGGTCTAACCAAGTTTTAATTACTACGATGACCACAATTGTCAACCGGTTATTTACTAAACCGGACTTTCTCAATTTATTTGGTCCAACCAAATCAAATTAGAAATTCCTGGTTTAGGCACTAAATCCAATAATTCTTTCGACATTGGATTTCTTATCCCGGTTTAACCAGATTTAATAAAATTATTAAATCTGTTTATTAAACCAGAACGAATCAATTTTAATTAAGTTTTGAACCGAACCGAACCGAATGGTCACAAACCGATCACGGTGTGACCTAGCTTCTCGATCAAGTTACGATCGTCCAGCCGCAAGCCACACGCACGATCCGAGATCGAGTTGACAGCGGACGGGATGATCGTCGAGATCGGGACAGCCGGGAAGCTCGGGACGGGACGGGCGATGCACAGCCGGGACGCGATCGATCCTTCGATCGGACGATCCGATCCGACCATGCCATCCGCCTAAGCCCACGATCGTTTCGATCCAGCCGGGCGACGCAGTCCATGCGATCCTTACGGATCCATGCGACGCTTGCCTTGCGGTTGATCGAACCGGCCATTCCTCTCGGCCGTGATAACCAACCGGCCAAGCCGATCGATCCCTTCTCGGCCGATCGCAAAACAACCGAGTCATATAGCTCGGTTTTGCGATTCATACGTTTGTTCAGGATTCAATTCAGTTTCTTAAGTGTTTTTCTTATCAGTAATGGATTCAAAACACTTCTAAACAGAATAAACAACCTAAACATGAATCTAAAACAAGAAATCCTAAGAACCAATGGCTCTGATACCACTGTTGGAACTGTTCAGTTGATCCTGATGTAATTCACAGATTCATATCAACCTAAACATACAGATCTAGGTTCTCTTGATTAGAAACATTAGATGATCTCACCTTTTACCTGTTTGTTGCAGCGGAAGGAATAGAACAGGTCAGAGATCAGAGAGATACACCGAGGGATGAATCCTCCAAAGGTTCACACACGCTTCACAAGGAAATGGCTGCTAGACCAAGCTGTGGGAGGCGCCAGAGAGAGAGAGAATTCGCAGAAGGGGGCTAGGGTTAGAGAGAAAAAGACTTGGCTTTTAGTTTATAAAAGCCTTCTCTTTCCCTTTTGGGCTTTTGGGCCCAAATGCCAATCTGATTAAATCCCATGGATTTAATCAGACCCATTAATTTCTCTCTTAGTACGACAAATGCCTGGCACTTTTACCGTACTTCTGCTAAGCCGTTCCATCACATTTTCCTGCTAGCTTAAGCGTGTGACCCATATGGGATCATATAATAAAGGCAATAAGTCCAAGACTTATAGATCATGAGCGGACTCTAGCAAGCCATCATGACCCCCAGTATTATATGACTTATGTCTGATCATTGACATACTCTTACTTTCTAGAGACAGTACCGAGATTACTGGACACAATTCCAACAGAAGGCTCTCCCAGCGGATGGGCCATCGTAGGTACACTGCGCTGATCGCGCATAGGAGGCTGGAAACCCAAAGCAGCCAATGTATCAATCTTGGTCAGATCAGCAGCAGGAAGATCTACACCATGCTTCATAGCTTTCGTGTCATAATAGACCCATATACGCCTCTCCTTCAGCCAAGTAGCACTCTGTAGGTGGGTCAAATCCATGAATACCTCCTCGTGATCACGCTCCATACCCTACAAAGAGATCCTACAGTGCTGAAAAGTAGGAGTAAGCAAACTCCCTACTGTCTCAGTGCCCTTCCCATCTAATGCCTTCTTCGTCAATGAGCATAAGTGATGAGCAAACACAGCTCCTAAGTTTAGATCCCTAGCAGGATCTCTCAAGTCAGTACCAGCAAACTGCTCTCTCAACCCAATGAAAAGTATCTCCATCTCATTCTTGCGCATCTTGTTCGCTTCAGCTTTGCACAACAGAGTGTATCCAAGGATGCGTATGACATATCGCAGCACCGGATGCCTTACCTGAATCTGCTTTGTAGTCCTCGAGTCATATGGTCCATTACCAAAATGGTCCCAAAAATGTTGCGCCTCCTGTCTGTCCCACTCAAGAGCTATACCGCAACGTGTGGGCTCCAGACTAAATCCATAAATACGGCAGATATCGAGAAATGAAATCCGATACCTGGCTCCCAGACACCTGAAAGCAAAGATACCTCCTGAAGCTCTATGGCAGTCTGGATCAGGATAGTAAACTCTGCAAGTAGCCAGCAACTGTCTAACTAGATCAGGATAAAGTGGGTAGTACTGCATAGGCATCGTCCCCAGACCAATGCCCTTAACCAATGCAAGCACATGCTCATCATTGCCTAAGATCTTACAGGTCCGATAATCAGCAAATTTGGTTGGCTGGATGTCCATATCCAACCAACTGTTTTAGAGCAATGTCTCATAAGCGTCTGGGTGCTCTGATATCGGCATGTTGATTAAATCTGCATCCTTAGCCAGATCCTTAGGCGCTTTGCCCCAAACTTTATCTGTCGGAATCAAAACGTAAAATCCTAGGAAAACACCAAAAATAATATGTACAGACCAAACAATGGGTTGCCTCCCACTCAGCGCTTGTTTAAGGTCATTAGCTTGACCGGACGAACAAGATCAGGCTCCTGGAGGCTTCGACAGAAACCGTGAGTGCCTCTGCGAAAGTCTCCTCATCCAAGGTGGAGAGTAAGCTGAGTCACTGTGAGCTCGTCCAAGGAACAAAGGGATGCTATGTTCTCCTGTATTCACAGCAGTAAAGTTAGTGGAACTGAGTTTGGAAGAAGCATACATTTGCTTTGGTGAGTTTCTGATGTTAGGAGTTTTCTGCTTAGAAGCAGTTGCAAGCTCTGAAGATGTTAGAGTGGAATCTGCAGAAACCACCATCTTCTCCTCTCCAGGGTCAGAAACCAAAGTCTCACTCTTCTGCATTTCCTGTCCATCCTCAATGCTAAAGGTCTGACCATCAATCTTTGGCCTGCGCATCATATCCATCTCAAAGTGTAGAGGTTCATCTCCCAGATGGAGATCAGTCAGACCATGCCTCACATCAATCTTCGCACCAGCTGTGGCTAAGAAAGGTCTTCCTAGTATTAAGGCATCATCTGGATCACTATCATACTTAAGCACCACAAAATCTGTCGGAACTAAGTAGTTATCAACTCTCACTGGGACATCCTCAAGAACTCCTTCTGGAATCCTTCTTGACTGATCAGCTAGAACAAGAGAGGTTCTAGTGGGTGAAAAATCTGTCATTCCAAGCTTCTCTGCCACAGAATATGGCATGAAATTTCCAGCAGCTCCTAAATCACACAAGGAGCGCCTGAAGCTATCCTCAAAGATGGAACAACTCAACACAAAAATACCAGGATCACGTAGCTTTTTGGGAATCTGAGTTAGCAACACATCACTGATCTGTTTAGGGATCACTATCACCCAATCTTTCAACACTTCGTCCATAGACAACATATTTTCCAAGTATTTATGCACACAAGGGTGATATGGTGGATCAACAGGTTGAGGATCTTCTTCCAACTTCTCATCCATCACTTTCAGCTGTCTGGCTTTATCAAGTTCATGTTGAGAAATCTCAAACCCCTCAGGAGAAGGTGTAGTAGGCCTGTGAGCCTTCTCTTCAGTAGTACCAGAAGACACAAGTAAGTCTGTCTCATGATATGCAACGATCGACGCAGGTGGTGCAACGATCGATGCAGCTGATTCCTCACAAATTACAGTCGAGAGTTTTGCTTCAGTTTCAGATTTCTCAGCTTCTTCCACGAGTTCAGCTGTATTTAACTCAAATTTTTCCCCTTGGTTTGACCCATCATCAATATAAACTGACCAAGCCTTGATGTGGGTGTCCATGACATTCTTTCCCTTAACTGAGCTTGAAATTTGGTTCACCTGTGTGTCCAATTGCTTCACATGTGTACTTAAGGATACAAATTTCCCATTAAGATCCTTATACACAGCATCTAACTTCTTGTTGAAGTCCACATCAGTCTTAGTCTGCCCTTCCATCAGCTGTTCCATCATGGCTTCCATCTTGCTCTCATGAGCACTAGCAGCAGGAGGTGCTTGATATGAGGATGATCCATAAGTTCTCTGATAAGAATTACCTTGCTGAAAAGGCTTCTGATAACCAGTAGTCTGTCCATATCCAGAAGAGTTTTGGTTGCTTGTGAAAGCACTCTTCTGTCCACCTTTGAAGAACTTGTTACCTTGCTGATTTCCAAACCTATTCCCTTGAAATCCAGAGCCACCAATGTAGTTCACATCCTCTTCTTGGTGATCTTCTTCAGCTCCAAACACCTCAACTTCCTGAGCAAAGTGGACAGCTTTCATTCCAGTCAACAAACTATGAACAGTGTCCAGCTTGTTCATAATATCATCAATCTCCAGATTATCTATCTTCCCACCAGACTCTTTCCTTCTCCTATCAGAAGTCTTGGTGCTATTACTGCTCACCAAGTTATCAATCAATGTCCTAGCCTGCTCAGGAGTCCTTGTATTGAAATTTCCATTGCTAGCATTGTCCAATGCAGACTGATAGTGAAGATCAATACCTCTGAAGAATAAACCCAGCAACGTCACTTCAGAGAATCCATGGTGAGGACAGTCACGTTGGTACTTCGTAAACCTCATCCAAGCAGACGTAAGAGGCTCTGTAGGACCTTGGGTAAAGGTGAGAATATCATGTCTCGACTGATCAGAGCGAGCATCATCATAAAAGTGCCTCAAGAACTCTCTCTTCACAGCTTCCCAAGTAGTAAACTTCCCAGATGGAAGTTGTTTCGGCCAAGCTGCAGCATCTCCAGCGAGAGAATAAGGGAAAAGCTTGAGAAATAGGTAGTCATAGTTTACCCCATTATACTTCATTCCAGTGATGAAGTCCTCAAACTCGTCAATATGGTCCATGGGTTGCTCATGTGGGAGACCACGGAACGGATTCTGCCTCAGCAGAGAGTATTAGACAGTCTTGATCTCAAAGTCATTCCTCTCAAAGCCCGGAGGTACAATCGCTTACCGGTTAGCATGGAACTCATCCGGACGGTTGTAGTCAGCTAGAGTCCTCTCATTAGCAGGAGGATTTATCATCTGCCTCTGACCTTCAGGTTCAGGTTCAGGGATCACACGTTGATATATCATGGTTTTTACTGGTTTTATGCCATGATATAAGTGTGTTTTTTGTGTCTTTTGTGTTCTTTTAGAGTCTTTTACAGATATAATCAGGTTTGGAGCTAAATTGGAGATAATGGAGCATCTTGGAGATTTTTGGAGAATTTGGCCGAGAGATAGAGTTCACTGACCGAAACAGAGAAAGGTGTCGATCGTTGCACTCTAGCATCGATCGATGCACCAGCGAGATGGGCCAAAACTCGGCGGTTTATGAAGAGTCAAGAATTTGCACTTTGATCCAGAAGTTCCTGATATTTACAAAGAAGCCCCTGGCCGAGATTATACCTATATATTAGAGTTTTTAGTGTTTTAATTAGATACGCTTTATACGTTTTACAATACGCTTTCATAATTAAGAGCAGAGGATTTTTAGAGCTTTTGGGGCTTATCTGAACCTGTTACATCATCTGTATTTGGAGAAGATTTCGAACCCTTTTTACTCTTATTCTTTTATGCAATTTATTCATCATATGATTATGTTTTCATTATCTATGTCTGAGTAGATTCCTTGTTAGGTTTAGGGTTTCTCACATAGGATTTCATGACTTGCTAGACTTGTTCAAATTCAGTTAAGGATTCAAACTATATCTGTTCTTCAATTTAATTGTGCTTAAAGCTAGTTCTAACCTGATCAATTAGAATCTAGATCTTAGGTTGCTAAATACGTCACGGAAGTGGGGTTTAGGAATCTGAACTAATTAAATTGGGCAATTAAACTTTGCGCAAACGGAAGTTTGGTTTAGGATAATTGTGAACATATCAAACTTGGGATTAATGCTAGTTTAATCTGTTAGTTCTCGCAAACGAAAGTTTGGTTTGCTGCACTTAGACTTAGAGAATTATCGCAAAGGAATTTGGTTAATTCTATATCTGTGTTTTGAGTTCTAGAACTGTGCTTAATTAGATCCTTGATGATTGAACTGTCTGCTTGTCTGATTTCCTGAGAATACCCTAGGCTTGACGCTTTTAATTTATTGCTTTCACAACCAAATTGCTACTGTTTACTTTCTTGCTTCGCAATTTATTTACTTCACCATCTGCTTATTTCTAGTATTAATCTCTACGTTTCTGATTCTATTGAGACCAAGTGTCCCTGTGGATTCGATAACCCTATATACTACTTTGACATTGCTGTTCACTTGCAGTTTAGTATAGGGTAAAACTTAGAACCTATCAAGTTTTTGGCGCCGTTGCCGGGGACTCTTTGAGTCTTCGATAGCTTAGAGCTTAGGGTTTTACTAGGATTTTTTTGTTTTCTTTTCGTTTTTGCTTTTTTTTATTTTTGCTGATTTATTTTTCTGTTTTCTCTGATTTCGCATTGCATCGATCGACGCCCTTCTTGCATCGATCGACACACTTCGCTGAATCACCAAGAACACTAAGAGATCATCAGGACGATGTGTCGGAATGATATTTTCAGCTCAGGGATTGACAGTTCACAGATAGCTGGGTTGAAGAACCAAGTTGACTCTCTGCATAGTCTTCTACTTGGAAAGTATGCACAAGAAGCTAACCATTGCGTTGAAGGAACTGGATTCTATAGTCACGGATCTGCTTTTCATAAACCCTTTACAAGGAGTTGTAGTGTTTCTTCTTACCAAGTACCGCCTGCACCTACAGCTCATGAGAGCAGAATGGAAATCATGGTGGAGCAGTACCTTGAGAGACAACAACAGATTGATAGGTCCTTCAACTCAAAGATGGATGCTTTGTATGAAGACTTGAATGAGAAGTTTGAATCTTTGAGCACGCATATGGAGGAGCTGGATATCAAAATTGAACAAAGAGATGTAGCAATAGAGAGGCGGAATGAAGCTAAGAGAGCTGAACGAAAGCTGCACATCAATGCTGTGAACATAAGGGATGAGATTGAGTTGCTAGGTGAAGAAGAGAGCATAATCTCGGATTTTCTGGATGAATATTGTCTGCCTGATACATGCACCGATCGACACCCCCTTAGTGACGATCGACACGCCATTCTGACGGCAATTTCGAGTTCTTTCGAGAAACAGAATCGCCTTGCATCGATCGACACACATCATGCAACGATCGACACAGAACGCAGAAATGTCCAGAAACCTGCAACAGTGCCATAACGAGCCTACAAGCCCCCAGTGCCATATCCTAAGGTTCCTAAACCCTCCAGACAAGAGCTAGAAGTGGCTAACTGCATGCAAGTGATGGATAAGAAGGTGAATGAAATACCACCAGTTGAAACTTCGCGAGTTCATGAAAAGAAGGTGATCTCCATTGATGGTCATCTGAAAGAAGAAGTTCAGATTGGTGGAACTACAATATCTGATAGTGGAGAAAAGAAGATGGTGGTTCCTCTTGAACCTGCTCTAACATCTTCAGTACCTGCAACTGCTCATAAGCAGAAAGCTCCAGACATCAGATATACATCAAAGGTAAGGTACAAATCACCTAAGCTTAAACCTTCTGACCACATTATTGTGAATGCAGGAAAACGCAGTAGACCGCCCAAGCTTCGCTCCCGCCCTGATTCTGATTACTCATTCCTTGGAAGATCTCATGATCTGAATGCTTATACGCCACCTTGGATGAGGAGACATTCACAGAGACACTCAAAGTCTCTGTTGAAACCGCCATGATTCCAATCTCTTTCTGATAGGTCAAGCTATTGACCTTAAACAAGCGCTGGGTGGGAGGCAACCCACCATTAGGTACTGGTGTTTTTTTACTTAATTTTTGGTGTTTTTGTTAGGATTTTACGTTTGTTTTTGTTTTTGGTGAGTTTATGTTTGCAGGTCTCGGACAAAATCGCAGTACAACGATCGATGCACTTCTGTGTCGATTGTCACAACACGAAAGGAATCGCATTGCAGCGATCGTTGCGCTCTTGAGCAACGATCGACCATACACGAAAATCGCCAAGTAACGGTCGATGCACGCAGTGCAACGATCGATGCCTGAGCGACAGAGGTAACCCGACAGACATAATTTCATCTTTTCAATTTTTTATTTTCTTTTTACCGATCCTTCGCTGGACACTACTGGGGACAGTCTGTCTTAAGTATGGGGGAGGTGCTACTGACTTTTATTTTCTGTTTTCTTAAGAGTCAGTCCGTTTTTCAAAAAAATTTTGTTTTATTGAGTCAAAATTGTTTGAGTAAGAAACTATGATTTTCTGAGAAGATTTACAAGACTTGCAGGAACTTAAGTAACCATTGGGATGAAGTTGCAGGATCTATCTCTGACTATTAGAAAACCCCATCACAGATCAACCTACTGGGAACACCCACATCACTTCAGGTATCAGGGGATCCTTTTACTGACTTCAATTTAATACTGACTTAGATTTCTCACCTAAGGGCTTGGTATACTCTGTGTCGGATTCCCTGTTAGTTCTGACACAGCCTGTCAACCTATCCTATTTAGTTCCCTTCTCCCCTTCTATAAAGTAAAAAAAAAAAGAGATAATAAACTGAGGATGAGTTAGTAACTCCGAAGTGGTCATGGGAATGGTAGCAAACACTATTTTCTCTCATGTGATCCATGGAATGTGTCCAAAGTACACCCCATAACGGGAAGAACACTGATAAAAAAAAATAAAATGATACCCAATGAGGAAAAATCAGTTGTTAAAGAAGGGAAAGAGAAGAAAGGGACTAGAGAAAGATAGTATGGTGGTCTAGAGCTGATAAGGTAAGAATCCATGTGCCCTTTGATCGATACTCCTTAGGTGAGACCGCACTTAAATACTTGCAGAAGTCAGTAGGGAGAATTTGAATGCTTGAATGTGATTGTGGAGTTTACCTAGGACAGTTGCTAAGTGTGGGGGAAGTACATGTTGGTCTTGATATCCTGTGATTGATTCTTTCAGTGGTTTACTAAGGGGAATCTGAGTATTGTAGCTTCTAGGATGAAATGAGTTTCTGAAAGTTTTCAAACCTCTTCACCATGTTTTAGTTCTATGTTTTGCTTGAGGGCAAGCAAAGGCTAAGTGTGGGGGAGTTGATATATCATGGTTTTTACTGGTTTTATGCCATGTTATAAGTGTGTTTTTAGTGTCTTTTGTGTTCTTTTAGAGTCTTTTAGAGTCTTTTACAGGTATAATCAGGTTTGGAGCTAAATTGGAGATAATGGAGCATCTTGGAGATTTTTGGAGAATTTGGCCGAGAGATAGAGTTCACTGACCGAAACAGAGAAAGGTGTCGATCGTTGCACTCTAGCATCGATCGATGCACCAGCGAGATGGGCCAAAACTCGGCGGTTTATGAAGAGTCAAGAATTTGCACTTTGATCCAGAAGTTCCTGATATTTACAAAGAAGCCCCTGGCCGAGATTATACCTATATATTAGAGTTTTTAGTGTTTTAATTAGATACGCTTTATACGCTTTACAATACGCTTTCATAATTAAGAGCAGAGGATTTTTAGAGCTTTTGGGGCTGATCTGAACCTGTTACATCATCTGTATATGGAGAAGATTTCGAACCCTTTTTACTCTTATTCTTTTATGCAATTTATTCATCATATGATTATGTTTTCATTATCTATGTCTGAGTAGATTCCTTGTTAGGTTTAGGGTTTCTCACATAGGATTTCATGACTTGCTAGACTTGTTCAAATTCAGTTAAGGATTCAAACTATATCTGTTCTTCAATTTAATTGTGCTTAAAGCTAGTTCTAACCTGATCAATTAGAATCTAGATCTTAGGTTGCTAAATACGTCACGGAAGTGGGGTTTAGGAATCTGAACTAATTAAATTGGGCAATTAAACTTTGCGCAAACGGAAGTTTGGTTTAGGATAATTGTGAACATATCAAACTTGGGATTAATGCTAGTTTAATCTGTTAGTTCTCGCAAACGAAAGTTTGGTTTGCTGCACTTAGACTTAGAGAATTATCGCAAAGGAATTTGGTTAATTCTATATCTGTGTTTTGAGTTCTAGAACTGTGCTTAATTAGATCCTTGCTGAATGAACTGTCTGCTTGTCTGATTTCCTGAGAATACCCTAGGCTTGACGCTTTTAGTTTATTGCTTTCACAACCAACTTGCTACTGTTTACTTTCTTGCTTCGCAATTTATTTACTTCACCATCTGCTTATTTCTAGTATTAATCTCTACGTTTCTGATTCTATTGAGACCAAGTGTCCCTGTGGATTCGATAACCCTATATACTACTTTGACATTGCTGTTCACTTGCAGTTTAGTATAGGGTAAAACTTAGAACCTATCACACGTCCCTCAGCATCTATCATTTGCCCAGCAGCGTTGTACAGGTTGTTCTGTTGGTCTCTCAGAACACCCTGAGCATCAGGTATCAGAATCAAGCGATTTTGCACCATCCTTGCTCGTTAACCTTTTCTGTTTGTTCTCTCTAGTCTAGCAAGCTCCTCAAGTCTGAGATTAACGAGATTCGAGTTCGGATTACTTCTGGTCTCACGCGTCTGCATAAACCGTCGGTAATCTCACTGCAACGATCGATGCTAAGATGCAACGATCGATTCAACTCGGGATTCGCCCTGCAACGATCGATTCAAAAGATGCGTCGATCGATGCTAAGCAAAATCAGACCTGAAACACAGAGAAAAACAGAGAAATTAGTAACAAAAATAAAAAACGAAACACCTAGTCTAAACTTTAAATTCAAATCTATCGAAGACTCAAAAGCGTCCCCGGCAACGGCGCCAAAAACTTGATAGGATCAGAGTTTTAAACCCTAGATCTACACTGCAAGTGCACAGACGTGACAATGGTATATAGGGTATCGAAATCCACATAGACTCTAGACCTTACGATAGATTGTAGGATTGTCAAGTTAAGCTAGGTGAGATTAATAGAAACTAAATAGCAAAGCAGAAAGTAAATCAATAGCAGAATTGGTTTTTTAAGCAAGTACTAAAAGCGCTAAGTCTAGGGAGTTCTCAGGAAATCAGACAAGCATATTAACTATCAGTCAGGATCAAATTAAGTTTGGTTCTAGAACTCAAACACAGATATAGAATTAACCAACTCTCGTTGCGAGAATTCTCTAAGTCTAATAGCAGAAACCGAAATTTCTTTGCAATTCCTAACAGATTAAACTAGCCTTAAGTGCAAGTTCGATATGTTCACAATTCAATTAAACCAAATTTCTTTGCGGATAATTAAATTGCTCAACCTAAATAGTTCAGATTCTAACTTACACTTTCGTGTCAATTTAACAACCTAAAGTCTAGATTCTAAGTGATCAAGTTAGAAACTAGTATTAAGCACAATTCAGGTTGAAGAACAATTAAGTTATGAATCCTAAACTGATGAATAAATCTAACAAGTTATGAAAACCTTTAAGAGAATCCCTAAACCTAACTATGAATCTACTCAGACATGATCAATGAAACACAAATCAATTAATAAGTAAATTGCATAAATACAGAGTAAAGAATAAAAGGGGTTTGAAATATTCTCCAAAAGCAGGAAGCAGTACAAGTTCAGATCAGCCCCAAAAGCTCTAAAATCTCTATGCTCAAAGTATGAAAGCGTCGCCTAAACAAGTGGCTAAAAACCCTAATATAATAGTCTAATCACGGCTGGGACTTCTTTGTAATTATGAAAAACTTCTGGGCTTTGTTGGAAATTCCAAACTCTTCATTAGCCGCCGAGAATTGTATGTTTCGCATGTGTGTCGATCGATGCACGAGATGTGTCGATCGATGCAAATCTCTGTTTTGGACAGTGAACTCTTCCTCTCGGGTTAAATCTCCAAAATGCTCCAGAATGCGCCATAATCTCCAAATCCGCTCCAAACGTTCCTAGACCTGTAAACATACCTAAAACACTCCAAAACATCATAAAGGACTCGATAAATAAGATATATACCATGGTTAAAAACCCTAAAATCCATGGTATATCAACTCCCCTACACTTAGCCTTTGCTTGCCCTCAAGCAAAACAGAGAACTAAAATATGGTGAAGAGGTTTGAAAACTTTCAGAAACTCTTTTCATCTTAGAACCAACAACACTCAGATTCTCCTTAGTATGCCACTGAAAGATTCACCTGCAAGACATCAAGACCAACATATACTTCCCCCACACTTAGCAACTGTCCTGAGTAAACTCCACAATCAATCCAAAGCATTCAAATTCACCCTACTGACTTCTATTAGCTATTAAGTGCAGTCTCACCTAAGGATTATCGATCAAAGGGCACATGGATTCTTACTCTGTTAGCTCTAGACAACCGTACTATCTTTTTCTGGTTCCTTCTTCTCTTTTCCCTTCCTTAGCAACTGATTTTTCCCCATTGGGTATCATTTTTTTTATCAGTGCTCTTCCCGTTATAGGGTGTACTTTGGACACATTCCATGGATCAGGAGGTAATAGAGGTCTCTACTACTCCTGCGACCACTTCGGAGCTACTAGCTCATCCTCAGTTTATTATTCTCTCTTTTTTTGAAGGAAGGGGAGAAGGGAACCTTACTTGGACAGGTTTACAAGATGTGTCAAAACTAACAGAGGAATCCGACTCAAGGTATACCAAGCCCTTAGGTGAGAAAATTAAGTCAAAATTAAGGGTGAAGTCAGTAAAGGATCCTCTGAATACCTGAAGTGATGTGGGTGTTCTCAGTAGGCTGATCTTCATTGGGTTTTCTAATAGTCACAGATTGATCTTGTAAGCTCATCCCAATGGTTACTTAAGTTCCTGCAAGTGTTGTTGGCTTCTCAAAAATTCATTGTTTCTTACTTAAACTGTTTTGACTCGATAAAACAAATTTTTGACTGATTCTAAGAAAACAAAAGCGTGCGTCAGTAGCTACCTCCCCCACACTTGAAACAAACTGTCCCCAGTAGTGTCAAGCTTAGGATTGGTGAGAAAAGAAATCGGAATGAAACAGACCGAGAAGGGTCAGAACACTTACCTTTCGTCGGCCTGCGTTGATCGATGCCACAAAGGTGTCGATGGATGCAAGGCGATTATGCTCATGGTTAAGTAGATAACCAGTGTCTGAACCGCAATTGAATTGGCAAACCGTAAATCGCAATTGTGTCGACCGATGCACTATATGTGTCGATCGATGCAGTGCGATTCTGCATGTTTCTCACGCCTTTGAACACACAGAAATAGAAGATCAAAAACACCAACTCAAAACGAAAAATGAAAACAAAAAAGAACCTGGCAGTGGTTTTCCTCCAACTCAGCGCTCTTTTAACGTCATTAGCTTGACGTTTCAATTGAATCAGGTAGAGGGTGCATTATCTAGAAGCAGAATCTGTCCTCTCGGAATCTCGACCTTAGCCCAATAATGCTTCACCCTTTGTCCATTCACAGTAAATTCCTTACCTTCCTGGCTGACTAGAACAACATCTCCATAAGGGCGTACTTCCATGATCGTGAAAGGACCAGACCACCTCGATCTCAGCTTACCTAGAAACAATTGCAAACGAGAGTTATACAAAAGTACCTGATCATTAGGCTCAAATTGTCTTTAGACAATCGTCTTGTCATGATAAGCTTTAGTCCTCTCCTTGTACAGCTTTGAGGTCTCATAAGCAAAGTGCCTAATCTCATCCCACTCATTAAGCTGCACAAATCTCCTCTCTGCAGCAGACTTAAGATCGAAATTCATCTGCTTCACAGCCCATCTTGATTTATGCTCAAGTTCTACTGGCAGATGACATGCTTTTCCATACAGCAGATGGAATGGAGTAGTCCCAAGTGGTGTCTTGAATGCAGTCCGGTAAGCCCATAGTGCATTATCCAACTTTGCTGCCCAATCCTTCCTTGTCTTCCCAATTGTCTTCTCCAAGATCTCCTTGATCTGTCTGTTAGAGACCTCGACTTGCCCACTAGTCTGAGGGTGATAAGGAGTAGCAACTCGGTGATGAACTCCATGCTTCAGTAGCAGCTTCTCGAAGACCTTATTAATGAAATGAGATCCTCCATCACTAATTACTATCTAAGGTACTCTAAATCTAGAGAATATGATGGTCTTAAACAGCTTAATAACCACCGAAGAACCATTGGTTTGACTAGCTATTGCTTCCACCCACTTAGACACATATTCCACAGCAACCAAAATGAACTTATTCCCATAGGATGAGGGAAAAGGACCCATGAAATCTATGCCCCAGCAATCGAAAACCTCAACCTCAAGAATGAAATTCTGAGGTATCTCATGCTTCTTACTGATTTCCCTCTCCTCTGACAGGCATCACACTGAGAGACAAAAGAATGAGCGTCTCTAAACATCGTAGGCCACCAGAAACCTGCTTGCAGAACCTTAGACACAGTCTTAAAAGTAGCAAAATATCCAGCATAGTCTGTTCCATGACAGTGGAATAAGATATCTGGAACCTCTGATTCAGCAATGCATCTCCTGTAAAGACCATCCGAACAGTGCTTGTAGAGATAAGGCTCATCCCAATAGTATCGTCTGAGCTCTCTGAAGAATTTCTTCTTGGCATACCCTTTCAACTCATCTGGTTCAGTCTCTGCAGCCAGGTAATTAGCTATATCTGCATACCAGGGTCGATTGGTTGTCGCGACAGCATCAACTTCGAAGTCTTAGTGTCCAATTTGAACCGTTAAAGGTTCCGGGCTCGTATCCGCACTGCAAAGATCGTCCCACAAGTCAGCATTGATAATTGCGTCTTCGTCACATGCATCAATCGTCACAGTTGTTGCATCGATCGACGCAATGCGATTAATCCGACAGTTCTGCAAATTCCTGCCCAAATCCATCTGGAATACTGTCTCGGTCATATTGACGTTCTCCTCAGGCAAGAAATCATTAATGGGCACGTGTTCTTCAACCAGAATCCTTGACAGATGGTCAGCAACTCCATTTTCAACTCCCTTCTTGTCCTTACTTCAATATCAAACTCCTGAAGCAACAAAATCCATCTCAACAATCTTGGCTTAGCATCCTTCTTCTGCTTCAGATACTTCAGAGCTGAATGATCTGTGTGTACAATCACTTTAGAACCAACAAGATAGGGCCTAAACTTCTCAAACGCAAAGACAACAACCAACAACTCCTTCTCCGTAGTGGCATAGTTCCTTTGCGCATCATCTAGTGTTCTGCTGACATAGTAAATAGCATGAAGCTTTCTGTCCTTCTTCTGCCCCAGAACAGCTCCTACAGCATAATCACTTGCATCGCACATTACCTCAAAAGGTAAATCCCAATCCGGTGGCTGAACTATAGGAGTACTCACTAATGCTTGCTTGATCTATTCAAAAGTAGTCTGACAATCTGCAGTGAACTCAAACTTGGTATCCTTACACAGCAAAGCAGTTAGTGGTCTAGCAATCTTACTGAAATCCTTGATGAACCGTCTATAGAAACCAGCATGTCCAAGAAAGCTCCTCACAGACTTCACAGAATCAGGCGCATGAAGGCTGGTCATGACCTCAATCTTAGCGCGGTCTACTTTGATCCCTGCTTCAGACACTCTATGTCCTAAAACAATGCCATCTCTGACCATGAAATGACACTTCTCCCAATTTAGAACCAAGTGCTTCTCCTCACATCTAGTTAGAACTTTGCACAGATTATCCAAGCACTCATTATAAGATGACTCATAGACTGAAAAGTCATCCATAAATACCTCTATAAAGTCCTCAATCATATCAGTAAATATGGACATCATGCATCTCTGGAAGGTGGCAGGTGCATTACAAAGTCCAAAAGGCATCTTGCGGTATGCAAATGTGCCATATGGACAAGTAAAGGTAGTCTTTCCCTGATCCTCTGGATGGATGGGAATCTATAAGAAGCCTGAATAACCATCGAGGAAGCAATAGTAAGGGTGATTTGCTAACCTCTCCAGCATCTGATCAATGAAAGGTAAAGGGAAATGATCCTTCCTTGTCGCAGCATTGAGCTTCCGGTAATCTATGCACATCCGGTGTCAAGTCACAGTCCTTGTAGGAATCAGCTCGTTCTTCTCATTCTTCACTACTGTAACTCCGCCTTTCTTAGGCACTACAAGGACTGGACTAATCCAATCGCTGTCTGAAATCGGATAGATGATCCCAGCATCTAGGAGCTTCATGATCTCCTTCTTTACCACATCCTTAAGATTAGGATTAAGCCTCCTCTGATTCTCAACAGATGTCTTAGACTCGTCTTCAAGATGTATCCGATGCATGCACAGCTCCGGAGAGATACCTGGAATATCATCAAGAGAATAGCCAAGAGCCTTGCGATGCTTGCGCAGCTTGCTTAGCAGTAAGGTGAGCTCTGCGTTGTTCAAACTAGCATTAACAATCACTGGATATGTCGAATTAGGTCCAAGAAATGCGTACCTTAGCTCGGATGGAAGTTGTTTCAGCTCAATTTTCGGGGCTTTTTCTTCTGCCCAATCTCTGTCGACATGCAACGATCGATGCACTAAATGTGTCGATCGATGCAAGCTCGCGTCAGACACATCTAACTGCATTACTTGCTCAGCAGAATCCATTAGCCTCGTATAGCAGATTGCAGGCTCGTCTTGCAGATACTCCAGCTCCACTATAGAGCTCAATAAAGCTCTCTCCAGTGGATCCTCAACATGTGTCTTGTGAAAGTAATCCGCAGCCAAATCACTGAGAGTATCAACATAGAAGGTATGTCCGTCGATGGTTGGTCTCTTCACCAACTTGTCCATATCAAAGCTCATCTTCAGATCACCCACATTCAGAATTATAGTCCCCTTTCTGCAGTCAATCATAGCACCAGCAGTGGCCAAGAATGGTCTACCCAAAATCAGTGGATCCCTTGGTTCCTCTCCATACTGCAGAACCACAAAGTCAGTAGGAATCAAACAGTCACCAATTTTTATTGGCACATCTTCTAGCACTCCTTCAGGAATCCGGATTGTTCTGTCAGCTAGAAACAATTAGATCCTAGTAGGCATAAAGTCAGTCATCCCCAGCCTCTTGGCAACAGAGAAAGGCATAAGGTTCACACTAGAACCAAGATCACATAGAGATCTCTCAAATCTGTCCCTGTAGATAGCACAATCCAATACAAAGCTTCCTGGATCTTTCAACTTCTCAGGAATTCTGCCATGAATCACTGCACTACATACCTCTGTGATCATCATAACACTCTCCTCATCAGACCATTTACCAGCTAGTAAGTCCTTAAGACATCTCTTCATCACAGGAGTGGTCTACATAGAGTCAATCAAAGGTACTTCAATATTCACCTTTTTAATGATCTCTTGGCACTTAGCATACTGCCTATTGTTCTTAGTCTTCCTGGGATTCTTAGGAAAAGGGACCTTAGGTTTGTAAACCCTTTCATTTGACTTCTTCAGCTTCTTAGTGCTTGAACTCCTGGCAGTCACCCTGCGTCAATCGGTGCTAGTGTTGCATCGATCGTTGCTAGGTGATTTCGTTACAACCTCTGCGTCGAGCTTAGGTTCAGAATCTCCATTTTTTCCCCGCATCGATCGTTGCCTTGGTGCGTTGGTCGATGCATTGCGAAATCCGCGGATCTCATCTTCCATCTCTTCGATTTCCACGATTTCTTCTAAACTCAACTGCTTTTTCTGGGCAGGAAATAGCTCCTTACCACTTCTCAACGTCACTGCTGATAGTTTTTGAGAGTAAGCATGAGTGTTCTTGAGAGAATAAAGAGAGAGAGTTGCGGATGGAGAATAAGAGAAAGAGAGTCTCTAAAACCCTTAACATTCATTTGAGGTTTACACTTGCTTTTATATGGATACATTCAGCAAAATGTTTAACCTAACTAAGTAAAAGACAAATGCACAAGATGCCAAGGAGTTCTGAAGCGTGGCAGAGGAGAGAGAGAGAGTGTGGACCACATACACCAACGGCTCTCTCTCTTAAACCCTAAAGCCTTCTATCTTCTTGTTTGAACCGAGTCTTGTTCTTTCAAATAGTTGGCGCCTTAAGTCTTCTTCAGAAGTCCCCAACTTTGCACATTATCAAATGTGCAAGACTTGTGCATTTTGTGATAGTACACAAGCTTAACACATTTGTCTAATCATGATCAATACTCACCCTCAAGTTCAGACTTTGGAATCACCCTAAAGACTGAACTTGGAATGATCATGGCAACACCTCATTAAAAACCTTGATGTGGAAAACCACTTGGGACAAAACCACATCAAGGGAAAAAGAGTATGCTGCTCATGAATCAGGAGAGTTCTAATCATGAATAGCCACCAGCCCTAGTTTGCCAAAGACATGAGTGCAAACCTTAAGACTAGCAGCCTTGATGAAGATGTCTGCAAGCTGATCTTCACTCTTTGTGTAACAAGGCAGAATGGTTCCATCTTCAATCTTCTCCCTCACCTTGTGACAATCAATCTCAATGTGTTTTGTCCTTTCATGAAACACTGAGTTGGTTGCAATGTGAATAGCAGCCTGGTTGTCACAATGGAAGGTGATTGGACTTGATTGCTCTATGCCAAAGTCCTTAAGCAAAGCCTTCAGCCATGTTAGCTCGGTTGAAAGCTTCCTCATTGCCCTATATTCAGCTTCAGCACTAGAACAAGATACCACCTTCTGCTTCTTTGTCTTCCAAGTTACTAAGTTGCCTCCAATGAAGGTGCAATAGCCGGTTGTTGATCTCCTATCACTCTTATCACCTGCCCAATCTGCATCACAATATCCAACAATTTCTGTGCTATCATTTTTACCCATCCAAATGCCTTGTCCAGTTGATCCTTTGAGATATCTGAGTATCCTCTCAATCAAACTCCAATGATACACTGTGGGTGATTGCATATGTTGACTAACTTGATTCACAGCAAAGCACAAGTCTGGTCTTGTGAGAGTGAGGTATATAAGCTTCCCAACCAGCCTCCTATACAATGAGACATCCTTGAACTTCACTTCATCTGATTTCTCCACCTTTCTATTGACTTGGTAGCCATCTTCAAGAGGAGTCTTTGCAATCTTGCAATCAAGCATACTTGTTTCTGTCAACAAGTCCTTAACATACTTCCTTTGGGACAGAAACAATCCATCATTGAATCTGCAAACTTCAATGCCCAAGAAATACTTCAACTCTCCAAGGTCTTTAATATCAAAGGAACTCTTGAGGAAATCTTTTGTAGACTGAATCCCATCATTATCACTTCCTGTGATAATCAAATCATCCACATAAATCAGAACTACCACCACTCCTTGAGCACTTTGAAGCGTGAACAATGTGTGATCAGATTGAGACTTCTTGAAACCATGGTCCATGAGAGTGTGACTAAGCTTATGGTACCAAGCCCTTGGTGATTGTTTCAAGCCATAAATCGCCCTTCTCAACCTAAATACCTCACCATCTTTACACAAGTGCTTCAATCCTGGTGGTGGAGTCATATACACTTCCTCTTCAAGTTCACCTTGTAGAAAAGCATTCTTCACATCCATTTGCCATAGATTCCATGAGAGGTTTGTGGCTAAGCTCAATGTGACTCTCACTGTATGAAGTTTAGCCACTGGTGCAAATGTGTCTGTATAGTCTTCTCCATAGGTTTGTGTGAATCCTCTTGCCACAAGCCTTGCCTTATACCTCTCTATGTCTCCATTGCTTTTATACTTGATTGTGAAGACCCATTTAGAGCTAATTGTCTTCTTCCTTTTTGGCAGCTTCTCCACAATCCAAGTGTGGTTCCTCTCCATAGCTTCTTTCTCATCCTTTACTGCATCCATCCAAACCTTGATACCCTCAGCCTCTTCATAAGTCTTAGGAACCTGGTTTAGCTCAATCTTTCCAAGAAAGGCCTTGTGACTAGATGGCAACAAGTCAATAGAACAAGTAGACTGACTAGGATGAGCTACTGCTTGGTTGTTGTAGAAGACCCTTGTCCCATTCTGATGGATCTTTCTTTTCCTTGTACTTCTCCTGAGTTGCTGAACCTGTTGATCAACCACCTCCTCATTACCCACTGCCTCTTGATAAACCATCTCATCCTCATTCATATCCAAGTCCACTTGGTTCTGATCTTGAGGTGGAGTGTCTTCTTGAGCTTGAGCCGGTTCATGTGTGTGTGTGTTGCTGGTTCATTATCCTCTTGTGGAGCTTCTTGGGTAGTTTTTTTAGGCTTCTCTGGCCGTGGGATATCATTCCCCAAGTGATCCAACAAGTACTTTAAACTTGTAGCCAAATCAGAAGGTGATCTTGAGAGGTCCTTCAAACCTTCCCAATCCTTCTTCTCATAGTATCTCTTCCCCTCCATGAACTTAACATCCCTTGAAACATATGTCCTGTTGTTGCTTGGATCAAAACACTTGTAGCCCTTCTGAGTTGTGGAGTATCCAAGGAACGTACACCTTATGCTCTTAGCATCTAGCTTATCCCTTTAATCTCCTGAGATATATACAAAACAAACACAACCAAACACACGTAAGTGTTCAATAAATGGTTTGGTTTTGTTCAATACCTCATATGGTGAAGTGTCTTGAAGGACTCTAGTAGGTATCCTGTTGATAAGATAGCATGCTGCCAACACTGCATCTCCCCAAAATCTCTTAGGAACATTGGTGTGGAACATCATAGACCTAGCAACCTCCATTAGATGTCTGTTCTTCCTTTCGGCCACACCATTTTGTTGAGGAGTATGTGGGCAGCTTGTTTGATGCAGGATCCCATGTTTGTTCAAGTGAGCTTTGAATCTTTGGCTCGTGTACTCTCCTCCATTATCTGATCTAAACACTTTAATCTTGGCATTAAATTGATTAGTAACATAGTTTTGAAAGTTTAGAAATGCATCAAACACCCTATCTTTAGATGGCAGCAAAGTTACCCAAGTATATTTTGATTTTTCATCTATGAAGGTCACAAAATACTTGTTTCTACCCCTAGACAGACAAGGTGAAGTCCAAACATCAGAGTGCACAAGATCAAAGCAATGTTCATAGATAGTGGTTGATTTAGGAAAGATAGTTCTACAATGTTTACCAAGAATACAAGCTTCACAAGTTGAATGATCAAAGCTAACATTAGGCAACATTAAGTTCAAAGCACGAGCATGAGGATGTCCTAGTCTAGCATGCCATAGGACATTTTGATTGAAAGAAAAACAGGATGTAAAAGCTAATGAATCCGAGTTGCTTGGAGAAGTGTCTTCAAGGAGGTAAAGCTCATCTTGTGTACCACCTCTTCCATTCTTAATATCCTGAAAACAAACTTCATTAGGCCCAAAGATAACATTGCAATTTAGGTCTTTGGTGATCCTCTTAACCGACAGCAAGTTAGATTTAAACTTAGGAACATAGAATGCATCACTTTCCTTGTTAAACAATCTTAACTTTCCTGTACCTATTATAGGAATCCCTTGACCATCAGCTATAGTTACTCTTCCTAGGGCAGGTTTAATATCTTTTAACAACTTAGCATCACTAATCATGTGGTGAGAAGCTCCTGAATCTACTACCAACTTATGATCAGTTTTAGCAAGTAATTTTTGTGAAAATAAAGAGATACCAGAGAGCTTAGAGGCATAAGCCTTGATGAGGTCCTCAAGGTCACTCCTCTTGACATACTCAGTGGCTGTGTAGAGTGCAAGCTCCCCTCCTTGAGCTGAAGTAGAGGCAGGCTCATTCACAGCTTCTTGAGAGATGTTTGCATTTGCCCTTGAGTCCTTGAACTTGGCTGGTTTGAGGTGGGGATGAAGGATCCAACACTTATCCTTGGAGTGGCCTTTCCTCTTGCAATGCTCACAAGCGCCAACCTTCTTCTCCTCAGGTTTGAAGTCGGCTTTGTTGGCAGTCACCAACTCCCCCTTTCCTCCAAACAAACCAATGTTTCCTTCTTCATTTTGGAGCCTTGAGCACACCTCTTCAAAATCAGGAAGTGTAGTCTCCCTTAGGATCTTCATGATGGCATCATTGTAAACCGGATTCAAGTTGAGTAGAAGGCCAAAGATCTTGTCTTGCTCCTTTCTCTCAATGAGAACCTTTGGGTTTAAAGTACTTGGCCTTAGCATCTCAAGTTCAGACCATGCTGAAGAGAACTTCCCAAGATACTTGGTAAAGTCATGAGCTCATTTATGGCCTTCTTCACCTCATACACTCTGCTCAGATTTGAAACATATCCATAAATCTTCTTGAGAGTATCCCACAGTGACTTGGCTGTCTCACAATGAGAATAAGCTTCAAGGATGGATGGGTCAAGAGAGTTTTGGAGAAAGCCAAGCACCAGCTGATCTTCTTGAAACCATTTAGCTTCTGGCTTCTTGGTTTCCTCATCCTTCTTCTTAGTTTCATCTTCTTCAGTTGGTGTTTTATCCTCCAAGATGTGATCCCACAATCCTCTTCCACAAATGGCAGTCTTGATGGTCCTTTGCCATGTCCTGTAGTTGATCCCCTTGAGCACAACAGGAACAACAGTAGGCCTCAAGCTTGAGCTGAGAAGAGTAGAGTCTTCCATGGTAATGAACCGGAGAGAGAGATGAGGGCTTGAATAATCCGAGAAGAGTTAACCAGCTTCTAGGGTTTATGACCAAGAAACTGAAGAGGACCGAGAGATTTGGAGCAAGTTTTCAGGTCTTGGGCAGAGAGTGATGAGGAGAGCAAGTTAAGAACAGAGAGAGGAGAGTATGAGAGCTTTAGAACCGAGAGAATGAAGAGTGAGAGTATTAGGGTTTCTGAACCGAGAGAATGAGTGATAAAGAGAGAATGGTGAAACAAAGAGAGAATCAAGAGAATAGAGATCTATGCTCTGATACCATGATAGTTTTTGAGATTAAGCATGAGTGTTCTTGAGAGAATAAAGAGAGAGAGTTGCGGCTGGAGAATAAGAGAAAGAGAGTCTCTAAAACCCTTAACATTCATTTGAGGTTTACACTTGCTTTTATATGGATACATTCAGCAAAATGTTTAACCTAACTAAGTAAAAGACAAATGCACAAGATGCCAAGGAGTTCTGAAGCGTGGCAGAGGAGAGAGAGAGAGAGTGTGGACCACATACACCAACGGCTCTCTCTCTTAAACCCTAAAGCCTTCTATCTTCTTGTTTGAACCGAGTCTTGTTCTTTCAAATAGTTGGCGCCTTAAGTCTTCTTCAGAAGTCCCCAACTTTGCACATTATCAAATGTGCAAGACTTGTGCATTTTGTGATAGTACACAAGCTTAACACATTTGTCTAATCATGATCAATAACTGCATTGCACTGGTACTTAGGATTAGCATCAGTTCTTCCCGAAAGAGATCCATCTGGTCTCTTAACATATCCAGCAGTCTGCGCAACCCGAGCATCAAGCTCTTTCACATGTGTGCTCAAGGATTCAAACTTCCCATTCAAATCTTCATACACAGTATCCAACTTCTTGTTGAAGTCCACAACAGTCTTAGTCTGACCTTTCAACAACTGTTCCATCATCGCTTCCATCTTGCTCTCATGAGCATTAGCAGCAGGAGGTATCTGATATGAGGATGATCCATAAGTCATCTGATTACCTTGCTGAAAAGGTTTCTGATAACCAGCAGTCTGTCCATATCCAGAAGAGTTTTGGTTGCTTGTGAAAGCACTCTTCAGTCCACCATTAAAGAACCTATTACCTTACTGATTACCAAACCTGTTTCCTTGGAATCCAGAGCAACTAATGTAGTTCACATCCTCTTCCTGGTGATCTTCTTCAGCTCCAAACACCTCAACTTCCTGAGCAAAGTGGACAGCTTTCTTTCCAGTCAATAAACTATGAACAGTGTCCAGCTTGTTCCTAATATCAGCAATCTCCAGATTATCTATCTTCCCACCACACTCTTTCCTTCTCCTATCAGCAGTCTTGGTGCTATTACTGCTCACCAAGTTATCAATCAATGTCTTAGCCTGCTCAGGAGTCCTTGTATTGAAATTTCCATTGCTAGCATTTTCCAATGCAGACTGATAGTGGAGATCAATACCTCTGAAGAATAAGCCCAGCAGCGTCACTTCAGAGAATCCATGGTGAGGACAGTCACGTTGGTACTTCTTAAACCTCATCCAAGCAGACTTAAGAGGCTCTGTAGGACCTTGGGTAAAGGTGAGAATATCCTATCTCGACTGATCAGAGTGAGCATCATCATAAAAGTGTCTCAAAAACTCTCTCTTCACAGCATCCCAAGTAGTAAACTTCCCAGATGGAAGTTGTTTCAGCCAAGCTGCATCATCTCCAGCGAGAGAATAAGGGAAAAGCTTGAGAAACAAGTAGTCATAGTTTACCCTATTATACTTCATTCCAGTGATGAAGTCTTCAAACTCGTCAATATGGTCCATGGGTTGCTCATGTGGGAGACCATGGAACAGATTCTGCCTCAGCAGAGAGTAGTAGACAGTCTTGATCTCGAAGTCATTCCTCCCAAAGCCCGGAGGTACAATCGCTGACCAGTTAGCATGGAACTCATCCGGACGGTTGTAGTCAGCTAGAGTCCTCTCATTAGCAGGAGGATTTATCATCTGCCTCTGACCTTCAGGTTCAGGTTCAGGTTCAGGGATCACACGTCCCTCAGCATCTATCATTTGCCCAGCAGCGTTGTACAGTTTGTTCTGTTGGTCTCTCAGAACACCCTGAGCATCAGGTATCAGAATCAAGCGATTTTGCACCATCCTTGCTCGTTAACCTTTTCTGTTTGTTCTCTCTAGTCTAGCAAGCTCCTCAAGTCTGAGATTAACGGAATTCGAGTTCGGATTACTTCTGGTCTCACGCGTCTGCATAAACCGTCGGTAATCTCACTGCAACGATCGATGCTAAGATGCAACGATCGATTCAACTCGGGATTCGCCCTGCAACGATCGATTCAAAAATGCGTCGATCGATGCTAAGCGAAATCAGACCTGAAACACATAGAAAAACAGAGAAATTAGTAACAAAAATAAAAAACGAAACATCTAGTTTAAACTTTAAATTCAAATCTATCGAAGACTCAAAAGCGTCCCCGGCAACGGCGCCAAAAACTTGATAGGATCAGAGTTTTAATCCCTAGATCTACACTGCAAGTGCACAGACGTTACAATGGTATATAGGGTATCGAAATCCACATAGACTCTAGACCTTACGATAGATTGTAGAATTGTCAAGTTAAGCTAGGTGAGATTAATAGAAACTAAATAGCAAAGCAGAAAGTAAATAAATAGCAGTAGTGGTTTTTTAAGCAAGTACTAAAAGCGCTAAGTCTAGGGAGTTCTCAGGAAATCAGACAAGCATATTAACTATCAGTCATGATCAAATTAAGTTTGGTTCTAGAACTCAAACACAGATATAGAATTAACCAACTTTCGTTGCGAGAATTCTCTAAGTCTAATAGCAGAAACCCAAATTTCTTTGCAATTCCTAACAGATTAAACTAGCGTTAAGTGCAAGTTCGATATGTTCACAATTCAATTAAACCAAATTTCTTTGCGGATAATTAAATTGCTCAACCTAAATAGTTCAGATTCTAAATTACACTTTCGTGTCAATTTAACAACCTAAAGTCTAGATTCTAAGTGATCAAGTTAGAAACTAGTATTAAGCACAATTCAGGTTGAAGAACAATTAAGTTATGAATCCTAAACTGATGAATAAATCTAACAAGTTATGAAAACCTTTAAGAGAATCCCTAAACCTAACTATGAATCTACTCAGACATGATCAATGAAACACAAATCAATTAATAAGTAAATTGCATAAATACAGAGTAAAGAATAAAAGGGGTTTGAAATATTCTCCAAAAGCAGGAAGCAGTACAAGTTCAGATCAGCCCCAAAAGCTCTAAAATCTCTATGCTCAAAGTATGAAAGCGTCGCCTAAACAAGTGGCTAAAAACCCTAATATAATAGTCTAATCACGGCTGGGACTTCTTTGTAATTATGAAAAACTTCTGGGCTTTGTTGGAAATTCCAAACTCTTCATTAGCCGCCGAGAATTGTATGTTTCGCATGTGTGTCGATCGATGCACGAGATGTGTCGATCGATGCAAATCTCTGTTTTGGACAGTGAACTCTTTCTCTCGGGTTAAATCTCCAAAATGCTCCAGAATGCGCCATAATCTCCAAATCCGCTCCAAACGTTCCTAGACCTGTAAACATACCTAAAAGACTCCAAAACATCATAAAGGACTCGATAAATAAGATATATACCATGGTTAAAAACCCTAAAATCCATGGTATATCAACTCCCCTACACTTAGCCTTTGCTTGCCCTCAAGCAAAACAGAGAACTAGAATATGGTGAAGAGGTTTGAAAACTTTCAGAAACTCTTTTCATCTTAGAAGCAACAACACTCAGATTCCCCTTAGTATGCCACTGAAAGATTCACCTGCAAGACATCAAGACCAACATATACTTCCCCCACACTTAGCAACTGTCCTGAGTAAACTCCACAATCAATCCAAAGCATTCAAATTCACCCTACTGACTTCTATTAGCTATTAAGTGCAGTCTCACCTAAGGATTATCGATCAAAGGGCACATGGATTCTTACTCTGTTAGCTCTAGACAACCGTACTATCTTTTTCTGGTTCCTTCTTCTCTTTTCCCTTCCTTAGCAACTGATTTTTCCCCATTGGGTATCATTTTTTTTTATCAGTGCTCTTCCCGTTATAGGGTGTACTTTGGACACATTCCATGGATCAGGAGGTAATAGAGGTCTCTACTACTCCCGCGACCACTTCGGAGCTACTAGCTCATCCTCAGTTTATTATTCTCTTTTTTGAAGGAAGGGGAAAAGGGAACCTTACTTGGACAGGTTTACAAGATGTGTCAAAACTAACAGAGGAATCCGACTCAAGGTATACCAAGCCCTTAGGTGAGAAAATTAAGTCAAAATTAAGGGTGAAGTCAGTAAAGGATCCTCTGAATACCTGAAGTGATGTGGGTGTTCTCAGTAGGCTGATCTTCATTGGGTTTTCTAATAGTCACAGATTGATCTTGTAAGCTCATCCCAATGGTTACTTAAGTTCCTGCAAGTGTTGTTGGCTTCTCAAAAATTCATTGTTTCTTACTTAAACTGTTTTGACTCGATAAAACAAAATTTTGACTGATTCTAAGAAAACAAAAGCGTGCGTCAGTAGCTACCTCCCCCACACTTGAAACACACTGTCCCCAGTAGTGTCAAGCTTAGGATTGGTGAGAAAAGAAATCGGAATGAAACAGACCGAGAAGGGTCAGAACACTTACCTTTCGTCGCCCTGCGTTGATCGATGCCACAAAGGTGTCGATGGATGCATGGCGATTATGCTCATGGTTAAGTAGATAACCAGTGTCTGAACCGCAATTGAATTGGCAAACCGTAAATCGCAATTGTGTCGACCGATGCACTATATGTGTCGATCGATGCAGTGCGATTCTGCATGTTTCTCACGCCTTTGAACACACAGAAATAGAAGATCAAAAACACCAACTCAAAACGAAAAATGAAAACAAAAACGAACCTGGCAGTGGGTTTCCTCCCACTCAGCGCTCTTTTAACGTCATTAGCTTGACGTTTCAATTGAATCAGGTAGAGGGTGCATTATCTAGAGGCAGAATCTGTCCTCTCGGAATCTCGACCTTAGCCCAATAATGCTTCACCCTTTGTCCATTCACAGTAAATTCCTTACCTTCCTGGCTGACTAGAACAACAGCTCCATAAGGGCGTACTTCCTTGATCGTGAAAGGACCAGACCACCTCGATCTCAGCTTACCTGGAAACAATTGCAAACGAGAGTTATACAAAAGTACCTGATCATTAGGCTCAAATTATCTTTAGACAATCGTCTTGTCATGATAAGCTTTAGTCCTCTCCTTGTACAGCTTTGAGGTCTCATAAGCAAAGTGCCTAATCTCATCCCACTCATTAAGCTGCACAAATCTCCTCTCTGCAGCAGACTTAAGATCGAAATTCATCTGCTTCACAGCCCATCCTGCTTTATGCTCAAGCTCTACTGGCAGATGACATGCTTTTCCATACAGCAGATGGAATGGAGTAGTCCCAAGTGGTGTCTTGAATGCAGTCCGGTAAGCCCATAGTGCATTATCCAACTTTGCTGCCCAATCCTTCCTTGTCTTCCCAATTGTCTTCTCCAAGATCTCCTTGATCTGTCTGTTAGAGACCTCGACTTGCCCACTAGTCTGAGGGTGATAAGGAGTAGCAACTCGGTGATGAACTCCATGCTTCTGTAGCAGCTTCTCGAAGACCTTATTAATGAAATGAGATCCTCCATCACTAATTACTATCTGAGGTACTCTAAATCTAGGGAATATGATGGTCTTAAACAGCTTAATAACCACCGAAGAACCATTGGTTGGACTAGCTATTGCTTCCACCAACTTAGACACATAGTCCACAGCAACCAAAATGAACTTATTCCCATAGGATGAGGGAAAAGGACCCATGAAATCTATGCCCCAGCAATCGAAAACCTCAACCTCAAGAATGAAATTATGAGGTATCTCATGCTTCTTACTGATTTCCCTCTCCTCTGACAGGCATCACACTGAGAGACAAAATAATGAGCGTCTCTAAACATCGTAGGCCACCAGAAACCTGCTTGCAGAACCTTAGACACAATCTTAAAAGTAGCAAAATGTCCAGCATAGTCTGTTCCATGACAGTGGAATAAGATATCTGGAACCTCTGATTCAGCAATGCATCTCCTGTAAAGACCATCCGAACAGTGCTTGTAGAGATAAGGCTCATCCCAATAGTATCGTTTGAGCTCTCTGAAGAATTTCTTCTTGGCATACCCTTTCAACTCATCTGGTTCAGTCTCTGCAGCCAGGTAATTAGCTATATCTGCATACCAGGGTCGATTGGTTGTCGTGACAGCATCAACTTCGAAGTCGTAGTGTCCAATTTGAACCGTTAAAGGTTCTGGGCTCGTATCCGCACTGCAACGATCGTCCCACAAGTCAGCATTGATCATTGCGTCTTCGTCACATGCATCGATCGTCACAGTTGTTGCATCGATCGACGCAATGCGATTAATCCGACAGTTCTGCAAATTCCTGTCCAAATCCATCTGAAATACTTGTAGGATTATGTGTTTTTCCATGGTTCAATTCCCAAATTGCAACCTAGCACATAATCTTAAACAGATCTAGGTTCTTGTAAATGAATCATAAACACAAACCTGGACATTACCTTTGCAGCGGAATTGGTGATGTCGAGATCAACAGAACAGATGAGATACCTGTTCCTCCTTGAGTATCCACACTCTTACAAGCCGGGGTGGCTGCTAGACCGGATGGATCAACAGAGAGTGAGAGAGATTAGAGAGAGAGGGAAGCCACGGCTGCCACTCTCAAAATCGCCCACCAGCCTTAGGGTTTCATAACCCATGTTGCCATTTATTAACTCACTAATGGGCCCAAGTTTAATTAATTAAACTAATGGTCCATTAGACTTTTGGGCCCAAGACACAAATCAGACAAAAGCCCATTTGTTGTCTGCCCAACTCTCTGTACAAATACAGTAAATGCCACTGCATCTTACCGTATTAATTCCATCTTAACTTTCCCGTTAGCTATGGTGTGTGACCCTTTGGGATCATACAATACTGGTAATAAGTCCTAAACTTATAGATCAAGAGCGGACTCTAGCAAGCCATCATGATCACCCAGTATTTATGACTTATGTCTGATCTCGACATTTATCATACTTTCTAGAGATAGTACAGTAGATTTCAGGACATTCCCAACAATCTCCCACTTGTACTGGAATCCTACATTCCCTAGTCCTTTTGTCTCATTATCTCGATCTGGCATAAGGCAAGATGCGTGTCATCCTTATATAGCCAGACCATGTTCATCGGACCAGATTTGATACTGACAATGCAAACGACTTGGGCAAGTCCGTTTGGGAGTGGCCACTCTCTTACCAGCTATCAAGTCTCCGATTGGCCTAGAGATATTACCTCCGTTAAACGGCAGGGACAAATCCCATCTTGTTCCATCACTATGAACTACACACTTCATAATACACCCAACCAAGGTCCTTATAGCTCCCAGTTACGAAACAGCGTTAGACAATGATCAAAGTGTATCAATCCATGTGCAGCCATATGCATGCGAACTCAGGTCTTAGGACTATACTCTATAGTCGTATATGAGAACCTCTTATGACACATATATTAATATCTTGTAGAGTTCTTATCAGCGGGCCATGTCCGGTCATATGCTCCCCTACATATACCTATGTGTCGACTTTGATGCCGCGCATCTATGACCCCTCGAAACTTGGTCATAAGTCTCAACACAATCTAGTCTCAAGTGGTTGTTGGTGTTCCAATTTCAACAACCTTCGACTATGGACACTATGATTTATGTCATTTCGTTAAATATGGGGTTTCAGGATCAAGTCTACTCATGTACTTCGATGGCCCATATATAATGACATGAATCATTTTGGAACGATTATTTATATCACAGTTAAAATAATCCAGAAATCATAGATTTCATAAACATAAAATGTTATGTTTACATGAACCTTTCAAAACAACTAAGTAAAGCCCTTTACAAACTCCCACTGAAATCAAGACTACATCTTAATTTCACTCATCCTACAGCTACAGTCCGCGACTCGTGCTTAGGCCTAAGGAGTGGCTTCGTTAATAGATTAGCAACGTTCTCATTCGATGAAACTTGCTTATCTACTTAACACCTCTGTCTTTTATCTCACGGAATAGGTTATACCTACCCTTAAGGTGTTTGGACCTCTGATGTGCAGCTAGTCTCATCTACGCTGGGAATCACATCAAGTTCAGTGATGAACTCTTCTTTCCAAACAACCTCTTTCGCCGCTTCTCAAGCTGCGAAATGTTCAGCTTAAGTCATGGAGTCAGCAACAGTGCCTTGCACCGCCAGACAGACACATGATATAGCCGGACTGTGACCAGGAATTATCTTTGTCTATTGGAAACTTGCCTTTCAGACTCTATCGACTTGTAGCACCTCACTTTCTCCATAAACCAAGAACTTATCCTTAGTATTCGTCAAATACTTTAGGATATTCTTTACGGCAATCCAGTGATTCTTTGTTGGATTTGACTGGTCTTTACTTGTCTTGCTTAACATTAAAGCAACATCAAAACAAGTACGTGTCATGGCATACATGATAGATCCAATTGCCGACGCATATGGAATCCTATCCATGCATTCAAGCTCAGCAGTTATCGTAGGACACTGCTTCTTGCTTAATGTATTTCCATGTGACATTGGCATAAAACCCTTCTTGGATTGCTGATTAGGTGTAGGACTTTGTCAATTTAAGAATCCTGACTTTGTCCTACCAGCTCTTTTGGATCTCTATCTTTAGATCCAAAATCCAAGAACATACGTGGTTTTACCCATGTCAATCACAAAACCAACTCCCAAACCAGTCCTTTACCGAATGCAGCATTGGGACGTTATTTCCGAGAATCAGTATGTCATCGACATACACTATGAGAAATGCAATATTGCTCCCACTTATCTATTGGTAAACGCACAGTTCCACTTTGTTCCTGTTTAAGTCAAAACTTTGACTACTTCAACAGAACGACGATTCCAACTCCGTTATGTTTGCTTCCATCCATGAATGGATCGTTGAAGCTAACTTACACATAGTGTGATTTTTGAGTCCGGGCTCACTTTCGCTTCTGTGAATTTCGCAGGTTCGTCACTTTCAATGATCATCAGATCATGGCAATTTTGAATGATCATCAGGTTCAACTAATGACGAGAAATCACTCTCGGATTAGTGACTGATTCATTCAGATCTGCGAACTTCAGGCTCTACAGGTATAGATTCTACAGAAATCTGTAAATCCATCCGCTGCTCTCCCTCAATAGGTTGAGCAGCCTCCTGTATATCTCGAATTTCTTCGAGTTACACTTTTACTCCCACTGTTCTTCTTGGAAAGTAACTTCCCCTCTTAGAAAACAGAATGGACGTAAAAGTAACAAGCCTTGGTTTCCCTAGGACAACCAGCGAAGTAGCACAATTACAAATACTCAGTAAAGACGAATTTGGATCGATTCCAGTCCACATTTATGTGGTGTCTTTCAACTGATATTGGTGGAACTATTTCAGCGTAAACTTAGATATTTCTAGAGCGTTATTCTTAAAGAATATCATGGAAGATTCGTGTGACTCATCTTTAATCATTTCTAATAAGATCTGATTCATTCTCACAGAAACACCTTTAAGTTTTCAGGAGAAATGAGTTGTGAAACGACTTCACACTCATTCAGATGATTACACCATTAATGACTTAAGTATTCTCACTCGTGATCTAATCCAGAGTCTCAATACTTTTGTCATTCAGATTCTATACCTCATTCTGGAACTCTTTCGACCATTTCAAAGAATTCCAACTCGTGTCTCATCAAATGAACACAGTCATACTCACTGAAGTAATCAGTAAAGATAATGAAGTACAGGAAATTTTCTCTGGCATTACTGCTCATCGGGCCACATACATGAGTATGTTCAAGGTCCAATAAGCCTTTGGGCCTTTATCTAGCTCGGCTAAGATGGGCCCTTTGTCTTTTGGTCCAGTAAGCAGAATTCAAGTCTCATAAGATATCCGATCAAATGAACCCAAAAGTCCATAACTATGGGGTTTCTGAATCCGACTTACTCTATGTGACCAAAACATTTATGCCAAGAAAAATCAGGTTTAATTCATCAGATTTAAACCAATTCGGTATTTATGTTATATTTAGGCACTCTTTGGTTTAAGATACAAAACCCATTCCTTGAATAGGGTGCTACAATTAACATTTCATTAAGATCAAAAGAACAAAAACTTGTCTTTATCAAAATGAAAAACATTCAAATTCTTACAAGAAAATGAAAAACAACTCTGCGTAAAGCAGGTACATTGTAGCAATTACTTAATACAAAACCAAGCCTCAAAGGGATCTATAAGTGAAAACCCTACGGCTGAGGCAGCATCCCAAGCTCCTTCCAGACACGCAGTTTCACTTGCCCTTCCTTCAAAGTTCTACTGTTGCCCAGGCTCTGCATATTATAACAAATATCAGTGCCACAACCAGTATCCAATACCTATAAGGTATAACTTGAAGTAATAACATGAATACCTGAGGAAGTAGTCTCATACATCAACTTTAACTCCTCATAATCTTCCATGAATTTAATGCAATTTCTCTTCCAATGCCCAGTCTCTTTACAGTAGAAGCACTTACCAACGCAAGAGGTATCTGACTCGGGCTCAGAAGACACACGCTTGCCATGATTCAAAATCTGGACAACTTTTTCTTAACCCTTGTCAGTATTAGGTTTAGTAAACCTACCCTTCTGCTTCATGAGATTGTACAGGGTACTCTTCACGTTTGGCTCAACTGTCTTGAGCATATCATGCAGTTCAGTTTGCGTCTTCGTTAAGCCTTTCTTGATATAGTTCCTTCTGAACTTATCATAGCTTGACGGCAGTGACTGCAGAATGATCTCAGTTTCCAATTCTTGGCTAACTTGATAATCCAGTTTCCTCAGGTTATCAATGTAACCCATCATTTTACTGACATGAGGACTTACTGGATGATCATTTGGTAGCTTGCAGCTAGTGAGAGATTTAACCAACTGGTATCTCTCCACTCTTACCTGCTCCTGAAATTTCAATTTCAGGCGGCTGATCATCTCTATTGGCGACTCCATGTTCTCATATTGCTTCAGCAAATCTGAGTCCATGGTAGCCAATATCAGACCACGCACATCTACCGCATCATTATAATGCTTATTCTAAGCATCATATACTGCATGAGAGGCATTGGACCCGATCCTCACGGGGAGAGCTCTCTCAAGGACATAGTCCTTTCTCTCCTGCCTGAGGACTAGCCTCAGGTTCAGCGACCAAGTCAAGAAATTTGATCCGTTCAGTTTGTCCATCTCAAGGACAGACCGGATCGAGAAAGTGTTTTGATTGTTTGTGCTAGTCATAACTGAAATTTAGAGATAAATAGAGTTTTAGTTATTTAGTTCATAAAAGAGTAATCTTAATAACTTATAAGAAAACTCGCATTGCATTCAAAATTTCCTTGTTCAACCTCATAAGAATGCAATGATTCCGAGACCCATGTTCAGCTAATTCCAAAGTGGGCCACTGGCCGTCACCCAGAATTAGCTTTACTTGGTAAGTATACACACAGCTAGTTATAACCATATAACTCTCGGTTGTGAATTGAGCCCAAGGCCCAATTCACCAGATGTCTCAAGGCCCGGGACTCCCGATGGCCCAGTCAAGGAAACCAATCTCTTACAGCCAAATAATCACTAAAGTCTGGGACTCCCAATGAAATTAGTGACTATATACTACTTTACTTACGCGAAAACAGACACCTCACACTGTAAGCCATATCTGTAATCGAATAAGCGTTAAGTAGCTGACAAGATTGGAAAGACATCCAAGCTTGATATTGTTTTTGAGGATTTTCAGTTTTATTTCCAAAAATAGAAGATTACTATTTTGGGAAACTTACTTATTTTAGAAACTTTCTAAATTTAGTAACAAACTAAAAATAGAAATTTCTAATTTAATATTTTATAAATATTTTCGGGTTGGGTCACAAATTATAGGCCCAATTCTTGGCCCAAGACCATAGAATTCCAGTTGGCCCAATAATTTGACATAACCGAGTCGGTTTATTAATTCTAGTCCAAGACCAAATTAACTATCAAAACCATCGGTTATTTACTAAACCAGACCAGCTGTAAATTATTTGGTCCAACCAAATCAAACTTAGACCAGCCTTCGGTTTAGGTTAAAATTCAATTTTTGAATTTCAATCCGGTTTAACCAGAATTTAAATAACACCAATTGTATTAAATAATTCCAGCAAACCGCGATTTGGGTTAACCGCTTGAACCACCAATTAAATTGGATCGGTTCAGTTAAGTCCAAAACCGGGAAGAAACACCTAGTGTTTTAGCCAATTTGACCTAACTTGCGATTTAAGGCTTTAAACACACGATTAACCGCCAATTAAATGGACCGGTTTAATCGGTGTGGTTTGGGCAACGAACCGCGAAGCTCGGTTTAACCGATTGACTATTCACGGGACGTAATGGTTTGACGGGCCAAACGATCGACCACGGCCCATGAACAACACAATCGATCCACGATCGTTGCGTCCAGCCATGGCCGATCGATCCTTGCCCATCTGTGATCCACGATCACACGGTCACACATACCGATCGATCACATGGCTTACACTCGATCACATTGCCGTGATCCAATGATCCGAGATCATTAGTGCCCTAAGCCATGATTCATTAACCGATCGATACACGCGATTCTCGGCCCATTACCGATCGATCTTTGCACAGCACAAACAATTGTCGGCGACTATGCATCACGATCGCATGAGCATGATCGGCCCATCATCACTCGGCATGTGATGATCCGATCGAATGATCATCGCCGGATCCAGCTTTGCACGCGATCGTCGGCTGCAATGAATCAAAACCGATTCATGCCGAGACCTTGTGCACATGATCCTTGCGGCTCAAGCATGATCGATCAAAGGATCACACGGTCACGCAGCCCCAATGATCATCGATCCAATTGCCCGATCAAACGCTATCGATCGAAAGCGATCGACCAATATCATTAACAGTTGCTTTTGGATCACGGCTACAAGCTTTAAAATTGATCCGAGACCAATTAGATTAGGGTTTTAATTAGTTTAATCATTTTTCTTTCAAAATTGATTCAAAACCTTTAAATCCCATATTAGATCCAAATTACAAGATACCTAATGACCTAGGCTCTGATACCACTGTAGGATTATGTGTTTTTCCATGGTTCAATTCCCAAATTGCAACCTAGCACATAATCTTAAACAGATCTAGGTTCTTGTAAATGAATCATAAACACAAACCTGGACATTACATTTGCAGCGGAATTGGTGATGTCGAGATCAACAGAACAGATGAGATACCTGTTCCTCCTTGAGTATCCACACTCTTACAAGCCGGGGTGGCTGCTAGACCGGATGGATCAACAGAGAGTGAGAGAGATTAGAGAGAGAGGGAGGCCACGGCTGCCACTCTCAAAATCGCCCACCAGCCTTAGGGTTTCATAACCCATGTTGCCATTTATTAACTCACTAATGGGCCCAAGTTTAATTAATTAAACTAATGGTCCATTAGACTTTTGGGCCCAAGACACAAATCAGACAAAAGCCCATTTGTTGTCTGCCCAACTCTCTGTACAAATACAGTAAATGCCACTGCATCTTACCGTATTAATTCCATCTTAACTTTCCCGTTAGCTATGGTGTGTGACCCTTTGGGATCATACAATACTGGTAATAAGTCCTAAACTTATAGATCAAGAGCGGACTCTAGCAAGCCATCATGATCACCCAGTATTTATGACTTATGTCTGATCTCGACATTTATCATTCTTTCTAGAGATAGTATAGTAGATTTCAGGACATTCCCAACAATACTGTCCCGGTCATATTGACGTTCTCCTCAGGCAAGAAATCATTAATGGGCACGTGTTCTTCAACCAGAATCCTTGACAGATGGTCAGCAACTCCATTTTCAACTCCCTTCTTGTCCTTACTTCTATCTCAAACTCCTGAAGCAACAGAATCCTTCTCAACAATCTTGGCTTAGCATCCTTCTTCTGCATCAGATACTTCAGAGCTGAATGATCTGTGTGTACAATCACTTTAGAACCAACAAGATAGGGCCTAAACTTCTCAAACTCAAAGACAACAGCCAACAACTCCTTCTCCGTAGTGGCATAGTTCCTTTGCGCATCATCTAGTGTTCTGCTGACATAGTAAATAGCATGAAGCTTTCTGTCCTTCTTCTGCCCCAGAACAGCTCCTACAGCATAATCACTTGCATCGCACATTACCTCAAAAGGTAAATCCCAATCCGGTGGCTGAACTATAAGAGTACTCACTAATGCTTGCTTGATCTGTTCAAAAGTAGTCTGACAATCTGCAGTGAACTCAAACTTGGTATCCTTACACAGCAAAGCAGTTAGTGGTCTAGCAATCTTACTGAAATCCTTGATGAACCGTCTATAGAAACCAGCATGTCCAAGAAAGCTCCTCACAGACTTCACAGAATCAGGCGCATGAAGGCTGGTCATGACCTCAATCTTAGCGCGGTCTACTTTGATCCCTGCTTCAGACACTCTATGTCCTAAAACAATGCCATCTCTGACCATGAAATGACATTTCTCCCAATTTAGAACCAAGTGCTTCTCCTCACGTCTAGTTAGAACTTTGCACAGATTATCCAAGCACTCATTATAAGATGACTCATAGACTGAAAAGTCATCCATAAATACCTCCATAAAGTCCTCAATCATATCAGTAAATATGGACATCATGCATCTCTGGAAGGTGGCAGGTGCATTACAAAGTCCAAAAGGCATCTTGCGGTATGCAAATGTGCCATATGGACAAGTAAAGGTAGTCTTTCCCTGATCCTCTGGATGGATGGGAATCTAGAAGAAGCCTGAATATCCATCGAGGAAGCAATAGTAAGGGTGATTTGCTAACCTCTCCAGCATCTGATCAATGAAAGGTAAAGGGAAATGATCCTTCCTTGTCGCAGCATTGAGCTTCATGTAATTTATGCACATCCGGTGTCAAGTCATAGTCCTTGTAGGAATCAGCTCGTTCTTCTCATTCTTCACTACTGTAACTCCGCCTTTCTTAGGCACTACAAGGACTGGACTAATCCAATCGCTGTCTGAAATCGGATAGATGATCCCAGCATCTAGGAGCTTCATGATCTCCTTCTTTACCACATCCTTAAGATTAGGATTAAGCCTCCTCTAATGCTCAACAGATGTCTTAGACTCGTCTTCAAGATGTATCCGATGCATGCACAGCTCCAGAGAGATACCTGGAATATCATCAAGAGAATAGCCAAGAGCCTTGCGATGCTTGCGCAGCTTGCTTAGCAGTAAGGTGAGCTCTGCGTTGTTCAAACTAGCATTAACAATCACTGGATATGTCGAATTAGGTCCAAGAAATGTGTACCTTAGCCCGGATGGAAGTTGTTTCAGCTCAATTTTCGGGGCTTTTTCTTCTGCCCAATCTCTGTCGACCTGCAACGATCGATGCACTAAATGTGTCGATCGATGCAAGCTCGTGTCAGACACATCTAACTGCATTACTTGCTCAGCAGAATCCATTAGCCTCGCATAGCAGATTGCAGGCTCGTCTTGCAGATACTCCAGCTCCACTATAGAGCTCAATAAAGCTCTCTCCAGTGGATCCTCAACATGTGTCTTGTGAAAGTAATCCGCAGCCAAATCACTGAGAGTATCAACATAGAAGGTATGTCCGTCGATGGTTGGTCTCTTCACCAACTTGTCCATATCAAAGCTTATCTTCAGATCACCCACATTCAGAATTATAGTCCCCTTTCTGCAGTCAATCATAGCACCAGCAGTGGCCAAGAATGGTCTACCCAAAATCAGTGGATCCCTTGGTTCCTCTCCATACTGCAGAACCACAAAGTCAGTAGGAATCAAACAGTCACCAATTTTTATTGGCACATCTTCTAGCACTCCTTCAGGAATCCTGATTATTCTGTCAGCTAGAACCAATGAGATCCTAGTAGGCATAAATTCAGTCATCCCCAGCCTCTTGGCAACAGAGAAAGGCATAAGGTTCACACTAGAACCAAGATCACATAGAGATCTCTCAAATCTGTCCCTGTAGATAGCACAATCCAATACAAAGCTTCCTGGATCTTTCAACTTCTCAGGAATTCTGCCATGAATCACTGCACTACATACCTCTGTGATCATCATAACACTCTCCTCATCAGACCATTTACCATCTAGTAAGTCCTTAAGACATCTCTTCATCACAGGAGTGGTCTGCATAGAGTCAATCAAAGGTACTTCAATATTCACCTTTTTAATGATCTCTTGGCACTTAGCATACTGCCTATTGTTCTTAGTCTTCCTGGGATTCTTAGGAAAAGGGACCTTAGGCTTGTAAACCCTTTCATTTGACTTCTTCAGCTTCTTAGTGCTTGAACTCTTGGCAGTCACCCTGCGTCAATCGGTGCTAGTGTTGCATCGATCGTTACTAGGCGATTTCGTTACAACCTCTGCGTCGAGCTTAGGTACAGAATCTCCATTTTTGCCCAGCATCGATCGTTGCCTTCGTGCGTTGGTCGATGCATTGCGAAATCCGCTGATCTCATCTTCCATCTCTTCGATTTCCACGATTTCTTCTAAAATCAACTGCTTTTTCTGGGCAGGAAACAGCTCCTTACCACTTCTCAACGTCACTGCATTGCACTGGTACTTAGGATTAGCATCAGTTCTTCCCGGAAGAGATCCATCTGGTCTCTTAACATATCCAGCAGTCTGCGCAACCCGAGCCTCAAGCTCTTTCACATGTGTGCTCAAGGATTCAAACTTCCCATTCAAATCTTCATACACAGCATCCAACTTCTTGTTGAAGTCCACAGCAGTCTTAGTCTGACCTTTCAACAACTGTTCCATCATCGCTTCCATCTTGCTCTCATGAGCATTAGCAGCAGGAGGTATCTGATATGAGGATGATCCATAAGTCATCTGATTACCTTGCTGAAAAGGTTTCTGATAACCAGCAGTCTGTCCATATCCAGAAGAGTTTTGGTTGCTTGTGAAAGCACTCTTCAGTCCACCATTAAAGAACCTATTACCTTACTGATTACCAAACCTGTTTCCTTGGAATCCAGAGCCACTAATGTAGTTCACATCCTCTTCCTGGTGATCTTCTTCAGCTCCAAACACCTCAACTTCCTGAGCAAAGTGGACAGCTTTCTTTCCAGTCAATAAACTATGAACAGTGTCCAGCTTGTTCCTAATATCAGCAATCTCCAGATTATCTATCTTCCCACCACACTCTTTCCTTCTCCTATCAGCAGTCTTGGTGCTATTACTGCTCACCAAGTTATCAATCAATGTCTTAGCCTGCTCAGGAGTCCTTGTATTGAAATTTTCATTGCTAGCATTGTCCAATGCAGACTGATAGTGGAGATCAATACCTCTGAAGAATAAGCCCAGCAGCGTCACTTCAGAGAATCCATGGTGAGGACAGTCACGTTGGTACTTCTTAAACCTCATCCAAGCAGACTTAAGAGGCTCTGTAGGACCTTGGGTAAAGGTGAGAATATCCTATCTCGACTGATCAGAGCGAGCATCATCATAAAAGTATCTCAAAAACTCTCTCTTCACAGCATCCCAAGTAGTAAACTTCCCAGATGGAAGTTGTTTCAGCCAAGCTGCATCATCTCCAGCGAGAGAATAAGGGAAAAGCTTGAGAAACAAGTAGTCATAGTTTACCCTATTATACTTCATTCCAGTGATGAAGTCCTCAAACTCGTCAATATGGTCCATGGGTTGCTCATGTGGGAGACCATGGAACGGATTCTGCCTCAGCAGAGAGTAGTAGACAGTCTTGATCTCGAAGTCATTCCTCTCATAGCCCGGACGTACAATCGCTGACCTGTTAGCATGGAACTCATCCGGACGGTTGTAGTCAGCTAGAGTCCTCTCATTAGCAGGAGGATTTATCATCTGTCTCTGACCTTCAGGTTCAGGTTCAGGTTCAGGGATCACACGTCCCTCAGCATCTATCATTTGCCCAGCAGCGTTGTACGGGTTGTTCTGTTGGTCTCTCAGAACACCCTGAGCATCAGGTCTCAGAATCAAGCGATTTTGCACCATCATTGCTCGTTAACCTTTTCTATTTGTTCTCTCTAGTCTAACAAGCTCTTCAAGTCTGAGATTAACGAGATTCGAGTTCGGATTACTTCTGGTCTCACGCATCTGCATAAACCGTCGGTAATCGTTGTGCAACGATCGATGCTAGGATGCAACGATCGATTCAACTCAAATTCGCCTTGTGTCGATCGATTCAAAAGAATGTGTCGATCGATGCAAAGCAAAAATCAGACCTGCGACAGAGAAAACAGAGTAATTAGTAACAAAAACAAAAACGAAAAACCTAGTCTAAACTTTAAATTTAAATCTATCGAAGACTCAAAAGAGTCCCCGGCAACGGCGCCAAAAACTTGATACGATCAGAGTTTTAATCCCTAGATCTACACTGCAAGTGCACAGACGTGACAGTGGTATATAGAGTATCGAAATCCACAGAGACTCTAGACCTTACGATAGATTGTAGAATTGTCAAGTTAAGCTAGGTGAGATTAATAGAAACTAAATAGCAAAGCAGAAAGTAAATCAATAGCAGAAGTGGTTTTGTTAGCAAGTACTAAAAGCGCTAAGTCTAGGGAGTTCTCAGGAAATCAGACAAGCAGATTAACTATCAGTCAAGATCAAATTAAGTTCGGTTCTAGAACTCAAACACAGATATAGAATTAACCAACTTTCGTTGCGAGAATTCTCTAAGTCTAATAGCAGAAACTCAAATTTCTTTGCAATTCCTAACAGATTAAACTAGCCTTAAGTGCAAGTTCGATATGTTCACAATTCAATTAAACCAAATTTCTTTGCGGATAATTAAATTGCTCAACCTAAATAGTTCAGATTCTAAATTACACTTTCGTGTCAATTTAATAACCTAAAGTCTAGATTCTAAGTGATCAAGTTAGAAACTAGTATTAAGCACAATTCAGGTTGAAGAACAATTAAGTTATGAATCCTAAACTGATGAATAAATCTAACAAGTCATGAAAACCTTTAAGAGAATCCCTAAACCTAACTATGAATCTATTCAGACATGATCAATGAAACACAAATCAATGAATAAGTAAATTGCATAAATAGAGAGTATAGAATAAAAGGGGCTCGAAATATTCTCCAAAAGAAGGAAGCAGTACAGGTTCAGATCAGTCCCAAAATCTCTAAAATCTCTATGCTCAAAGTATGAAAGCGCCGTCTAAACAAGTGGCTAAAAACCCTAATATAATGGTCTAATCACGGCTGGGGCTTCTTTGTAATTATGAGAAACTTCTGGGCTTTGTTGCAAATTCCAAACTCTTCATTAACCGCCGAGAATTATATGGTTCACATGTGTGTCGATCGATGCACGAGATGTGTCGATCAATGCAAATTTCTGTTTTGGACAGTGAACTCTTCCTCTCGGGTTAAATCTCCAAAATGCTCCAGAATGCGCAATAATCTTCAAATCCGCTCCAAACGTTCCTAGACCTGTAAACATACCTAAAAGACTCCAAAACATAATAAAGGACTCGATAAATAAGACATATACCATGGTTAAAAACCCTAAAATCCATGGTATATCAATAATAGATAACGTGGAGCTTCTTATCCTTCTTCTGCCCAAGCACAGCTCCTACTGCATAATCACTAGCATCATACATCACCTCAAAAGGAAGACTCCAGTCCGGAGGTTGCACAATTGGAGCAGTGATCAAAGCTTGTTTCAGCTCCTTGAATGCCGCATGGCACTCATCAGTGAACTCAAATTTCACATCCTTGCAGAAAAGCGCAGTGAGTGGTCTAGCTATCTTGCTGAAGTCCTTAATAAATCTTCTGTAAAAACCAGCATGCCCCAGAAAACTCCTAATTCCCTTGACTGAATCAGGCGCCTGCAGCCTTATCATTACCTCAATCATAGCTCTATCAACTTCAATTCCTGCCTCAGAGACTCTATGTCCAAGTACAATGCCATTCTTGACCATAAAGTGACATTTTTCCCAGTTCAAAACCAAGTGCTTTTTCTCACAGCGAGCCAGCACCTTGCATAGATTATCTAGACAGGCGTGGTAAGATGGTCTGTAGACAGAAAAGTCATCCATGAAGACCTCCATGAAATCCTCTATCATGTCTATGAAGATGGACATCATGCACCTTTGAAACGTTGCAGGAGCATTACACAGTCCAAATGGCATTCTGCGGTATGCAAAGGTGCCATAGGGACAGGTAAATGTGGTCTTCTCCTGGTCCTCTGGGTGGATAGGGATCTGAAAGAAACCAGAATGGCCATCCAAAAAGCAGTAGTATGGATGACTTGCTAACCTCTCCAACATCTGATCAATAAAAGGAAGTGGAAAGTGATCTTTCCTGGTGGCTGCATTCAACTTCCTGTAGTCTATGCACATCCTGTGACCAGTGATTGTCTTTGTAGGGATCAATTCATTCTTCTCATTCTAAACCACAGTTACTCCTCCCTTCTTAGGAACCACATGAACCGGGCTGACCCAATTACTGTCGGAGATAGGAAAGATGACCCCAGCTTTCAGCAGCTTTATTATCTCCTTCTTTACAACCTCTTGCAGGTTGGGATTTAAACGCCTCTGATTCTCAATTGATGACATGCTCTCATCCTCAAGGTGTATCCTATGCATGCACAAGTCTGGAGAGATACCTGAAATATCATCAAGAGAATAGCCAAGAGCCTTGCGATGTTTGCGCAACTTGCTTAGCAGTAAGGTGAGTTCTGCGTTATTCAAATCAGCATTGACTATAACATGATAAGTGGAGTTTTCACCTAGGAATAAATATTTGAGGCCCGCAGGTAGCTGCTTCAGCTCGACCTTGGAGCTCTCTCCTCGCTCCAATCTGTCGCGACTGGTGTCGACCGATTACCCTGTGGTGTCGGTCGACACTGTACATCATCAACGACTTCTAAGTTCATCACTTGCTCGGTAACATCCATCAGCCTCAAGTACCCAGCAACAGCATCATCCTCCAGCTCCAAATCACTCTCAGAACTCATTAGAGCTCTCTCCAAAGGATCAGCATGATGCATCTGATTGAGGAATTCTGCAGCCAGATTCTTAATTGTATCAACATAGAAGGTATGCCCATCAAAGGTAGGGTGTCTCATCAGCTTATCCACGTCAATATTCATCACCAGATCACCCACATTGAGATCAATCTTCCCTCTTTTCACATCAATGATGGCACAATCTGTAGCCAAGAACGGTCTGCCTAGGATAAGAGGATCCTTAGGCTCATCATTGTACTGCAAGACTACAAAGTCAGTTGTGATGCAAGATGGAAGCGTGTTTGACGTAGAACAGGGACTGAGGTCTCTCTATTCTAGATCGTGGGTGATATGGTGGTAAGATGGATTCAAACCTCGGGTCTCTAGACTCCTTAGAATGAACGTGAGATGATTGAGTGGATAGAAGATGGATTGATTGTCGCCACACAAGAGATGAAGGATCTTGTGATAAGACTGAATCTAAGGTCGCTTGATATGACTCACAAGAAATCTTAGAATCGAAAAGGTGTTTTCTCTCAAAGAAGAAGAACTGCGTTATTGTATTGATATTGGTGAATGATACACGGCTTCTAAGGATCCTTATAAAGGGGATCGTGCAGCTGTTGCCTTCTAGGGCAGAAAACCTAATTACAACGGCTACTAAATACTAAAATATCCTATGGTCCGACTTTAAAGTAATACAGGGAAACTTGACTAACTTAACGACTAATACAGACTCTGACTCAGACAACTAATTTAATACTTGGACCTGCAAAATGAACAAACACAATATATGAATTGAAATCATACCTTATTGAGCTTGTGTGGTCGTCCATGGTTGGGCCTAAGTGGGCTGAATTGAGAAGATCATCATCGAGTCTTCAATTGTCTTCATTTGGGCCTCTAAACGCTACACTTGATAATCTTGAGCTAGGAGAATTTGAATGGATGTGTTGAACAGTGCTCTGAGTCTTCTAGTTCCTGATCTTGTCCTCGGAGGATCTCTCATGGTCGTCACGTCTTGAGCAGCAGGTACTTCTTCTAGGTCTTCTTGACGTATCTCTACGCTTGAGTCAATGCTTGAGTCGATGCTTGAGTCAATGTCCTCATCATTCCCTCCCTCTTGAGAAGATTCTGACCTCAGAATTCCATCATCTGCATTATAAGGAAGCAAGTCAGCAACATTGAACACTGGTGAAATGGTCAACTCACCTGGCAGATCCAGCTTGTAGGCATTGTTGTTGACTCTCTCCAACACTCGGAATGGTCCAGCTCCTCTTGGTGCTAGCTTGGATTTCCTCTGATTTGGCAACCTTTCTGTACGCATATGAACCCACACCCAATCTCCTGGATTGAAGATGAGCTCCTTTCTCCCTTTGTCAGCAGCCTTCTTATACTTGGCCGTCCTTTCCTCTATGTTGGCCTTCACCTTCTGATGCAGTTTCTTGATTAACTCAGCCTTTGATTCTCCATCCTGATTAGTAACATCTAATGGCGGCAAAGGAACAAGATCTAAAGGGGTTTCTGGCTGAAATCCATAGACAATCTCAAAAGGTGACAACTTAGTAGTAGAATGGTTAACATGATTATAAGCAAACTCAACATATGGAATACAATCTAACCAGTTCCGTAAGTTCTTACCAACCGTGGCTCTTAAGAGAGTAGATAGAGTTCTGTTTACAACCTCAGTTTGTCCATCAGTTTGTGGATGACAAGTTGTTGAGAAGAGTAGCTTGGTTCCTAGCTTCCTCCAAAGAACTCTCCAGAAGTGACTCAGAAACTTCGTGTCTCGGTCAGAAACAATAGTTCTCGGGATCCCATGTAAGCGTACTACTTCTTTAAAGAATAACTCAGCAGTTTGAGTGGCATCATTAGTCTTGGCACAGGGAATGAAATGTGCCATCTTTGAGAACCTGTCCACTACAACAAAAATAGAATCCATTCCTCGGATTTTGGGTAAGCCTAAAACAAAGTCCATTGATATATCAACCCAAGGCATACTAGGAATAGGAAGTGGCATGTATAAACCATGTGGATGTGACCTGGATTTGGCTTTGAGGCAAGTGACACACTTGGAACAGAATCGTTCCACATCCTTCGTGAGGTGAGGCCAAAAGAAGTGTTCTACTAAAACGCTCAGAGTCTTATCCACTCCAAAATGTCCCATGAGTCCACCACCATGTGCCTCCTTGATCAGCAAGTCTCGCATAGAACCCTGTGGAACACACAAACGCTTTTCCCTAAACAAATAACCATTATGTAAGTAGAAGGAACCTGTTGGGGCAGTGGTACAATCTTGATAGACTGATCCGAAGTCTGGATCATCCTTATATGCATCCTTAAGGTGTTCAAACCCTAAGACCTTAGCCTCCAAAGTTGTGATCAGCATGTGTCACCTGGAGAGTGCGTCAGCCACAACATTATCTTTGCCCTTCTTATACTTTATCACATATGGGAATGCTTCTACAAACTCCATCCACTTAGCATGTCTTCTCTTCAGTGTTGTTTGTCCTCTAAGGTGCTTCAAAGTCTCATGATCAGTATGTATGACAAACTCCTTAGACAGAAGATAGTGCTGCCATGTCTCCAACGACCTCACTAGCGCATAGAGTTCCTTGTCGTACGTTGGGTAGTTCAAGCTGGCTCCACTTAGTTTCTCACTGAAGTAGGCTACTGGGCGTCCTCCTTGAGTTAGCACAGCTCCAATACCTAAGCCTGAAGCATCACATTCAACCTCAAAATTTTTGTTAAAATCAGGTAATACCAGAACTGGTGCATGCGTCAAGCGATCCTTGAGTCTGTTGAACGCGTCCTCTTGAGCTGATCCCCACTGAAATGCTACGTCCTTCTTGATCACAGCAGTGATAGGGGCGGCTATAGTACTGAAATCTTTGACAAAACGCCGGTAGAAGCTTGCCAATCCGTGGAAGCTCCTGACTTGTCCTATGTTGTTTGGTCTCGGCCATTCTTGGATTGCTTTGATCTTCTCTTGATCAACCTGTAAACCTTTGGAACTGACAACAAAACCTAAGAAAACCACTTCATTAGTACAAAAGGAGCACTTCTTAAGATTACCATATAGGCTTTCTTTTCGAAGTGTGTCAAGGACTAGCTCAAGATGCTTCTGGTGATCCTCAAACGATTTGCTATAAACCAATATATCATCAAAGTAAACTACTACAAATTTACTGATGTAAGCTCTTAGAACCTGGTTCATTAATCTCATGAAGGTGCTGGGTGCATTGGTTAGACCAAATGGCATGACTAACCACTCGTATAGCCCCTGCTTAGTCTTGAAAGCAGTCTTCCATTCGTCACCTTCTTTCATTCTTACTTGATGGTATCCACTCCTAAGATCAATCTTTGAAAACACATTAGATCCAGATAGTTCATCAAGCATATCATCTAACCTTGGAATTGGATGTCGATATTTTATGGTGATGTTGTTGATTGCTCTGCAGTCTACACACATCCTCCAGGTTCCATCTTTCTTTGGCACTAAGAGAACTGGTACAGCACACGGACTCAAGCTTTCTCTAATGTAACCTTTCTCCATTAAGTCTTCAATCTGCTTCTCCAACTCCTTAGTCTCTGTTGGGTTCATACGGTAAGTTGGACGGTTGGGCAATGGTACACCGGGAACTAGATCAATCTGATGCTCTATTCCTCTAATAGGTGGTAATCCAGCCGGTATCTCTTCAGGGAACACATCTTTGTATCGGTCAAGCAGTGATACAATCTCTGGTACAAGCACATTATCCTGTGAACCTGTAATCAACACATCTCTAAACACCATTAGTAGCACCGTTTCTTTTCGCTCTAAAGCCTTATAGACAGTACTAGGCGTGATGTAAAGGTTAGTTTTACTTACCTTGGCCTCAGCAGCAAATTTGGATTGCATCTTATGTACCTCTTGAGGAGATAATGGAGCAAGCTGGAATTTGCGCTTGTCATGCGTGAAGGAATGAGTATTGGTGCGTCCGTTGTGTATGACTTCTCTATCAAATTGCCATGGTCTGCCGAGAAGCATATGGCCTACTTGCATTGGGACAACATCGCACAAGACTTCATCCTCATACTTCCCTATCTTGAACTGAATCAGGACTTGCTCATGTATCCTGATCTCGGTGCTTGAATCTAACCATCTAAGGCGGTATGGCCTCGGATGTTGGGTTGTCTTCAAACCTAGCTTTTCCACCATAATCTTGCTAGCAGCATTAGTACAAGATCCGCCATCAATTATGAGACTACATACCTTGTTCTGAACTGAACATCGAGTGAAAAACAAGTTTTCTCTCTGGATGGTGTCTGGGTCACTCAAGGCACTCAATGCCCTGCAAACAACTAACATCTCTCCTGTCTCGGGAAATGCTACTTCCTCTTCTGAATCCGCAGCTTCAAGGTGTTCCTCTTCATCTTGAGACTCATATCCTCCATCAGGTGTTAAGATCGTAACTCGCTGATTTGGACAATCTCGTGCATAGTGACCTTTACCCTGACACTTGAAACAAGTTATGTCTCGCGCTCTTGTATTAGTGGTTGAAGACTTACCTGAGTCAGTACGGTTGTTCCTTGGAGCGTCATAAGCTGACCTCTTATCTTGGGAACCTGAGGCAACAGTCTTGCCTTGGTCAAGGTTCTTAGCTTGCGGTGCACTCCATGAGCTAGGTCTTGAGCGACTCGCTGCCGCTGTCTTTCTCTTGATTCCTTGTTCAGCCTGCACGGCTGCATGCAACAAATCATTAAGATCATGACAAGGTTGACGTTCTACCTTTCTAGCAATCCGGTCATTGAGTCCATCTATGAAATGGCCCATGAGAACTTCTTCACTCTCGTCCAACGCCATCCGGTTCTTGAGTTGTTCAAACTCTTCATAGTACTCCTCAACACTCTTGTTCTTTTGTGACAGCTGCCTGAACTGCTTTTGCATATCTCTGTGGTAATGAGGTGGCACAAAGCGCCTCCTGAAGTTGTACTTCATGGCTGCCCAAGTTGTGATCCGCTCAAAGTTGTTTCGCCTACGGTCTTGGACTTCTCTGTCCCACCAAGTTAAGGCATGGTCCGTGAGTTGAGCCGAAGCTAGAGCTATCTTCTTCGGGTCATTGTACTCGTAGTAGTCAAAGATGTACTCCATACGCCTCTCCCAATCAAGGTATGCTCCCGGGTTAACCCTACCTGCAAAAGTTGGCACAGTTAGTTTCAAATCTTTTGCAAAGTTGCGGTTTACCTCTTATTGTGGTTGGCGATCACGGCGGTGATGTTGATGATCTCGGTTCCTCCCTCCTGCTCCTGCATTCAGAGTATTATCACTCTCATCATCATCCGACTGCTCATCATTCCTTGGAAGTTCTAGTCGTCCAACCCTTTGATCAGTCCGTCCGATCTGAGCCGACAAGTCATTCCTCAAGGCTTGGAGCGCGTCTAGCAGAGTCGCATTAGGGTCTACTTGTTCTCCTGCCATTGGGTTCCTGTTCCTACACACACTAGAGCAAGCGATCAAGTGACTAGGGAACAAAAGACACAAAATAAGAAGAAAGATCCTAAGCAAACCTATGATAACTTGTGATACAAGCGATGCGTCAAGGACTGACACAAGAGAAGGCTTGGTTACAAGTAAAATAAATCACGCTCGGTTTAGACAAAAAGAGTTTGAAAAGTTGAAAACCGATATAGGAAAATATAAAATCTTTAGAACGTTTGAAAAGATCTGGAAAACTTCTTTTTTTTTTTTTGAAAACGATATTTAACCCAAAAATAGGAACTAGAAAATCTTAAGATATGGAAAATATTTTCGAAATCTTTGGAAAAAGGAAATGAACACCTTGAACCGAAAATTCAAATGGAAAATCGGATCAAAAGGTTACACTTCTTCTTCTTCGTAAATCCTTTTTTTTTTGAATGCAAAAAATGAAGAACTAAAACAAGAACACAAAACAAATTTTTTTTTTTTTTTTTTTGAAAGTTGAAAACGAGTGCAAGAAAAGAAAAGTGTGGAATCTAGAACCTTAAGATTGTCAAGAGAGTTTCGCTTTTGGCTCAAGCACAAAGAAGCGAGTCCTAACTTGAATCAAGGATGTAGATCACAATGAAACAAAAGACTTTTTATGGGTTTTTTTTTGAATGTAAAAATCGAAAGCTATGAACTAGATTGCAAAGAAACCGAAAGGAAAAGGGATAGATACACCTGATCTAGGAACCTTTCGGCTCTGATACCAGATGATGCAAGATGGAAGCGTGTTTGACGTAGAACAGGGACTGAGGTCTCTCTATTCTAGATCGTGGGTGATATGGTGGTAAGATGGATTCAAACCTCGGGTCTCTAGACTCCTTAGAATGAACGTGAGATGATTGAGTGGATAGAAGATGGATTGATTGTCGCCACACAAGAGATGAAGGATCTTTTGATAAGACTGAATCTAAGGTCGCTTGATATGACTCACAAGAAATCTTAGAATCGAAAAGGTGTTTTCTCTCAAAGAAGAAGAACTGCGTTATTGTATTGATATTGGTGAATGATACACGTGTAGGAACTGTTCAGTTGATCCTGATGTAATTCACAGATTCAGATCATCCTAAACATACAGATCTAGGTTCTCTTGAATAGAAACATTAGATGATCTCACCTTTTACCTGTTTGTTGCAGCGGAAGGAATAGAACAGGTCAGAGATCAGATAGATGCACCGAGGGATGAATCCTCCAAAGGTTCACACACGCGATCACAGGAATGGCTGCTAGACCACAAGGAGAGAGGCGCAGAGGGAGAGAGGATTCGCGGCTAGGGTTTGGGTTGGGGAGAAAGAGATTTGGCTTTTGGTCATTAAAAGCCTTCTCTTTCCCTTTTGGGCTTATGGGCCCAAAACACCAATCTGATTAAATCCTATTTAATCAGACCCATTAATCTTTCTCTCTTAGTACGACAAATGCCTTGCACTTTTGTCGTACTTCTGCTAAGCCGTTCCAACACATTTTCCTGTTAGCTTAGGCGTGTGACCCATATGGGATCATATAATAAAGGCAATAAGTCCAAGACTTATAGATCATGAGCGGACTCTAGCAAGCCATCATGATCCCCAGTATTATATGACTTATGTCTGATCTTGACATACTCTTACTTTCTAGAGACAGTACCGAGATTACTGGACACAATTCCAACAATCTCCCACTTGTACTGGAATCTCAGTATTCATAATCCTTTTGTCTCAATATCTCGATTAGTCATAAGGCAAGATTAGTGTCATCCTTATAAAGCCTAATCTTGTTCATCGGACTCTGATTTGATACTGACAATCCAAACGACTCGGGAAAGTCCGTTTGAGCATGGCCATGCATTTTCCAGTATTCAAATCTCCGATTGGCCTAGAGATATTCACTCCATATATATTGGAGGGACAAATTCCGTCTTGTTCCATCACTGTAAACTACTCATTTCATAATGTACCCAAACAAGGTCCTTATAGCTATCGCAGAACGATGGCGTTAGACAATGATCAAAGTATATCAGTCCATGTGCAGTCACATGCATGTGAACTCAGGTCTAAGGACTATACTCTATAGTCGTAGTAAGAATCTCTTATGACACATATATAAATATCCTGAAGAGTTCTTATAAACGGGTCTTGTCCGGTCGTATGTTCCCAACATACACCTATGTACTGACTTTGATGCCGCGCATCTATGACACACTGAGACTTTGTCATAAGTCACGTACCAATCCAGTCTCACACGGTTGTTGGTGTTCCAGTTTCAACAACCTTCGACTAGGGACGGGATGATATAAAACATCTATCAAATATAGGGTCTCATGATCAAGCTAAATGACTTCGATGACTCAAGATCAAGTCATTTACTTCGATGACCTATAAAATGGTTCATATCATTTTGGAACGATTATTTCATCACAGTTAAAATAATCTTGAAATAATAATTTCATTAAACATAAAATAATGTTTTACAAGAACATATCAAATAACTAAAATAAAGCTCACAAAACTCCCACTCAAATTTAGATTACATTTCAATGTTTCTAATGCCTACAGCTTCAGTCAGGAACTCGAGCTTAGGCCTTGGGAGTGGCTTTGTCAAAGGATCAGCGACATTATCATCTGTCGGAACTCGGCTGATCTTGACTTCCTTTCTATTAACGATGTCACGTATCAAGTGATATCTTCTTTGAACATGCTTGGATTTCTGGTGTGATCTTGGTTCCTTTGCCTGAGCTATAGCACCATTGTTGTCACAAAATAGCGCCAGAGGCTCAGCCGCATCTGGTATCACACCTAGTTCCATAATGAACTTTCGTATCCAAACAGCTTCCTTCGCTGCTTCTGAGGCGGCGATATATTCAGCTTCTGTAGTGGAATCTGCAACGGTGTCTTGCTTGGAGCTTCTCCAACTGATTGCACCGCCATTCAGACAAAAGATATAACCGGACTGTGACCGGAAATCATCTGTGTCTGTCTGGAAACTTGCGTCCGTGAATCCACTGACTTTAAGCACATCACTTCCACCGTACACCAAGAACTTATCCTTAGTATGTCTTAGATACTTCAAGATATTCTTTACGGCAATCCAATGGTTTTCATCTGGATTTGACTGGTATCTACTCGTCATGCTCAATGCATAAGCAACATCAGGACGAGTACAGATCATGGCATACATGACAGATCCTATTGCAGATGCATAAGGAATATTCTTCATGCGCTCAAGCTCAGCAGCCGACGTGGGGCTCTGCTTCTTGCTCAGCGTTGTGCCATGTACCATTGGCGTGAAGCCCTTCTTGGAATCTTTCATGCTGAATCTTTGTAGGACTTTGTCAATGTATGAGTCTTGACACAAGCCTATCAGCCTCTTAGGTCTATCCCGATAGATCCTAATTCCAAGAACGTATGCGGCTTCACCCATGTCTTTCATGGAAAAAAAACTTCCAAGCCAGTCCTTTACAGACTTCAGCATTGGAACGTCGTTTCCGAGAAGCAGTATGTCATCGACATACAGAATAAGAAATACAATTTTGCTCCCACTAGATTTCTTATACACGCATTGTTCTTCTTCGTTTCTAATGAAGTCAAATTGCTTGATCGCTTCATCAAAACGAAGATTCCAGCTCCTCGATGCTTGCTTCAATCCATAAATGGATTTATGAAGCTTGCATACTTTCCCAGCATTCTTTGGATCTATGTAACCGTCAGGTTGTGTCATATACACATCCTCTTCCAGAATACCATTCAGGAAGGCGGTTTTCACGTCCATCTGCCAAATTTCATAATCATGAAAAGCTGCAGTTGCTAGTAGAATCCGAATAGATTTCATCATAGCCACTGGTGAATAGGTTTCATCGTAGTCCACACCGTGAACTTGTCTGAAACCTTTTGCCACCAACCTGGCTTTATAAATCTGGACATTTCCATCCACGTCAATCTTCTTCTTGAAGATCCATTTGCACTCGATGGCTTTTACACCAGCGGGTAAGTCAACCAACGAAAACACTTGGTTGACCGACATGGAGTCCATTTCGGAATCAGTGGCCTTGCGCCACTTAGAGGAATCTGGGCCCATCATGGCTTGATTGAAGTTCGATGGTTCATCACCATCAATGATCAAAAGATCATGACAGTTAGTCACGAGGAATCCTTGATATCTCTCGGGTTCGTGACGGATCCTCCCGGATCTTCGAACTTCAGGCACTACAGGTTCAGGCTCTACAATTTCTTGTAGGTCCTCCTGCTGCTCTTCCTCATTAGGTTGAGCAGTATCCTGTTCATCTTGAATTTCTTCAAGCAGTACCTTACTCCCACTGTCTTTCTTAGAGAGAAACTCTCTCTCAAGAAAGTTACAATCCCGGGCAACAAAAATCTTGTTCTCGGAACGTAGATAGAAGTAATAAGCCTTGGTTTCCCGTGGATAACCAATGAAGTAGCATTTATCAGATTTTGGTGTAAGCTTATCTGAGATTAATCTCTTAACATATGCTTCACAACCCCAAATTCTGAGATAAGACAGCACTGGAGCTTCTCCAGTCCATAATTCATATGGTGTCTTTGCTACTGCTTTTGATGGCGCTCTGTTTAGAGTGAACACTGCTGTTAGCAGAGCATATCCCCAAAGGGATATTGGAAGGTCTGTGTGACTCATCATAGATCGAACCATATCCAATAAGGTCCGATTTCTCCTCTCAGACACACCATTCCATTGAGGTGTTCCAGGAGGAGTGAGTTGGGATACGATCCCACACTCTCTCAGATGATCACTGAATTCCTGGCTTAAGTATTCTCCTCCTCGGTCGGACCGAAGAGCCTTAATGCTTTTGCCAAGTTGGTTCTGTACTTCATTTTGGAATTCTCTGAACTTTTCAAAAGATTCAGACTTATGTTTCATCAAATAAACATATCCATACCTACTGAAATCATCAGTGAAGGTAATGAAGTACTGATAGTTTCCTCTTGCATTTGTGGACATTGGGCCACACACATCAGTGTGTATCAGGCCCAATAAGTCACTGGCCCTCTCGTTAGGTTTATTAAAGGGGGCCCGTGTCATTTTGCCCATCATGCAGGATTCGCATTTCTCACATGACTCAAAGTCAAATGAGCCAAGAAGTCCATTCGAATGGAGCCTCTTGATGCGTTTCTCGCTGATGTGCCCTGAACGACAATGCCATAGAAACGTTCGGTTTTCCTCATTAGGTTTAAACCGTTTTGTATTAATGTTATAAATTGGCGCGGATTGATCGAGTATGTAAATCCCATTCGTAAGAGGGGCAGAACCATAGAACAAATTATTGCGATTGAAGGAACATAATTTATTCTTAACTGAAAAATCATAACCTTCCAAATCCAACAAAGAAATTGAAATAATATTTCTGCTTATAGCAGGTACAAAATAACAATTATTCAGTTCTAAAATCAATCCCGAAGGTAAAGACAACAAGTATGTGCCTACAGCTAGTGCTGAAACTTTCGCTCCATTCCCAACTCGTAGCTCCACTTGTCCTTGCTTCAGCCTTCTACTGTTGCTGAGTGCCTGCATATTAGTACAAATATGAGCCCCACAACCAGTATCCATGACCCATGAGGTATTATCAGAAGTAGTTGTATTAACTTCTATAACAAAAATACCTGATGAAGAAGTCTCGAAAGTCTTCTTCTTCAATTCCTTTAGACCTTCCTGGAATTTCTTACAATCTCTTCTCCAATGCCCCAGTTCTTTGCAGAACCTGCACATGTCAGTAGGCCCAGCCTTGGACTTGGGCTTGGGCTTTGGCGTGTCCTTGTCCGCGACATGGACAGCCTTGGCCGCTCCCTTATCCTTAGCAGAGGATTTCTTAAACCCCTTGCCCTTTTGCACCATAAGCACATTGGGGTCCTTGGCGGTTTTCCTCAAGTTGGGCTCTGCAGTCTTGAGCATTCCGTGAAGCTCAGGTAGTGTCTTACTCAAGCCATGCATGTTAAAGTTCAGAATGAACTGATCATAGCTTGCAGGTAAAGACTGCAGAATGATGTCGCAGGCAAGTTCCTGGCTGATTGGGCAGTCGAGTTTCTGAAGATGATCGAGATAACCCATCATCTTCAAGACATGAGGACTCACTGCCGCATTCTCAGCCAACTTACAGTCCAAGAGGTTCTTAACGGTCTGGAACCTCTCAGTCCTAGCCTGCTCCTGAAAAAGCGATTTCAGGCTTGCCATTATCTCGATGGGAGACAATACACTTTCGAACTGCTTTTGCAGCTCTGGAGTCATTGTCACCAACATCAGGCAATAGACATCATTTTCATCTGACGAATGCTTTTCCCAAGCATTGTGCAGAGTCCTGGCAGCATTGGCAAGAGGCCTCTCGGGGAGGGGATCTCGAAGGACATAATCCTTCTTCTCCTGCTTGAGGACCACCCTCAAGTTCCTTGACCATGTCAGGAAGTTCGTTCCAGTCAGCTTCTCCTTCTCGAGAACAGACCGGATCGAGAATGTGTTTTGTGTGCTTGTAGTAGTCATATCTGAAATATATAAATAAAAAGGTTATTAGTTATTATGTTCAAAATGACTAATCTCGTATTAAAAATTTAATATGATTAATCACGCATTATATTCAATAACCTAAGTTACCCTCAATAGAATATAATGATTCCAAGATCCACATATAACCAAAATTAAAGTGGGCCACTGGCCGTCACCCAATCTTAGCTTATATCGGTAAGCCCTATATCGGCTAATTATATCCGTGATATAAGTCTTGGTTGTGAATCTGGGCCCGAGGCCCAATCCACTCTGATGTCTCAAGGCCCGGGACTCCCGATGGCCTAGTCAAGAAAACCAGACTATACAGTCACGTAATCATTAATGTCTGGGACTCCCAATGACATTTATGAATCACAAACTGTCTTACTCACGCAAAAGCAGACATCCTCACACTGTAAGGCCATGAATGCAATTGAATGGGCTTTGACAGCTGACATAGCCTGGACAAGACATCCAACGCTTGATATTATTTGAGGTTCGTAGGTTTATTAAAATTCATTCCCAAAATAGAAGATTACTATTTCGGGAAACTTTCTATTTTTGGAAACCTACTATTTTTGGAAACTTTCTAAAATTGGAAACTTTCTAAAAACGGAAACTTTCTAACTTTAGAAATTTCTTTAAAATCCAAAACCCGCAAATTCAGAAACTTCTATTTAAAGAAACTTTCTAATTTCAAAATTTCGGAAACTTTAATTTAAAATCGACTTTATAATTTTATAAAATAAATTTTAAATTGATCTGAAGAAAGACTCAAATAATTGGCCCAATTGTTTTAACCTCTTGGCCCGAGGCCCAAGAATTTGTCCATGTCCAAGACATGACCCAATTGTCCAATTAATTGACATAACCGGTCTGGTTCATTAAAACTGGTCTAACCAAGTTCTAATTACTACGATGACCACAATTGTCAACCGGTTATTTACTAAACCGGAATTTCTCAATTTATTTGGTCCAACCAAATCAAATTAGAAATTCCTGGTTTAGGCACTAAATCCAATATTTCTTTCGACATTGGATTTCTTATTCCGGTTTAACCAGATTTAATAAAATTATTAAATCTGTTTATTAAACCAGAACGAATCTATTTTAATTAAAATTTTAAACCGAACCGAACCGAAATTGGTCACGGACCATTCATGGCCATGACCTAGCCGCAAGCCAGGACGCGAACGATCGTTGCTGCTTCACGGGACGGGACGGAACGATCGTTGCGATCCATCCTTGCACGATCAAGACGCGATCATCGGATCAGCCGTGATCATCCGATCGATCCATGATCGATCGATGCATCAACAGCCATCGGTCGACGCAATCCAAGTCATATAGCTTGGTTTGCGATTTTCAAACGTTTGTTCAGGATACAATTCAGTTTCTTCAGTGTTTTTCTTATCAGTAATGGATTCAAAACACTTCTAAACAGAATAAACAACCTAAACATGAATCTAAAACAAGAAATCCTAAGAACCAATGGCTCTGATACCACTGTAGGAACTGTTCAGTTGATCCTGATGTAATTCACAGATTCAGATCATCCTAAACATACAGATCTAGGTTCTCTTGAATAGAAACATTAGATGATCTCACCTTTTACCTGTTTGTTGCAGCGGAAGGAATAGAACAGGTCAGAGATCAGATAGATGCACCGAGGGATGAATCCTCCAAAGGTTCACACACGCGATCACAGGAATGGCTGCTAGACCACAAGGAGAGAGGCGCAGAGGGAGAGAGGATTCGCGGCTAGGGTTTGGGTTGGGGAGAAAGAGATTTGGCTTTTGGTCATTAAAAGCCTTCTCTTTCCCTTTTGGGCTTATGGGCCCAAAACACCAATCTGATTAAATCCTATTTAATCAGACCCATTAATCTTTCTCTCTTAGTACGACAAATGCCTTGCACTTTTGTCGTACTTCTGCTAAGCCGTTCCAACACATTTTCCTGTTAGCTTAGGCGTGTGACCCATATGGGATCATATAATAAAGGCAATAAGTCCAAGACTTATAGATCATGAGCGGACTCTAGCAAGCCATCATGATCCCCAGTATTATATGACTTATGTCTGATCTTGACATACTCTTACTTTCTAGAGACAGTACCGAGATTACTGGACACAATTCCAACAACACGGCTGCTAAGGATCCTTATAAAGGGGATCGTGCAGCTGTTGCCTTCTAGGGCAGAAAACCTAATTACAACGGCTACTAAATACTAAAATATCCTATGGTCCGACTTTAAAGTAATACAGGGAAACTTGACTCACTTAACGACTAATACAGACTCTGACTCAGACAACTAATGTAATACTTGGACCTGCAAAATGAACAAACACAATATATGAATTGAAATCATACCTTATTGAGCTTGTGTGGTCGTCCATGGTTGGGCCTAAGTGGGCTGAATTGAGAAGATCATCATCGAGTCTTCAATTGTCTTCATTTGGGCCTCTAAACGCTCCACTTGATAATCTTGAGCTAGGAGACTTTGAATGGATGTGTTGAACAGTGCTCTGAGTCTTCTAGTTCCTGATCTTGTCCTCGGAGGATCTCTCATGGTCGTCACGTCTTGAGCAGCAGGTACTTCTTCTAGGTCTTCTTGACATATCTCTACGCTTGAGTCAATGCTTGAGTCGATGCTTGAGTCAATGTCCTCATCAAGTTGGGATAACACATTCACCAATTTTTACCGGTACATCCTCCAAGAGGCCCTCAGGAATCCTTATGGAGCGATCTGCTAGAATCAAGGATATCCTAGTAGGTGTGAAATTTGTCATTCCCATCTGCTTAGCAACTGAATATGGCATCAAATTGACGTTGGATCCCAAATCGCACAAAGATCTTTCAAATCTGTCTCTGAAGATGGTACCGTCCAAGACAAAGCTCCCTGGATCCTTTTGCTTTTCTGGAACTCTGTTTAAGATGACAGCACTACAGACCTCAGTGATCATCATCACACACTCGTCATCTCCCATATCAGAAATTAACATCTGCTTCAAGCATCTTTTCAACACTGGGTTATTGTTAACAGCATCCATTAATGGCATTAGAAGAGTTAGCTTGCTCAGAATAGCCATGTCACGAGAACTCGAAGAAACTGGTGTCGCCCGATTACCAGTGGTAGTGTCGGTCGACGTCCGTCTCGCAGCTTCATACTCTTCTTCCAAATTCCTCTATCTCTTCGATCTCCTTATCAGTGATCTACCTAATGGGGATGGTATGCAGATCCTTCCCACTCCGCTGTGATATAGCATTGTACGAATGCTTGGGGTTAGTATCAGTACCTCCAGGAAGGAATCCGACTTGCCTTTTACGGCTCCAGCAGTTTGAACAACTTGGGAGTCCAATTGCTTCATATGTGTGCTCAAGGACTCAAACTTCCCATTAAGCTCTTCATACACCGCATCAAGCTTCTTGTTGAAGTCCACAGTGGTCTTTGTCTGACCTTCTAGAAACCGCTCCATCATAGCTTCCATCTTGCTTTCATGAGCACCAGTAGCAGGAGGTGCCTGATAGGAAGATGATCCATAGGTCCTCTGATAGGAATTACCTTGCTGAAAAGGTTTCTGATAACCAACGGTATGCCCATATCCCGAAGAGTTATGGTTGCTTGTGAAAGCACTCTTCTGACCACTACCAGCGTAGTACTTGTTGCCTTGCTGATTACCAAACATGTTTCCTTGGAATCCAGACCCACCAATGTAGTTCACATCTTCTTCTTGGCAGTCTTCTTCAGCCTCAAACACTTCAACTTCCAAAGCAAAGTGAACATCTTTCTTCCAGTCAATAAGCTGTGAACAGTGTCCAACTTATTCTTCATCTCAGAAATTTGGGGATCTCCAACTTTTCCACCAAACTCCTTCCTTCTTCTATCAGCAGTCTTGGTGCTATTGCTGCTCACCAAGTTATTAATCAGCACTCTAGCCTGTTCAGGAGTCTTTGTGTTGAAATTGCCATTGCTGGCATCATCCAATGTAAACTGGTAATAGAGATCAATTTCTCTGAATAATATGCCCAGCAGCGTCACTTCAGAGAATCCATGATGAGGACAGTGACGTTGGTACATCTTGAACCTCATCCAAGCACTCTTAAGAGGCTCTGTTGGACCTTGAGTGAATGTCAGAAGATCTTGTTTGAGCTGATCTGAGCGAGCATCATCATAAAAGTGTCGTAGGAACTCTCTCTTCACAGCATCCCAAGTAGTTAACTTCCCAGGTGGAAGTTGTTTCAGCCAAGCAGAAGCCTCTCCAGCAAGAGAGTATGGGACAAGCTTCAGATACAATAAGTCATAGTCCACCTCATTGTACTCATTCCAGTAATGAAGGCTTCAACATCTTCAATGTGGTCCATGGGTTGCTCATGTGGGAGAACATAGAAGGGGTGATGTCTCAGCATAGAGTAATAGACAATCTTGATCTCAAAGTCATTCCTCTCAAAAGAAGGAGGAACAATTGCTGACCGGTTAGCATAAAACTCATCGGGATGGTTGTAGTCAGCAAGAGTCCTCTCAGCAACAACCATCTGCCTCTGACCTTGAGGCTGTTCAGGTGCAGGTTTAGGGACCACTCGTCCCTCAGCATAAATCCTTTGCCCCTGATCATTGTAGGCATTGTTCTGTTGTCTCTCAGAACACCTTCAGCATCTGGTCTCTAAATCAAACGATTGTTCATCATTCTCGTTTCTGTTCGTTCTCTCTAGTCTAGCAAGCCCCTCAAGTTTGAGGTTCAGAAGTTCTTCGCTCTGGTTGATTCAGGTATTTCGACTAGGCATACACTGACTTCAAAACCCTGTTTCGAGGTCGATGTCGAGCGACATTTAAGAGGAAATCAGTCGACACTGAATGCGTTTGTGAAATCCTGCAGCAACAAAACAAGCCAAACCGAGAAAAATCAGTAGCAAATAAAATAAAAACAACCTAGACTCAACTCTAGAACAAAATCTATCGGCGAACTCAGTTGAGTCCCCGACAACGGCGCCAAAAACTTGATAGGTCAAGAATTATCCCTATTCTACTGCAAGTGCACAATTAAGCTATTGTAGTATTTCAGGGTATCGAATCTACAAGGAATCACGGTCACACGATAGATTGTATGTTGTCAAGTTAAGCTAAATCAAAATCAGATAAGGCAGTAAACAAAAAAATTAAACAAGAAGGTGTTTTCGATAAGAGAAAGGCGTCAGACTTAGGAAGTTCTCGGGAATTATGCAATGTAAGAAACTTAACTAACTGGATTCAGATTTAACACAGGTTCAAGAACTAGAAACGCAATGCTAAATAATCCAACTCTCGCTGAGATTATTTCTATATCTAGCAACCTAGCGATCCAAATCTCTTTGTGATCCTAGAGTTCTAAACAAGCATTAAGAACAGGTTCTATCGGTTCACAATTCTTCTAAACCAAATCTCTTTGTATCTAGTCAAATTGCTCACACTAAGTTTGTTCAGATTATAACTCACACTCTCGCGCTATTGTTAATTATCTCAAATCTAAACCCTAGGTGATTAGTCCAGAATTTAGTATTAAGCACAACTTAGGTGATGAACAAACAGTGGTGAATCCTAATCAATTAGTTATCAAACAAGCGTAAAACCTTTGTAAGAATTCCTAAATCTAACTAGGTTACTACTCAAACATATTATCAATCAAACAATACATCATGAATAGAAAATCAGAAACTGAATAGATAAAAAAGAAAAGGGGTTCAAAATTCTTCTCTCAAGGGTTACAGTAGCAAGAATCAGCCCCAACTCAATATCTCTCAATCTCCAAAGCAAGAACAAATTAAGAACAAGATAAAAAGTAGTATGAGTCTGAAAATCTAATTAAACTCTCTAAACACGTTTTGGGGTCAGTTTAGAATTAGGGAAAACTTCTGGGCATTTATGCAAATCTTCAAAACTTGTCTTCAACTCTCTGGTATTGTCATGTCGTGCTCAATGTCGACCGACATCAAAGTCAGTGTCGGTCGACACTCAATCGTGGTCGAGACACCAACTTCAGCCTACCAGAAACGTCTTGTAATTCCATCTTTTGCTCCAAACGCAAGCCTACCTGTAGAAGACTCAATAGACTCTAAAACCAGGTTAAAGACTCAATATATACATCTCAAGGACAGACCGGATCGAGAAAGTGTTTTGATCCGTTCAGTTTGATCCGTTCAGTTTGTCCATCTCAAGGAATTTGATCCGTTCAGTTTGTCCATCTCAAGGACAGACCGGATCGAGAAAGTGTTTTGATTGTTTGTGCTAGTCATAACTGAAATTTAGAGATAAATAGAGTTTTAGTTATTTAGTTCATAAAAGAGTAATCTTAATAACTTATAAGAAAACTCGCATTGCATTCAAAATTTCCTTGTTCAACCTCATAAGAATGCAATGATTCCGAGACCCATGTTCAGCTAATTCCAAAGTGGGCCACTGGCCGTCACCCAGAATTAGCTTTACTTGGTAAGCATACACACAGCTGTTGGAATTGTGTCCAGTAATCTCGGTACTGTCTCTAGAAAGTAAGAGTATGTCAATGATCAGACATAAGTCATATAATACTGGGGGTCATGATGGCTTGCTAGAGTCCGCTCATGATCTATAAGTCTTGGACTTATTGCCTTTATTATATGATCCAATATGGGTCACACGCCTAAGCTAACAGGAAAATGTGTAGGAACGGTTTAGCAGAAGTACGGTAAAAGTGCTAGGCATTTACTGTACTTAGAGAGAATAAAACGGTTTAGCCACTGTGTGTCGATCGATACACAAGGTGTGTCGGTCGACACAGTGCGCGAATGCCGTCGAGTTAATTGGTGTTTGGGCCAAATGGCCCAAACGGAACCGGACAAGTTTTATGAGATAAAACTCGAGTTCAGAACAATTAACCCTAGCTCCCTAACCGAAAACTCTCTCTCTCTCTGCGCCGAGTTCCTTGTGGTCTAGCAGCCGTTTTCTGTGATCGCGTGTGTGAACCTTTGGAGGATTCATCTCTCGGTGTTTCTCTGATCTCTGACCTGTTCTCTCCTTCCGCTGCAATTAACAGGTAAAAGGTGAGATCATCATTTGTTTCTATTCGAGAAGAACCTAGATCCGCATGTTTAGGTTGATATGAATCTAAGAATTGAATCAGGATCAACTAAACAATCCTTCAGTGGTATCAGAGCCAGGTTCTGGTTTTTCTTGTTTAGATTCAAGTTTAGGATTGTTTTTCTTGTTTAAAGGTGTTTTGAATCAACTACTGATAAGAGAAATCACTTAAGTAACAAGAATTGAAACCTAAACATATGGAAAAATCGCATGATCAAGCTATATGATTTGATATGCGATCGAATCCGAGAGAATGAGAATCGGCCAGAATCGCATGGATCGATCGATACGATCGCATGGATCGGTCGATACAGTCTATCGGCTAACCCTGTTAACGCGTGAAAGCATCGATCGATGCAGGATCGATGCAGGTTCGATGTTGGTGCATCGACCGATGCGGTTGGTGCATCGATCGACACGGTTAGGGTTTTGGCTCGGTTCCGTGCATGCGTGAGAGCATCGATCGATACAGGATCGATGCACGATCGATGCAGGATCGATGCTAAGAGCATCGACCGATGCGGTTGATGGATCGATCGACACGGTTGGTTCATCGATCGACATGGTTGGTTTAAGGCTCGGTTTAATATTTTGATTAAAATTAATTCGTCCTGGTTTAATAAACAGATTTAATAATTTTATTAAGTCTGGTTAAAACGGGACAAGAAATCCAATGTCGAAAGAATTATTGGATTTAGTGCCTAAACCAGGATTTTCTAATTTGATTTGGTTGGACCAAATAAATTGAGAAAATCCGGTTTAGTAAATAACCGGTTGACAATTGTGGTCATCGTAGTAATTAAAATTTGGTTAGACCAATTTTAATGAACCAGACCGGTTATGTCATCTAATTGGGCGATCGGGTTATGTCTCGGACATAGACCAATTCTTCGGCCTCGGGCCAAGAAGTTAAAACGATTGGGCCAATTATTTGAGTCTTTCTTCACATTTAATTTAAATTTTATTTTATAAAGAATATAAATCGATTTTAAATTAAAGTTTCCGATATTTTGAAATTAGAAAGTTTCTTAATTTATAGAAGTTTCTAGATTTGCATGATTCGGATTTTAAGAAATTTCTAAAGTTAGAAAGTTTCCGTTTTTAGAAAGTTTCCAATTTTAGAAAGTTTCCAATTTTAGAAAGTTTCCAAAAATAGTAGGTTTCCAAAAATGGAAAGTTTCCGAAATAGTAATCTTCTATTTTGGGAATGAATTTTTAAATAAACCTACGAACCTCAAATAATATCAAGCGTTGGATGTCTTGTCCATTCTATGTCAGCTGTCGAACCCAATTCAATTGTATTCATGGCCTTACAGTGTGAGGGTGTCTGCTTTTGCGTGGATAAGACGGTTTGTGATTCATAAATGTCATTGGGAGTCCCAGACATTAATGATTACATGACTGTATAGTCTGGTTTTCTTGACTGGGCCATCGGGAGTCCCGGGCCTTGAGACATCAGAGTGGATTGGGCCTCGGGCCCAGATTCACAACCAAGAGTTATATCACGGATATAATTAGCCGATATAGGGCTTACCGATATAAGCTAAGGTTGGGTGATGGCCAGTGGCCCACTTTGATCTTAGTTATATGTGGATCTTGGAATCATTATATTCTATTGAGGGTAACTTATGTTATTGAATATAATGCGTGATTAATCATATTAAATTTAATACGAGATTAATCATATTGAACATATTAACTAAAATCCTTTTATCTTAATTTTCAGTTATGACTAGCACAAACAATCAAAACACTTTCTCGATCCGGTCTGTCCTTAAGATGGACAAGCTGAACGGATCAAATTTCTTGACTTGGTCGCGGAACCTGAGGCTAGTCCTCAGACAGGAGAGAAAGGACTATGTCCTTGAGAGAGCTCTCCCCGTGAGGATCGGGTCCAATGCTTCTCATGCAGTATATAATGCTTGGAATAAGCATTATAATGATGCGGTAGATGTGCGTGGTCTGATATTGGCTACCATGGACTCAGACTTGCGGAAGCAATATGAGAACATGGAGTCGCCAATAGAGATGATCAGCAGCCTGAAATTGAAATTTCAGGAGCAGATAAGAGTGGAGAGATACCAGTTGGTTAAATCTCTCACTAGCTGCAAGCTACCAAATGATCATCCAGTGAGTCCTCATGTCAGTAAAATGATGGGTTACATTGATAACCTGAGGAAACTGGATTATCCAGTAAGCCAAGAATTGGCAACTGAGATCATTCTGCAGTCACTGCCGTCAAGCTATGATAAGTTCAGAAAGAACTATATCATGAAAGGCTTAACGAAGACGCTGACTGAACTGCATGATATGCTCAAGACAGTTGAGCCAAACGTGAAGAGTACCCTGTACAATCTCATGAATGAGAAGGGTAGGTTTACTAAACCTAATGCTGACAAGGGTGAAGACAAAGTTGTCCAGATTTTGAATCATGGCAAGCGTGTGTCTTCTGAGCCCGAGTCAGATACCTCTTACGTTGGTAAGTGCTGCTACTGTAAGGAGACAGGGCATTGGAAGAGAGATTGCATTAAATTCATGGAAGATGATGAGGAGTTAAAGTCGATGTATGCGACTACTTCCTCAGGTATTCATGTTATTACTTCAAGTTCTACCTTAAAGGTATTGGATACTGGTTGTGGCACTGATATTTGTGATAATATGCAGAGCCTAAGCAACAGTAGAACGTTGAAGGAAGGGCAAGTGAAACTACATGTCTGGAAGGAGCTTGGGATGCTGCCTCAGCCGTAGGGTTTTTCACTTATAGATCCCTTTGAGGCTTGGTTTTGTATTAAGTAATTGCTACAATGTACCTGCTTTAAGCAGAGTTGTCTTTCATTTTCTTGTAAGAATTTGAATGTTTTTCATTTTGATAAAAGACAAGTTTTGTTCTTTTGATCTTAATGAAATATTAATTGTAGCACCCTATTCATGGAATGGGTTTTATATCTTAAACCAAAGAGTGCCTAAATGTAACATAAATACCGAATTGGTTTAAATCTGATGAATTAAACCTGATTTTCTTGGCATAAAAGTCTTGGTCACATAGAGTAAGTCGGATTCAGAAATCCCATAGTCATGGACTGTTGGGCTCATTTGATAAAATATCTTATGAGACTTGAATTCTGTTTACTAGACCAAAAGGTAAAGGGCCTATCTTAGCCGAGCTAGAGAAAAGCCCAAAGGCTTATTGGACCTGGAACATACTCATGTATGTGGCCCAATGAGCAGTAATGCCAGAGAAAATCTCCTGTACTTCATTGTCTCTACTGATTACTTCAGTGAGTGTGACTGTGTTCATTTGATGAGACACAAGTCGGAATTCTTTGACATGGTCGAAAGAGTTCCAGAATGAAGTATAGGATCTGAATGACAAAAGTATTAAGACTCTGGATTAAATCACGAGTGAGAATACTTAAGTCATTGATTGTTTGATCATCTTAATGAGTGTGAAATCGTTTCACAGCTCATTTCTCCTGAAAACCTGAAGGTTTTTCTGTGAGAAAGAATCAGATCTTATAAGAAATGATTAAAGATGAGTCACACGAATCTTCAATGATATTATTTAAGAATAACGCTCTAAAATATCTAAGTTTACGCTGAAATAGTTCCACAAATATCAGTTGAAAGACACCACGTAAATGTGGATTGGAATCGATCCAAATTCGTCTTTACTGAGTATTTGTAGTTGTACTACTTCGCTGGTTGTCCGAAGGAAACCAAGGCTTGTTACTTTTACGTCCATTCTGTTTTCTAAGAAGGGAAGTTATTTTCCAAGAAGAACAGTGGGAGTAAAAGTATAACTCGAAGAAATTCGAGAAATACAGGAGGCTGCTTTACCTATTGAGGGAGAGCAGCGGAAGGATTTACAGATTTCTGTAGAATCTACACTTGTGGAGCCTTGTCCGAAGGAAACCAAGGCTTGTTACTTTTACGTCCATTCTGTTTTCTAAGAAGGGAAGTTATTTTCCAAGAAGAACAGTGGGAGTAAAAGTATAACTCGAAGAAATTCGAGAAATACAGGAGGCTGCTTTACCTATTGAGGGAGAGCAGCGGAAGGATTTACAGATTTCTGTAGAATCTACACCTGTGGAGCCTGAAGTTCGCAGATATGAATGAATCAGTTACTAATCCGAGAGTGATTTCTCGTCATTAGTTGAACCTGATAATCATTGAAAGTTCGCATGATCTGATGATCATTGAAAGCGACGAATCTGTGAAATTCAAAGAAGCGAAAGTGAGCCCGGACTCCGAAAAATTACATTTTATGTAAGTTAGCTTCATCGATCCATTCATGGATGGAAGAAAACATATCGGAGTTGGAATCTTCGTTCTGTTGAAGTAGTCAAGGTTTTGACTTGAACAGGAACGAAGCGGAACTGTGTGTTTACTAATAGATTAGTGGGAGCGATATTGCATTTCTCATATTGTATGTCGATGACATACTGATTCTCGAATATAACGTCCCAACGCTGTAGTCGGTAAAGGACTAGCTTGGGAGTTGGTTTAATGATTGACATGGGTAAAGCCACGTAGTTCTTGGATTTTGGATCTAAAGATAGAGATCCAAAAGAGCTGGTAGGACAAAGTGAGGATTCTTAAATTGACAAAGTCCTACACGTTTTGAGCAATCCAAGAAGGGTTTTATGCCAATGTCACATGGCATTAAGTTAAGCAAGATACAGTATCCTACGATAACTGCTGAGCTTAAATGCATGGATGAGATTCCATATGCATCGGCAATTGGATCTATCATGTATGCCATGAAACATACTTGTTTGATGTTGCTTTAATGTTAAGCAAGACAAATAAAGACCAGTCAAATCCAGCAAAGAATCAAGTTTCCTAAAGTATGTCCTAAAGTATTTGAGGAATACTAAGGATAAGTTCTTGATTTACGGAGAAAGTGTGGTGCTATAAGTCGATAGAGTCTGAAAGGCAAGTTTCCAACAGACAAAGATGATTTCTGGTCACAGTCCGGTTATATCTTGTGTTTGTCTGGCGGTGCACGGCACTGTTGCTGACTCCATGACTTAAGCTGAATCTTTCGCAGCTTGGGAAGCGGCGAAAGAGGTTGTTTGGAAAGAAGAGTTCATCACTGAACTTGATGTGATTCCAGCATAGATGAAACTAGCTGCACATCAGAGGTCCAAACACCTTGAGGATAGGTATAACCTATTCCGTGAGATAAATGACAGAGATGTTAAGTAGATCAGCAAGTTTCAACGAATGAGAACGTTGCTAATCTATTAACGAAGCCACTCCTTAGGCCTAAGCACGAGTCGCGGACTGTTGCTGTAGGATAAGTGAAATTAAGATGTAGTCTTAATTTCAGTGGGAGTTATTAAAGGGCTTTATTTAGTTATTGGATATGTTCTTGAAACAACATTTAAGATGTTTAATGAAATTATTATTTCAAGATTATTTTAACTGTGATGAAATAATCGTTCCAAAGTGATATGAACCATATTATAGGTCATCGAAGTAAATGACTTGATCTTGAGTCATCGAAGTCATTTAGCTTGATCATGAGACCCTATATTTGATAGATGTTTTATATCATCCCGTCCCTAGTCGAAGGTTGTTGAAATTGGAACACCAACAACCGTGTGAGACTGGATTGGTACGTGACTTATGACAAAGTCTCAGTGTGTCATAGATGCGCGGCATCAAAGTCAGTACATAGGTGTATGTTTGGGAACATACGACCGGACAAGACCCGCTTATAAGAACTCTTCAGGATATTTATATCTGTGTCATAAGAGATTCTTACTACGACTATAGAGTATAGTCCTTAGACCTGAGTTCGCATGCATGTGACTGCACATGGACTGATGCACTTTGATCATTGTCTAACGCTATCGTTTTGCGATAGTTATAAGGACCTTGTTTGGGTACATTATGAAATGAGCAGTTTACAGTGATGGAACAAGACGGAATTTGTCCCTCCAATATAAATGGAGTGAATATCTCTAGGCCAATCGGAGATTTGAATACTGGAAAATGCATGGCCATGCTCAAACGGACTGTCCCGAGTCGTTTGGATTGTCAGTATCGAATCAGAGTCCGATGAACAAGATTAGGCTTTATAAGGATGACACCAATCTTGCCTTATGACTAATCGAGATATTGTGGCAAAAGGATTATGAATACAGAGATTCCAGTACAAGTGGGAGATTGTTGGAATTGTGTCCAGTAATCTCGGTACTGTCTCTAGAAAGTAAGAGTATGTCAATGATCAGACATAAGTCATATAATACTGGGGGTCATGATGGCTTGCTAGAGTCCGCTCATGATCTATAAGTCTTGGACTTATTGCCTTTATTATATGATCCCATATGGGTCACACGCCTAAGCTAACAGGAAAATGTGTAGGAACGGTTTAGCAGAAGTACGGTAAAAGTGCTAGGCATTTACTGTACTTAGAGAGAATAAAACGGTTTAGCCACTGTGTGTCGATCGATACACAAGGTGTGTCGGTCGACACAGTGCGCGAATGCCGTCGAGTTAATTGGTGTTTGGGCCAAATGGCCCAAACGGAACCGGACAAGTTTTATGAGATAAAACTCGAGTTCAGAACAATTAACCCTAGCTCCCTAGCCGAAAACTCTCTCTCTCTCTCTCTGCGCCGAGTTCCTTGTGGTCTAGCAGCCGTTTTCTGTGATCGCGTGTGTGAACCTTTGGAGGATTCATCTCTCGGTGTTTCTCTGATCTCTGACCTGTTCTCTCCTTCCGCTGCAATTAACAGGTAAAAGGTGAGATCATCATTTGTTTCTATTCGAGAAGAACCTAGATCCGCATGTTTAGGTTGATATGAATCTAAGAATTGAATCAGGATCAACTAAACAATCCTTCAACAGCTAGTTATAACCATATAACTCTCGGTTGTGAATTGAGCCCAAGGCCCAATTCACCAGATGTCTCAAGGCCCGGGACTCCCGATGGCCCAGTCAAGGAAACCAATCTCTTACAGCCAAATAATCACTAAAGTCTGGGACTCCCAATGAAATTAGTGACTATATACTACTTTACTTACGCGAAAACAGACACCTCACACTGTAAGCCATATCTGTAATCGAATAAGCGTTAAGTAGCTGACAAGATTGGAAAGACATCCAAGCTTGATATTGTTTTTGAGGATTTTCAGTTTTATTTCCAAAAATAGAAGATTACTATTTTGGGAAACTTACTTATTTTAGAAACTTTCTAAATTTAGTAACAAACTAAAAATAGAAATTTCTAATTTAATATTTTATAAATATTTTCGGGTTGGGTCACAAATTATAGGCCCAATTCTTGGCCCAAGACCATAGAATTCCAGTTGGCCCAATAATTTGACATAACCGAGTCGGTTTATTAATTCTGGTCCAAGACCAAATTAACTATCAAAACCATCGGTTATTTACTAAACCAGACCAGCTCTAAATTATTTGGTCCAACCAAATCAAACTTAGACCAGCCTTCGGTTTAGGTTAAAATTCAATTTTTGAATTTCAATCCGGTTTAACCAGAATTTAAATAACACCAATTGTATTAAATAATTCCAGCAAACCGCGATTTGGGTTAACCGCTTGAACCACCAATTAAATTGGATCGGTTCAGTTAAGTCCAAAACCGGGAAGAAACACCTAGTGTTTTAGCCAATTTGACCTAACTTGCGATTTAAGGCTTTAAACACACGATTAACCGCCAATTAAATGGACCGGTTTAATCGGTGTGGTTTGGGCAACGAACCGCGAAGCTCGGTTTAACCGATTGACTATTCACGGGACGTAATGGTTTGACGGGCCAAACGATCGACCACGGCCCATGAACAACACAATCGATCCACGATCGTTGCGTCCAGCCATGGCCGATCGATCCTTTCCCATCTGTGATCCACGATCACACGGTCACACATACCGATCGATCACATGGCTTACACTCGATCACATTGCCGTGATCCAATGATCCGAGATCATTAGTGCCCTAAGCCATGATTCATTAACCGATCGATACACGCGATTCTCGGCCCATTATCGATCGATCTTTGCACAGCACAAACAATTGTCGGCGACTATGCATCACGATCGCATGAGCATGATCGGCCCATCATCACTCGGCATGTGATGATCCGATCGAATGATCATCGCCGGATCCAGCTTTGCACGCGATCGTCGGCTGCAATGAATCAAAACTGATTCATGCCGAGACCTTGTGCACATGATCCTTGCGGCTCAAGCATGATCGATCAAAGGATCACACGGTCACGCAGCCCCAATGATCATCGATCCAATTGCCCGATCAAACGCTATCGATCGAAAGCGATCGACCAATATCATTAACAGTTGCTTTTGGATCACGGCTACAAGCTTTAAAATTGATCCGAGACCAATTAGATTAGGGTTTTAATTAGTTTAATCATTTTTCTTTCAAAATTGATTCAAAACCTTTAAATACCATATTAGATCCAAATTACAAGATACCTAATGACCTAGGCTCTGATACCACTGTAGGATTATGTGTTTTTCCATGGTTCAATTCCCAAATTGCAACCTAGCACATAATCTTAAACAGATCTAGGTTCTTGTAAATGAATCATAAACACAAACCTGGACATTACCTTTGCAGCGGAATTGGTGATGTCGAGATCAACAGAACAGATGAGATACCTGTTCCTCCTTGAGTATCCACACTCTTACAAGCCGGGGTGGCTGCTAGACCGGATGGATCAACAGAGAGTGAGAGAGATTAGAGAGAGAGGGAGGCCACGGCTGCCACTCTCAAAATCGCCCACCAGCCTTAGGGTTTCATAACCCATGTTGCCATTTATTAACTCACTAATGGGCCCAAGTTTAATTAATTAAACTAATGGTCCATTAGACTTTTGGGCCCAAGACACAAATCAGACAAAAGCCCATTTGTTGTCTGCCCAACTCTCTGTACAAATACAGTAAATGCCACTGCATCTTACCGTATTAATTCCATCTTAACTTTCCCGTTAGCTATGGTGTGTGACCCTTTGGGATCATACAATACTGGTAATAAGTCCTAAACTTATAGATCAAGAGCGGACTCTAGCAAGCCATCATGATCACCCAGTATTTATGACTTATGTCTGATCTCGACATTTATCATTCTTTCTAGAGATAGTACAGTAGATTTCAGGACATTCCCAACAATACTGTCCCGGTCATATTGACGTTCTCCTCAGGCAAGAAATCATTAATGGGCACGTGTTCTTCAACCAGAATCCTTGACAGATGGTCAGCAACTCCATTTTCAACTCCCTTCTTGTCCTTACTTCAATCTCAAACTCCTGAAGCAACAGAATCCTTCTCAACAATCTTGGCTTAGCATCCTTCTTCTGCATCAGATACTTCAGAGCTGAATGATCTGTGTGTACAATCACTTTAGAACCAACAAGATAGGGCCTAAACTTCTCAAACTCAAAGACAACAGCCAACAACTCCTTCTCCGTAGTGGCATAGTTCCTTTGCGCATCATCTAGTGTTCTGCTGACATAGTAAATAGCATGAAGCTTTCTGTCCTTCTTCTGCCCCAGAACAGCTCCTACAGCATAATCACTTGCATCGCACATTACCTCAAAAGGTAAATCCCAATCCGGTGGCTGAACTATAAGAGTACTCACTAATGCTTGCTTGATCTGTTCAAAAGTAGTCTGACAATCTGCAGTGAACTCAAACTTGGTATCCTTACACAGCAAAGCAGTTAGTGGTCTAGCAATCTTACTGAAATCCTTGATGAACCGTCTATAGAAACCAGCATGTCCAAGAAAGCTCCTCACAGACTTCACAGAATCAGGCGCATGAAGGCTGGTCATGACCTCAATCTTAGCGCGGTCTACTTTGATCCCTGCTTCAGACACTCTATGTCCTAAAACAATGCCATCTCTGACCATGAAATGACATTTCTCCCAATTTAGAACCAAGTGCTTCTCCTCACATCTAGTTAGAACTTTGCACAGATTATCCAAGCACTCATTATAAGATGACTCATAGACTGAAAAGTCATCCATAAATACCTCCATAAAGTCCTCAATCATATCAGTAAATATGGACATCATGCATCTCTGGAAGGTGGCAGGTGCATTACAAAGTCCAAAAGGCATCTTGCGGTATGCAAATGTGCCATATGGACAAGTAAAGGTAGTCTTTCCCCGATCCTCTGGATGGATGGGAATCTAGAAGAAGCCTGAATATCCATCGAGGAAGCAATAGTAAGGGTGATTTGCTAACCTCTCCAGCATCTGATCAATGAAAGGTAAAGGGAAATGATCCTTCCTTGTCGCAGCATTGAGCTTCCTGTAATTTATGCACATCCGGTGTCAAGTCATAGTCCTTGTAGGAATCAGCTCGTTCTTCTCATTCTTCACTACTGTAACTCCGCCTTTCTTAGGCACTACAAGGACTGGACTAATCCAATCGCTGTCTGAAATCGGATAGATGATCCCAGCATCTAGGAGCTTCATGATCTCCTTCTTTACCACATCCTTAAGATTAGGATTAAGCCTCCTCTAATGCTCAACAGATGTCTTAGACTCGTCTTCAAGATGTATCCGATGCATGCACAGCTCCAGAGAGATACCTGGAATATCATCAAGAGAATAGCCAAGAGCCTTGCGATGCTTGCGCAGCTTGCTTAGCAGTAAGGTGAGCTCTGCGTTGTTCAAACTAGCATTAACAATCACTGGATATGTCGAATTAGGTCCAAGAAATGTGTACCTTAGCCCGGATGGAAGTTGTTTCAGCTCAATTTTCGGGGCTTTTTCTTCTGCCCAATCTCTGTCGACCTGCAACGATCGATGCACTAAATGTGTCGATCGATGCAAGCTCGTGTCAGACACATCTAACTGCATTACTTGCTCAGCAGAATCCATTAGCCTCGCATAGCAGATTGCAGGCTCGTCTTGCAGATACTCCAGCTCCACTAGAGAGCTCAATAAGCTCTCTCCAGTGGATCCTCAACATGTGTCTTGTGAAAGTAATCCGCAGCCAAATCACTGAGAGTATCAACATAGAAGGTATGTCCGTCGATGGTTGGTCTCTTCACCAACTTGTCCATATCAAAGCTTATCTTCAGATCACCCACATTCAGAATTATAGTCCCCTTTCTGCAGTCAATCATAGCACCAGCAGTGGCCAAGAATGGTCTACCCAAAATCAGTGGATCCCTTGGTTCCTCTCCATACTGCAGAACCACAAAGTCAGTAGGAATCAAACAGTCACCAATTTTTATTGGCACATCTTCTAGCACTCCTTCAGGAATCCTGATTGTTCTGTCAGCTAGAACCAATGAGATCCTAGTAGGCATAAAGTCAGTCATCCCCAGCCTCTTGGCAACAGAGAAAGGCATAAGGTTCACACTAGAACCAAGATCACATAGAGATCTCTCAAATCTGTCCCTGTAGATAGCACAATCCAATACAAAGCTTCCTGGATCTTTCAACTTCTCAGGATATTCTGCCATGAATCACTGCACTACATACCTCTGTGATCATCATAACACTCTCCTCATCAGACCATTTACCATCTAGTAAGTCCTTAAGACATCTCTTCATCACAGGAGTGGTCTGCATAGAGTCAATCAAAGGTACTTCAATATTCACCTTTTTAATGATCTCTTGGCACTTAGCATACTGCCTATTGTTCTTAGTCTTCCTGGGATTCTTAGGAAAAGGGACCTTAGGCTTGTAAACCCTTTCATTTGACTTCTTCAGCTTCTTAGTGCTTGAACTCTTGGCAGTCACCCTGCGTCAATCGGTGCTAGTGTTGCATCGATCGTTACTAGGCGATTTCGTTACAACCTCTGCGTCGAGCTTAGGTACAGAATCTCCATTTTTGCCCAGCATCGATCGTTTCCTTCGTGCGTTGGTCGATGCATTGCGAAATCCGCTGATCTCATCTTCCATCTCTTCGATTTCCACGATTTCTTCTAAACTCAACTGCTTTTTCTGGGCAGGAAACAACTCCTTACCACTTCTCAACGTCACTGCATTGCACTGGTACTTAGGATTAGCATCAGTTCTTCCCGGAAGAGATCCATCTGGTCTCTTAACATATCCAGCAGTCTGCGCAACCCGAGCCTCAAGCTCTTTCACATGTGTGCTCAAGGATTCAAACTTCCCATTCAAATCTTCATACACAGCATCCAACTTCTTGTTGAAGTCCACAACAGTCTTAGTCTGACCTTTCAACAACTGTTCCATCATCGCTTCCATCTTGCTCTCATGAGCATTAGCAGCAGGAGGTATCTGATATGAGGATGATCCATAAGTCATCTGATTACCTTGCTGAAAAGGTTTCTGATAACCAGCAGTCTGTCCATATCCAGAAGAGTTTTGGTTGCTTGTGAAAGCACTCTTCAGTCCACCATTAAAGAACCTATTACCTTACTGATTACCAAACCTGTTTCCTTGGAATCCAGAGCTACTAATGTAGTTCACATCCTCTTCCTGGTGATCTTCTTCAGCTCCAAACACCTCAACTTCCTGAGCAAAGTGGACAGCTTTCTTTCCAGTCAATAAACTATGAACAGTGTCCAGCTTGTTCCTAATATCAGCAATCTCCAGATTATCTATCTTCCCACCACACTCTTTCCTTCTCCTATCAGCAGTCTTGGTGCTATTACTGCTCACCAAGTTATCAATCAATGTCTTAGCCTGCTCAGGAGTCCTTGTATTGAAATTTTCATTGCTAGCATTGTCCAATGCAGACTGATAGTGGAGATCAATACCTCTGAAGAATAAGCCCAGCAGCGTCACTTCAGAGAATCGATGGTGAGGACAGTCACGTTGGTACTTCTTAAACCTCATCCAAGCAGACTTAAGAGGCTCTGTAGGACCTTGGGTAAAGGTGAGAATATCCTATCTCGACTGATCAGAGCGAGCATCATCATAAAAGTATCTCAAAAACTCTCTCTTCACAGCATCCCAAGTAGTAAACTTCCCAGATGGAAGTTGTTTCAGCCAAGCTGCATCATCTCCAGCGAGAGAATAAGGGAAAAGCTTGAGAAACAAGTAGTCATAGTTTACCCTATTATACTTCATTCCAGTGATGAAGTCCTCAAACTCGTCAATATGGTCCATGGGTTGCTCATGTGGGAGACCATGGAACGGATTCTGCCTCAGCAGAGAGTAGTAAACAGTCTTGATCTCGAAGTCATTCCTCTCATAGCCCGGACGTACAATCGCTGACCTGTTAGCATGGAACTCATCCGGACGGTTGTAGTCAGCTAGAGTCCTCTCATTAGCAGGAGGATTTATCATCTGTCTCTGACCTTCAGGTTCAGGTTCAGGTTCAGGGATCACACGTCCCTCAGCATCTATCATTTGCCCAGCAGCGTTGTACGGGTTGTTCTGTTGGTCTCTCAGAACACCCTGAGCATCAGGTCTCAGAATCAAGCGATTTTGCACCATCATTGCTCGTTAACCTTTTCTATTTGTTCTCTCTAGTCTAACAAGCTCTTCAAGTCTGAGATTAACGAGATTCGAGTTCGGATTACTTCTGGTCTCACGCATCTGCATAAACCGTCGGTAATCGTTGTGCAACGATCGATGCTAGGATGCAACGATCGATTCAACTCAAATTCGCCTTGTGTCGATCGATTCAAAAGAATGTGTCGATCGATGCAAAGCAAAAATCAGACCTGCGACAGAGAAAACAGAGTAATTAGTAACAAAAACAAAAACGAAAAACCTAGTCTAAACTTTAAATTTAAATCTATCGAAGACTCAAAAGAGTCCCCGGCAACGGCGCCAAAAACTTGATACGATCAGAGTTTTAATCCCTAGATCTACACTGCAAGTGCACAGACGTGACAGTGGTATATAGAGTATCGAAATCCACAGAGACTCTAGACCTTACGATAGATTGTAGAATTGTCAAGTTAAGCTAGGTGAGATTAATAGAAACTAAATAGCAAAGCAGAAAGTAAATCAATAGCAGAAGTGGTTTTGTTAGCAAGTACTAAAAGCGCTAAGTCTAGGGAGTTCTCAGGAAATCAGACAAGCAGATTAACTATCAGTCAAGATCAAATTAAGTTCGGTTCTAGAACTCAAACACAGATATAGAATTAACCAACTTTCGTTGCGAGAATTCTCTAAGTCTAATAGCAGAAACTCAAATTTCTTTGCAATTCCTAACAGATTAAACTAGCCTTAAGTGCAAGTTCGATATGTTCACAATTCAATTAAACCAAATTTCTTTGCGGATAATTAAATTGCTCAACCTAAATAGTTCAGATTCTAAATTACACTTTCGTGTCAATTTAATAACCTAAAGTCTAGATTCTAAGTGATCAAGTTAGAAACTAGTATTAAGCACAATTCAGGTTGAAGAACAATTAAGTTATGAATCCTAAACTGATGAATAAATCTAACAAGTCATGAAAACCTTTAAGAGAATCCCTAAACCTAACTATGAATCTATTCAGACATGATCAATGAAACACAAATCAATGAATAAGTAAATTGCATAAATAGAGAGTATAGAATAAAAGGGGCTCGAAATATTCTCCAAAAGAAGGAAGCAGTACAGGTTCAGATCAGTCCCAAAATCTCTAAAATCTCTATGCTCAAAGTATGAAAGCGCCGTCTAAACAAGTGGCTAAAAACCCTAATATAATGGTCTAATCACGGCTGGGGCTTCTTTGTAATTATGAGAAACTTCTGGGCTTTGTTGCAAATTCCAAACTCTTCATTAACCGCCGAGAATTATATGGTTCACATGTGTGTCGATCGATGCACGAGATGTGTCGATCAATGCAAATTTCTGTTTTGGACAGTGAACTCTTCCTCTCGGGTTAAATCTCCAAAATGCTCCAGAATGCGCAATAATCTTCAAATCCGCTCCAAACGTTCCTAGACCTGTAAACATACCTAAAAGACTCCAAAACATAATAAAGGACTCGATAAATAAGACATATACCATGGTTAAAAACCCTAAAATCCATGGTATATCAATAATAGATAACGTGGAGCTTCTTATCCTTCTTCTGCCCAAGCACAGCTCCTACTGCATAATCACTAGCATCATACATCACCTCAAAAGGAAGACTCCAGTCCGGAGGTTGCACAATTGGAGCAGTGATCAAAGCTTGTTTCAGCTCCTTGAATGCCGCATGGCACTCATCAGTGAACTCAAATTTCACATCCTTGCAGAAAAGCGCAGTGAGTGGTCTAGCTATCTTGCTGAAGTCCTTAATAAATCTTCTGTAAAAACCAGCATGCCCCAGAAAACTCCTAATTCCCTTGACTGAATCAGGCGCCTGCAGCCTTATCATTACCTCAATCATAGCTCTATCAACTTCAATTCCTGCCTCAGAGACTCTATGTCCAAGTACAATGCCATTCTTGACCATAAAGTGACATTTTTCCCAATTCAAAACCAAGTGCTTTTTCTCACAGCGAGCCAGCACCTTGCATAGATTATCTAGACAGGCGTGGTAAGATGGTCTGTAGACAGAAAAGTCATCCATGAAGACCTCCATGAAATCCTCTATCATGTCTGTGAAGATGGACATCATGCACCTTTGAAACGTTGCAGGAGCATTACACAATCCAAATGGCATTCTGCGGTATGCAAAGGTGCCATAGGGACAGGTAAATGTGGTCTTCTCCTGGTCCTCTGGGTGGATAGGGATCTGAAAGAAACCAGAATGGCCATCCAAAAAGCAGTAGTATGGATGACTTGCTAACCTCTCCAACATCTGATCAATAAAAGGAAGTGGAAAGTGATCTTTCCTGGTGGCTGCATTCAACTTCCTGTAGTCTATGCACATCCTGTGACCAGTGATTGTCTTTGTAGGGATCAATTCATTCTTCTCATTCTAAACCACAGTTACTCCTCCCTTCTTAGGAACCACATGAACCGGGCTGACCCAATTACTGTCGGAGATAGGAAAGATGACCCCAGCTTTCAGCAGCTTTATGATCTCCTTCTTTACAACCTCTTGCAGGTTGGGATTTAAACGCCTCTGATTCTCAATTGATGACATGCTCTCATCCTCAAGGTGTATCCTATGCATGCACAAGTCTGGAGAGATACCTGAAATATCATCAAGAGAATAGCCAAGAGCCTTGCGAGGTTTGCGCAACTTGCTTAGCAGTAAGGTGAGTTCTGCGTTATTCAAATCAGCATTGACTATAACATGATAAGTGGAGTTTTCACCTAGGAATAAATATTTGAGGCCTGCAGGTAGCTGCTTCAGCTCGACCTTGGAGCTCTCTCCTCGCTCCAATCTGTCGCGACTGGTGTCGACCGATTACCCTGTGGTGTCGGTCGACACTGTACATCATCAACGACTTCTAAATTCATCACTTGCTCGGTAACATCCATCAGCCTCAAGTACCCAGCAACAGCATCATCCTCCAGCTCCAAATCACTCTCAGAACTCATTAGAGCTCTCTCCAAAGGATCAGCATGATGCATCTGATTGAGGAATTCTGCAGCCAGATTCTTAATTGTATCAACATAGAAGGTATGCCCATCAAAGGTAGGGTGTCTCATCAGCTTATCCACGTCAATATTCATCACCAGATCACCCACATTGAGATCAATCTTCCCTCTTTTCACATCAATGATGGCACAATCTGTAGCCAAGAACGGTCTGCCTAGGATAAGAGGATCCTTAGGCTCATCATTGTACTGCAAGACTACAAAGTCAGTTGTGATGCAAGATGGAAGCGTGTTTGACGTAGAACAGGGACTGAGGTCTCTCTATTCTAGATCGTGGGTGATATGGTGGTAAGATGGATTCAAACCTCGGGTCTCTAGACTCCTTAGAATGAACGTGAGATGATTGAGTGGATAGAAGATGGATTGATTGTCGCCACACAAGAGATGAAGGATCTTGTGATAAGACTGAATCTAAGGTCGCTTGATATGACTCACAAGAAATCTTAGAATCGAAAAGGTGTTTTCTCTCAAAGAAGAAGAACTGCGTTATTGTATTGATATTGGTGAATGATACACGGCTGCTAAGGATCCTTATAAAGGGGATCGTGCAGCTGTTGCCTTCTAGGGCAGAAAACCTAATTACAACGGCTACTAAATACTAAAATATCCTATGGTCCGACTTTAAAGTAATACAGGGAAACTTGACTCACTTAACGACTAATACAGACTCTGACTCAGACAACTAATGTAATACTTGGACCTGCAAAATGAACAAACACAATATATGAATTGAAATCATACCTTATTGAGCTTGTGTGGTCGTCCATGGTTGGGCCTAAGTGGGCTGAATTGAGAAGATCATCATCGAGTCTTCAATTGTCTTCATTTGGGCCTCTAAACGCTCCACTTGATAATCTTGAGCTAGGAGACTTTGAATGGATGTGTTGAACAGTGCTCTGAGTCTTCTAGTTCCTGATCTTGTCCTCGGAGGATCTCTCATGGTCGTCATGTCTTGAGCAGCAGGTACTTCTTCTAGGTCTTCTTGACGTATCTCTACGCTTGAGTCAATGCTTGAGTCGATGCTTGAGTCAATGTCCTCATCATTCCCTCCCTCTTGAGAAGATTCTGACCTCAGAATTCCATCATCTGCATTATAAGGAAGCAAGTCAGCAACATTGAACACTGGTGAAATGGTCAACTCACCTGGCAGATCCAGCTTGTAGGCATTGTTGTTGACTCTCTCCAACACTCGGAATGGTCCAGCTCCTCTTGGTGCTAGCTTGGATTTCCTCTGATTTGGCAACCTTTCTGTACGCATATGAACCCACACCCAATCTCCTGGATTGAAGATGAGCTCCTTTCTCCCTTTGTCAGCAGCCTTCTTATACTTGGCCGTCCTTTCCTCTATGTTGGCCTTCACCTTCTGATGCAGTTTCTTGATTAACTCAGCCTTTGATTCTCCATCCTGATTAGTAACATCTAATGGCGGCAAAGGAACAAGATCTAAAGGGGTTTCTGGCTGAAATCCATAGACAATCTCAAAAGGTGACAACTTAGTAGTAGAATGGTTAACATGATTATAAGCAAACTCAACATATGGAATACAATCTAACCAGTTCCGTAAGTTCTTACCAACCGTGGCTCTTAAGAGAGTAGATAGAGTTCTGTTTACAACCTCAGTTTGTCCATCAGTTTGTGGATGACAAGTTGTTGAGAAGAGTAGCTTGGTTCCTAGCTTCCTCCAAAGAACTCTCCAGAAGTGACTCAGAAACTTCGTGTCTCGGTCAGAAACAATAGTTCTCGGGATCCCATGTAAGCGTACTACTTCTTTAAAGAATAACTCAGCAGTTTGAGTGGCATCATTAGTCTTGGCACAGGGAATGAAATGTGCCATCTTTGAGAACCTGTCCACTACAACAAAAATAGAATCCATTCCTCGGATTTTGGGTAAGCCTAAAACAAAGTCCATTGATATATCAACCCAAGGCATACTAGGAATAGGAAGTGGCATGTATAAACCATGTGGATGTGACCTGGATTTGGCTTTGAGGCAAGTGACACACTTGGAACAGAATCGTTCCACATCCTTCTTGAGGTGAGGCCAAAAGAAGTGTTCTACTAAAACGCTCAGAGTCTTATCCACTCCAAAATGTCCCATGAGTCCACCACCATGTGCCTCCTTGATCAGCAAGTCTCGCATAGAACCCTGTGGAAGACACAAACGCTTTTCCCTAAACAAATAACCATTATGTAAGTAGAAGGAACCTGTTGGGGCAGTGGTACAATCTTGATAGACTGATCTGAAGTCTGGATCATCCTTATATGCATCCTTAAGGTGTTCAAACCCTAAGACCTTAGCCTCCAAAGTTGTGATCAGCATGTGTCACCTGGAGAGTGCGTCAGCCACAACATTATCTTTGCCCTTCTTATACTTTATCACATATGGGAATGCTTCTACAAACTCCATCCACTTAGCATGTCTTCTCTTCAGTGTTGTTTGTACTCTAAGGTGCTTCAAAGTCTCATGATCAGTATGTATGACAAACTCCTTAGACAGAAGATAGTGCTGCCATGTCTCCAACGACCTCACTAGCGCATAGAGTTCCTTGTCGTACGTTGGGTAGTTCAAGCTGGCTCCACTTAGTTTCTCACTGAAGTAGGCTACTGGGCGTCCTCCTTGAGTTAGCACAGCTCCAATACCTAAGCCTGAAGCATCACATTCAACCTCAAAATTTTTGTTAAAATCAGGTAATACCAGAACTGGTGCATGCGTCAAGCGATCCTTGAGTCTGTTGAACGCGTCCTCTTGAGCTGATCCCCACTGAAATGCTACGTCCTTCTTGATCACAGCAGTGATAGGGGCGGCTATAGTACTGAAATCTTTGACAAAACGCCGGTAGAAGCTTGCCAATCCGTGGAAGCTCCTGACTTGTCCTATGTTGTTTGGTCTCGGCCATTCTTGGATTGCTTTGATCTTCTCTTGATCAACCTGTAAACCTTTGGAACTGACAACAAAACCTAAGAAAACCACTTCATTAGTACAAAAGGAGCACTTCTTAAGATTACCATATAGGCTTTCTTTTCGAAGTGTGTCAAGGACTAGCTCAAGATGCTTCTGGTGATCCTCAAACGATTTGCTATAAACCAATATATCATCAAAGTAAACTACTACAAATTTACTGATGTAAGCTCTTAGAACCTGGTTCATTAATCTCATGAAGGTGCTGGGTGCATTGGTTAGACCAAATGGCATGACTAACCACTCGTATAGCCCCTGCTTAGTCTTGAAAGCAGTCTTCCATTCGTCACCTTCTTTCATTCTTACTTGATGGTATCCACTCCTAAGATCAATCTTTGAAAACACATTAGATCCAGATAGTTCATCAAGCATATCATCTAACCTTGGAATTGGATGTCGATATTTTATGGTGATGTTGTTGATTGCTCTGCAGTCTACACACATCCTCCAGGTTCCATCTTTCTTTGGCACTAAGAGAACTGGTACAGCACACGGACTCAAGCTTTCTCTAATGTAACCTTTCTCCATTAAGTCTTGAATCTGCTTCTCCAACTCCTTAGTCTCTGTTGGGTTCATACGGTAAGTTGGACGGTTGGGCAATGGTACACCGGGAACTAGATCAATCTGATGCTCTATTCCTCTAATAGGTGGTAATCCAGCCGGTATCTCTTCAGGGAACACATCTTTGTATCGGTCAAGCAGTGATACAATCTCTGGTACAAGCACATTATCCTGTGAACCTGTAATCAACACATCTCTAAACACCATTAGTAGCACCGTTTCTTTTCGCTCTAAAGCCTTATAGACAGTACTAGGCGTGATGTAAAGGTTAGTTTTACTTACCTTGGCCTCAGCAGCAAATTTGGATTGCATCTTATGTACCTCTTGAGGAGATAATGGAGCAAGCTGGAATTTGCGCTTGTCATGCGTGAAGGAATGAGTATTGGTGCGTCCGTTGTGTATGACTTCTCTATCAAATTGCCATGGTCTGCCGAGAAGCATATGGCCTACTTGCATTGGGACAACATCGCACAAGACTTCATCCTCATACTTCCCTATCTTGAACTGAATCAGGACTTGCTCATGTATCCTGATCTCGGTGCTTGAATCTAACCATCTAAGGCGGTATGGCCTCGGATGTTGGGTTGTCTTCAAACCTAGCTTTTCCACCATAATCTTGCTAGCAGCATTAGTACAAGATCCGCCATCAATTATGAGACTACATACCTTGTTCTGAACTGAACATCGAGTGAAAAACAAGTTTTCTCTCTGGATGGTGTCTGGGTCACTCAAGGCACTCAATGCCCTGCAAACAACTAACATCTCTCCTGTCTCGGGAAATGCTACTTCCTCTTCTGAATCCGCAGCTTCAAGGTGTTCCTCTTCATCTTGAGACTCATATCCTCCATCAGGTGTTAAGATCGTAACTCGCTGATTTGGACAATCTCGTGCATAGTGACCTTTACCCTGACACTTGAAACAAGTTATGTCTCGCGCTCTTGTATTAGTGGTTGAAGACTTACCTGAGTCAGTACGGTTGTTCCTTGGAGCGTCATAAGCTGACCTCTTATCTTGGGAACCTGAGGCAACAGTCTTGCCTTTGTCAAGGTTCTTAGCTTGCGGTGCACTCCATGAGCTAGGTCTTGAGCGACTCGCTGCCGCTGTCTTTCTCTTGATTCCTTGTTCAGCCTGCACGGCTGCATGCAACAAATCATTAAGATCATGACAAGGTTGACGTTCTACCTTTCTAGCAATCCGGTCATTGAGTCCATCTATGAAATGGCCCATGAGAACTTCTTCACTCTCGTCCAACGCCATCCGGTTCTTGAGTTGTTCAAACTCTTCATAGTACTCCTCAACACTCTTGTTCTTTTGTGACAGCTGCCTGAACTGCTTTTGCATATCTCTGTGGTAATGAGGTGGCACAAAGCGCCTCCTGAAGTTGTACTTCATGGCTGCCCAAGTTGTGATCCGCTCAAAGTTGTTTCGCCTACGGTCTTGGACTTCTCTGTCCCACCAAGTTAAGGCATGGTCCGTGAGTTGAGCCGAAGCTAGAGCTATCTTCTTCGGGTCATTGTACTCGTAGTAGTCAAAGATGTACTCCATACGCCTCTCCCAATCAAGGTATGCTCCCGGGTTAACCCTACCTGCAAAAGTTGGCACAGTTAGTTTCAAATCTTTTGCAAAGTTGCGGTTTACCTCTTATTGTGGTTGGCGATCACGGCGGTGATGTTGATGATCTCGGTTCCTCCCTCCTGCTCCTGCATTCAGAGTATTATCACTCTCATCATCATCCGACTGCTCATCATTCCTTGGAAGTTCTAGTCGTCCAACCCTTTGATCAGTCCGTCCGATCTGAGCCGACAAGTCATTCCTCAAGGCTTGGAGCGCGTCTAGCAGAGTCGCATTAGGGTCTACTTGTTCTCCTGCCATTGGGTTCCTGTTCCTACACACACTAGAGCAAGCGATCAAGTGACTAGGGAACAAAAGGCACAAAATAAGAAGACAGATCCTAAGCAAACCTATGATAACTTGTGATACAAGCGATGCGTCAAGGACTGACACAAGAGAAGGCTTGGTTACAAGTAAAATAAATCACGCTCGGTTTAGACAAAAAGAGTTTGAAAAGTTGAAAACCGATATAGGAAAATATAAAATCTTTAGAACGTTTGAAAAGATCTGGAAAACTTCTTTTTTTTTTTTTGAAAACGATATTTAACCCAAAAATAGGAACTAGAAAATCTTAAGATATGGAAAATATTTTCGAAATCTTTGGAAAAAGGAAATGAACACCTTGAACCGAAAATTCAAATGGAAAATCGGATCAAAAGGTTACACTTCTTCTTCTTCGTAAATCCTTTTTTTTTTGAATGCAAAAAAAGAAGAACTAAAACAAGAACACAAAACAAATTTTTTTTTTTTTTTTTTGAAAGTTGAAAACGAGTGCAAGAAAAGAAAAGTGTGGAATCTAGAACCTTAAGATTGTCAAGAGAGTTTCGCTTTTGGCTCAAGCACAAAGAAGCGAGTCCTAACTTGAATCAAGGATGTAGATCACAATGAAACAAAAGACTTTTTATGGTTTTTTTTTTGAATGTAAAAATCGAAAGCTATGAACTAGATTGCAAAGAAACCGAAAGGAAAAGGGATAGATACACCTGATCTAGGAACCTTTCGGCTCTGATACCAGATGATGCAAGATGGAAGCGTGTTTGACGTAGAACAGGGACTGAGGTCTCTCTATTCTAGATCGTGGGTGATATGGTGGTAAGATGGATTCAAACCTCGGGTCTCTAGACTCCTTAGAATGAACGTGAGATGATTGAGTGGATAGAAGATGGATTGATTGTCGCCACACAAGAGATGAAGGATCTTTTGATAAGACTGAATCTAAGGTCGCTTGATATGACTCACAAGAAATCTTAGAATCGAAAAGGTGTTTTCTCTCAAAGAAGAAGAACTGCGTTATTGTATTGATATTGGTGAATGATACACGTGTAGGAACTGTTCAGTTGATCCTGATGTAATTCACAGATTCAGATCATCCTAAACATACAGATCTAGGTTCTCTTGAATAGAAACATTAGATGATCTCACCTTTTACCTGTTTGTTGCAGCGGAAGGAATAGAACAGGTCAGAGATCAGATAGATGCACCGAGGGATGAATCCTCCAAAGGTTCACACACGCGATCACAGGAATGGCTGCTAGACCACAAGGAGAGAGGCGCAGAGGGAGAGAGGATTCGCGGCTAGGGTTTGGGTTGGGGAGAAAGAGATTTGGCTTTTGGTCATTAAAAGCCTTCTCTTTCCCTTTTGGGCTTATGGGCCCAAAACACCAATCTGATTAAATCCTATTTAATCAGACCCATTAATCTTTCTCTCTTAGTACGACAAATGCCTTGCACTTTTGTCGTACTTCTGCTAAGCCGTTCCAACACATTTTCCTGTTAGCTTAGGCGTGTGACCCATATGGGATCATATAATAAAGGCAATAAGTCCAAGACTTATAGATCATGAGCGGACTCTAGCAAGCCATCATGATCCCCAGTATTATATGACTTATGTCTGATCTTGACATACTCTTACTTTCTAGAGACAGTACCGAGATTACTGGACACAATTCCAACAATCTCCCACTTGTACTGGAATCTCAGTATTCATAATCCTTTTGTCTCAATATCTCGATTAGTCATAAGGCAAGATTAGTGTCATCCTTATAAAGCCTAATCTTGTTCATCGGACTCTGATTTGATACTGACAATCCAAACGACTCGGGAAAGTCCGTTTGAGCATGGCCATGCATTTTCCAGTATTCAAATCTCCGATTGGCCTAGAGATATTCACTCCATATATATTGGAGGGACAAATTCCGTCTTGTTCCATCACTGTAAACTACTCATTTCATAATGTACCCAAACAAGGTCCTTATAGCTATCGCAGAACGATGGCGTTAGACAATGATCAAAGTATATCAGTCCATGTGCAGTCACATGCATGTGAACTCAGGTCTAAGGACTATACTCTATAGTCGTAGTAAGAATCTCTTATGACACAGATATAAATATCCTGAAGAGTTCTTATAAACGGGTCTTGTCCGGTCGTATGTTCCCAACATACACCTATGTACTGACTTTGATGCCGCGCATCTATGACACACTGAGACTTTGTCATAAGTCACGTACCAATCCAGTCTCACACGGTTGTTGGTGTTCCAGTTTCAACAACCTTCGACTAGGGACGGGATGATATAAAACATCTATCAAATATAGGGTCTCATGATCAAGCTAAATGACTTCGATGACTCAAGATCAAGTCATTTACTTCGATGACCTATAAAATGGTTCATATCATTTTGGAACGATTATTTCATCACAGTTAAAATAATCTTGAAATAATAATTTCATTAAACATAAAATAATGTTTTACAAGAACATATCAAATAACTAAAATAAAGCTCACAAAACTCCCACTCAAATTTAGATTACATTTCAATGTTTCTAATGCCTACAGCTTCAGTCAGGAACTCGAGCTTAGGCCTTGGGAGTGGCTTTGTCAACGGATCAGCGACATTATCATCTGTCGGAACTCGGCTGATCTTGACTTCCTTTCTATTAACGATGTCACGTATCAAGTGATATCTTCTTTGAACATGCTTGGATTTCTGGTGTGATCTTGGTTCCTTTGCCTGAGCTATAGCACCATTGTTGTCACAAAATAGCGCCAGAGGCTCAGCCGCATCTGGTATCACACCTAGTTCCATAATGAACTTTCGTATCCAAACAGCTTCCTTCGCTGCTTCTGAGGCGGCGATATATTCAGCTTCTGTAGTGGAATCTGCAACGGTGTCTTGCTTGGAGCTTCTCCAACTGATTGCACCGCCATTCAGACAAAAGATATAACCGGACTGTGACCGGAAATCATCTGTGTCTGTCTGGAAACTTGCGTCCGTGAATCCACTGACTTTAAGCACATCACTTCCACCGTACACCAAGAACTTATCCTTAGTATGTCTTAGATACTTCAAGATATTCTTTACGGCAATCCAATGGTTTTCACCTGGATTTGACTGGTATCTACTCGTCATGCTCAATGCATAAGCAACATCAGGACGAGTACAGATCATGGCATACATGACAGATCCTATTGCAGATGCATAAGGAATATTCTTCATGCGCTCAAGCTCAGCAGCCGACGTGGGGCTCTGCTTCTTGCTCAGCGTTGTGCCATGTACCATTGGCGTGAAGCCCTTCTTGGAATCTTTCATGCTGAATCTTTGTAGGACTTTGTCAATGTATGAGTCTTGACACAAGCCTATCAGCCTCTTAGGTCTATCCCGATAGATCCTAATTCCAAGAACGTATGCGGCTTCACCCATGTCTTTCATGGAAAAACAACTTCCAAGCCAGTCCTTTACAGACTTCAGCATTGGAACGTCGTTTCCGAGAAGCAGTATGTCATCGACATACAGAATAAGAAATACAATTTTGCTCCCACTAGATTTCTTATACACACATTGTTCTTCTTCGTTTCTAATGAAGTCAAATTGCTTGATCGCTTCATCAAAACGAAGATTCCAGCTCCTCGATGCTTGCTTCAATCCATAAATGGATTTATGAAGCTTGCATACTTTCCCAGCATTCTTTGGATCTATGTAACCGTCAGGTTGTGTCATATACACATCCTCTTCCAGAATACCATTCAGGAAGGCGGTTTTCACGTCCATCTGCCAAATTTCATAATCATGAAAAGCTGCAGTTGCTAGTAGAATCCGAATAGATTTCATCATAGCCACTGGTGAATAGGTTTCATCGTAGTCCACACCGTGAACTTGTCTGAAACCTTTTGCCACCAACCTGGCTTTATAAATCTGGACATTTCCATCCACGTCAATCTTCTTCTTGAAGATCCATTTGCACTCGATGGCTTTTACACCAGCGGGTAAGTCAACCAACGAAAACACTTGGTTGACCGACATGGAGTCCATTTCGGAATCAGTGGCCTTGCGCCACTTAGAGGAATCTGGGCCCATCATGGCTTGATTGAAGTTCGATGGTTCATCACCATCAATGATCAAAAGATCATGACAGTTAGTCACGAGGAATCCTTGATATCTCTCGGGTTCGTGACGGATCCTACCGGATCTTCGAACTTCAGGCACTACAGGTTCAGGCTCTACAATTTCTTGTAGGTCCTCCTGCTGCTCTTCCTCATTAGGTTGAGCAGTATCCTGTTCATCTTGAATTTCTTCAAGCAGTACCTTACTCCCACTGTCTTTCTTAGAGAGAAACTCTCTCTCAAGAAAGTTACAATCCCGGGCAACAAAAATCTTGTTCTCGGAACGTAGATAGAAGTAATAAGCCTTGGTTTCCCGTGGATAACCAATGAAGTAGCATTTATCAGATTTTGGTGTAAGCTTATCCGAGATTAATCTCTTAACATATGCTTCACAACCCCAAATTCTGAGATAAGACAGCACTGGAGCTTCTCCAGTCCATAATTCATATGGTGTCTTTGCTACTGCTTTTGATGGCGCTCTGTTTAGAGTGAACACTGCTGTTAGCAGAGCATATCCCCAAAGGGATATTGGAAGGTCTGTGTGACTCATCATAGATCGAACCATATCCAATAAGGTCCGATTTCTCCTCTCAGACACACCATTCCATTGAGGTGTTCCAGGAGGAGTGAGTTGGGATACGATCCCACACTCTCTCAGATGATCACTGAATTCCTGGCTTAAGTATTCTCCTCCTCGGTCGGACCGAAGAGCCTTAATGCTTTTGCCAAGTTGGTTCTGTACTTCATTTTGGAATTCTCTGAACTTTTCAAAAGATTCAGACTTATGTTTCATCAAATAAACATATCCATACCTACTGAAATCATCAGTGAAGGTAATGAAGTACTGATAGTTTCCTCTTGCATTTGTGGACATTGGGCCACACACATCAGTGTGTATCAGGCCCAATAAGTCACTGGCCCTCTCGTTAGGTTTATTAAAGGGGGCCCGTGTCATTTTGCCCATCATGCAGGATTCGCATTTCTCACATGACTCAAAGTCAAATGAGCCAAGAAGTCCATTCGAATGGAGCCTCTTGATGCGTTTCTCGCTGATGTGCCCTAAACGACAATGCCATAGAAACGTTCGGTTTTCCTCATTAGGTTTAAACCGTTTTGTATTAATGTTATAAATTGGCGCGGATTGATCGAGTATGTAAAGCCCATTCGTAAGAGGGGCAGAACCATAGAACAAATTATTGCGATTGAAGGAACATAATTTATTCTTAACTGAAAAATCATAACCTTCCAAATCCAACAAAGAAATTGAAATAATATTTCTGCTTATAGCAGGTACAAAATAACAATTATTCAGTTCTAAAATCAATCCCGAAGGTAAAGACAACAAGTATGTGCCTACAGCTAGTGCTGAAACTTTCGCTCCATTCCCAACTCGTAGCTCCACTTGTCCTTGCTTCAGCCTTCTACTGTTGCTGAGTGCCTGCATATTAGTACAAATATGAGCCCCACAACCAGTATCCATGACCCATGAGGTATTATCAGAAGTAGTTGTATTAACTTCTATAACAAAAATACCTGATGAAGAAGTCTCGAAAGTCTTCTTCTTCAATTCCTTTAGACCTTCCTGGAATTTCTTACAATCTCTTCTCAATGCCCCAGTTCTTTGCAGAACCTGCACATGTCAGTAGGCCCAGCCTTGGACTTGGGCTTGGGCTTTGGCGTGTCCTTGTCCGCGACATGGACAGCCTTGGCCGCTCCCTTATCCTTAGCAGAGGATTTCTTAAACCCCTTGCCCTTTTGCACCATAAGCACATTGGGGTCCTTGGCGGTTTTCCTCAAGTTGGGCTCTGCAGTCTTGAGCATTCCGTGAAGCTCAGGTAGTGTCTTACTCAAGCCATGCATGTTAAATTTCAGAATGAACTGATCATAGCTTGCAGGTAAAGACTGCAGAATGATGTCGCAGGCAAGTTCCTGGCTGATTGGGCAGTCGAGTTTCTGAAGATGATCGAGATAACCCATCATCTTCAAGACATGAGGACTCACTGCCGCATTCGCAGCCAACTTACAGTCCAAGAGGTTCTTAACGGTCTGGAACCTCTCAGTCCTAGCCTGCTCCTGAAAAAGCGATTTCAGGCTTGCCATTATCTCGATGGGAGACAATACACTTTCGAACTGCTTTTGCAGCTCTGGAGTCATTGTCACCAACATCAGGCAATAGACATCATTTTCATCTGACGAATGCTTTTCCCAAGCATTGTGCAGAGTCCTGGCAGCATTGGCAAGAGGCCTCTCGGGGAGGGGATCTCGAAGGACATAATCCTTCTTCTCCTGCTTGAGGACCAGCCTCAAGTTCCTTGACCATGTCAGGAAGTTCGTTCCAGTCAGCTTCTCCTTCTCGAGAACAGACCGGATCGAGAATGTGTTTTGTGTGCTTGTAGTAGTCATATCTGAAATATATAAATAAAAAGGTTATTAGTTATTATGTTCAAAATGACTAATCTCGTATTAAAAATTTAATATGATTAATCACGCATTATATTCAATAACCTAAGTTACCCTCAATAGAATATAATGATTCCAAGATCCACATATAACCAAAATTAAAGTGGGCCACTGGCCGTCACCCAATCTTAGCTTATATCGGTAAGCCCTATATCGGCTAATTATATCCGTGATATAACTCTTGGTTGTGAATCTGGGCCCGAGGCCCAATCCACTCTGATGTCTCAAGGCCCGGGACTCCCGATGGCCTAGTCAAGAAAACCAGACTATACAGTCACGTAATCATTAATGTCTGGGACTCCCAATGACATTTATGAATCACAAACTGTCTTACTCACGCAAAAGCAGACATCCTCACACTGTAAGGCCATGAATGCAATTGAATGGGCTTTGACAGCTGACATAGCCTGGACAAGACATCCAACGCTTGATATTATTTGAGGTTCGTAGGTTTATTAAAATTCATTCCCAAAATAGAAGATTACTATTTCGGGAAACTTTCTATTTTTGGAAACCTACTATTTTTGGAAACTTTCTAAAAACGGAAACTTTCTAACTTTAGAAATTTCTTTAAAATCCAAAACCCGCAAATTCAGAAACTTCTATTTAAAGAAACTTTCTAATTTCAAAATTTCGGAAACTTTAATTTAAAATCGACTTTATAATTTTATAAAATAAATTTTAAATTGATCTGAAGAAAGACTCAAATAATTGGCCCAATTGTTTTAACCTCTTGGCCCGAGGCCCAAGAATTTGTCCATGTCCAAGACATGACCCAATTGTCCAATTAATTGACATAACCGGTCTGGTTCATTAAAACTGGTCTAACCAAGTTCTAATTACTACGATGACCACAATTGTCAACAGGTTATTTACTAAACCGGAATTTCTCAATTTATTTGGTCCAACCAAATCAAATTAGAAATTCCTGGTTTAGGCACTAAATCCAATATTTCTTTCGACATTGGATTTCTTATTCCGGTTTAACCAGATTTAATAAAATTATTAAATCTGTTTATTAAACCAGAACGAATCTATTTTAATTAAAATTTTAAACCGAACCGAACCGAAATTGGTCACGGACCATTCATGGCCGTGACCTAGCCGCAAGCCAGGACGCGAACGATCGTTGCTGCTTCACGGGACGGGACGGAACGATCGTTGCGATCCATCCTTGCACGATCAAGACGCGATCATCGGATCAGCCGTGATCATCCGATCGATCCATGATCGATCGATGCATCAACAGCCATCGGTCGACGCAATCCAAGTCATATAGCTTGGTTTGCGATTTTCAAACGTTTGTTCAGGATACAATTCAGTTTCTTCAGTGTTTTTCTTATCAGTAATGGATTCAAAACACTTCTAAACAGAATAAACAACCTAAACATGAATCTAAAACAAGAAATCCTAAGAACCAATGGCTCTGATACCACTGTAGGAACTGTTCAGTTGATCCTGATGTAATTCACAGATTCAGATCATCCTAAACATACAGATCTAGGTTCTCTTGAATAGAAACATTAGATGATCTCACCTTTTACCTGTTTGTTGCAGCGGAAGGAATAGAACAGGTCAGAGATCAGATAGATGCACCGAGGGATGAATCCTCCAAAGGTTCACACACGCGATCACAGGAATGGCTGCTAGACCACAAGGAGAGAGGCGCAGAGGGAGAGAGGATTCGCGGCTAGGGTTTGGGTTGGGGAGAAAGAGATTTGGCTTTTGGTCATTAAAAGCCTTCTCTTTCCCTTTTGGGCTTATGGGCCCAAAACACCAATCTGATTAAATCCTATTTAATCAGACCCATTAATCTTTCTCTCTTAGTACGACAAATGCCTTGCACTTTTGTCGTACTTCTGCTAAGCCGTTCCAACACATTTTCCTGTTAGCTTAGGCGTGTGACCCATATGGGATCATATAATAAAGGCAATAAGTCCAAGACTTATAGATCATGAGCGGACTCTAGCAAGCCATCATGATCCCCAGTATTATATGACTTATGTCTGATCTTGACATACTCTTACTTTCTAGAGACAGTACCGAGATTACTGGACACAATTCCAACAACACGGCTGCTAAGGATCCTTATAAAGGGGATCGTGCAGCTGTTGCCTTCTAGGGCAGAAAACCTAATTACAACGGCTACTAAATACTAAAATATCCTATGGTCCGACTTTAAAGTAATACAGGGAAACTTGACTCACTTAACGACTAATACAGACTCTGACTCAGACAACTAATGTAATACTTGGACCTGCAAAATGAACAAACACAATATATGAATTGAAATCATACCTTATTGAGCTTGTGTGGTCGTCCATGGTTGGGCCTAAGTGGGCTGAATTGAGAAGATCATCATCGAGTCTTCAATTGTCTTCATTTGGGCCTCTAAACGCTCCACTTGATAATCTTGAGCTAGGAGACTTTGAATGGATGTGTTGAACAGTGCTCTGAGTCTTCTAGTTCCTGATCTTGTCCTCGGAGGATCTCTCATGGTCGTCACGTCTTGAGCAGCAGGTACTTCTTCTAGGTCTTCTTGACATATCTCTACGCTTGAGTCAATGCTTGAGTCGATGCTTGAGTCAATGTCCTCATCAAGTTGGGATAACACATTCACCAATTTTTACCGGTACATCCTCCAAGAGGCCCTCAGGAATCCTTATGGAGCGATCTGCTAGAATCAAGGATATCCTAGTAGGTGTGAAATTTGTCATTCCCATCTGCTTAGCAACTGAATATGGCATCAAATTGACGTTGGATCCCAAATCGCACAAAGATCTTTCAAATCTGTCTCTGAAGATGGTACCGTCCAAGACAAAGCTCCCTGGATCCTTTTGCTTTTCTGGAACTCTGTTTAAGATGACAGCACTACAGACCTCAGTGATCATCATCACACACTCGTCATCTCCCATATCAGAAATTAACATCTGCTTCAAGCATCTTTTCAACACTGGGTTATTGTTAACAGCATCCATTAATGGCATTAGAAGAGTTAGCTTGCTCAGAATAGCCATGTCACGAGAACTCGAAGAAACTGGTGTCGCCCGATTACCAGTGGTAGTGTCGGTCGACGTCCGTCTCGCAGCTTCATACTCTTCTTCCAAATTCCTCTATCTCTTCGATCTCCTTATCAGTGATCTACCTAATGGGGATGGTATGCAGATCCTTCCCACTCCGCTGTGATATAGCATTGTACGAATGCTTGGGGTTAGTATCAGTACCTCCAGGAAGGAATCCGACTTGCCTTTTACGGCTCCAGCAGTTTGAACAACTTGGGAGTCCAATTGCTTCATATGTGTGCTCAAGGACTCAAACTTCCCATTAAGCTCTTCATACACCGCATCAAGCTTCTTGTTGAAGTCCACAGTGGTCTTTGTCTGACCTTCTAGAAACCGCTCCATCATAGCTTCCATCTTGCTTTCATGAGCACCAGTAGCAGGAGGTGCCTGATAGGAAGATGATCCATAGGTCCTCTGATAGGAATTACCTTGCTGAAAAGGTTTCTGATAACCAACGGTCTGCCCATATCCCGAAGAGTTATGGTTGCTTGTGAAAGCACTCTTCTGACCACTACCAGCGTAGTACTTGTTGCCTTGCTGATTACCAAACATGTTTCCTTGGAATCCAGACCCACCAATGTAGTTCACATCTTCTTCTTGGCAGTCTTCTTCAGCCTCAAACACTTCAACTTCCAAAGCAAAGTGAACATCTTTCTTCCAGTCAATAAGCTGTGAACAGTGTCCAACTTATTCTTCATCTCAGAAATTTGGGGATCTCCAACTTTTCCACCAAACTCCTTCCTTCTTCTATCAGCAGTCTTGGTGCTATTGCTGCTCACCAAGTTATTAATCAGCACTCTAGCCTGTTCAGGAGTCTTTGTGTTGAAATTGCCATTGCTGGCATCATCCAATGTAAACTGGTAATAGAGATCAATTTCTCTGAATAATATGCCCAGCAGCGTCACTTCAGAGAATCCATGATGAGGACAGTGACGTTGGTACATCTTGAACCTCATCCAAGCACTCTTAAGAGGCTCTGTTGGACCTTGAGTGAATGTCAGAAGATCTTGTTTGAGCTGATCTGAGCGAGCATCATCATAAAAGTGTCGTAGGAACTCTCTCTTCACAGCATCCCAAGTAGTTAACTTCCCAGGTGGAAGTTGTTTCAGCCAAGCAGAAGCCTCTCCAGCAAGAGAGTATGGGACAAGCTTCAGATACAATAAGTCATAGTCCACCTCATTGTACTCATTCCAGTAATGAAGGCTTCAACATCTTCAATGTGGTCCATGGGTTGCTCATGTGGGAGAACATAGAAGGGGTGATGTCTCAGCATAGAGTAATAGACAATCTTGATCTCAAAGTCATTCCTCTCAAAAGAAGGAGGAACAATTGCTGACCGGTTAGCATAAAACTCATCGGGATGGTTGTAGTCAGCAAGAGTCCTCTCAGCAACAACCATCTGCCTCTGACCTTGAGGCTGTTCAGGTGCAGGTTTAGGGACCACTCGTCCCTCAGCATAAATCCTTTGCCCCTGATCATTGTAGGCATTGTTCTGTTGTCTCTCAGAACACCTTCAGCATCTGGTCTCAAAATCAAACGATTGTTCATCATTCTCGTTTCTGTTCGTTCTCTCTAGTCTAGCAAGCCCCTCAAGTTTGAGGTTCAGAAGTTCTTCGCTCTGGTTGATTCAGGTATTTCGACTAGGCATACACTGACTTCAAAACCCTGTTTCGAGGTCGATGTCGAGCGACATTTAAGAGGAAATCAGTCGACACTGAATGCGTTTGTGAAATCCTGCAGCAACAAAACAAGCCAAACCGAGAAAAATCAGTAGCAAATAAAATAAAAACAACCTAGACTCAACTCTAGAACAAAATCTATCGGCGAACTCAGTTGAGTCCCCGACAACGGCGCCAAAAACTTGATAGGTCAAGAATTATCCCTATTCTACTGCAAGTGCACAATTAAGCTATTGTAGTATTTCAGGGTATCGAATCTACAAGGAATCACGGTCACACGATAGATTGTATGTTGTCAAGTTAAGCTAAATCAAAATCAGATAAGGCAGTAAACAAAAAAATTAAACAAGAAGGTGTTTTCGATAAGAGAAAGGCGTCAGACTTAGGAAGTTCTCGGGAATTATGCAATGTAAGAAACTTAACTAACTGGATTCAGATTTAACACAGGTTCAAGAACTAGAAACGCAATGCTAAATAATCCAACTCTCGCTGAGATTATTTTTATATCTAGCAACCTAGCGATCCAAATCTCTTTGTGATCCTAGAGTTCTAAACAAGCATTAAGAACAGGTTCTATCGGTTCACAATTCTTCTAAACCAAATCTCTTTGTATCTAGTCAAATTGCTCACACTAAGTTTGTTCAGATTATAACTCACACTCTCGCGCTATTGTTAATTATCTCAGATCTAAACCCTAGGTGATTAGTCCAGAATTTAGTATTAAGCACAACTTAGGTGATGAACAAACAGTGGTGAATCCTAATCAATTAGTTATCAAACAAGCGTAAAACCTTTGTAAGAATTCCTAAATCTAACTAGGTTACTACTCAAACATATTATCAATCAAACAATACATCATGAATAGAAAATCAGAAACTGAATAGATAAAAAAGAAAAGGGGTTCAAAATTCTTCTCTCAAGGGTTACAGTAGCAAGAATCAGCCCCAACTCAATATCTCTCAATCTCCAAAGCAAGAACAAATTAAGAACAAGATAAAAAGTAGTATGAGTCTGAAAATCTAATTAAACTCTCTAAACACGTTTTGGGGTCAGTTTAGAATTAGGGAAAACTTCTGGGCATTTATGCAAATCTTCAAAACTTGTCTTCAACTCTCTGGTATTGTCATGTCGTGCTCAATGTCGACCGACATCAAAGTCAGTGTCGGTCGACACTCAATCGTGGTCGAGACACCAACTTCAGCCTACCAGAAACGTCTTGTAATTCCATCTTTTGCTCCAAACGCAAGCCTACCTGTAGAAGACTCAATAGACTCTAAAACCAGGTTAAAGACTCAATATATACATCTCAAGGACAGACCGGATCGAGAAAGTGTTTTGATCCGTTCAGTTTGATCCGTTCAGTTTGTCCATCTCAAGGAATTTGATCCGTTCAGTTTGTCCATCTCAAGGACAGACCGGATCGAGAAAGTGTTTTGATTGTTTGTGCTAGTCATAACTGAAATTTAGAGATAAATAGAGTTTTAGTTATTTAGTTCATAAAAGAGTAATCTTAATAACTTATAAGAAAACTCGCATTGCATTCAAAATTTCCTTGTTCAACCTCATAAGAATGCAATGATTCTGAGACCCATGTTCAGCTAATTCCAAAGTGGGCCACTGGCCGTCACCCAGAATTAGCTTTACTTGGTAAGCATACACACAGCTGTTGGAATTGTGTCCAGTAATCTCGGTACTGTCTCTAGAAAGTAAGAGTATGTCAATGATCAGACATAAGTCATATAATACTGGGGGTCATGATGGCTTGCTAGAGTCCGCTCATGATCTATAAGTCTTGGACTTATTGCCTTTATTATATGATCCCATATGGGTCACACGCCTAAGCTAACAGGAAAATGTGTAGGAACGGTTTAGCAGAAGTACGGTAAAAGTGCTAGGCATTTACTGTACTTAGAGAGAATAAAACGGTTTAGCCACTGTGTGTCGATCGATACACAAGGTGTGTCGGTCGACACAGTGCGCGAATGCCGTCGAGTTAATTGGTGTTTGGGCCAAATGGCCCAAACGGAACCGGACAAGTTTTATGAGATAAAACTCGAGTTCAGAACAATTAACCCTAGCTCCCTAGCCGAAAACTCTCTCTCTCTCTGCGCCGAGTTCCTTGTGGTCTAGCAGCCGTTTTCTGTGATCGCGTGTGTGAACCTTTGGAGGATTCATCTCTCGGTGTTTCTCTGATCTCTGACCTGTTCTCTCCTTCCGCTGCAATTAACAGGTAAAAGGTGAGATCATCATTTGTTTCTATTCGAGAAGAACCTAGATCCGCATGTTTAGGTTGATATGAATCTAAGAATTGAATCAGGATCAACTAAACAATCCTTCAGTGGTATCAGAGCCAGGTTCTGGTTTTTCTTGTTTAGATTCAAGTTTAGGATTGTTTTTCTTGTTTAAAGGTGTTTTGAATCAACTACTGATAAGAGAAATCACTTAAGTAACAAGAATTGAAACCTAAACATATGGAAAAATCGCATGATCAAGCTATATGATTTGATATGCGATCGAATCCGAGAGAATGAGAATCGGCCAGAATCGCATGGATCGATCGATACGATCGCATGGATCGGTCGATACAGTCTATCGGCTAACCCTGTTAACGCGTGAAAGCATCGATCGATGCAGGATCGATGCAGGTTCGATGTTGGTGCATCGACCGATGCGGTTGGTGCATCGATCGACACGGTTAGGGTTTTGGCTCGGTTCCGTGCATGCGTGAGAGCATCGATCGATACAGGATCGATGCACGATCGATGCAGGATCGATGCTAAGAGCATCGACCGATGCGGTTGATGGATCGATCGACACGGTTGGTTCATCGATCGACATGGTTGGTTTAAGGCTCGGTTTAATATTTTGATTAAAATTAATTCGTCCTGGTTTAATAAACAGATTTAATAATTTTATTAAGTCTGGTTAAAACGGGACAAGAAATCCAATGTCGAAAGAATTATTGGATTTAGTGCCTAAACCAGGATTTTCTAATTTGATTTGGTTGGACCAAATAAATTGAGAAAATCCGGTTTAGTAAATAACCGGTTGACAATTGTGGTCATCGTAGTAATTAAAATTTGGTTAGACCAATTTTAATGAACCAGACCGGTTATGTCATCTAATTGGGCGATCGGGTTATGTCTCGGACATAGACCAATTCTTCGGCCTCGGGCCAAGAAGTTAAAACGATTGGGCCAATTATTTGAGTCTTTCTTCACATTTAATTTAAATTTTATTTTATAAAGAATATAAATCGATTTTAAATTAAAGTTTCCGATATTTTGAAATTAGAAAGTTTCTTAATTTATAGAAGTTTCTAGATTTGCATGATTCGGATTTTAAGAAATTTCTAAAGTTAGAAAGTTTCCGTTTTTAGAAAGTTTCCAATTTTAGAAAGTTTCCAAAAATAGTAGGTTTCCAAAAATGGAAAGTTTCCGAAATAGTAATCTTCTATTTTGGGAATGAATTTTTAAATAAACCTACGAACCTCAAATAATATCAAGCGTTGGATGTCTTGTCCATTCTATGTCAGCTGTCGAAGCCCATTCAATTGTATTCATGGCCTTACAGTGTGAGGGTGTCTGCTTTTGCGTGGATAAGACGGTTTGTGATTCATAAATGTCATTGGGAGTCCCAGACATTAATGATTACATGACTGTATAGTCTGGTTTTCTTGACTGGGCCATCGGGAGTCCCGGGCCTTGAGACATCAGAGTGGATTGGGCCTCGGGCCCAGATTCACAACCAAGAGTTATATCACGGATATAATTAGCCGATATAGGGCTTACCGATATAAGCTAAGGTTGGGTGATGGCCAGTGGCCCACTTTGATCTTAGTTATATGTGGATCTTGGAATCATTATATTCTATTGAGGGTAACTTATGTTATTGAATATAATGCGTGATTAATCATATTAAATTTAATACGAGATTAATCATATTGAACATATTAACTAAAATCCTTTTATCTTAATTTTCAGTTATGACTAGCACAAACAATCAAAACACTTTCTCGATCCGGTCTGTCCTTAAGATGGACAAGCTGAACGGATCAAATTTCTTGACTTGGTCGCGGAACCTGAGGCTAGTCCTCAGACAGGAGAGAAAGGACTATGTCCTTGAGAGAGCTCTCCCCGTGAGGATCGGGTCCAATGCTTCTCATGCAGTATATAATGCTTGGAATAAGCATTATAATGATGCGGTAGATGTGCGTGGTCTGATATTGGCTACCATGGACTCAGACTTGCGGAAGCAATATGAGAACATGGAGTCGCCAATAGAGATGATCAGCAGCCTGAAATTGAAATTTCAGGAGCAGATAAGAGTGGAGAGATACCAGTTGGTTAAATCTCTCACTAGCTGCAAGCTACCAAATGATCATCCAGTGAGTCCTCATGTCAGTAAAATGATGGGTTACATTGATAACCTGAGGAAACTGGATTATCCAGTAAGCCAAGAATTGGCAACTGAGATCATTCTGCAGTCACTGCCGTCAAGCTATGATAAGTTCAGAAAGAACTATATCATGAAAGGCTTAACGAAGACGCTGACTGAACTGCATGATATGCTCAAGACAGTTGAGCCAAACGTGAAGAGTACCCTGTACAATCTCATGAATGAGAAGGGTAGGTTTACTAAACCTAATGCTGACAAGGGTGAAGACAAAGTTGTCCAGATTTTGAATCATGGCAAGCGTGTGTCTTCTGAGCCCGAGTCAGATACCTCTTACGTTGGTAAGTGCTGCTACTGTAAGGAGACAGGGCATTGGAAGAGAGATTGCATTAAATTCATGGAAGATGATGAGGAGTTAAAGTCGATGTATGCGACTACTTCCTCAGGTATTCATGTTATTACTTCAAGTTCTACCTTAAAGGTATTGGATACTGGTTGTGGCACTGATATTTGTGATAATATGCAGAGCCTAAGCAACAGTAGAACGTTGAAGGAAGGGCAAGTGAAACTACATGTCTGGAAGGAGCTTGGGATGCTGCCTCAGCCGTAGGGTTTTTCACTTATAGATCCCTTTGAGGCTTGGTTTTGTATTAAGTAATTGCTACAATGTACCTGCTTTAAGCAGAGTTGTCTTTCATTTTCTTGTAAGAATTTGAATGTTTTTCATTTTGATAAAAGACAAGTTTTGTTCTTTTGATCTTAATGAAATATTAATTGTAGCACCCTATTCATGGAATGGGTTTTATATCTTAAACCAAAGAGTGCCTAAATGTAACATAAATACCGAATTGGTTTAAATCTGATGAATTAAACCTGATTTTCTTGGCATAAAAGTCTTGGTCACATAGAGTAAGTCGGATTCAGAAATCCCATAGTCATGGACTGTTGGGCTCATTTGATAAAATATCTTATGAGACTTGAATTCTGTTTACTATACCAAAAGGTAAAGGGCCTATCTTAGCCGAGCTAGAGAAAAGCCCAAAGGCTTATTGGACCTGGAACATACTCATGTATGTGGCCCAATGAGCAGTAATGCCAGAGAAAATCTCCTGTACTTCATTGTCTCTACTGATTACTTCAGTGAGTGTGACTGTGTTCATTTGATGAGACACAAGTCGGAATTCTTTGACATGGTCGAAAGAGTTCCAGAATGAAGTATAGGATCTGAATGACAAAAGTATTAAGACTCTGGATTAAATCACGAGTGAGAATACTTAAGTCATTGATTGTGTGATCATCTTAATGAGTGTGAAATCGTTTCACAGCTCATTTCTCCTGAAAACCTGAAGGTTTTTCTGTGAGAAAGAATCAGATCTTATAAGAAATGATTAAAGATGAGTCACACGAATCTTCCATGATATTATTTAAGAATAACGCTCTAAAATATCTAAGTTTACGCTGAAATAGTTCCACAAATATCAGTTGAAAGACACAACGTAAATGTGGATTGGAATCGATCCAAATTCGTCTTTACTGAGTATTTGTAGTTGTACTACTTCGCTGGTTGTCCGAAGGAAACCAAGGCTTGTTACTTTTACGTCCATTCTGTTTTCTAAGAAGGGAAGTTATTTTCCAAGAAGAACAGTGGGAGTAAAAGTATAACTCGAAGAAATTCGAGAAATACAGGAGGCTGCTTTACCTATTGAGGGAGAGCAGCGGAAGGATTTACAGATTTCTGTAGAATCTACACTTGTGGAGCCTTGTCCGAAGGAAACCAAGGCTTGTTACTTTTACGTCCATTCTGTTTTCTAAGAAGGGAAGTTATTTTCCAAGAAGAACAGTGGGAGTAAAAGTATAACTCGAAGAAATTCGAGAAATACAGGAGGCTGCTTTACCTATTGAGGGAGAGCAGCGGAAGGATTTACAGATTTCTGTAGAATCTACACCTGTGGAGCCTGAAGTTCGCAGATATGAATGAATCAGTTACTAATCCGAGAGTGATTTCTCGTCATTAGTTGAACCTGATAATCATTGAAAGTTCGCATGATCTGATGATCATTGAAAGCGACGAATCTGTGAAATTCAAAGAAGCGAAAGTGAGCCCGGACTCCGAAAAATTACATTTTATGTAAGTTAGCTTCATCGATCCATTCATGGATGGAAGCAAACATATCAGAGTTGGAATCTTCGTTCTGTTGAAGTAGTCAAGGTTTTGACTTGAACAGGAACGAAGCGGAACTGTGTGTTTACTAATAGATTAGTGGGAGCGATATTGCATTTCTCATATTGTATGTCGATGACATACTGATTCTCGAATATAACGTCCCAACGCTGTAGTCGGTAAAGGACTAGCTTGAGAGTTGGTTTAATGATTGACATGGGTAAAGCCACGTAGTTCTTGGATTTTGGATCTAAAGATAGAGATCCAAAAGAGCTGGTAGGACAAAGTCAGGATTCTTAAATTGACAAAGTCCTACACGTTTTGAGCAATCCAAGAAGGGTTTTATGCCAATGTCACATGGCATTAAGTTAAGCAAGATACAGTATCCTACGATAACTGCTGAGCTTAAATGCATGGATGAGATTCCATATGCGTCGGCAATTGGATCTATCATGTATGCCATGAAACATACTTGTTTGATGTTGCTTTAATGTTAAGCAAGACAAATAAAGACCAGTCAAATCCAGCAAAGAATCAAGTTTCCTAAAGTATGTCCTAAAGTATTTGAGGAATACTAAGGATAAGTTCTTGATTTACGGAGAAAGTGTGGTGCTATAAGTCGATAGAGTCTGAAAGGCAAGTTTCCAACAGACAAAGATGATTTCTGGTCATAGTCCGGTTATATCTTGTGTTTGTCTGGCGGTGCACGGCACTGTTGCTGACTCCATGACTTAAGCTGAATCTTTCGCAGCTTGGGAAGCGGCGAAAGAGGTTGTTTGGAAAGAAGAGTTCATCACTGAACTTGATGTGATTCCAGCATAGATGAAACTAGCTGCACATCAGAGGTCCAAACACCTTGAGGATAGGTATAACCTATTCCGTGAGATAAATGACAGAGATGTTAAGTAGATCAGCAAGTTTCAACGAATGAGAACGTTGCTAATCTATTAACGAAGCCACTCCTTAGGCCTAAGCACGAGTCGCGGACTGTTGCTGTAGGATAAGTGAAATTAAGATGTAGTCTTAATTTCAGTGGGAGTTATTAAAGGGCTTTATTTAGTTATTGGATATGTTCTTGAAACAACATTTAAGATGTTTAATGAAATTATTATTTCAAGATTATTTTAACTGTGATGAAATAATCGTTCCAAAGTGATATGAACCATATTATAGGTCATCGAAGTAAATGACTTGATCTTGAGTCATCGAAGTCATTTAGCTTGATCATGAGACCCTATATTTGATAGATGTTTTATATCATCCCGTCCCTAGTCGAAGGTTGTTGAAATTGGAACACCAACAACCGTGTGAGACTGGATTGGTACGTGACTTATGACAAAGTCTCAGTGTGTCATAGATGCGCGGCATCAAAGTCAGTACATAGGTGTATGTTTGGGAACATACGACCGGACAAGACCCGCTTATAAGAACTCTTCAGGATATTTATATCTGTGTCATAAGAGATTCTTACTACGACTATAGAGTATAGTCCTTAGACCTGAGTTCGCATGCATGTGACTGCACATGGACTGATGCACTTTGATCATTGTCTAACGCTATCGTTCTGCGATAGTTATAAGGACCTTGTTTGGGTACATTATGAAATGAGCAGTTTACAGTGATGGAACAAGACGGAATTTGTCCCTCCAATATAAATGGAGTGAATATCTCTAGGCCAATCGGAGATTTGAATACTGGAAAATGCATGGCCATGCTCAAACGGACTGTCCCGAGTCGTTTGGATTGTCAGTATCAAATCAGAGTCCGATGAACAAGATTAGGCTTTATAAGGATGACACCAATCTTGCCTTATGACTAATCGAGATATTGTGGCAAAAGGATTATGAATACAGAGATTCCAGTACAAGTGGGAGATTGTTGGAATTGTGTCCAGTAATCTCGGTACTGTCTCTAGAAAGTAAGAGTATGTCAATGATCAGACATAAGTCATATAATACTGGGGGTCATGATGGCTTGCTAGAGTCCGCTCATGATCTATAAGTCTTGGACTTATTGCCTTTATTATATGATCCCATATGGGTCACACGCCTAAGCTAACAGGAAAATGTGTAGGAACGGTTTAGCAGAAGTACGGTAAAAGTGCTAGGCATTTACTGTACTTAGAGAGAATAAAACGGTTTAGCCACTGTGTGTCGATCGATACACAAGGTGTGTCGGTCGACACAGTGCGCGAATGCCGTCGAGTTAATTGGTGTTTGGGCCAAATGGCCCAAACGGAACCGGACAAGTTTTATGAGATAAAACTCGAGTTCAGAACAATTAACCCTAGCTCCCTAGCCGAAAACTCTCTCTCTCTCTCTCTGCGCCGAGTTCCTTGTGGTCTAGCAGCCGTTTTCTGTGATCGCGTGTGTGAACCTTTGGAGGATTCATCTCTCGGTGTTTCTCTGATCTCTGACCTGTTCTCTCCTTCCGCTGCAATTAACAGGTAAAAGGTGAGATCATCATTTGTTTCTATTCGAGAAGAACCTAGATCCGCATGTTTAGGTTGATATGAATCTAAGAATTGAATCAGGATCAACTAAACAATCCTTCAACAGCTAGTTATAACCATATAACTCTCGGTTGTGAATTGAGCCCAAGGCCCAATTCACCAGATGTCTCAAGGCCCGGGACTCCCGATGGCCCAGTCAAGGAAACCAATCTCTTACAGCCAAATAATCACTAAAGTCTGGGACTCCCAATGAAATTAGTGACTATATACTACTTTACTTACGCGAAAACAGACACCTCACACTGTAAGCCATATCTGTAATCGAATAAGCGTTAAGTAGCTGACAAGATTGGAAAGACATCCAAGCTTGATATTGTTTTTGAGGATTTTCAGTTTTATTTCCAAAAATAGAAGATTACTATTTTGGGAAACTTACTTATTTTAGAAACTTTCTAAATTTAGTAACAAACTAAAAATAGAAATTTCTAATTTAATATTTTATAAATATTTTCGGGTTGGGTCACAAATTATAGGCCCAATTCTTGGCCCAAGACCATAGAATTCCAGTTGGCCCAATAATTTGACATAACCGAGTCGGTTTATTAATTCTGGTCCAAGACCAAATTAACTATCAAAACCATCGGTTATTTACTAAACCAGACCAGCTCTAAATTATTTGGTCCAACCAAATCAAACATAGACCAGCCTTCGGTTTAGGTTAAAATTCAATTTTTGAATTTCAATCCGGTTTAACCAGAATTTAAATAACACCAATTGTATTAAATAATTCCAGCAAACCGCGATTTGGGTTAACCGCTTGAACCACCAATTAAATTGGATCGGTTCAGTTAAGTCCAAAACCGGGAAGAAACACCTAGTGTTTTAGCCAATTTGACTTAACTTGCGATTTAAGGCTTTAAACACACGATTAACCGCCAATTAAATGGACCGGTTTAATCGGTGTGGTTTGGGCAACGAACCGCGAAGCTCGGTTTAACCGATTGACTATTCACGGGACGTAATGGTTTGACGGGCCAAACGATCGACCACGGCCCATGAACAACACAATCGATCCACGATCGTTGCGTCCAGCCATGGCCGATCGATCCTTTCCCATCTGTGATCCACGATCACACGGTCACACATACCGATCGATCACATGGCTTACACTCGATCACATTGCCGTGATCCAATGATCCGAGATCATTAGTGCCCTAAGCCATGATTCATTAACCGATCGATACACGCGATTCTCGGCCCATTACCGATCGATCTTTGCACAGCACAAACAATTGTCGGCGACTATGCATCACGATCGCATGAGCATGATCGGCCCATCATCACTCGGCATGTGATGATCCGATCGAATGATCATCGCCGGATCCAGCTTTGCACGCGATCGTCGGCTGCAATGAATCAAAACCGATTCATGCCGAGACCTTGTGCACATGATCCTTGCGGCTCAAGCATGATCGATCAAAGGATCACACGGTCACGCAGCCCCAATGATCATCGATCCAATTGCCCGATCAAACGCTATCGATCGAAAGCGATCGACCAATATCATTAACAGTTGCTTTTGGATCACGGCTACAAGCTTTAAAATTGATCCGAGACCAATTAGATTAGGGTTTTAATTAGTTTAATCATTTTTCTTTCAAAATTGATTCAAAACCTTTAAATACCATATTAGATCCAAATTACAAGATACCTAATGACCTAGGCTCTGATACCACTGTAGGATTATGTGTTTTTCCATGGTTCAATTCCCAAATTGCAACCTAGCACATAATCTTAAACAGATCTAGGTTCTTGTAAATGAATCATAAACACAAACCTGGACATTACCTTTGCAGCGGAATTGGTGATGTCGAGATCAACAGAACAGATGAGATACCTGTTCCTCCTTGAGTATCCACACTCTTACAAGCCGGGGTGGCTGCTAGACCGGATGGATCAACAGAGAGTGAGAGAGATTAGAGAGAGAGGGAGGCCACGGCTGCCACTCTCAAAATCGCCCACCAGCCTTAGGGTTTCATAACCCATGTTGCCATTTATTAACTCACTAATGGGCCCAAGTTTAATTAATTAAACTAATGGTCCATTAGACTTTTGGGCCCAAGACACAAATCAGACAAAAGCCCATTTGTTGTCTGCCCAACTCTCTGTACAAATACAGTAAATGCCACTGCATCTTACCGTATTAATTCCATCTTAACTTTCCCGTTAGCTATGGTGTGTGACCCTTTGGGATCATACAATACTGGTAATAAGTCCTAAACTTATAGATCAAGAGCGGACTCTAGCAAGCCATCATGATCACCCAGTATTTATGACTTATGTCTGATCTCGACATTTATCATTCTTTCTAGAGATAGTACAGTAGATTTCAGGACATTCCCAACAATACTGTCCCGGTCATATTGACGTTCTCCTCAGGCAAGAAATCATTAATGGGCACGTGTTCTTCAACCAGAATCCTTGACAGATGGTCAGCAACTCCATTTTCAACTCCCTTCTTGTCCTTACTTCAATCTCAAACTCCTGAAGCAACAGAATCCTTCTCAACAATCTTGGCTTAGCATCCTTCTTCTGCATCAGATACTTCAGAGCTGAATGATCTGTGTGTACAATCACTTTAGAACCAACAAGATAGGGCCTAAACTTTTCAAACTCAAAGACAACAGCCAACAACTCCTTCTCCGTAGTGGCATAGTTCCTTTGCGCATCATCTAGTGTTCTGCTGACATAGTAAATAGCATGAAGCTTTCTGTCCTTCTTCTGCCCCAGAACAGCTCCTACAGCATAATCACTTGCATCGCACATTACCTCAAAAGGTAAATCCCAATCCGGTGGCTGAACTATAAGAGTACTCACTAATGCTTGCTTGATCTGTTCAAAAGTAGTCTGACAATCTGCAGTGAACTCAAACTTGGTATCCTTACACAGCAAAGCAGTTAGTGGTCTAGCAATCTTACTGAAATCCTTGATGAACCGTCTATAGAAACCAGCATGTCCAAGAAATCTCCTCACAGACTTCACAGAATCAGGCGCATGAAGGCTGGTCATGACCTCAATCTTAGCGCGGTCTACTTTGATCCCTGCTTCAGACACTCTATGTCCTAAAACAATGCCATCTCTGACCATGAAATGACATTTCTCCCAATTTAGAACCAAGTGCTTCTCCTCACATCTAGTTAGAACTTTGCACAGATTATCCAAGCACTCATTATAAGATGACTCATAGACTGAAAAGTCATCCATAAATACCTCCATAAAGTCCTCAATCATATCAGTAAATATGGACATCATGCATCTCTGGAAGGTGGCAGGTGCATTACAAAGTCCAAAAGGCATCTTGCGGTATGCAAATGTGCCATATGGACAAGTAAAGGTAGTCTTTCCCCGATCCTCTGGATGGATGGGAATCTAGAAGAAGCCTGAATATCCATCGAGGAAGCAATAGTAAGGGTGATTTGCTAACCTCTCCAGCATCTGATCAATGAAAGGTAAAGGGAAATGATCCTTCCTTGTCGCAGCATTGAGCTTCCTGTAATTTATGCACATCCGGTGTCAAGTCATAGTCCTTGTAGGAATCAGCTCGTTCTTCTCATTCTTCACTACTGTAACTCCGCCTTTCTTAGGCACTACAAGGACTGGACTAATCCAATCGCTGTCTGAAATCGGATAGATGATCCCAGCATCTAGGAGCTTCATGATCTCCTTCTTTACCACATCCTTAAGATTAGGATTAAGCCTCCTCTAATGCTCAACAGATGTCTTAGACTCGTCTTCAAGATGTATCCGATGCATGCACAGCTCCAGAGAGATACCTGGAATATCATCAAGAGAATAGCCAAGAGCCTTGCGATGCTTGCGCAGCTTGCTTAGCAGTAAGGTGAGCTCTGCGTTGTTCAAACTAGCATTAACAATCACTGGATATGTCGAATTAGGTCCAAGAAATGTGTACCTTAGCCCGGATGGAAGTTGTTTCAGCTCAATTTTCGGGGCTTTTTCTTCTGCCCAATCTCTGTCGACCTGCAACGATCGATGCACTAAATGTGTCGATCGATGCAAGCTCGTGTCAGACACATCTAACTGCATTACTTGCTCAGCAGAATCCATTAGCCTCGCATAGCAGATTGCAGGCTCGTCTTGCAGATACTCCAGCTCCACTAGAGAGCTCAATAAGCTCTCTCCAGTGGATCCTCAACATGTGTCTTGTGAAAGTAATCCGCAGCCAAATCACTGAGAGTATCAACATAGAAGGTATGTCCGTCGATGGTTGGTCTCTTCACCAACTTGTCCATATCAAAGCTTATCTTCAGATCACCCACATTCAGAATTATAGTCCCCTTTCTGCAGTCAATCATAGCACCAGCAGTGGCCAAGAATGGTCTACCCAAAATCAGTGGATCCCTTGGTTCCTCTCCATACTGCAGAACCACAAAGTCAGTAGGAATCAAACAGTCACCAATTTTTATTGGCACATCTTCTAGCACTCCTTCAGGAATCCTGATTGTTCTGTCAGCTAGAACCAATGAGATCCTAGTAGGCATAAAGTCAGTCATCCCCAGCCTCTTGGCAACAGAGAAAGGCATAAGGTTCACACTAGAACCAAGATCACATAGAGATCTCTCAAATCTGTCCCTGTAGATAGCACAATCCAATACAAAGCTTCCTGGATCTTTCAACTTCTCAGGATATTCTGCCATGAATCACTGCACTACATACCTCTGTGATCATCATAACACTCTCCTCATCAGACCATTTACCATCTAGTAAGTCCTTAAGACATCTCTTCATCACAGGAGTGGTCTGCATAGAGTCAATCAAAGGTACTTCAATATTCACCTTTTTAATGATCTCTTGGCACTTAGCATACTGCCTATTGTTCTTAGTCTTCCTGGGATTCTTAGGAAAAGGGACCTTAGGCTTGTAAACCCTTTCATTTGACTTCTTCAGCTTCTTAGTGCTTGAACTCTTGGCAGTCACCCTGCGTCAATCGGTGCTAGTGTTGCATCGATCGTTACTAGGCGATTTCGTTACAACCTCTGCGTCGAGCTTAGGTACAGAATCTCCATTTTTGCCCAGCATCGATCGTTTCCTTCGTGCGTTGGTCGATGCATTGCGAAATCCGCTGATCTCATCTTCCATCTCTTCGATTTCCACGATTTCTTCTAAACTCAACTGCTTTTTCTGGGCAGGAAACAACTCCTTACCACTTCTCAACGTCACTGCATTGCACTGGTACTTAGGATTAGCATCAGTTCTTCCCGGAAGAGATCCATCTGGTCTCTTAACATATCCAGCAGTCTGCGCAACCCGAGCCTCAAGCTCTTTCACATGTGTGCTCAAGGATTCAAACTTCCCATTCAAATCTTCATACACAGCATCCAACTTCTTGTTGAAGTCCACAACAGTCTTAGTCTGACCTTTCAACAACTGTTCCATCATCGCTTCCATCTTGCTCTCATGAGCATTAGCAGCAGGAGGTATCTGATATGAGGATGATCCATAAGTCATCTGATTACCTTGCTGAAAAGGTTTCTGATAACCAGCAGTCTGTCCATATCCAGAAGAGTTTTGGTTGCTTGTGAAAGCACTCTTCAGTCCACCATTAAAGAACCTATTACCTTACTGATTACCAAACCTGTTTCCTTGGAATCCAGAGCCACTAATGTAGGTCACATCCTCTTCCTGGTGATCTTCTTCAGCTCCAAACACCTCAACTTCCTGAGCAAAGTGGACAGCTTTCTTTCCAGTCAATAAACTATGAACAGTGTCCAGCTTGTTCCTAATATCAGCAATCTCCAGATTATCTATCTTCCCACCACACTCTTTCCTTCTCCTATCAGCAGTCTTGGTGCTATTACTGCTCACCAAGTTATCAATCAATGTCTTAGCCTGCTCAGGAGTCCTTGTATTGAAATTTTCATTGCTAGCATTGTCCAATGCAGACTGATAGTGGAGATCAATACCTCTGAAGAATAAGCCCAGCAGCGTCACTTCAGAGAATCGATGGTGAGGACAGTCACGTTGGTACTTCTTAAACCTCATCCAAGCAGACTTAAGAGGCTCTGTAGGACCTTGGGTAAAGGTGAGAATATCCTATCTCGACTGATCAGAGCGAGCATCATCATAAAAGTATCTCAAAAACTCTCTCTTCACAGCATCCCAAGTAGTAAACTTCCCAGATGGAAGTTGTTTCAGCCAAGCTGCATCATCTCCAGCGAGAGAATAAGGGAAAAGCTTGAGAAACAAGTAGTCATAGTTTACCCTATTATACTTCATTCCAGTGATGAAGTCCTCAAACTCGTCAATATGGTCCATGGGTTTCTCATGTGGGAGACCATGGAACGGATTCTGCCTCAGCAGAGAGTAGTAGACAGTCTTGATCTCGAAGTCATTCCTCTCATAGCCCGGACGTACAATCGCTGACCTGTTAGCATGGAACTCATCCGGACGGTTGTAGTCAGCTAGAGTCCTCTCATTAGCAGGAGGATTTATCATCTGTCTCTGACCTTCAGGTTCAGGTTCAGGTTCAGGGATCACACGTCCCTCAGCATCTATCATTTGCCCAGCAGCGTTGTACGGGTTGTTCTGTTGGTCTCTCAGAACACCCTGAGCATCAGGTCTCAGAATCAAGCGATTTTGCACCATCATTGCTCGTTAACCTTTTCTATTTGTTCTCTCTAGTCTAACAAGCTCTTCAAGTCTGAGATTAACGAGATTCGAGTTCGGATTACTTCTGGTCTCACGCATCTGCATAAACCGTCGGTAATCGTTGTGCAACGATCGATGCTAGGATGCAACGATCGATTCAACTCAAATTCGCCTTGTGTCGATCGATTCAAAAGAATGTGTCGATCGATGCAAAGCAAAAATCAGACCTGCGACAGAGAAAACAGAGTAATTAGTAACAAAAACAAAAACGAAAAACCTAGTCTAAACTTTAAATTTAAATCTATCGAAGACTCAAAAGAGTCCCCGGCAACGGCGCCAAAAACTTGATACGATCAGAGTTTTAATCCCTAGATCTACACTGCAAGTGCACAGACGTGACAGTGGTATATAGAGTATCGAAATCCACAGAGACTCTAGACCTTACGTTAGATTGTAGAATTGTCAAGTTAAGCTAGGTGAGATTAATAGAAACTAAATAGCAAAGCAGAAAGTAAATCAATAGCAGAAGTGGTTTTGTTAGCAAGTACTAAAAGCGCTAAGTCTAGGGAGTTCTCAGGAAATCAGACAAGCAGATTAACTATCAGTCAAGATCAAATTAAGTTCGGTTCTAGAACTCAAACACAGATATAGAATTAACCAACTTTCGTTGCGAGAATTCTCTAAGTCTAATAGCAGAAACTCAAATTTCTTTGCAATTCCTAACAGATTAAACTAGCCTTAAGTGCAAGTTCGATATGTTCACAATTCAATTAAACCAAATTTCTTTGCGGATAATTAAATTGCTCAACCTAAATAGTTCAGATTCTAAATTACACTTTCGTGTCAATTTAATAACCTAAAGTCTAGATTCTAAGTGATCAAGTTAGAAACTAGTATTAAGCACAATTCAGGTTGAAGAACAATTAAGTTATGAATCCTAAACTGATGAATAAATCTAACAAGTCATGAAAACCTTTAAGAGAATCCCTAAACCTAACTATGAATCTATTCAGACATGATCAATGAAACACAAATCAATGAATAAGTAAATTGCATAAATAGAGAGTATAGAATAAAAGGGGCTCGAAATATTCTCCAAAAGAAGGAAGCAGTACAGGTTCAGATCAGTCCCAAAATCTCTAAAATCTCTATGCTCAAAGTATGAAAGCGCCGTCTAAACAAGTGGCTAAAAACCCTAATATAATGGTCTAATCACGGCTGGGGCTTCTTTGTAATTATGAGAAACTTCTGGGCTTTGTTGCAAATTCCAAACTCTTCATTAACCGCCGAGAATTATATGGTTCACATGTGTGTCGATCGATGCACGAGATGTGTCGATCAATGCAAATTTCTGTTTTGGACAGTGAACTCTTCCTCTCGGGTTAAATCTCCAAAATGCTCCAGAATGCGCAATAATCTTCAAATCCGCTCCAAACGTTCCTAGACCTGTAAACATACCTAAAAGACTCCAAAACATAATAAAGGACTCGATAAATAAGACATATACCATGGTTAAAAACCCTAAAATCCATGGTATATCAATAATAGATAACGTGGAGCTTCTTATCCTTCTTCTGCCCAAGCACAGCTCCTACTGCATAATCACTAGCATCATACATCACCTCAAAAGGAAGACTCCAGTCCGGAGGTTGCACAATTGGAGCAGTGATCAAAGCTTGTTTCAGCTCCTTGAATGCCGCATGGCACTCATCAGTGAACTCAAATTTCACATCCTTGCAGAAAAGCGCAGTGAGTGGTCTAGCTATCTTGCTGAAGTCCTTAATAAATCTTCTGTAAAAACCAGCATGCCCCAGAAAACTCCTAATTCCCTTGACTGAATCAGGCGCCTGCAGCCTTATCATTACCTCAATCATAGCTCTATCAACTTCAATTCCTGCCTCAGAGACTCTATGTCCAAGTACAATGCCATTCTTGACCATAAAGTGACATTTTTCCCAGTTCAAAACCAAGTGCTTTTTCTCACAGCGAGCCAGCACCTTGCATAGATTATCTAGACAGGCGTGGTAAGATGGTCTGTAGACAGAAAAGTCATCCATGAAGACCTCCATGAAATCCTCTATCATGTCTGTGAAGATGGACATCATGCACCTTTGAAACGTTGCAGGAGCATTACACAGTCCAAATGGCATTCTGCGGTATGCAAAGGTGCCATAGGGACAGGTAAATGTGGTCTTCTCCTGGTCCTCTGGGTGGATAGGGATCTGAAAGAAACCAGAATGGCCATCCAAAAAGCAGTAGTATGGATGACTTGCTAACCTCTCCAACATCTGATCAATAAAAGGAAGTGGAAAGTGATCTTTCCTGGTGGCTGCATTCAACTTCCTGTAGTCTATGCACATCCTGTGACCAGTGATTGTCTTTGTAGGGATCAATTCATTCTTCTCATTCTAAACCACAGTTACTCCTCCCTTCTTAGGAACCACATGAACCGGGCTGACCCAATTACTGTCGGAGATAGGAAAGATGACCCCAGCTTTCAGCAGCTTTATGATCTCCTTCTTTACAACCTCTTGCAGGTTGGGATTTAAACGCCTCTGATTCTCAATTGATGACATGCTCTCATCCTCAAGGTGTATCCTATGCATGCACAAGTCTGGAGAGATACCTGAAATATCATCAAGAGAATAGCCAAGAGCCTTGCGATGTTTGCGCAACTTGCTTAGCAGTAAGGTGAGTTCTGCGTTATTCAAATCAGCATTGACTATAACATGATAAGTGGAGTTTTCACCTAGGAATAAATATTTGAGGCCCGCAGGTAGCTGCTTCAGCTCGACCTTGGAGCTCTCTCCTCGCTCCAATCTGTCGCGACTGGTGTTGACCGATTACCCTGTGGTGTCGGTCGACACTGTACATCATCAACGACTTCTAAATTCATCACTTGCTCGGTAACATCCATCAGCCTCAAGTACCCAGCAACAGCATCATCCTCCAGCTCCAAATCACTCTCAGAACTCATTAGAGCTCTCTCCAAAGGATCAGCATGATGCATCTGATTGAGGAATTCTGCAGCCAGATTCTTAATTGTATCAACATAGAAGGTATGCCCATCAAAGGTAGGGTGTCTCATCAGCTTATCCACGTCAATATTCATCACCAGATCACCCACATTGAGATCAATCTTCCCTCTTTTCACATCAATGATGGCACAATCTGTAGCCAAGAACGGTCTGCCTAGGATAAGAGGATCCTTAGGCTCATCATTGTACTGCAAGACTACAAAGTCAGTTGTGATGCAAGATGGAAGCGTGTTTGACGTAGAACAGGGACTGAGGTCTCTCTATTCTAGATCGTGGGTGATATGGTGGTAAGATGGATTCAAACCTCGGGTCTCTAGACTCCTTAGAATGAACGTGAGATGATTGAGTGGATAGAAGATGGATTGATTGTCGCCACACAAGAGATGAAGGATCTTGTGATAAGACTGAATCTAAGGTCGCTTGATATGACTCACAAGAAATCTTAGAATCGAAAAGGTGTTTTCTCTCAAAGAAGAAGAACTGCGTTATTGTATTGATATTGGTGAATGATACACGGCTTCTAAGGATCCTTATAAAGGGGATCGTGCAGCTGTTGCCTTCTAGGGCAGAAAACCTAATTACAACGGCTACTAAATACTAAAATATCCTATGGTCCGACTTTAAAGTAATACAGGGAAACTTGACTAACTTAACGACTAATACAGACTCTGACTTAGACAACTAATGTAATACTTGGACCTGCAAAATGAACAAACACAATATATGAATTGAAATCATACCTTATTGAGCTTGTGTGGTCGTCCATGGTTGGGCCTAAGTGGGCTGAATTGAGAAGATCATCATCGAGTCTTCAATTGTCTTCATTTGGGCCTCTAAACGCTCCACTTGATAATCTTGAGCTAGGAGACTTTGAATGGATGTGTTGAACAGTGCTCTGAGTCTTCTAGTTCCTGATCTTGTCCTCGGAGGATCTCTCATGGTCGTCACGTCTTGAGCAGCAGGTACTTCTTCTAGGTCTTCTTGACGTATCTCTACGCTTGAGTCAATGCTTGAGTCGATGCTTGAGTCAATGTCCTCATCATTCCCTCCCTCTTGAGAAGATTCTGACCTCAGAATTCCATCATCTGCATTATAAGGAAGCAAGTCAGCAACATTGAACACTGGTGAAATGGTCAACTCACCTGGCAGATCCAGCTTGTAGGCATTGTTGTTGACTCTCTCCAACACTCGGAATGGTCCAGCTCCTCTTGGTGCTAGCTTGGATTTCCTCTGATTTGGCAACCTTTCTGTACGCATATGAACCCACACCCAATCTCCTGGATTGAAGATGAGCTCCTTTCTCCCTTTGTCAGCAGCCTTCTTATATTTGGCCGTCCTTTCCTCTATGTTGGCCTTCACCTTCTGATGCAGTTTCTTGATTAACTCAGCCTTTGATTCTCCATCCTGATTAGTAACATCTAATGGCGGCAAAGGAACAAGATCTAAAGGGGTTTCTGGCTGAAATCCATAGACAATCTCAAAAGGTGACAACTTAGTAGTAGAATGGTTAACATGATTATAAGCAAACTCAACATATGGAATACAATCTAACCAGTTCCGTAAGTTCTTACCAACCGTGGCTCTTAAGAGAGTAGATAGAGTTCTGTTTACAACCTCAGTTTGTCCATCAGTTTGTGGATGACAAGTTGTTGAGAAGAGTAGCTTGGTTCCTAGCTTCCTCCAAAGAACTCTCCAGAAGTGACTCAGAAACTTCGTGTCTCGGTCAGAAACAATAGTTCTCGGGATCCCATGTAAGCGTACTACTTCTTTAAAGAATAACTCAGCAGTTTGAGTGGCATCATTAGTCTTGGCACAGGGAATGAAATGTGCCATCTTTGAGAACCTGTCCACTACAACAAAAATAGAATCCTTTCCTCGGATTTTGGGTAAGCCTAAAACAAAGTCCATTGATATATCAACCCAAGGCATACTAGGAATAGGAAGTGGCATGTATAAACCATGTGGATGTGACCTGGATTTGGCTTTGAGGCAAGTGACACACTTGGAACAGAATCGTTCCACATCCTTCTTGAGGTGAGGCCAAAAGAAGTGTTCTACTAAAACGCTCAGAGTCTTATCCACTCCAAAATGTCCCATGAGTCCACCACCATGTGCCTCCTTGATCAGCAAGTCTCGCATAGAACCCTGTGGAACACACAAACGCTTTTCCCTAAACAAATAACCATTATGTAAGTAGAAGGAACCTGTTGGGGCAGTGGTACAATCTTGATAGACTGATCCGAAGTCTGGATCATCCTTATATGCATCCTTAAGGTGTTCAAACCCTAAGACCTTAGCCTCCAAAGTTGTGATCAGCATGTGTCGCCTGGAGAGTGCGTCAGCCACAACATTATCTTTGCCCTTCTTATACTTTATCACATATGGGAATGCTTCTACAAACTCCATCCACTTAGCATGTCTTCTCTTCAGTGTTGTTTGTCCTCTAAGGTGCTTCAAAGTCTCATGATCAGTATGTATGACAAACTCCTTGGACAGAAGATAGTGCTGCCATATCTCCAACGACCTCACTAGCGCATAGAGTTCCTTGTCGTACGTTGGGTAGTTCAAGCTGGCTCCACTTAGTTTCTCACTGAAGTAGGCTACTGGGCGTCCTCCTTGAGTTAGCACAGCTCCAATACCTAAGCCTGAAGCATCACATTCAACCTCAAAATTTTTGTTAAAATCAGGTAATACCAGAACTGGTGCATGCGTCAAGCGATCCTTGAGTCTGTTGAACGCGTCCTCTTGAGCTGATCCCCACTGAAATGCTACGTCCTTCTTGATCACAGCAGTGATAGGGGCGGCTATAGTACTGAAATCTTTGACAAAACGCCGGTAGAAGCTTGCCAATCCGTGGAAGCTCCTGACTTGTCCTATGTTGTTTGGTCTCGGCCATTCTTGGATTGCTTTGATCTTCTCTTGATCAACCTGTAAACCTTTGGAACTGACAACAAAACCTAAGAAAACCACTTCATTAGTACAAAAGGAGCACTTCTTAAGATTACCATATAGGCTTTCTTTTCGAAGTGTGTCAAGGACTAGCTCAAGATGCTTCTGGTGATCCTCAAACGATTTGCTATAAACCAATATATCATCAAAGTAAACTACTACAAATTTACTGATGTAAGCTCTTAGAACCTGGTTCATTAATCTCATGAAGGTGCTGGGTGCATTGGTTAGACCAAATGGCATGACTAACCACTCGTATAGCCCCTGCTTAGTCTTGAAAGCAGTCTTCCATTCGTCACCTTTTTTCATTCTTACTTGATGGTATCCACTCCTAAGATCAATCTTTGAAAACACATTAGATCCAGATAGTTCATCAAGCATATCATCTAACCTTGGAATTGGATGTCGATATTTTATGGTGATGTTGTTGATTGCTCTGCAGTCTACACACATCCTCCAGGTTCCATCTTTCTTTGGCACTAAGAGAACTGGTACAGCACACGGACTCAAGCTTTCTCTAATGTAACCTTTCTCCATTAAGTCTTGAATCTGCTTCTCCAACTCCTTAGTCTCTGTTGGGTTCATACGGTAAGTTGGACGGTTGGGCAATGGTACACCGGGAACTAGATCAATCTGATGCTCTATTCCTCTAATAGGTGGTAATCCAGCCGGTATCTCTTCAGGGAACACATCTTTGTATCGGTCAAGCAGTGATACAATCTCTGGTACAAGCACATTATCCTGTGAACCTGTAATCAACACATCTCTAAACACCATTAGTAGCACCGTTTCTTTTCGCTCTAAAGCCTTATAGACAGTACTAGGCGTGATGTAAAGGTTAGTTTTACTTACCTTGGCCTCAGCAGCAAATTTGGATTGCATCTTATGTACCTCTTGAGGAGATAATGGAGCAAGCTGGAATTTGCGCTTGTCATGCGTGAAGGAATGAGTATTGGTGCGTCCGTTGTGTATGACTTCTCTATCAAATTGCCATGGTCTGCCGAGAAGCATATGGCCTACTTGCATTGGGACAACATCGCACAAGACTTCATCCTCATACTTCCCTATCTTGAACTGAATCAGGACTTGCTCATGTATCCTGATCTCGGTGCTTGAATCTAACCATCTAAGGCGGTATGGCCTCGGATGTTGGGTTGTCTTCAAACCTAGCTTTTCCACCATAATCTTGCTAGCAGCATTAGTACAAGATCCGCCATCAATTATGAGACTACATACCTTGTTCTGAACTGAACATCGAGTGAAAAACAAGTTTTCTCTCTGGATGGTGTCTGGGTCACTCAAGGCACTCAATGCCCTGCAAACAACTAACATCTCTCCTGTCTCGGGAAATGCTACTTCCTCTTCTGAATCCGCAGCTTCAAGGTGTTCCTCTTCATCTTGAGACTCATATCCTCCATCAGGTGTTAAGATCATAACTCGCTGATTTGGACAATCTCGTGCATAGTGACCTTTACCCTGACACTTGAAACAAGTTATGTCTCGCGCTCTTGTATTAGTGGTTGAAGACTTACCTGAGTCAGTACGGTTGTTCCTTGGAGCGTCATAAGCTGACCTCTTATCTTGGGAACCTGAGGCAACAGTCTTGCCTTTGTCAAGGTTCTTAGCTTGCGGTGCACTCCATGAGCTAGGTCTTGAGCGACTCGCTGCCGCTGTCTTTCTCTTGATTCCTTGTTCAGCCTGCACGGCTGCATGCAACAAATCATTAAGATCATGACAAGGTTGACGTTCTACCTTTCTAGCAATCCGGTCATTGAGTCCATCTATGAAATGGCCCATGAGAACTTCTTCACTCTCGTCCAACGCCATCCGGTTCTTGAGTTGTTCAAACTCTTCATAGTACTCCTCAACACTCTTGTTCTTTTGTGACAGCTGCCTGAACTGCTTTTGCATATCTCTGTGGTAATGAGGTGGCACAAAGCGCCTCCTGAAGTTGTACATCATGGCTGCCCAAGTTGTGATCCGCTCAAAGTTGTTTCGCCTACGGTTCTGGACTTCTCTGTCCCACCAAGTTAAGGCATGGTCCGTGAGTTGAGCCGAAGCTAGAGCTATCTTCTTCGGGTCATTGTACTCGTAGTAGTCAAAGATGTACTCCATACGCCTCTCCCAATCAAGGTATGCTCCCGGGTTAACCCTACCTGCAAAAGTTGGCACAGTTAGTTTCAAATCTTTTGCAAAGTTGCGGTTTACCTCTTGTTGTGGTTGGCGATCACGGCGGTGATGTTGATGATCTCGGTTCCTCCCTCCTGCTCCTGCATTCAGAGTATTATCACTCTCATCATCATCCGACTGCTCATCATTCCTTGGAAGTTCTAGTCGTCCAACCCTTTGATCAATCCGTCCGATCTGAGCCGACAAGTCATTCCTCAAGGCTTGGAGCGCGTCTAGCAGAGTCGCATTAGGGTCTACTTGTTCTCCTGCCATTGGGTTCCTGTTCCTACACACACTAGAGCAAGCGATCAAGTGACTAGGGAACAAAAGGCACAAAATAAGAAGAAAGATCCTAAGCAAACCTATGATAACTTGTGATACAAGCGATGCGTCAAGGACTGACACAAGAGAAGGCTTGGTTACAAGTAAAATAAATCACGCTCGGTTTAGACAAAAAGAGTTTGAAAAGTTGAAAACCGATATAGGAAAATATAAAATCTTTAGAACGTTTGAAAAGATCTGGAAAACTTCTTTTTTTTTTTTGAAAACGATATTTAACCCAAAAATAGGAACTAGAAAATCTTAAGATATGGAAAATATTTTCGAAATCTTTGGAAAAAGGAAATGAACACCTTGAACCGAAAATTCAAATGGAAAATCGGATCAAAAGGTTACACTTCTTCTTCTTCGTAAATCCTTTTTTTTTTTGAATGCAAAAAATGAAGAACTAAAACAAGAACACAAAACAAAATTTTTTTTTTTTTTTTTTTGAAAGTTGAAAACGAGTGCAAGAAAAGAAAAGTGTGGAATCTAGAACCTTAAGATTGTCAAGAGAGTTTCGCTTTTGGCTCAAGCACAAAGAAGCGAGTCCTAACTTGAATCAAGGATGTAGATCACAATGAAACAAAAGACTTTTTATGGTTTTTTTTTTGAATGTAAAAATCGAAAGCTATGAACTAGATTGCAAAGAAACCGAAAGGAAAAGGGATAGATACACCTGATCTAGGAACCTTTCGGCTCTGATACCAGATGATGCAAGATGGAAGCGTGTTTGACGTAGAACAGGGACTGAGGTCTCTCTATTCTAGATCGTGGGTGATATGGTGGTAAGATGGATTCAAACCTCGGGTCTCTAGACTCCTTAGAATGAACGTGAGATGATTGAGTGGATAGAAGATGGATTGATTGTCGCCACACAAGAGATGAAGGATCTTGTGATAAGACTGAATCTAAGGTCGCTTGATATGACTCACAAGAAATCTTAGAATCTAAAAGGTGTTTTCTCTCAAAGAAGAAGAACTGCGTTATTGTATTGATATTGGTGAATGATACACGGCTGCTAAGGATCCTTATAAAGGGGATCGTGCAGCTGTTGCCTTCTAGGGCAGAAAACCTAATTACAACGGCTACTAAATACTAAAATATCCTATGGTCCGACTTAAAAGTAATACAGGGAAACTTGACTCACTTAACGACTAATACAGACTCTGACTCAGACAACTAATGTAATACTTGGACCTGCAAAATGAACAAACACAATATATGAATTGAAATCATACCTTATTGAGCTTGTGTGGTCGTCCATGGTTGGGCCTAAGTGGGCTGAATTGAGAAGATCATCATCGAGTCTTCAATTGTCTTCATTTGGGCCTCTAAACGCTCCACTTGATAATCTTGAGCTAGGAGACTTTGAATGGATGTGTTGAACAGTGCTCTGAGTCTTCTAGTTCCTGATCTTGTCCTCGGAGGATCTCTCATGGTCGTCACGTCTTGAGCAGCAGGTACTTCTTCTAGGTCTTCTTGACATATCTCTACGCTTGAGTCAATGCTTGATTCGATGCTTGAGTCAATGTCCTCATCAAGTTGGGATAACACATTCTCCAATTTTTACCGGTACATCCTCCAAGAGGCCCTCAGGAATCCTTATGGAGCGATCTGCTAGAATCAAGGATATCCTAGTAGGTGTGAAATTTGTCATTCCCATCTGCTTAGCAACTGAATATGGCATCAAATTGACGTTGGATCCCAAATCGCACAAAGATCTTTCAAATCTGTCTCTGAAGATGGTACCGTCCAAGACAAAGCTCCCTGGATCCTTTTGCTTTTCTGGAACTCTGTTTAAGATGACAGCACTACAGACCTCAGTGATCATCATCACACACTCGTCATCTCCCATATCAGAAATTAACATCTGCTTCAAGCATCTTTTCAACACTGGGTTATTGTTAACAGCATCCATTAATGGCATTAGAAGAGTTAGCTTGCTCAGAATAGCCATGTCACGAGAACTCGAAGAAACTGGTGTCGCCCGATTACCAGTGGTAGTGTCGGTCGACGTCCGTCTCGCAGCTTCATACTCTTCTTCCAAATTCCTCTATCTCTTCGATCTCCTTATCAGTGATCTACCTAATGGGGATGGTATGCAGATCCTTCCCACTCCGCTGTGATATAGCATTGTACGAATGCTTGGGGTTAGTATTGTTGGAATTGTGTCCAGTAATCTCGGTACTGGCTCTAGAAAGTAAGAGTATGTCAATGATCAGACATAAGTCATATAATACTGGGGGTCATGATGGCTTGCTAGAGTCCGCTCATGATCTATAAGTCTTGGACTTATTGCCTTTATTATATGATCCCATATGGGTCACACGCCTAAGCTAACAGGAAAATGTGTAGGAACGGTTTAGCAGAAGTACAGTAAAAGTGCTAGGCATTTACTGTACTTAGAGAGAATAAAAGGTTTAGCCACTGTGCATCGATCGATGCATGAGGTGCAACGATCGATGCAGTGCGCAAACACCGACAAGTTAATTGGTATTTGGGCCAAATGGCCCAAACGGAACAGGACGAGTTTTGTGTCATAAAACTCGAGTTTCAGACTGATTAACCCTAAGACTTGAGCCGTAAACTCTCTCTCTCTGCGCCGAGTTCCCCTGTGTGGTCTAGCAGCTGTTTCCTGTGAAAGCGTGTGTGAACCTTTGGAGGATTCATCCCTCGGTGTTTCTCTGATCTCAGACATACCATCCATTTCCGCTGCAATAACAGGTATAAGGTGAGATCATCATTTGTTTCTATTCTGAGAAGAACCTAGATCGCATGTTTAGGATAATCTGAATCTGGAATTGAATCAGGATTCTTCTAAACAATCCAACAGTGGTATCAGAGCCATTGGTTCTTAGGATTTCTTGTTTTAGATTCATGTTTAGGTTGTTTATTCTGTTTAGAAGTGTTTTGAATCCATTACTGATAAGAAAAACGCTTAAGAAACTGAATTGAATCCTAAACAAACAGTTAAAAATCGCATGACCAAACTATATTGATTTGGTATGCGACATAAACTGATTTTGCATCGACTGAGATCGCATTGCATCGATCGATGCAATGCATGGATCGATCGTTGCAACTTCGAGAGATTGACCACGATCGCATGGATCGATCAAACGATCGCATGGATCTCACGAGAATCTCTCGGCCAAACCTGATAACCGTTCGTGCACGCGTGAGAGCATCGATCGATGCAGGATCGATGAACGATCGTTGCAGGATCGATGCTGTGAGCATCGATCGATGCGGTTAGGGTTTTGGCTCGGTTTGATTTAATTTGAATTAAACGTCACGGTTTAATAAACAGATTTAATAATTTTATTAAGTCTGGTTAAACCGCGATAAGAAATCCAATGTCGAAAGAATTATTGGATTTAGTGCCTAAACCAGGATTTTCTAATTTGATTTGGTTGGACCAAATAAATTGAGAAAATCCGGTTTAGTAAATAACGGGTTGACAATTGTGGTCATCGTAGTAATTAAAATTTGGTTAGACCAATTTTTAATGAACCAGACCGGTTATGTCATTTAATTGGACAATTGGGTCATGTCTTGGACATGGACCAGTTCTTGGGCCTCGGGCCAAGAAGTTAAAACAATTGGGCCAGTTTTTTGAGTCTTTCTTCAGATCAATTTAAAATCTATTTTATAAAATTATAAAGTCAATTTTAAATTAAAGTTTCCGAAATTTTGAAATTAGAAAGTTTCTTAAAATAGAAGTTTCTGAATTTGCGGGTTTTGGATTTTAAAGAAATTTCTAAAGTTAGAAAGTTTCCGGTTTTAGAAAGTTTCCAATTTTAGAAAGTTTCCAAAAATAGTAGGTTTCCATAAATAGAAAGTTTCCCGAAATAGTAATCTTCTATTTTGGGAATGAAATTTTAATAAACCTACGAACCTCAAATAATATCAAGCGTTGGATGTCTTGTCCAGGCTATGTCAGCTGTCAAAGCCCATTCAATTGCATTCATGGCCTTACAGTGTGAGGATGTCTGCTTTTGCATGAGTAAGACGGTTTGTGATTCATAAATGTCATTGGGAGTCCCAGACATTGATGATTACATGACTGTATAGTCTGGTTTTCTTGACTAGGCCATCGGGAGTCCCGGGCCTTGAGACATCAGAGTGGATTGGGCCTCGGGCCCAGATTCACAACCAAGAGTTATATCACGGATATAATTAGCCGATATAGGGCTTACCGATATAAGCTAAGATTGGGTGACGGCCAGTGGCCCACTTTAATCTTAGTTATATGTGGATCTTGGAATCATTATATTCTATTGAGGGTAACTGATGTTATTGAATATAATGCATGATTAATCATATTATACTTTAATACGAGATTAATCATTTTGAACTTATAACTAATAACCTTTTTATTTATATATTTCAGATATGACTACTACAAGCACACAAAACACATTCTCGATCCGGTCTGTTCTCGAGAAGGAGAAGCTGACTGGAACGAACTTCCTGACATGGTCAAGGAACTTGAGGCTGGTTCTCAAGCAGGAGAAGAAGGATTATGTCCTTCGTGATCCCCTCCCCGAGAGGCCTCTTGCCAATGCTGCCAGGACTCTGCACAATGCTTGGGAAAAGCATTCGTCAGATAAAAATGATGTATATTGCCTGATGTTGGTGACAATGACTCCTGAGCTGCAAAAACAGTTCGAAAGTGTATTGTCTCCCATCGAGATAATGGCAAGCCTGAAATCGCTTTTTCAGGAGCAGGCTAGGACCGAGAGGTTCCAGACAGTTAAGAACCTCTTGGACTGTAAGTTGGCTGCGAATGCGGCAGTGAGTCCTCATGTCTTGAAGATGATGGGTTATCTCGATCATCTTCAGAAACTCGACTGCCCAATCAGCCAGGAACTTGCCTGCGACATCGTTCTGCAGTCTTTACCTGCAAGCTATGATCAGTTCATTCTGAACTTTAACATGCATGGTTTGAGTAAGACACTAACTGAGCTTCACGGAATGCTCAAGACTGCAGAGCCCAACTTGAGGAAAACCGCCAAGGACCCCAATGTGCTAATGGTGCAGAAGGGCAAGGGGTTTAAGAAATCCTCTGCTAAGGATAAGGGAAAGGCCAAGGCTGTCCAAGTCACGGACAAGGACACGCCAAAGCCCAAGCCCAAGTCCAAGGCTGGGCCTACTGACATGTGCAGGTTCTGCAAAGAACTGGGGCATTGGAGAAGAGATTGTAAGAAATTCCAGGAAGGTCTAAAGGAATTGAAGAAGAAGACTTTCGAGACTTCTTCATCAGGTATTTTTGTTATAGAAGTTAATACAACTACTTATGATAATACCTCATGGGTCATGGATACTGGTTGTGGGGCTCATATTTGTACTAATATGCAGGCACTCAGCAACAGTAGAAGGCTGAAGCAAGGACAAGTGGAGCTACGAGTTGGGAATGGAGCGAAAGTTCCAGCACTAGCTGTAGGCACATACTTGTTGTCTTTACCTTCGGGATTGATTTTAGAACTGAATAATTGTTATTTTGTACCTGCTATAAGCAGAAATATTATTTCAATTTCTTTGTTGGATTTGGAAGGTTATGATTTTTCAGTTAAGAATAAATTATGTTCCTTCAATCGCAACAATTTGTTCTATGGTTCTGCCCCTCTTTCAAATGGGCTTTACATACTCGATCAATCCGCGCCAATTTATAACATTAATACAAAACGGTTTAAACCTAATGAGGAAAACCGAACGTTTCTATGGCATTGTCGTTTAGGGCACATCAGCGAGAAACGCATCAAGAGGCTCCATTCGAATGGACTTCTTGGCTCATTTGACTTTGAGTCATGTGAGAAATGCGAATCCTGCTTGATGGGCAAAATGACACGGGCCCCCTTTAATAAACCTAATGAGAGGGCCAGTGACTTATTGGGCCTGATACACACTGATGTGTGTGGCCCAATGTCCACAAATGCAAGAGGAAACTATCAGTACTTCATTACCTTCACTGATGATTTCAGTAGGTATGGATATGTTTATTTGATGAAACATAAGTCTGAATCTTTTGAGAAGTTCAGAGAATTCCAAAATGAAGTACAGAACCAACTTGGCAAAAGCATTAAGGCTCTTCGGTCCGACCGAGGAGGAGAATACTTAAGCCAGGAATTCAGTGATCATCTGAGAGAGTGTGGGATCGTATCCCAACTCACTCCTCCTGGAACACCTCAATGGAATGGTGTGTCTGAGAGGAGAAATCGGACCTTATTGGATATGGTTCGATCTATGATGAGTCACACAGACCTTCCAATATCCCTTTGGGGATATGCTCTGCTAACAGCAGTGTTCACTCTAAACAGAGCACCATCAAAAGCAGTAGCAAAGACACCATATGAATTATGGACTGGAGAAGCTCCGGTGCTGTCTTATCTCAGAATTTGGGGTTGTGAAGCCTATGTTAAGAGATTAATCTCAGATAAGCTTACACCAAAATCTGATAAATGCTACTTCATTGGTTATCCACGGGAAACCAAGGCTTATTACTTCTATCTACGTTCCGAGAACAAGATCTTTGTTGCCCGGGATTGTAACTTTCTTGAGAGGGAGTTTCTCTCTAAGAAAGACAGTGGGAGTAAGGTACTGCTTGAAGAAATTCAAGATGAAAAGGATACTGCTCAACCTAATGAGGAAGAGCAGCAGGAGGACCTACAAGAAATTGTAGAGCCTGAACCTGTAGTACCTGAAGTTCGAAGATCCGGGAGGATCCGTCACGAACCCGAGAGATATCAAGGATTCCTCGTGACTAACTGTCATGATCTTTTGATCATTGATGGTGATGAACCATCGAACTTCAATCAAGCCATGATGGGCCCAGATTCCTCTAAGTGGCGCAAGGCCACTGATTCCGAAATGGACTCCATGTCGGTCAACCAATTGTTTTCGTTGGTTGACTTACCCGCTGGTGTAAAAGCCATCGAGTGCAAATGGATCTTCAAAAAGAAGATTGACGTGGATGGAAATGTCCAGATTTATAAAGCCAGGTTGGTGGCAAAAGGTTTCAGACAAGTTCACGGTGTGGACTACGATGAAACCTATTCACCAGTGGCTATGATGAAATCTATTCGGATTCTACTAGCAACTGCAGCCTTTCATGATTATGAAATTTGGCAGATGGACGTGAAAACCGCCTTCCTGAATGGTATTCTGGAAGAGGATGTGTATATGACACAACCTGACGGTTACATAGATCCAAAGAATGCTGGGAAAGTATGCAAGCTTCATAAATCCATTTATGGATTGAAGCAAGCATCGAGGAGCTGGAATCTTCGTTTTGATGAAGCGATCAAGCAATTTGACTTCATCAGAAACAAAGAAGAACAATGCGTGTATAAGAAATCTAGTGGGAGCAAAATTGTATTTCTTATTCTGTATGTCGATGACATACTGCTTCTCGGAAACGACGTTCCAATGCTGAAGTCTGTAAAGGACTGGCTTGGAAGTTGTTTTTCCATGAAAGACATGGGTGAAGCCGCATACGTTCTTGGAATTAGGATCTATCGGGATAGACCTAAGAGGCTGATAGGCTTGTGTCAAGACTCATACATTGACAAAGTCCTACAAAGATTCAGCATGAAAGATTCCAAGAAGGGCTTCACGCCAATGGTACATGGCACAACGCTAAGCAAGAAGCAGAGCCCTACGTCGGCTGCTGAGCTTGAGCGCATGAAGAATATTCCTTATGCATCTGCAATAGGATCTGTCATGTATGCCATGATCTGTACTCGTCCTGATGTTGCTTATGCATTGAGCATGACGAGTAGATACCAGTCAAATCCAGGTGAAAACCATTGGATTGCCGTAAAGAATATCTTGAAGTATCTAAGACATACTAAGGATAAGTTCTTGGTGTACGGTGGAAGTGATGTGCTTAAAGTCAGTGGATTCACGGACGCAAGTTTCCAGACAGACACAGATGATTTCCGGTCACAGTCCGGTTATGTCTTTTGTCTGAATGGCGGTGCAGTAAGTTGGAGAAGCTCCAAGCAGGACACCGTTGCTGATTCCACTACAGAAGCTGAATATATCGCCGCCTCAGAAGCAGCGAAGGAAGCTGTTTGGATACGAAAGTTCATTATGGAACTAGGTGTGATACCAGATGCGGCTGAGCCTCTGGCACTGTTTTGTGACAACAATGGTGCTATAGCTCAGGCAAAGGAACCAAGATCACACCAGAAATCCAAGCATGTTCAAAGAAGATATCACTTGATACGTGACATCATTAATAGAAAGGAAGTCAAGATCAGCCGAGTTCCGACAGATGAAAATGTCGCTGATCCGTTGACAAAGCCACTCCCAAGGCCTAAGCTCGAGTTCCTGACTGAAGCTGTAGGCATTAGAAACATTGAAATGTAATCTAAATTTGAGTGGGAGTTTTGTGAGCTTTATTTTAGTTATTTGATATGTTCTTGTAAAACATTATTTTATGTTTTAATGAAATTATTATTTCAAGATTATTTTAACTGTGATGAAATAATCGTTCCAAAATGATATGAACCATTTTATAGGTCATCGAAGTAAATGTTTTGATCTTAAGTCATCAAAGTCATTTAGCTTGATCATGAGGCCCTATATTTGATAAATGTTTTATATCATCCTGTCCCTAGTCGAAGGTTGTTGAAACTGGAACACCAACAACCGTGTGAGACTGGATTGGTACGTGACTTATGACAAAGTCTCAGTGTGTCATAGATGCGAGGCATCAAAGTCAGTACATAGGTGTATGTTGGGAACATACGACCGGACAAGACCCACTTATAAGAACTCTTCAGGATATTTATATCTGTGTCATAAGAGATTCTTACTACGACTATAGAGTATAGTCCTTAGACCTGAGTTCGCATGCATGTGACTGCACATGGACTGATGCACTTTGATCATTGTCTAACGCTATCGTTCTGCGATAGCTATAAGGACCTTGTTTGGGTACATCATGAAATGAGTAGTTTACAGTGATGGAACAAGATGGGATTTGTCCCTCCAATATAAGTGGAGTGAATATCTCTAGGCCAATCGGAGATTTGAATACTGGAAAATGCATGGCCATGCTCAAACGGACTGTCCCGAGTCGTTTGGATTGTCAGTATCAAATCAGAGTCCGATGAACAAGATTAGGCTTTATAAGGATGACACCAATCTTGCCTTATGACTAATCGAGATATTGAGACAAAAGGATTATGAATACAGAGATTCCAGTACAAGTGGGAGATTGTTGGAATTGTGTCCAGTAATCTCGGTACTGGCTCTAGAAAGTAAGAGTATGTCAATGATCAGACATAAGTCATATAATACTGGGGGTCATGATGGCTTGCTAGAGTCCGCTCATGATCTATAAGTCTTGGACTTATTGCCTTTATTATATGATCCCATATGGGTCACACGCCTAAGCTAACAGGAAAATGTGTAGGAACGGTTTAGCAGAAGTACAGTAAAAGTGCTAGGCATTTACTGTACTTAGAGAGAATAAAAGGTTTAGCCACTGTGCATCGATCGATGCATGAGGTGCAACGATCGATGCAGTGCGCAAACACCGACAAGTTAATTGGTATTTGGGCCAAATGGCCCAAACGGAACAGGACGAGTTTTGTGTCATAAAACTCGAGTTTCAGACTGATTAACCCTAAGACTTGAGCCGTAAACTCTCTCTCTGCGCCGAGTTCCCCTGTGTGGTCTAGCAGCTGTTTCCTGTGAAAGCGTGTGTGAACCTTTGGAGGATTCATCCCTCGGTGTTTCTCTGATCTCAGACATACCATCCATTTCCGCTGCAATAACAGGTATAAGGTGAGATCATCATTTGTTTCTATTCTGAGAAGAACCTAGATCGCATGTTTAGGATAATCTGAATCTGGAATTGAATCAGGATTCTTCTAAACAATCCAACAAGTATCAGTACCTCCAGGAAGGAATCCGACTTGCCTTTTACGGCTCCAGCAGTTTGAACAACTTGGGAGTCCAATTGCTTCATATGTGTGCTCAAGGACTCAAACTTCCCATTAAGCTCTTCATACACCGCATCAAGCTTCTTGTTGAAGTCCACAGTGGTCTTTGTCTGACCTTCTAGAAACCGCTCCATCATAGCTTCCATCTTGCTTTCATGAGCACCAGTAGCAGGAGGTGCCTGATAGGAAGATGATCCATAGGTCCTCTGATAGGAATTACCTTGCTGAAAAGGTTTCTGATAACCAACGGTCTGCCCATATCCCGAAGAGTTATGGTTGCTTGTGAAAGCACTCTTCTGACCACTACCAGCGTAGTACTTGTTGCCTTGCTGATTACCAAACATGTTTCCTTGGAATCCAGACCCACCAATGTAGTTCACATCTTCTTCTTGGCAGTCTTCTTCAGCCTCAAACACTTCAACTTCCAAAGCAAAGTGAACATCTTTCTTCCAGTCAATAAGCTGTGAACAGTGTCCAACTTATTCTTCATCTCAGAAATTTGGGGATCTCCAACTTTTCCACCAAACTCCTTCCTTCTTCTATCAGCAGTCTTGGTGCTATTGCTGCTCACCAAGTTATTAATCAGCACTCTAGCCTGTTCAGGAGTCTTTGTGTTGAAATTGCCATTGCTGGCATCATCCAATGTAAACTGGTAATAGAGATCAATTTCTCTGAATAATATGCCCAGCAGCGTCACTTCAAAGAATCCATGATGAGGACAGTGACGTTGGTACATCTTGAACCTCATCCAAGCACTCTTAAGAGGCTCTGTTGGACCTTGAGTGAATGTCAGAAGATCTTGTTTGAGCTGATCTGAGCGAGCATCATCATAAAAGTGTCGTAGGAACTCTCTCTTCACAGCATCCCAAGTAGTTAACTTCCCAGGTGGAAGTTGTTTCAGCCAAGCAGAAGCCTCTCCAGCAAGAGAGTATGGGACAAGCTTCAGATACAATAAGTCATAGTCCACCTCATTGTACTCATTCCAGTAATGAAGGCTTCAACATCTTCAATGTGGTCCATGGGTTGCTCATGTGGGAGAACATAGAAGGGGTGATGTCTCAGCATAGAGTAATAGACAATCTTGATCTCAAAGTCATTCCTCTCAAAAGAAGGAGGAACAATTGCTGACCGGTTAGCATAAAACTCATCGGGATGGTTGTAGTCAGCAAGAGTCCTCTCAGCAACAACCATCTGCCTCTGACCTTGAGGCTGTTCAGGTGCAGGTTTAGGGACCACTCGTCCCTCAGCATAAATCCTTTGCCCCTGATCATTGTAGGCATTGTTCTGTTGTCTCTCAGAACACCTTCAGCATCTGGTCTCAAAATCAAACGATTGTTCATCATTCTCGTTTTTGTTCGTTCTCTCTAGTCTAGCAAGCCCCTCAAGTTTGAGGTTCAGAAGTTCTTCGCTCTGGTTGATTCAGGTATTTCGACTAGGCATACACTGACTTCAAAACCCTGTTTCGAGGTCGATGTCGAGCGACATTTAAGAGGAAATCAGTCGACACTGAATGCGTTTGTGAAATCCTGCAGCAACAAAACAAGCCAAACCAAGAAAAATCAGTAGCAAATAAAATAAAAACAACCTAGACTCAACTCTAGAACAAAATCTATCGGCGAACTCAGTTGAGTCCCCGACAACGGCGCCAAAAACTTGATAGGTCAAGAATTATCCCTATTCTACTGCAAGTGCACAATTAAGCTACTGTAGTATTTCAGGGTATCGAATCTACAAGGAATCACGGTCACACGATAGATTGTATGTTGTCAAGTTAAGCTAAATCAAAATCAGATAAGGCAGTAAACAAAAAAATTAAACAAGAAGGTGTTTTCGATAAGAGAAAGGCGTCAGACTTAGGAAGTTCTCGGGAATTATGCAATGTAAGAAACTTAACTAACTGGATTCAGATTTAACACAGGTTCAAGAACTAGAAACGCAATGCTAAATAATCCAACTCTCGCTGAGATTATTTCTATATCTAGCAACCTAGCGATCCAAATCTCTTTGTGATCCTAGAGTTCTAAACAAGCATTAAGAACAGGTTCTATCGGTTCACAATTCTTCTAAACCAAATCTCTTTGTATCTAGTCAAATTGCTCACACTAAGTTTGTTCAGATTATAACTCACACTCTCGCGCTATTGTTAATTATCTCAGATCTAAACCCTAGGTGATTAGTCCAGAATTTAGTATTAAGCACAACTTAGGTGATGAACAAACAGTGGTGAATCCTAATCAATTAGTTATCAAACAAGCGTAAAACCTTTGTAAGAATTCCTAAATCTAACTAGGTTACTACTCAAACATATTATCAATCAAACAATACATCATGAATAGAAAATCAGAAACTGAATAGATAAAAAAGAAAAGGGGTTCAAAATTCTTCTCTCAAGGGTTACAGTAGCAAGAATCAGCCCCAACTCAATATCTCTCAATCTCCAAAGCAAGAACAAATTAAGAGCAAGATAAAAAGTAGTATGAGTCTGAAAATCTAATTAAACTCTCTAAACACGTTTTGGGGTCAGTTTAGAATTAGGGAAAACTTCTGGGCATTTATGCAAATCTTTAAAACTTGTCTTCAACTCTCTGGTATTGTCATGTCGTGCTCAATGTCGACCGACATCAAAGTCAGTGTCGGTCGACACTCAATCGTGGTCGAGACACCAACTTCAGCCTACCAGAAACGTCTTGTAATTCCATCTTTTGCTCCAAACGCAAGCCTACCTGTAGAAGACTCAATAGACTCTAAAACCAGGTTAAAGACTCAATATATACAATTATATCATGGTTGAAAACCTAGAAAAACCATGATATTTCACAGAGGCACTCACAGCCTCTGTTGAAACCCCCAGGAGTCTGATCTCCTACCCATAGTCAAGCTAATGACAAAAAACAAGCGCTGAGTGGGAGGCAAGCCACTGTTGAGTCAGTTTTTCTTTTCTTTTTGTTTTTAGGATTTTGTTTCTTTGATTTTTCTGCTTTTGGGTGTTTCAGAACGTGATGAACAGGTTTGCAGACAGCAGTGTCGGTCGACACGCCTTTAGTGTCGGTCGACACCAAACTCAAAAACACGGACCATAATCGAGGACGCTCGATTTAGATCAGATATGTGTCGACCAAAGCCTTGTGTCTTTCGACACTGCCTATGTGTCGGTCGACACCAACCGCGACTGCAGGTAAGGTCTCTGATTTTCCGAGCTTTTCGCTGGTTATACCTTGTTCTCCTGAATCAAAGTTGCGATAACATTGGAGACAGTGTTGTTTAAGTATGGGGGGAGGTGGTTACTGACATCGTGTTCTCTTTTCTTAGTATCAGTCCTTGGTTTCTTTGGTTTTCAAAATTGTTTTATTGAGTCAAAATGTGCATAAAACTATGATTTTCCGAGGAAATTTTCGCTGGAACAAGAACTAAGTGACCATTGGACAGACATGCAGTAGCTCTATGACTGTTAGAAAATAGCACACGGATCAACCTACCAAGGACACCCATATCTTCTCAGGTATTCAGAGGATCCACTACTAACTTCACCTTTAATCTTGACTTAATTTTCTCACTTAGGGGCTTGGTATCTCTGGATCGGATTCCTCTGATGTGTTTGACACAGCCTATGATCATGTCTGATTATGGTTCCCTTCTCCCCTCCTTTGAAAGTAAAAAGAAATAAACTGCGGATAAGCTAGTAGCTTCGAAGTGGTCACGAGAGTTGTAGAGACCCCTATTACCTCCTGTGTATCCATGGAAATATGTCCAAAGTACACCCCAAATAAAAAGGGAAGAGCACTGATAGAAAAGATAAAATGATACTCAGTGGAGAAAAATCAGTTGCTAAGGGAGAAATGGAGAAGAAAGGAACCAGAAACCGACAGTTTGGTGGTCAACTACTGACTGGGTTGAGTCCATGTGTCCTCTGATCGATACTCCCTTTGTGAGACCGCACCTAATTGTACACAGAGGTTAGTGTGGTGAACTTGAATATCCTAACTTGATTGTGGAGTTTACTTGGGACAATTGCTAAGTGTGGGGGAAGTATATTGTGGTCTTAACATCTGCAGGAAAGTTTTCAGTGGCTTACTAAGTGAATGTGAATGCAAAATTTCCTAGAACGAAATGTGTTTCTAAGTTTTCAAACCTCTTTCTTATGCTTTAGTTCTTTCACTTGCTTGAGGGCAAGCAAATGCTAAGTGTGGGGGAGTTGGTATATCATGGTTTTTCTAGGTTTTCAACCATGATATAGTTGTGTATATTGAGTCTTTAACCTGGTTTTTCGAGTCTATTGAGTCTTCTACAGGTATGTTTGCGTTTGGAGGAAAGAGCGGGATTATGGGACGTTTCTGGTGATTTTTGCAACGAGCTGAAGTTGGTGTCTCGGCCACGACTGGATTTCGACCGACACTGACCTTGGTGTCGGTCGACACTGAGCGCGAGAGAAGCTAAACACCGAGTTGAGACAAGTTTTGAAGAATTGCATAAAGACCTCGAAGTTTCCTCTAATTATAATCTGACTCCAAAACGAGTTTAGGAGTTTTAATTAGGTTTTCAGGCTCATGATTGAGTTTATCTTGTTCTTACTTTGTTCTTGCTTTTGGAGATTGAGAGATTTGCTAAGGGGCTGATTCTTGCTACTTGTAACCTTTGAGAGAAGGATTTCGAACCCATTTACCTTATCTATTCAATCTTTTGGTTTTCTATTCATGATGTGTTGTTTGATTGATAATATTTCTGAGTAGTAACCTAGTTAGATTTAGGGATTCTCATAAAGGTTTTATGCATGTTTAGATAACTGATTTATTAGGATTCACAATATGTTCGTTCATCACCTAAGTTGCGTTTAATACTGAATTCTGGACTGATCACCTAGGATTTAGATCTGAGATAATTGACAATAGCACGAGAGTGTGAGTGATAATTTGAATAAACTTAGTGTGAGCAATTTGACTAGATACAAAGAGATTTGGTTTAGGAGAATTGTGAACCGATAGAACATGTTCTTAATGTTTGTTTAGAACTCTAGGATCACAAAGAGATTTGGATCACTAGGTTGCTAGATATAGAAACAATCTCAGCGAGAGTTGGATTGTTTAGCATTTTGGTTCTTGAACCTGTGTTTAATCTGAATCCGGTTAGTTAAGTATCTGACATTGCATGATTCCCGAGAACTTCCTAAGTATGACGCCTTTCTCCTATTCAAGACACTTCTTTGTTTACTTGCTTTAGTCTACTGTCTTCTTTCTGATTGATTTAGCTTAGCTTGAGAACATACAATCTATCGTGTGAGCCGTGAGTTCTTGTGGATTTGATACCCTAAGTACTACATTGCATAACTATGCACTTGCAGTAGAATAGGATAAAACTTTGAGCCTATCAGCACCTTGTCTGGACGGGACTCTTACGCTGGTAACTCTCCTTGGTTTGGTTTGGTTTTCAGCACTCCTAATCGCTAAATAATCACTCCTGGTTGGTGACACTTCTTTTTATCATAAGTGGAGGATGAGTCAGAAACATCCTCTTTGGTGTTGTTCTCAATGTTTTCCTTTAGCACGATGGGCTTTGCACTTGCATCATTCTCCCTGTCATGGCACATAAAGACTTCAGTAGAATGAGTACTTGAAATAGAAGTTTCACTTGCACTTGTGCGGATTGGTAATTGCTGATCATGTTCTGGTTTTTGAATAACCAGTTTCTCCTTAGAACAACCAGACACTTGGATAATTGCTTCAGCTCCTGAGGATGGGCATGTGGTGCTTTCCTTTTGCTCATTGAACAGAGCCTCAAGTGCTTCATTCATCCATTTTCCAGACCATATTTCTTTTCTCTAATCATTCGGTTTTGGTGCGAGCTAGTTTGTTGAAGACTCCTTTGATCACCACGACTTTTGTTATGATCTTCTCCACTTCTGGCAGGTCTAGAATGATCTCTGGTTCTTCTTATAGGCTTCTCATGTGGTATATTTCGGTGTGTCTTATCCTGCACAAAATCAGACTCATTAGAAACTGATTTGCTTTCATTTCTAAATCTCTTTTGCTTTTCTTTTAACAAGGCTTTTGATGATGAATATAAAACTCCTTGTTGTGTGATCTGATCCTGGCTATTCCTCCTTTTAAGACCAAACATCTTGATCCTGAAAATACTTAACAAACAAGTTAAAAGTATAAAGCTCTCACAAGGTGTTTTCTCTCAAAGTGTTTAATCTCTCAATCAAGTGATTCTGCAGTGAATTTCTCAAAGTTCCAATAGAACTATAAATCAATCTCAGTGCTTTTCTCCAAACAATCAACGGAAAATCAAGAGAAGAAGAATTAGATAGACAGATTGCTAGATTTTTTTTGGAAACCGATTAACCAAAACCTTCGGATCCGATTTCTCCTGGATCTCTTTTCTATTTTTTTTTTCTTTTTATTTGAGGCTACTAGCACTATTGTTTAAATATAGGGTAAGCCAAGTTCCCATACTAAGATAGACATAGAAGACAATGTTTATGAAGTGTAGAAGATAAAGAGGTGAGAAGATGAACCTGGTGATGTGATACTGGCCAAGTCCGTGATGGCTTAGACAGAATCAAGTCCCAAATTGCTTCCTTTAAGTTGGAAAAGATAATCCTATTCTCCAAGGCTAAGGCCATGATGATTTTACGTCACCACCTCCATGATAATTTGAAAAATGAATACATCACAAAGGAGGATCCATGGGATCTCCGCCAATCACTTACAGATAAGTTTTATCATAAAAAAACGTGATCTTACCATAAGCCAAATACGATTGGTTGCACCTCTGATTCATGGATTAAGAAAATGTTGAAGAATAAAATGCCGCATTGTTCAGAATTAATTGCCAAGACGATATTATGTGGAGAAAAGATAAGTGAATATGATATGATTGAGAGAACACTCTCCATATTCCATTCGGGAAAAAATAGTACCGGGCAAAAGGTTACACCCACTACTCGGAGTTGAAGCAAGTCCTCCTTGTAATTGAGAAAATAATAAATTCATGATGTTAAACCATCAGGCTTGTCCATATGGATCAGCTCCATTCCCTGAAGCGAATGTGGTAGCATCCAAAAATAAAGATATTTATCGTGGGCAAAGACATGGATGCGACAAAGGCTGCGGTCGAGGTCGTGCGAGATATCATGGACGTGGACAAAGAAGATGCTTCAACACTGGAAGAAATTATTATTTCTAGATAAATGAGGTGGCCGTGCAATAAAGAAGCCGACAATGATTGTTACATATTCGGCATGAAAGGGCACTGGGAACATATATGTCGTACACCAAAGCACATCGTCGATCTTGATCAAGCATCACAAAAGGCCACTGTCAATAATCTTGAAACCAATTTCATCAATGATGAAGCCCGAACTTCCTTTAGCGGCCTCATTGAGGACACTCATCTGGATGTCGGAGATTTCCTCGCCGATGAACCTTAATCGATTTGCTAATGATACTATATATACTAGATCTTATTGTTTTTACGTTGTTTTGTAACAAAACTTATCAGCAGTTTCAATAATCTTATGTAATATGCTTTTGTTGTAATATAAAAGATTTTTTTATAACTTTGTTAATATATCTTTCTTATGACACAGAAGATATCAGATATTGAGAATTAGGATGGAGATATATGTCTAGCAGATAAATGCTACGACCCATACTTTCCTAAGGATAGACGATATTTCTATTGTCTCAAAATCAAAGACTCCGCTGAAAGCTTGAGCACCATATATGGTAATGAAAAAATAATACTAGGCTCTGGAGAAGCCAATTTTTCAGTGGAAATGGGAACTAAATTTGAGATAAATAATGCATTATATTTCCCTAAATCTCACAGAGATATCCGTAAAAATGAGTATCACATTGAAACTATGGATAAGAATGGCATTGAATACGTCTACATTATGTCTGAATTATATGTATTGGAAGAGTTACCGATGTTAGCCTCCGGACTACATTGCACAAAAATAAACATTACTGAATCCTATGCTATAATAAACCAAGAGGTTTCCAACACCTTTAAAGTCTGGCACGAAAGGTTAGGACATCCAGAATCAGTAATGTTGAGAATAATTGTGCAAAATTGTAGTTGTCACCCATTGAAAAACGAAAGGATTTTTCAGTCGGGAGAGTTTTCCTGTAATTCTTGTTCTCAAGGGGAAACTCATCACTCGGCCATAACCAGCAAAAGTTGGGAATGAATCCCCATTATTCTTAGAAAGAATACATGGCGATATATGTGGACCTATCCATCCACCATGCGGGCCGTTTTGACATTTTATGATATTAGTTGACGTATCTAGTAGATGGTCGCATGTGTATTTGTTGACCACAAGAAATACGGCTTTCACAAGATTTATTGCCCAAATAATCACGTTGAGAGCACAATTCATTGATTATCCCATTAAGGAAGTACGACTTGATAGCACTAGTGAATTGACGCAAAAGCTTTTGATAATTATTGTATGTCAATGAGAATCGATATTGAGCATCTAGTACCCCATGTGCATACACAAAATGGCATGGTCGGAAGTTTAACAAAACGATTACAATGGATTGCAAGACCACTGATATTGAGAATAAAAATCCCAATTTCTGTACGGGGAAATGCTATATTGCATGCAGCCATGTTGGTCCAGATAAGACCAAGTGCATATAATAAATATTCGCCATTACAATTGACATCTTGTCAAGAACCTAATATATCCAATCTCCAAGTTTATGGATGTGCAATTTATGTTCCTATAACACCACCACAAAGAACAAAAATAGGGCCGCAACAGAGATTGGGGATATATGTCGGATATATATCACCAAGTATAATAAGGTATTTGGAACCACACAACCGATGATATGTTTACATCACGGTTTGCTGATTGCCATTTTAATGAATGAATTCCCCACGTTAAGGGGAGGATTAAGAGAATCACCAAAATATATCACATGGTGTACATAATCTTTGGCTTATGTTGATCCCTTTACCAATCAACACGAGTTGCAAGTCAGAAAGTTATACATTTACAAAGTATTATGGCAAATCAATTACCAGACGCATTTACAGATAAAAAGAAGGTGACCAAATCATATATACCCGCTGCAAATGCTCCATCTAGAATTGAAAATCTAAAAGAACGAAGTGATGGAAGAATTGTTAATGAACCCAATGTTCAACTAAAAAGAGTGAGGCCATTGGTCTCTAAGGATAAAAATCCCCGAAAGAAAAAAGAGGTGGGAGAACAAAATGAAAAGGTTAAAGAGGAACCGCATGATGAAAAATATCCATAAGACATTTTGAAGAGGTTCATGAATAATCTGATGAAGAGAAAAATCTCGAAGTCGAGCATGATACATAAAAGTGTGAGATTTCCATTAATTAGGCCCATGATGGAAAAATATAGATTATAAATGAAATTGATGAAGTGGATGGACCATTATCCTTTTCTATCTCCAAAGACATTGATAATGATAATGATGATCCATATCCAAGGTCCATATCGGAATTTTAGAAAAAGCCCGATTGGGAGAAATGATAAAAAGCCATGAGAAATAAATTACTCTCCCTTAATAAGAGAAATGTTTTTGGACCAGCTGGTATTACAACTGCAGATGTAATACCAGTCGGATGAAAATAGGTGTTTGTGAGAAAAAGAAATGAAAATAATAAAGTCACCTGAAGTAAAGCTCGAGTTGTGGCACAAGGGTTTTCTCAAAGAGCGTGATTTGATTATGATGAAACATATTCGCCGGTAATAGATTCAATCACATTCAAGTACTTAATGAGCCTAACGGCATAGAAAAATCTAGAAATGTACCTTATGGATGTTGTGACTACATACCTATATGGATCAATAGATAGTGACATCTATATGAAAATCCGAAAAGGATTTAAGATCCCAAAAAGGTCAAATATTCTAGAAGAATCTGAGAAAATTTGTCCAGTCAAGTTACAACGATCACTTTATTGACTAAAAAGTCCGGATGCATGTGGTATAATCGCTTGAGCGGATTTTTGTTGAAGAAATAATTTATCAAGAATGCTATATGCCCTTGCGTATTTATAAGGAAATCCCCATCAAGATTTGTGATCATTGATGTTTATGTTGATGACCTAAAATTCATTGGAACTCAAAAGGAGGTCGATGATGTGATATGCTCAGAGTTTATTTTCCTAAGTTACACTGCAAGTGCACATGCAAATGTAGTATATAGGGGTCGAACCACATAAACTCAAGAATCTTACGATAGATTATAAAGTGTAGAGAATAGCTTAGAAAAATCAATCAATAAGCAGTAAATAAAAAGTAGTAAATAGATCAGCAAATCGGTGTGTTTTTCAAATACTAAAAGCGCTAGGTCAAGGGCGTTCTCAGGAAATCAGATCATGCAGATAACCAATCATTGAGGATAGAATTAAGAACCATTCTAGAACTCAAACACATATATAAAACTAAGCAAATTTTTTTGCGAGAATTTACTAAGCCGAAACCCTAGAAATCCAAATTTCTTTGCAATTCCTAACAGATTAAACTAGCATTAAGTGCAGGTTCGATTAGTTCACAAATAAGTCAAACCAAATTTCTTTGCAGATAACTAATTTGCTCAACCCAAATAGATCATATTCTAAATCACACATTCGTGTCAATTTATAAAACCTAGATCTTGATTCCTATTGATCAGGTTAGAAACTAGCTTTAAGCACAATTCAGGTTGAAGAACTAACAGGTTATGAATCCATAACTGAATAACTCAATCTAACATATCATGAAAACCCTATGAGAATCCCTAAGCCTAACAATCAATCTACTCATACATATTGAATGAAGCAAACAACATAATATGAATAGATTGCATTAAAGAAAGAGTAGAGAATAGAAAAAGGGTTCAAAATCTTCTCCAAAAGCAGTACACAAGGAACGAATCAGCCACAAAGCTCCTAAACTCTCTTTAGCCAAAAGTATGAAAAGTTTATCTAGAATAAAACTCCAAAATCCTAATATAATGTGTATAACACGTCTTGAGTCTCTTTTGTAAATACTAGAACTTCTAGGTCAAAATTGCAATTCTTCAAATCTTCATTAAACGCCTGCGAATTGTGGACTCGGGAGCTGCATCGATCGATGCACAAGTGCATCGGTCGATGCTAATCTTCTCATCACGGCTTCAGCTACAATATTTTCCCAAAAAGCTCTAAAATCTTCCAAAGTCTTCCCAACGTGTGTAATCCTAATAAACACCTAAAAAGACTCGAAAGACACTACAAAAGACTCGAATATATACTTATATCATGGCTTAAAACATCTAAAAACCATGATATATCAACTCCCCCACACTTAACCTTTGCTTTCCCTCAAGCAAAACATAAAACCAAGATGAGGAGAAGAAATTTGAAAACTTCAAAAACTCGTTTCATCGTTGAAGTACCACACTCAGATTCCCCTTAATAAACCACATAAAAATGAACCTTCATACATGAAGACCAACATATACTTCGCCTACACTTAGCAAATGTCCTAAGTAAACTCCACAATCACATTCAGAGCATTCAAATTCACCATACTGACTTCTATAATCTAATAAGTGCGGTGTCACCTAGGGAATATCGATAAAAGAACACATGGACTCTTACTCTGTTAGCATCTAACCACCAAGCTATCATTTTCTGGTTCCTTCCTTCTCATTTTCCTTCCTTAACAACTGATTTTCCCCATTTGGGTATCTTTTTTTTTTAGCAGTGCTCTTTCCGCATTGGGATGTACTTTGGACACATTCCATGAATGCACATGAGGTAATATGGGTCTCTACCACTCCCGTGATCACTTCGAAGCTGCTAGCTTATCCGCAGTTTATCTCTTTTTTACTTTAAGAAAGGGGAGATGAGAACCATACTTAGACATGTTTACAAGCTGTGTCAGAACTAAAAGAGGAATTCGAGTCAAAGTACACCAAGCCCCAAGGTAAGAAAAATTAAGTCAAGTTAAGGGTGAAGTAAGTAATGGATTCTCTGAATACCTGAAGTGATAACGGTGTCCTCAGTAGGTTGATCTGCGTTGGGTTTTCTAATAGTCATAGATCATCTGCAAACTCATCCAATGGTCACTTAGGTTCCTGCGAGTGTAGTGATCTCCTCAAAAAGTCCTAGTTTCTTACTAATCTATTTTTACTCAATAAAACAGACTCAACTGACTCTAAGAAAAGAAAAAGATTATGTCAATGCCACCTCCCCCACACTTGAAACACACTGTCCCCATTGGAATCGAAGCTTATGATTGGTAAAAGATGAAAAAGGGACTGGATGTAATTTTGTTATGTGTTTCTTACATGTCGTGTACCTGCGTCGATCGATACAGGAGTAAAACGATCGACACATGGTTACAGAATGATTGCAAAGATCGTTGCACAGGACCGCAACGATCGACGCAGTGCGTGTCTGTTCCTGAACATTTTTGCAGACAGCTTTAATCCGTGAATAATCACAATAGCTATATAAATCAAAGACAACACAAGACCAAAGCAACCAGATAGTCATAAATAGCAAAGTTAATCAGTTCCAAAGTAGAAGGAGTGACATACACTACAAGAAAATTGAGTATTAATAGCAATTGAAGATAGCGTTTTTAATGTTTTTGCTATCGTTGACAAAATGTTAGATTTTAGATAGCGGTTGGTTAATTTTAAACGCTATCGTTTTTAACCCACTTATTTTTTTGGTTTGAATCTTCCAATTTGATAGCAGATACACATTTTTAACGCTATCATATATAATATAAAAGTTAAAGCTATAGGCATTTGAGAGTGCCCACATAGGATTTAAAAAACTTAATATTATTGGTCCACATCATTATTCAAAATTGAGAAAATTTACAAATTTTAAATTTACTATATTAATAAAACTAACATAGAAATAAAAATAAGAAACATCAATAAATTGTCATAAAAGAACATAATGTCAAATAAGCAAAATTTTATAAATATGAAAACTAACATACAAATGGAAATAAGAAGCACAATTTTATAAATAGGAAAACTAACATATAAATGGAAATAAGAAAAGTTGAAGCTATAGGCATTTGAGAATGTCCACATAGGATTTAAAAAACTCAATATTATTGTCCACATCATTATTCAAAATTGAGAAAATTTACAAATTTTAAATTTACTATATTAATAAAGCTAACATAGAAATATAAATAAGAAACATTCATAAATTGTCATAAAAGAACATAATGTCAAATAAGCAAAATTTTATAAATATGAAAACTAACATACAAATGGAAATAAGAAGCACAATTTTATAAATAGAAAAACTAACATATAAATGGAAATAAAAAAAACATACATAAATTAACATAAAATAACAAATTGTCAAATAAGTACATGATTTAGATTTTTCTTGATTTATATTTTTCTTTCATGTTTGCTGTTTGTTGGTTATGTTACGTACATGATTTACATTTTCCTTGATTAACATAATCAAAAATTTTTAATTATTACGTACATGATTTACATTTTACTTGATTAACATAATTTTTAACAATTATAAAAGGAAATTAGTTCCTTCCTTAGAATTAGAAGTTTTCTTTTTTAAAAGTTTAGTTGTTGATTATAAATAAGCAGCTCAAATTCCAAAAGTTTAAACAAATTTCTAAATCAAAAATATTTTTTGAGAGGCAAAGATAACTTGATAAAGCAATGACAATTCTTTTTTCTAGCCAACCATCTGTTTCTTTGTTTTATACGAGCTTTTTGGTTAGAGTTCTTCATTTTTGCGAGGTACGAAACATCAAAAAAGGAGGTTTAGTTATGGATCTTGAGCTCTTTCTCATTGATCAAAAGGTATTTGCAAATTTATTAAACATATTTATGTTTACTTTAAAATTAATTAAATATAATATTAAAAGAATTATATATTTTAATATTTCACTATTTTGAATTTACAACTTAAATAAATTATTTGATTCACTATTCTGATTACAAATTTATCTTTTTAGTAAACTAATCATTAAATTTTTTAAAAAAATATTTTATTTTATTTTATTAGAATAAAACGGTAACAAATATGTAAAAATAGAATATCACGTTTTTAGTAAAAACTAATACCAATAAATTATTTTGTTACTAAGAAATTTTCTTATTTGTCAACATAAAAATATTTTCTTTTATAATATAAATAGGAAAATCGAAAAAACAATTATAAAATAATAAATTTATTAATATTGAATAACACTAATTTTGAAAAAATATAATAAAGAAAATTATAAATATGTATATTAAAAATAATAGTAAAATAGAAAAGTATTGATAAAAAAATGTAAAATAGAAAAGAAAGAAAAAATTTCTAAGCCAAACCCACAAAATTTTCGAAGGCACTCTCAGATCTTTCACTCTCACAGAGACGTCGTCTCCGTACTCGGATTCTCACAGTCGCTGTTCAGCCCGAAACCCTAATCTTGTTTTTGGTGCTGAGGGAGTCTCGTCAATTTCTAAGACGGAAACTCCCTGACTCCGTGATATCGTCTTTCCTTGATTTCATTTGGATCACTAGATCCGAGTCCCACACTCGTCTTTCCTTGATTTAGCTCCTTTAACTTTCTCTTGTTTTTGACTCAAATCTATCAATATGTGTTTCTTTTCTTCTTGATACATTATAAGAACACACATTGGATTTCGTTTTACTGATTCGCTTAGGATTTTCAGGGTTTGGTTGATTCCAGTAAACAGAAGATTATCGATGGAATCCAGAAATTTGCTCTCTAATCTCATTTTTTATGATTGTTCACAGTTTATGTCAGGGATCCGATTTGTTTTCGGAGCCGCCAGAAGCAGCGACGGAACCAGAGCAAGCTACAATGGTGATGTCAGAAGGGTAAGTGAAGAGTTTGGGAGAGGTTAGGTATATTTCGTTTCTCTGCTTCTTTGTTTATTTCTTTCTCCTTAACAGCGTGAGAGCTATTAAAATCGGCGAAGTGTGCTGATTGTTTGCTGTCTTTATCTTATATATGTCTATCATTCTTATTTTTGCAGGTATTGAGTTGATGCTGGGTATGGAGATTGTGAAAGCAGATCTTGCTCTTGCTACAAAGACTCTTGTTAGTGTGCTTTCTCCAGCCTAGAAGTATGGCGCAGATGCATTCTCATCTTAAACTCGAGCTTATTTTTGGAAAACGATGATGTCTCACTTGGGAAGAACCAAGTCTAGTGATGATGATACTCTGAGTCGATGTAGCTCTTTGGATCACCATGGGAGAGCTTGTAGTTCTCATTACGGTGATGAAGAAGGCTTTGGAAGTGTTGGGAGACAGTATGGAGGACTTGTAACAGCATCTCCTTTGGTTGGTTTACCAGAAATATCCATCTTGGTTGGGGACACTGGTTTACTCTTAGAGATCTTGAGCTAGCTACGAACCGTTTTGCTGCAGAGAATGTGATTATGGAGTAGTTTATAGGGGTAAACTCGTTAATGGTACTGAGGTTGCTGTGAAGAAGCTTCTGAACAATCTGTAAGTTTTCAATATGTTTGCTCATCCTATGCTTCGTTTCCATAATAATCTAGTTTGGTCTGTAGAGGGCAAGCTGAGATGGAATTCCGGGTAGAAGTTGAGGCTATTATTGGTCACGTTACTGCACTTTCGTGGAGGCATCTGCGGTCAAAGACACAAGAAAACAAACTTGAAAATTAAGCCAAAGCTCTAAGATTAACAAACACATCAAAATCAGTATCAATCAGCACATGGAACTATCAGCAGCAGCAAAACCAGTCTCAATTCCTCTAAATCAGTCATAATTTCGCCCCAATTCACAGGATCGCAAGTGTTCGTCATCAAATGGAAGATTTTCGGAAAAATTGCGAAAATTTTTCCATGCAATCACTAAGGAAACACGAAGTCATCATCGCAAGCCTCAAACAAGCATCAGTATACCATCAAACAACCAAAAACGTGATGAATTTCGAATTTTCACCTTATGGCCAAAATTAAAAACGTAGAGATTCAGAGAACATACCTTGCAGATCGATAAAATTGATAGTGGAAATGAAAAGAGGGGATAAAACCAAACAGGTTAGGCTTTTGAATCACCAACATCTGTGAAGAAATAAAGAAATGGGAGATTGGGCAAATTTGCTCTCTGGTCGCGAAGGAAGAAATGAAGAAGAAAGAAAGAAGAAAGGGTTTTAATTAACTTACCTTGCGTGTGGATGCATCGATCGTTGCAAATCGCGATTGGTCGAACCAGATTGATTTAATCGGATTTTTGGTTCACCACTTACCTTTCGATTCCTTCTAGGTTTTGGCTGGTTGAGCGCGTGCGTCAATCTTTGCATAGGACCGCAACGGTTGACAGACCTCGTGTTGATTTCTTCCTTGCGGTTTGAGTCCACCCGCAATTCAAACCGCAAACCTTACAGCAAAAAATCATTAAGTGTCCCACTTTCCTCCCCTGCATCGATCGTTGCACAGAACCGCGTCGATCGACGCATGGCGATTTCCAGAGATTAGTTCGTATCTGTAGACAAAAACACCCAAAAACAAAAACACCAAAGTAAAATCCTAACAAAAACGTGAAATCAAGTATTTACAGACTAACCAGTGGGTTGCCTCCCACTCTGTGCTTATTTAACGTCATTAGCTTGACCGGAAGAAGATCATGTAAAGGGTGCATCATCTAGAGGCACAATTTCACCTCTTGGAATCTCGGCCTTAGACCAATAATGCTTCACCCTCTGTCCGTTGACACTGAATTCTTTTCCTTCTGAGCTAATCAGAACAACAACACCATACGGACGCACTTCCTTGATCGTGAAAGGACTTGACCATCTAGAACGCAACTTACTTGGAAACAATTGCAAATGAGAGTTATACAAAATTACATGATCATTTTGCTCAAACTGTCTGGAGACAATCTTCTTGTCATGATATACCTTAGTCCTCTCTTTGTACAACTTTGAATTCTCATAGGCATGATGCCTAATCTCATCCAACTCATTCAGCTGCACCAATCTTGATGATGACTTGATGTCCTCATCACCTCTCTGCTGCAAGCTTCAAATCAAAGTTCATATCCCTTACATCCCATGCTGCCTTATGCTCAAGCTCAACTGGAAGGTGGCAGGCTTTCCCATAGAGAAGATGAAACGGTGCAGTCCCAAGTGGCGTCTTAAACGCAGTCCTATAGGCCCATAACGCATCATACAGCTTTGCAGACAAATCCTTCCTTGTCTTACCAACTGTCTTCTCCAAGATCTCCTTAATCTGTCTGTTAGAGACCTCTTCTTACCCACTAGTCTGAGGAAGATAAGGAGTAGCCACACGGTGATGAATACTAGGCATGCTTCTGTAGCAGCTTCTCAAAGACCTTGTTGATAAAGTGGGATCCTCCATCACTTATCACAATCCGAGGCACTCCAAATCTAGGGAAAATTATGGTCTTAAACAACTTAAGCACCACCAAAGAGTCATTGGTTGGACTACCTATCGCTTCCACCCACTTAGACACATAATCCATAGCAACCAATATGAACTTATTCCCATGAAATGAGGGACAAGGACCCACGAAATCAATGCTCTAAAAATCGAAAACCTCAACCTCAATAATGAAATTCTGAGGCATTTCATGCTTTTTACTGATTTTCCCTCTCCTTTGACAGGCATCACACTGAGAGACAAACAAATTAGCATCTCTGAACATAGTAGGCCACCAAAAATCTGCCTGCAGTATTGAGATGTATTGAGATGAAGACAATAATCAAGAGATACTCAAATAATCAGATCAGAAGAGAAGAAGTAAAAAAGAGTGATTTAACCATGAGGTTAAATGAATAAGTTACCATGAGGTTAAATGGTGAAATAAAGAAGTTACCAATGAGGATTTCAAAATATAAGGTCTGGTTTTGTGGTCCCATAGTGTTCAGAAAGCTCAGAAGGTTCAGAGGACTGATCCCCAAACAATTGACCATTAGGAGATGTCATTATCTCCTTGGGACACATCACAGACCTGTCATTATCACTTATGGACGTTGGGAATCTTCACCAGCAGCAGCTTCTTTGATTTCTACTCATTTGTTTGTTCTGAGTATATTTTTTATTGTATTTCATCCTAATTGTATCTCTATATATGTTGTAGCAAGGCTAAATGGAAAAATATGCTTTTGGGAGTGAAAACTCTCTTTTCTCTCAAACTCTCTCGCTTTCTTCTTTACCCACGAAATTCTCTCCTCCATACTTACGTTCTTATGTTCTTCACTTTAATCCTTGAATCTCTGCTCTAATTCTTTAAATAATCTCATAATCTAACATGATATCAGAACATTAAGCTCCTAAACTCTGTTTATTCCGCAAATTCTCTGTTTTATCTTTCAAAATCTCTGTTCTTGCACTACAAGAAATATGAGTATTGATAGCACCACGAAAACGCTATCATATGTCTATGATAGCGTTTCCATAAACGCTATGTTTGCCGCTGCTATCTTAGATCCGCCATATACGATAGCATTAATTTCACCTGCTATTATATATATGTCTACGATAGCGCTAATTTGGATGTGATTGTATATTTTACATTAGCATTTGTTAATCCCCATTTTATATATTAATGTAGCATATTTTTCGTGCAATAATACATATTGTGGTGGCAATATTTTAGAGTTGTATTATACTTTATATTAGCGTTTTATATTTGTTATATTATTATTTATCATAGCCAATCTTTATGGTTATTGTATATTTTATGAACACTTTTATTTTTTGCTATATTTAATATTAATGAGAGCCATTAAAATTTTATTAGATAGTATTATTCTAAATTATTTATGAATTATTATTTAAAAATCAATTAAATTTTTATAAAAAAAATTATATTTAAAATTTGATATTTTATTAATAACTTAAAACATGTTTTACACAAAACATAATAAAAAATACATATCAAGAAATTCCGAACATATTTCTAACATTGTTCATATCATTTCTTCAAAATTTAAGAGTTGCTTCCACTTGGTCTATTCCATCCTCGACATGTTGTCCTTTTGCATCAGCTAGTCGGATTGCACCAGAGAGAGTCCCACCAGTGGCAATGAGGTCATCTATGATGATAGCACGCTCACCAGGCTCTACCGCACCTACATGCATCTCTATCTTATATGTTCCATACTCCAATGAATACTCCTCCGAGATTACCTTCCCTGTTAATAGCCATTCTTTTAGTGTCTAAATTAAATTAACAAACACCTTTCTCGGAATTGGTCAAGATAACAATTTAGTCCATCGATATATAACAAAAACAAACAACCACTTAGGCTACTGAAAGTTACCAAAAAGATATATGAACTACCAAACGAGTAGAAGATATAGATAGCTAAAAGTTACTTTGCTCAAGTCCACGACAATATAAAGATTGTAAAATTGAAACAAGAAGCCATTCAAATAAACAACTTGTCATGTTATATATCGACTATATTTGAAGTAACTCAATGTCAAAATAGCAAGCCACTAAAGGAAAGAATAACATACCAGGCAACTTCTTGGGCTTTCTCATGGGAACAAATTTCGCACCAATAGCCAACGCAATAGGAGGGCCAAATATGAAACCTATAGCTTCAACACCTGCCCTTACTGTATACCCATTCAAGACAAATCAGAGTACCACGTGGGGTTATACCACCTCCTAAGACCACCTACAAGAAATGTTTGTTCCATTAAAGCTCGCAGAAAAAGCCATACATATCCTCTAGAAGATAATTTTCCCTATTACACAAGCACTTAATCTCATCAGCCAAACTAACAAAATCCATGAAAGAGCACACATACAAAACCCTTTAGACTAAACCAAGAGACTTAAAGTTTTTGCTGAAATTTAAACCACAGTCGTTAAAGGAAGAGCACACATACAAAACCCTTCATACTCACTTTTATACCTATCTACGAAACACAAGCTAAATACCTAATTACTTACCATCATCAACTGACGTTGAGGGCTCCTTGTCATGAAATTCCCAACTGTGTAACCCTAGTTTCTACTCTAACAAACATTATGAAATCCCCAACTGTGTAACCTCGTTTCAACTCAAGATTGAAGCAAAAATGACAAGATCAGATAATTCCACCAAACTAAAAAATAAACATTACACTCATTGGAATCTTTAAGCTTTGATTAATACTATCATTGAAACCAAAAGGCATCGATCAACATAAAATTTATGAGAATCGATCAACATAAGAGAGCATGTGGAAAATGAAATCAGTGAAGAAACAAATCTCACCCCAACACTCTCTAGCACATTAACAATATCATACATTCGATCCAACTCTCAACTCCTGGAGAGAGAGAAAAAACAAACAAACTCCAATCAGATTTTAATCCAAACTAAGAATCTGCTAGTATTACACAAACATAATGATTGAAATCATTTCTTCTAAATCAAAATAATGACCATGGGATAGGGATTCACTCCACATAACGAAGAATTGAGGAACCAAGTAACTGAGAAACAAGTAGATACAACCTTCCAAATTAGCAAAAGGGTTCGACCGACCGACCACCTTGCCCTCGACCTCTTCCTCTTCCTCCAGCAACAGGCACAACTCTTGGTTACTTTTCTCTTCAGCCGGTCATGGGAGGATCGATTTAGGGTTTGTGGGAAATTTTTCTTTGATTTTGAGAGATAAGGATAGATGACGAGGGAAGAAATAGCTAGAGGTAGTGAAAACAGGGAATCGAGAGCTTGCGATTTGTGTTTGATTTCTCAATTATTGACAGAGAATCCATAGCTTGCGAAGAGATAGGAGGAATAAGAAACAGGTGGAAGAAATGGAAAAATCTGATACTTAGAACTTTTTTAGGAAATTAGGGGTTTGGAGAAGGCAAAAAGTTTGCCGGGATAACCAAAAAAATTGGGCTCTAAAATAAAAAATATTAGCACAAATTGGCTCTGAAACACAATTTTTTTATTTTTCCTTTCAAAAAGTTTATTTATTTTTTATCTCTTTTAGAAAGCTAAATACTTTCTTTATATTATTAATGAAAATTATTCTTATGTTTCTAATTTTTTTTCTTTTCCAGTTTTTTGTTTCTAAATTTATTCTTGAAATTTTTTATAAATATTAATTTTTATTATATTATTTGATGTTTACATTTTTAGTGTTTATTATTTGGAGTTTAGAAGTTTAGGGTTTAGGGTTGTGTTTAGGGTATAGAGTTAAGGTTAAATTTGTTATACTTACTTTCTATATTATTTTATGTTTGTGGTGTAAATCTTATCCATTTATAGTTTTAAAGGTTATAAATTTTATGTTTAAGGCTTGAGTTTAAAGTTTGAAAAATTATACCCTAAAAAATCCAAACCCTATACCCTAACTAATCAAAAACTCAAACCATACATCCAAAACTAATTAAAGACTCAAACTTTATATCCTAAATTAATCAAAGACTCTAATCAAAAATTCTTAATTTTTATAGTTATTGCAGTTATTTTTATACGTTATGTTATTAAAAATTGTCATAACTTATAATGTTATGAAATAATAAATTTTCATATCCTATACTTAGTTAGAAAACTACAACTAAATTAGTTGTATTTCATTACCCTAAACCCTATTTATACCATAAACCCTCCAATACCCTAACCTCTAAATCAAATGTTTATGAGACATTTACTTTTATATTATATAAGAAATTTATATAACTAACACTAACCCTAAACCTTAATCACTAACCCCCAATATCTTAAACCATATAAAGACTTTAACATTCATATTAGTTGAACTTGTAATATATGTAATAATTGTTTTTGGGTTTATACTTTATTGTAAACTACAAGAAATAGTATTACTCTAAACCCTATTTATACCCTAAAACAATGTAATTATAAATAAAAAGAAATAAATTGCAATATCCTAAATTTTCCAAACTAATCTACAAATCAAATATCATAATCTCTCCAATACCCTAACCTCTAAACATATACTAAAATAAAATCAAGGTTTTGTATGTTTCTATCATCTTTTATTTCAAAAGTTGGTATGTTTAATAATTTTATGGTATTTTTCCTATATTAAATGACAAATTGAAAAATTAAGCTTAAGTGTGAATCTAAACCTTATATTCCAATACCCTAAACCTAAACTCTAAACCCTAGACTTAAACTCTAAACCCTAAACTTATACTATAATGTCCTAAACTCTCAATAAAATATTTCAAAATTTCTAATTTGTTTTTAATATATATTTTATAAATTATATTATACATATGATACAATAATTCACTGATAATTGATAATTTTATTTTTATAAAAAAAAACTGAATTTCAAACCTTACACCCTTATATGTAATACTAAAAAAAAAATTAATAACTCATGTTTGGATTATATTTTTAAAAAAATTTCCAATTGACTTTTAGTAGACATTTTAGTATTTTATAAATTATGTTATATTTTCCAATTTACGTTTAGCTTGCAAACAAAATTTTTGAACCAGAGAATAATGTGTTCATGAGATATCAAAGCAGTTGTAGTTGAATATGGTTAAGTATATGAAATTTGTAGCCAAGATTACAAGACGGACATGGATAGTTCTCGAGCAAGCTTCTTGATATTTTACCATTGAAACTAAACTGAACTGATCACAGAATAACGCAAACGCAGCTTTTATCGCAATTATATCTGATCTGGTCTTCTTCACTGCAAATAAAATGGGGAATCAGACAAATGCCAGTTAGCAAGGAACCAAAGAAGCTGCAACAGATTGAAAGACACAAAAGCATCAGACTAACTTGTACTTGAATTCACGGATCTCAGCAAGTTCTTTCCCCATCAAATCCACCCACTGTACCTTCTTCTTCTCCCTTCTCCCACAAATCGCCTTCTTTAGACTGCTTCTCAGGATCTCCCCATGACTTTGACCTTGCTCTTCTTCTTGTTTCTCCTTTACGGGACAATCTTTTTCCTTTTCCTCTATAGAAGTATCTCCTTCTCTAACATTATTCCCTGCCACCATTCTTGTGATAATCACAGGCTTGTTGTCAATCATGATCTTACCATGATCTTAGACTTGTACGCACTTAAGAAGAAATGTTTGCAACCTTGTACAAGAGGTTGAACACCTTCTTCTGCACCAATCCACAAACACATATAAGTAAAAGGATACAAGGCTTACAAAATAAAATCTTGGAGGCTCTGGTGAGACGCTCTCCACTCTCACCCACAAAGATGTTAAGCACCTGTATAACTTAAACTGATCTCTCAACACAACTGAGTAGGAAAGACTTTCTCAATAACCCTTACTACTCAAAGCTTTGACAATCTCCGGAGATATTCCAAGCTCAGATATCGCAAGCCCATCACCATTACTGCTACCAATACTCTCTGAATCTCCAATTCCTCTATCGCTAGTCTAAAATATCGCAAAACCTGGCAGGAGAAACCATCGACGCTCTGAACTCCGACGGTCCAGATTGAAAGTGAAAGTCCCTCGCTTCAACACCAAACTGATTCCGCATTGGAAGGAGATCGATTATTGTGGAGATAATGCAGTGCCTTTGCTGTAAAAATGATTCATATTAGTATCCATTAACATCCATAACAAAAAATCGTGATGGTATCAAAGAGGTTCTTTGAGACAACAGAGATATAGAAACCACCACTTCATGATTTTCGATTGAAATTCCGAATTAAAGTTCAAAACTTTGAATATGTAGAACTCATAACTCACCTTGTACTGATAAATTCTTCTCCTCAGCTTTTGCTTATTGAGCTCTTTGTCTTTAATGTCTACCACTTCGTCCTTACCAAGTTCAAAGTCATCAACAATGTCCTGAGATGTTGCTTGATCTACTATTATATCATCTTTGGTTGTACTGAAAATCCATATTTTCAATTCATTAGACGAAATTAGGGTTAGGAAAGCATAAGAGAAAGTACCCAATCATTGTCATCTTGAGAGAGGGCTTGCGAAACCATTAAACAATCTAGATTTGAAACAATAAATTACCCATTTGCTCAATCGAAACGAGGAGAGTCGAGATACACATGCTCTTCTTCTTTGTCCAAAACCTTAATAGATTGGAGCAGGCGAATTTGGGGGAGGAGAGGGATTAGAGGTGAATCTCTAGAAGAGATGCTCATAATCAGGAAGAGGAAGATATAGAGAGAGAGATGAGGGAGAGAGGCTGTCGGGAGGTACAAGAGAATTTCCCGTCATTGAATCGACGAAGGAGAATATGCAAAGGTTGTATGAGTTCTTGAGATTTTTGTTTCTTTGTAAATCAGAGTGTGGTTTAAGGAAAAAAAACAAGAATATATGAAAACCACTAGAGGAAAAAAGTAAGGTAACTTTAATATTTTTCTAAGTGTTTGAGAGGGAAACCAATTACATAGCAAAAATAAGCTCCAAATCTCATTTTTATTTCCCGCTAAAGTGAAATTACGGGAAAGCATTGAAATAATGTTGTAATAGAGTACCCCAGTCCAGCATATCTCCTATAATAGCACTTAACGAAATTGTGCTATCCTCATGTGCTATCAATACCTAGTTTTCTTGTAGTGTTGTTCTTAAACTCTTCATAACTTCTGTCATCTTTCTTATTTCGAAATCTCTTCTCAGTCTTTGTTGTTCCCTGCTTGATATTCCCTCCTACTGTTCTAACTCAGTTTAGCTATGGAGAACTCAAAGCATGTGTTCATTCCAGTGACCATAAAAGGGGTAAATTTACTTGTTGTGGAAAAGAATGGTGAAATCTGTCCTTGGTGGCCGTGTGCTATGGAATCATGTTGTTAGTGATGAAGCTCCAACCCAAATGGTCCAAGATGAAGAGAAGTGAACTCAAGAAGACCAGAAGGTGCTATCCATTCTCCAAAGTTCTATTGAAGCTCCAATTTTGGAGGCTTATTCATACTATGAAACTTCCAAAGAGCTGTGGAATACTCTTCGGAAGGTATATGGAAACATTTCCCATCTGAGTAGGGTCTTTGAAGTGAAGCAAGCTATCAACAGTATCAGCTAAGAAGATATGGAGTTTACTGAGCATTTTGGCAAGTTCAGATCGTTGTGGGCTTGAGATGTTGAGACCAAGCTCAGTTGACACAGTGGTGATAAATGAAAGAAGAGAAGAAGACATAGTCTTTGCTCTCCTACTGACTTTAAACCCTGTCTACAACGACCTGATTTAGCATATCCTGAGGTCAAACAAGCTCCCGACACTTAAAGAGGTGTGTGCACATATTCAAAAGGAACAAGGCTCACACGGTTTGTTTGGTAAGGGGGAGCTTGGTACTGCCAACAAAGGAGTCTATAAGCCGGAAGATATGAAGTTTTGGGTGTGCAACCATTGTAAGAAGCAAGGTCACTCAAAGAAGAAGTGTTGGATCATATTCCCACATCTCAAGTCAAGCAAATGGGAAGAACCAAAAACACATACTCCCTGTGAAGACAGAACCGGCTCCTCCATAAAAAGTTGTCATGTGCGGTTCATTGAGGAACAAGGGAATTCTTTGGTATCTTCTCAACATGATTTGCTGAAGAGGTCATACATATATTCCCTCATAGAAACCTTGAAAGCAGCTGGAAAGTCTGATAAAGTATTTGGTAACTCTCTTCATGCATCTAATACCACTAAGCCATTGATTGTAGATTCAGGAGCATCTCATCACATGATTAGTGATTCAAACCTGATTACAAATATTGAAGCGGCTTTAGGGAATGTAGTGATAGAAAATGGAGATAAAATACCAGTTAAAGGTGTAGGGAACCTTATGTTGTTTAACAAGGAATCAAAAGCCTTTTATATGCCTAACTTTACATCAAATTTGTTATCTGTGAAAAAGGCAACTACTGATTTAAATTGCAATGTTATATTCAGTCCTAATGATGTTCATTTTCAGGACATTGAGACCAGTATAGTACTTGGGAAAGGAGTAAGTAAGGATGGTCTTTATGTTCTTAATAACACTAAGACATCATCTGATTTATCTTGTTCTCCTAACTCATTTCTTGCTACTGCTAATAATGTTGTTTGGCATGCTAGATTAGGACATCCCCATTCAAGAGCTTTAAGCCTGTTATTTCCTAATGTTTCATTCAAAATGATGATTGTGAAGCTTGCATTCTTGGTAAACACTGTAAATCTGTTTTTCCTAAGTCTGCAACTATCTATGAAAAATGTTTTGATTTGGTGCATCTCGATGTTTGGACTTCTCCTTGTGCATCTAGAGAGGATCATAAGTATTTTGTTACATTCATAGATGAGAAGTCTAAGTACACTTGCTTGACATTGCTACCATCTAAAGATTGTGTCCTTGAAGCTTTTACTAACTTTCATGACTATGTTGCTGACCATTAAAATGCTAAAGTTAAAATTTTAAGATCAGATAATGGTGGTGAATACACAAGTAACATCTTCAAGCATTCTTAGATAAGCATGGGATAATTCATCAAACCAGCTGTCCAAACACTCCACAGCAAAATGGTGTAGCTGGAAGAAAGAAGAGACACCTTATGGAGGTTGCTCGGTCCATGATGTTCCACACAAATGTTCCAAAGAGGTTTTGGGAAGATTAGTTACTGCTTGTTACTTGATCAATAAGACTCCTACAAAGATCCTACAAGACAAATCCTCATTTGAGGTATTGAATCAGAACAAACCCTCTTTTAACCATCTTAGAGTGTTTGGATGTGTGTGGTTTTTTTGATTCCAGGAGAGCAGCGCAACAAACTTAAGCTAAGAGTGTTAAGGGCATTTTCATTGATTACTCCACTACACAAAGGGATACACATGCTATGTTCTTGAGACAAGGAAGGTCCTAGTATCCAAAGATGTGAAGTTTGTGGAAGAAAAGGGTATTATGATGAGAAGAATTGGGATAACCTTGCAGACTTGTCTCATTCACAATCTGACCGGGAAAATAGCCTAACGATATAGATGGAGAATCTTGGCATTGGAAGCTCTCAAGGAAACCAAAGACCAACCCCTCAAATCATCCCTGTCCAGCCTCAACCTCAGAATACTGAAAAAGACATCACCCTTGATCATGAGGGAGGCATTGATATACATGAGGAAGAGGAAGAGGAATCAGATCAAGAGGAAGAGGAGAGAGGCTCAGTCATCCATGATCAAGGAGAGTCTTCTCAAGAAGCAGTGGAATCTAAAATTGCTACTGCTCCAATCGGTCCATTAAGAAGAAGCCAGAGAGAAAGGAAAGACCCATCAGATTGGAAGAATACAAGGGTTTACTACAACAGCCAAGCGGTTTCTCACCCAATCCAAGCATTTTGTACCCTTGCTCACTTTTACACAAAACAAGTCTTCATTGGTGCTCTTGATGCTTAATTGGTTCTAAAGACCTATGATGAAGCAAAGGAGCATAAGAATTGTAGAGATGCAGTAGGAGAGGAAACAAAAGCAGTGGAGAATAATAACACTTGGTATGAGACATAACTACCTAAAGGGAAGAGGGCTGTGAGCTCTAAATGGGTGTTCACTATCAAATACAAAAGAAATGGAGAGATAGAGCGCTACAAGGCTAGATTGGTGGCAAGAGGATTCACACAAACATATGTAGAGGATTACTGTGACACATTTTCACCAGTAGCCAAACTTCATACAGTAAGGGTTATTCTATCCTTAACAACAAACTTGGAATGAGACTTATAGCAGATGGATGTCAAGAATGCCTTCCTTCAAGGTGAGCTAGAGGAAGAAGTGTACATGACTCCACCTCCTGGTCTTGAAGACATAGTTACACCAGGGAAAGTATTGAGGCTTAATGATATATCATGGTTTTTATAGGTTTTTAACCATGATATAGTTGTATATATTGAGTCTTTAACCTGTTTTTTCAAGTCTATTGAGTCTTCTACAAGTAAGCTTGTGTTTGGAGCAAGAGATGGAATTATAGGACGTTTCTGGTGATTTGTGAAACGATCTGAAGTTGGTGTCTCGGCCACGACTGGATTTCAACCGACACTAACCTTGATGTCGGTCGACACTGAGAGCGACTGAGAGTTGAAGACATGTTTTGAAGAATTGCAGAATTACCCAGAAGTTTCCCTAATTCTAATATAGCCCCAAAACGTGTTTAGTGGTTTTTAATTAGATTTTTGATAGCATTCTCATTCATGCTATCTTTTCATCTTGTTCTTACTTGTTCTTGCTTTGGAGATTGAGAGATTTTGCTAGGGGCTGGTTCTTGCTACTTGTAACCTTGAGAGAAGGATTTCGAACCCCTTTACTTTTATCTATTCAATCTTTGGTTTTCTATTCAATGATGTGTTGTTTAACTGATGATATGTCTGAGTAGTAACCTAGTTAGATTTAGGAATTCTCATAAGGGTTTTATGCATGTTTGACAACTGATTTATTAGGATTCACCATCTGTTTGTTCATCGCCTAAGTTATGCTTAATACTGAATTCTGGGCTGATCACCAAGGGTTTTGATCTGAGATAATTGACAATAGCACGAGAGTGTGAGTTATAATCTGAACAAACTTAGTGTGAGCAATTTGACTAGATACAAAGAGATTTGGTTTAGGAGAATTGTGAACCGATAGAACCTGTTCTTAATACTTGTTTAGAACTCTAGGATCACAAAGAGATTTAGATCGCTAGGTTGCTAGATATAGAAATAATCTCAGAGAGAGTTGGATTGTTTTGCATTGTGTTTCTAGTTCTTGAACTTGTGTTTAATCTGAATCCGGTTAGTTAAGTGTCTAGCATTGCATAATCCCGAGAACTTCCTAAGTCTGACGCCTTTCTCTTATTGAAAACACCTTCCTATTTACTTGCTTTTTGTTTACTGCCTTCTTGAATTGATTTAGCTTAACTTGACAACATATAATCTATCGTGTGACCGTGAGTCCTTGTGGATTCGATACCCTAAGTACTACATTCGCATATCTGTGAACTTGCAGTAGAATAGGGATATTTCTTGACCTATCAAGTTTTTGGCGCCGTTGCCGGGGACTCAACTGAGTTCGCTGATATATTTTTGTTTTAGAGTTGAGTATATGTCGTTTTTATTTATATAATATTCATTTTTCTCGGTTTGGCTTGTTTTGTTGCTGCAGGTAATCACAGACGCATTCAGTGTCGACCGACACCCTCCTTAGTGTCGCCCGACATCGACCTCGAAAAAGAGTTTTGAAGTCAGTGTATGCCTAGTAGAAATACCCGAAGCAACCATAGCGAAGAACTTTTCAACCTCAGACTCGAGGAGCTTGCTAAACTTGAGAGAACGAACAGAAAAGGTCAAAAAACAAGAATGATGAACAATCGTTTGATTTTGAGACCAGATACTGAAGGAGTTATGAGAGACTAACAGAACAACACTTACAATGATCAGGGGCAAAGGATTGATGTTGAGGGACGAGTGATCCCTGAACCTGACCAGCCTCAAGGTCAGAGGCAGATGGTCAATGCTGAGAGGACTCTTGCTGACTACAACCGTCCCGATGAGTTTTATGCTAACCGGTCAGCAATTGTTCCTCCACCTTTTGAGAGGAATGACTTTGAGATCAAGATTGTCTATTACGCTATGCTGAGGTAGCACCCCTTCCATGGTCTCCCACATGAGCAACCCATGGACCACATTGAGGATTTTGAAGCCTTCATTACTGGAATGAAGTACAACGGGTGGATTATGACTTCCTTTATCTCAAGCTTTTCCCATATTCTCTCGCTGGAGAGGCTGCTGCTTGGCTGAAGCAACTTCCACCTGGGAAGTTGACTACTTGGGATGGTGTGAAGAGAGAGTTCATGCGACACTTCTATGATGATGCTCGCTCAGATCAGCTCAAATAGGATCTTCTGACATTCACTCAGGGACTTACAGAGCCACTTAAGTCAGCTTGGGTAAGGTTTAAGATGTACCAACGAGATTGTCCTCATCATGGATTCTCTGAAGTTCAACAGCTGGGCATTTTCTTCAGAGGTGTGGATCTCTGGTACCAGACTGCGTTGGATGCTGCCAGCAATGGTAACTTCAACACAAAGACTCTCGAGCAGGCTAGAGTGTTGATTGAGAACTTGGTGAGTAGCAACAACACTAAGACTGCAGATCAGAGGAGGAAAGAATCTGTTGAAAAGATGGATCACATGCAGATTTCAGAGATTAAGAAGCAGCTGGATAGTGTTCACAACTTGTTGGCTGTTAAGAAAGCTGTTCACTTTGCTCAGGAAGTTGAAGTGTTTGAGGTTGAAGAAGGTTGCACTGAGGAAGATGTGAACTACATCAATGGTTCTGGATTCCAAGGAAACAAGTTTGGGAATCAGCAAGGCAACAAGTTCCTTAATGGTGGACAGAAGAGTGCTTTCACAAGCAATCAAAACTCTTCTGGGTATGGTCAGAATGCTAGTTACCAGAAGCCTTTTCAGCAGAACAACTCCTATCAGAGGACCTATGGATCATCTTCATATCAGACACCTCCTGCTACTAATGCTCGTGAGAGTAAGCCGGAAGCCATGATGGAACAGTTGCTGGAAGGTCAGACAAAGAGCACTGTGGACTTTAACAAGAAGCTTGATGTTGTGTATGAAGATCTTAATGGGAAGTTTGAGTCTTTGAGTACTCACATGAAGCAGCTAGACACACAAGTGCACCAGATTTCAAGTTCAGTCAAGGGAAAGAATGTCATAGACACCCACATCAATGCTTGGTTAGTTCAGATCGATGATGGGTCAAGTCAAGGAGAGAACTTTGAGATTAAGACTGTTGAACTCGTCGAGGATAGTGAAAAACCCGAGACTGAAATCCCAGTGTCGGTTGACATTAACTTTGATGTCGGTCGACATCCACTTTTCACAAGGATTTCGAGTCCTCATGATGAATGGAAATCGACCTTAACCGATTTTGGAGTCAACATCATGGGTGAATCAGTCAATGTCGACCGACATCAGTTCAATGTCGGTCGACATAAAGAGCATGAGGAGCCAGATTTGCCAACATCTTGTGCTATTGCTGAAGAAACGAACCATGATCCTCCTATACCTTTCCCTGAGGTATCTGTGAAGTCTCAACAAGAGCTTGATGAAGCTAAACATCTGGAAGTGATGGATAAGAAGTTGAAAGAGGATCCACAAGCTGACACTTCACCCTATCATCCTTGTATACAGAGATACTTGGAGAAGATGCTACCTATGGACGAGGTATTGAAGGAATGGGTAGTAGTGCTTCCTAAACAAGTTAGTGACGTGTTGCTAAATCAGGTCCCCAAGAAGCTATCAGATCCTGGTGTGTTTGTATTGAGTTGTTATATATTTGAGAATGGCTTCAAGCATTCCTTGTGTGATTTAGGAGCAGCTGGAAATCTCAGGCCATACTCTATGGCAGAGAGACTGGGGATGACAGATTTTTCACACACTAAGATCTCTCTGGTCCTAGCTGATCAATCAAAAAGGGTTCCGGAAGGAGTTCTTGAGGATGTCCCAGTCAGAGTTGGAAACTATCTATTTCCAACAGACTTTGTGGTGCTAAGGTACGATAATGTGCCGGATGATCCTCTGATATTGGGAAGACCTTTCTTAGCCACAACTGGAGCAAAGATTGATGTAAGGAATGGTATGATCGATCTCCACCTGGGAGACGAGCCTCTACACTTTGAGATGGATATGCTGCGCAGGCCCAAGATTGATGGTCAAACCTTTAGCAATGAGTCAGAGCAAGAAGCTCATATCAGTGAGACTTCAGTGTCTGATACTGGAGAAAGGAAGAAGGTGGTTTCTCAAGATTCCACTCTAGCATCTTCAGAGCTTGCAACTGCTCATAAGCAGAAAGCTCCACACATCAGAGCTCCACCCAAGCAAAGGTACGCATCTCCTAAACCCAAACCTACTAACTTCATTGCTATGACTGCAGGGAAACATTCTGATGCACCTAAGTTTAACTCTGATCCTAATCCCTCGTTCCTTGGACGAGCTCATGCGGACACTGCTTACTCTCCACCATGGATGAGGAGACTTTCGCAGAGGCACTCACAGCTTCTGTGAGGTAACCCACTGGTAAGTTGTATATACTAGGATTTTTGGTTTTGCATTTTGATTTCTTTCGTTTTTGGAGTTTTTGTGTCAAGTTATGCAGAACCTGTAGCACTGTTTAGTCAGTGTCGGTCGACTTCCACTTGAATGTCGGTCGACATTGGACTCGAGAAGTTTCGAGCACGGACGATAATCGACCGAGGTCGATTTCCAAGGTCGTTTTGGTTGAGACAATTAAGTGTCGGCCGACATCAAGCTTGATGTCGGTCGACAACGAGGAAATCGAGGTAAAAAATTCTTAAAAACCCGAGACCTTCTTCTTCTTCTTCATTATCTCTCTCGCCGAGAATCATCCAAAATCGCCACAAATCTCATTTCTTCACCGTTTCGACGATTCAAAGCTCTATTCCACTTGTTTTTCCGTGCTCTATCCATTTCTATCATCTGTTTAATCGATCTACGAAGGTATGGCTCTAAATCTCTGATTTTCAGTTCGTGTTCATGGGAAGAAAGATTCGATTTTAGTCCGATTAATTGATGTTTAAGATGATTGTCTAGTGGAATGTGATTGATTTTGATGCTGGGAATGATTATATGGAGTAAATTCATGAGAATATGTTGATGCAAAAATCCGGATTTTTAGAATCTCATGCTTGTTGGTCTGTTCGTTCGTTTTGCAGATGGATCCTTCTCTGAACCAAGGAAAACGCCCACGAAGAGCCTCTGCAACCGATGTTTCTGGTTCCTTGTCGCATCAACGCGATGCTCAGAACCAAGCACATTGGCCTAGAATGGAAGCAAAGAAGTTCATGATCACTTGCTTCGATGACAAACCTGCAGTAGAGGTGAAGAAGCGAGAATGCATCCACAGGGATATCTCAGAGCAGTGGGACATCTATGACATCTTGTTATACAATGCCTGGTGTGATGTTAAGATCGAGCCCACACGGCTTCCTGACATGACCACAATGGGCAAGCTGAAGATACGATCAGATGTGTTGCGCGTCTTACGGACTATAGGCTTGGGTACGATCTGTACCAAGTACTACGACTTATATCCGGAGCTGGTGAGACAGTTTATGGCCACAGTCCGTGTGTACTACACCAACGATGTTGTGCGGAAAGCGTCTGAAGGTACACTGACATTCATGGCCAAGGGCAGGCGGTAGAGGCTTAGTCTCCAGGAGCTATGCGACATCTATGAGTTTGACAGGACGAAGGAGAGAGTCAGTTTGCCTGAGCACTAGTCCGATGTGGAGCTTTTTTGGAAACACTTTGGCACAGGAGTGTATGATTCTCAGACCACCAGGCAGTCCGCTGTGCGACATCCGGTTTTGCGCTATCTTGTCCGCATATTCTCCAACACTATCTTGTGTAAGATGGAGCCTGGGATGATGAGGATTGCTGAGCTCTTCCTGCTTTATATTGGGATTGGCAAGAGCGTTGATGTCAGTGAGTTTGAGGATGCTCATTTGGAGTTGGATGCTAACATGGGAGCTCTCTTTGCTCACCATTTGGAGACATTGAAGGCGACAAAGCCTTTCACTGGGAAGGCAACGAAGACAGAGTCGATCAAGAGTCTCTTAACTCCCATCTTTGATTACTTTGGTCTTAACAGGAGTCAGATGAGCATTTGTACTAAGAAGCTCACCATGAACTTCACGCATCTGAAGAGCAGTCAGTGGATCAAGGGAGACACCAATGGGACACAGTTCTGGTGGAGATTCCATGACATATCTGGCGTAGAGCGCCTTTTTCCTCTCCCAGAGACTAAGCTCACAGGCATCAGTGATCATCCTCTCTCACTCTCCTTCCAGCCGAACGTAGATCTCTGCCGAGCTGTTCCGCGCCGTGCTACTGTGCTTCGAGGCGCATCTTCTGGAGACGCTGCCTCTGCTGCTGAGCATGAGGCTGTCCCTGTTGATGACATAGATGAGTTTCCCGAGCTTCCAGGACCAGCAGAAGACATGCCACCACCGCAGTTCCATAAGTGGGCAGCAGTTGTACTTGAAGGAATATGGAAGAAGGTTCACAAGATGTCCTGCCAGCGCTCACAGAATGTACACCACCCGCAGCCTCGACGTCGTGCATCAGCTCAAGCACCTGTCCATCTGAGCTCAAGGGAGGAGGAGAGGGAGGAGGCTGCTGACTCGGAGGAGACGAACGATGGAGACTCTCCAGTATTCTAGACAGTTGCTGATTCTGCGTTTGTTTTTCTTTTTCCTTTTCTTGAGTCATTTTTATGTTTCTTTTGAGTCAGTATGTCAGTCCAGTCTATTTGGAACTTGGAGTATTTGAGTTTATTGCATCTTTATTGTTGTTTCCGATGAGATTTTGAGTGATCTAACGTAGCTAACAGGTGAGAAAATTGAGTGCTAACTCATGATCTTAACCACAGACAGATTGCACACTTTGTGTATGGTACTACAAGCTTGATGTCGAGCGACACTAAGCTTAGTGTCGGTTGACATCGGCCGTGTTCAGGTTCGGATTTTTAATTCAAAAATTCTTTGGTTCCAGTTTGATTTTTACCAATCGCATACTGCAATTGCACTGGGGACATTGCAGTCTAAGTGTGGGGGAGGTGGCTACTGACATTGAGTTTTATTTTCTTAGAGTCAGTCCTTTGTTTTCACTTGTTTTCAAATTGTTTTATTGAGTCAAAATCGGTATGAAATTATGATTTTTTGAGGATTTTTTTCGTTGGAACAGGAACTAAGTGACCATTGGACAGACTTGCAGGAGCTATATGACTATTAGAAAACACCACACATATCAACTTACCCAGGACATCCATATCTAACCAGGTATTCAGAGGATCCACCACTAGTCTCACTTCTAATCTTGACTTTAATTTCTCACATAGGGGCTTGGTAATCTTTGGGTTGGATTCCTCTAATGTATTTGGCATAGCCTGTGATCCTGTCTAAAGTATGGTTTCTGATTTTCCCCTCCCTTGAAAGTAAAAAAAAAAAGAGATAAAAACCGAGGATAAGCTAGTAGCTTCAAAGTGGTCACGGGAGTGGTAGAGACCCCTATTACGTCGTGTGTATCCATGGAAAGATCCAAAGTTAAACCCCAATAAAAAGGGAAGAGCACTGATAGAAAAAATAAAATAATACCTAGTGGGAAAAAATCAGTGCTAAGGGAGAAAGGGAAAAGAAATAAACCAGAAACGACAGTTTGGTGGTCAGACATTGAATGGGTTGAGTCCATGTGTCCTTTGATTCGATACTCCCTCTGTGAGACCGCACTTAATTGTATACAGAGGCTAGTGTGTTGAACTTGAATGTCCTAATCTGCAGGAAAGTTTTCAGTGGTTTACTAGGACGAAATGAGTTTCTGTGTTTTCAAACCTCTTTTCTTGTGCTTTGGTTCATTACTTGCTTGAGGGAAAGCAAGAGCTAAGTGTGGGAGACTTGATAAATCATGGTTTTTATAGGTTTTCAACAACGATATAGTTGTATATATTGAGTCTTTAACCTGGTTTTTCGAGTCCATTGAGTCTTCTACAGGTACGCTTGCGTTTGGAGCAAAAAAGGGAATTATAGAACGTTTCTGGTGATTTGTGCAACGAGCTAAAGTTGGTTTCTCGGCCACGACTGGATGTCGACCGACATAACCTTGATGTCGGTCGACACTAAGAGCGACTGAGAGTTGAAGACATGTTTTGAAGAATTGCAGAATTTCCCAAAAGTTTTCCTAATTCTAATTTAGCCCCAAAACATGTTTAGTGGTTTTTAATTAGGTTTTTGAGAGCAGCCTCATTCATGCTATCTTTTCATCTTGTTCTTACTTGTTCTTTCTTTGGAGATTGAGAGATTTGGCTAGGGGCAGATTCTTGTTACTTGAGGATTTCGAACCCCTTTACTTTTATCTATTCAATCTTTGGTTTTCTATTCAATGATGTGTTGTTTAACTGATAATATGTCTGAGTAGTAACCTAGTAAGATTTTGGAATTCTCATAAGGGTTTTATGCATGTTTGACAACTGATTTATTAGGATTCACCATCTGTTTGTTCATCGCCTAAGTTGTGCTTAATACTGAATTCTGGACTGATCACCTAGGGTTTAGATCTGAGATAATTTACAATAGCACGAGAGTGTGAGTTATAATCTGAACAAACTTAGTGTGAGCAATTTGACTAGATACAAAGAGATTTGGTTTAGGATAAATGTGAACCGATAGAACCTGTTCTTAATACTTGTTTAGAACTCCAGGATCACAAAGAGATTTGGATCGCTAGGTTACTAGATCTTTTTATCACAAAGGAAGTACACCATTGATCTTTTAAGTGAATCAGGAAAGCTGGAAGCAAAAGCAGTTAAGACACCTCTTGAAGAAGGGTGCAAAGTCACAAGAGAGGGGGAGACTGAAGATCAACCGTTTAAAGACATCACACTATACAGAAGGATGGTTGGTAAGTTGATCTACCTAACCATTACTTGACCTGATTTGTTTTTTGCTGTGAACCAAGTGAGTCAACATATGCAAGCTCCTGTTCTAAGATGCTATCAATGTTTAGATACTTCGAAGAAACGACCAACATACAGGCGACCTAGAGCCAAGAGAGAAACGGAGTTGATAGGTTCATCGAAGAAAGGACCAGACCAATTCAATGAGGAAGACCACCCCGGAGGACCGCAAGAATGAGAGTTCCAGCACCCGAACCTGTCACACCACCTTGCCAAGAGTGTAGCGGGACCGGACATTACAGTCACGCATGTCCTAACATGCAAGTAGCTCAAAGGCGCAACCGTGTGCGATATATTTGGACGAAGAGGCCATTATCCGGCCAATTGCCCTACCCATCATCCAGCACCCTCATCTAGCACCAGTCACCGACCAGCAGCCCGATCTATGACAAGACTAGCACCCCGAGAAAGAAGAGTAGTTGATACTAGTAGGACTAGGCAGTTTAGAAACTTCTAGCCGAAAAACAAGAATCAGCCATAATACTAAGTACACATGGGTAATACTCGAATTAGGATGAGTGGTATGAGATAAAGCGTGGAAAGGGACTGGTAACGAAGGTATGACACTTCTGGGAGGAGTAATACTCGACGACATGGTTACAAGACATTATTCTTAGAAAATGAGGAGAAGCCAAGGATTGATTCAGCGGTAGAATTCGGGAACGAATTCTTAGAAGATGGGGAGAATGTAATGACCCTACCAAGAGCTAAGTACGAACAAAAATTCAAACATCAAGGAAACGCGGGAGGAACGACGGTAAACGACCTTGGGAATATTAGGCATAATTCTGGTCGAGACAAAAATCAGAACGGACGTGCATTTTTGAAGACGGTTCACAAGCACCTCCGAGAGACCGATGTGGACGGTCAAGGAAGTTAAAAATTCTGAAACGACCAGGGCTAATACAAGGGTCAAGATAGACCATATTATGATATTCGGTCGCAAGAAAATTCAGTTGGTCCGTAAAGAAACAAGGATTGATCAAAACGACATTAAAACAGTCCGTACGGCCAAATTACGGGAATCGGTAAGGACCGATGTGCGGGATAATACTCCAGCAGTTCAGCCACGTGAATCTAATCATCTTGGGAAGAGGACAAGCTCACTTTCTGACATGTCTTCACCAGGAGGAATTTTCAGTTATTCTTCTACAAAAACAACCATTATTTTCCTACAAAAAGGAAGAAGCTGAAATGTTTCGTACTGATTGGACCATACTTCTTATGATCTGACCAGCATATGAATGCCCACTTCTGACTGGCCAAACTCCTCAGATCAGGTGGATAATTGTCAAGCTCCCATTGGACCACGAACCACCTGGCCAGACCTTGGATGAAGCACTTAATTCTCATTGGTCGAATTATTTATCGGTTTTAGTGAAGAAAAATGGTGCCTTCCTATTGGACCAAGAAAACCACGAAACAAAGATGGAGGAGAGTGTCTCATTACCATTGTCTGAGATCACCAAGAACAAAGGTTGGTGAAGGAGTCTCCAACTTCCATTGGTTATAAGTAAAAGGACGAATATCGGGTTAGAACGGAATTATCAGCACAGTTTGGAACGCTTGGGATGGGACACCAGTAAGATTTCAAGCAAGACGGATTTTATAAATACAATTACAAGTCAAGTCTGGTCTAGTGATATACCAAGGATTTTAGGGATTTTAACCATGGTATATATCTTATTTATCGAGTCTTATGTTATGTTTTGGAGTCTTTTAGTTATGTTTACAGGTCTAGACACGTTTGGAGCGGAATTGGAGTTATTGGAGCATTCTGGAGCATTTTGGTGATTTAACCCGAGAGGAAGAGTTCACTGCACATATCATACATGTGTGTCGTTCGTTGCAAGGCGTGCATCGATCATCGATCGACACAAGATCGTGACAGACAAATTCTCGCGAGTTTATGAAGAGTTTGAGAATTACAACTTAAGCCCAGAAGTTCCTCATAATTACAAAGAAGCCCCAGCCGACTTTAGACCATTATATTAAGGTTTTTAAGCAATTGTTTAGGCTACGCTTTACTTACGCTTTAATTTACTTTTGAGAGAGAGTTGAGTTGGCTGACCAGTTCTTTACTTGATTTTATATGATATTTGGTTTTCTATTCAAGATGTTTTCTGTCTCGATGATTATGTCTGAGTAGATTACCTGTTAAGTTTAGGGATTCTCATTAGGGATTTTATGGAATTATAGGTTGATAGATCTGTAGGGATTCGTACTTGCTAGTTCTTTATCTAAGTTGTTCTTAATGCTTAATCTGAAGTAGTTATCCAGATTTATGATGTTAGGTTGATTTCCGCAACGACAGTTGGTTGCTTAGCTAGAAAGAACCTAGATAAGCAATTTAATTACTCGCAAAGGAATTTGGTTTAATTAGATTGTGAACATATCGAACTTGGAATTAAAGCTGGTTTAATCTGTTAGTAATTGCAAAGGAATTTGGATTGCTGCACTTAGACTTAGAGAATTCTCGCAACGACAGTTGGTTAATTCTATATATGTGTTTGAGTTCTACAACAGTTCTTAATCAGATCCTGATTGATTGATTAGTTTATGTTCCTGATTTCCTGAGAACTCCCTAGACTTAACGCTTTGCTTCCTTGCTCACAAACTCGCTGCTATTTACTTTCTGCTTCTTTTTAGTTTACATCACATTGCTTTCTCCTAGTTTAATCTTTTCTGTTCTAAATCTATCGTTGACCGGAGTCCCTGTGGATTCGATACCCTAAGTACTACAACTACATCACTGTGCACTTGCAGTGAGTATAGGGATTAAAACTCGACCTATCAAGTTTTTGGCGCCGTTGCCGGGGACTCTTTTGAGTCTCCGATAGATTTGAACTTAGGGTTTAGACTAGGTTTTTTGTTTTTTTTTTTGTTTTTTATCACTAATTTTTTTTTATGTTTCTTGCGTTTCAGGTACGCCTGTAATCGACTTGCATCGATCGACGCGGTCCTGTGTGTCGATCGACACTGATTCGCAATTGCATCGATCGACGCTCTACTTGCAACGATCGACACAAGGTGAAACCAGAGATACCGAGAGCTTGGACGTATAACAGGTTTCGCTCTATGGAACCTGTGATTCTGATTCGCGGCGAGAACGGCATTTTACGAGACCAAGAGGGTCATATATGCAACGCGAAGGGTCAGAAACTGGATGGGGAAAGAAACCCAATCATACCATATGCATTGGTGGAGCAGATAGCTGAGATGAGGGACAAAATTGATTCTATCCACAGCATCCTACTTAGGAAGGGACAAATCCGAGCAGATGCAGAAGCTGAAAAGTTTGCAGAGGTGAATTATATAGCTGGAGCTGATTATTATGGACAGACATGTGGAAATCAGCAGAGACAAAGTTTTAGTTACGCTCTGAGATCGAGAGACTATGGTTATTCATCTCACCAAGCACCTCCTGCACCCACACATAAGAGCAGATTTGAAGTCATGATGGAGCAGTGTCTTAAAGGACAACAACAGACCACTGTGTCTTTCAACTCGAGGATTGAGACCTTGTACACTTATTTGAATGGTAAGTTTGAGTCCTTGAACACTCATATGAGGCTGCTGGATACACAAGTGCATCAAATCTCAAATTGTGCCAAAGGGAAGAATGCTCAGAAAGCTCATGTCAACGCCACCCTAGTTTAGGTTGACCATAAGCTGAATCAGGGATCATATCTTGAAGTTAAGGCTATGGAAATTTCGGAAAACAGAGAAGAATCCAAGATTTAAACCCCTGAGTTTGAGAGTTTCGACGGACCAGACTCAACCGAGATTGACATGGATCTCTTGGTAAAATCCATCAGTGTCAATCAACATCCGTTCAATGTTATAGACACCCACATCAGAGCTTTAAAGGTTCAGATTGATAATGGACAAAGCCAAGGAGAGATATTTGAGTTTAAGGTTGCTGAACTTGTGGAACATGCCGAAAAACCCGAGACTGAAGCTAGAACTCGAGATGAACTATCTGCGTCGATTGTTGCACCACGTGCATCGATCGTTGCACACCGTAAAGAATCAGCCTCACTTATTTCTCGTGGAGTTGTTAAGGAATGGGTCTACACACCTCCAATACCATTCCCAAAAGTTTCTATAAGGTTTAAACATGAGCAGAGTGTAGAAAAGTGCACGGTAGTGGTGGATAAGAAGATGATCTCAACTGATAGTCATTTGAAAGATGAAGTTCAGATTGGTGGAACTACAGTATCTGATATTGGAGAGAAGAAGATGGCGGTTCATTTTGAACCTGCTCTAACATCTTCAGAGGCTGCAACTGCTCATAAGCGGAAAGCTCCAGACATCAGATCTGCACCAAAGGTAAGGTACAAATCACCTAAGCTTAAACCTCCTAACCGCAATGCTTTGAATGCAGAAAAACGCAGTGTCCCACCCAAGCTTCGCTCCCGCCCTGCTTCTACTCTTCCTTGGAAAACCTCATGATCTGAAAGCCTATACACCTCCTTGGATGAAGAGATATTCACAGAGACATTCAAAGTCTCTGTTGAAACCGCCTTGAATCAAATCTCTCGTCCTATAGTCAAGCTAATGACTAAAAACAAGCGCTGGGTGGGAGGCAACCCACTGTTAGGTTTGCATAATTTATTTTTTGTGTTTTCATTAGGATTTTACGTTTTGTTTCTGTTTTTTGTGAGTTTTGTCTGCAGGTCTCGTCCAAATTCACAATGCGTCGATCGACACAACCCTGTGTCGATCGTCACAACACGAGAAATCGCATTGCAACGATCATTGCGGTCCTGAGCAACATCGATCCTAAACGAAAAATCGCCCTGCAACGATCGACGCACTTAGTGCAACGGTCGATGCATGTGCGACAGAGGTAAAAACCCGACAGACATAATTTCATCTTTTATTTATTTTTCTTTTTACCAACCCTTAGCTTGACACTACTGGGGACAGTGTGTCTTAAGTGTAGAGGAGGTGCTACTGACTTTATCTTTCTGTTTTCTTAGTGTCAGTTCTTTGTTTTTCAAAAAAAATGGTTTTATTGAGTCAAAACCAGTTTAAGTAGGAAGCAGTGAATTTTTGAGAAGATAAACAACATCTTGCAGGAACTTAAGTAACCATTGGGATGAAGTTGCAGATTATCTATGACTATTAGAAAACCCAAACACGGATCAGCCTACTGAGAACACCCACATCGCTTCAGGTATCAGAGGATCCTTTTACTGACTTCACCTTAATTTTGACTTAATTTTCTCACCTAAGGGCTTGGAATACCTTGAGTCGGATTCCTTTGTTAGTTCTGACACAGCCTGTAAACCTGTCTCATTTGGTTCCCTTCTCCCCTTCCATAAAAAAGAGAGAGAATAATAAACTGAGGATGAGCTAGTAGCTCCGAAGTGGTCTCTGGGAGTGGTAGCTACAACTATCATATCCCGTGCATCCATGGAATGTGTCAAAAGTACACCCCAAAACGGGAAGAACACTGATAAAAAAATAAAATCATACCCAGTGGGGAAAAATCAGTTGTTAAGGAAGGGAAAAAAGAAGAAAGGGACCAGAGAAAGATATTATGGTGGTCTAGAGCTGACTAGGTAAGAGTCCATGTGCCCTTTGATCGATAATCCTTAGGTGAGACCGCACTTAAATACTCGCAGAAGTCAGTAGGGTGAATTTGAATGCGTGAATGTGATTGTGGAGTTTACTTAGGACAGTTGCTAAGTGTGGGGGAAGTATGTGTTGGTCTTGATGTCTGCAGGTGAAATCTTTCATGTGGATTACTAAGAGGAATCTGAGTGTTGTTGCTTCTAGGATGAAAAGAGTTTCTGAAAGTTTTCAAACCTCTTCACCATGTTTTAGTTTTTTTTTTACTTGCTTGAGGGCAAGCAAGAGCTAAGTGTGGGAGAGTTGATATACCATAGATTTTAGGGATTTTAACCATGGTATATATCTTATTTATCAAGTCTTATGTTATGTTTTGGAGTCTTTTAGTTATGTTTACAGGTCTAGACACGTTTGGAGCGGAATTGGAGTTATTGGAGCATTCTGGAGCATTTTGGTGATTTAACCCGAGAGGAAGAGTTCACTGCCCATATCAGACATGTGTGTCGATCGTTGCAAGGCGTGCATCGATCGACACAAGATCGTGACAGACACATTCTCGCGAGTTTATGAAGAGTTTGAGAATTGCAACTTAAGCCCAGAAGTTCCTCATAATTACAAAGAAGCCCCATCCGACTTTAGACCATTATATTAGGGTTTTTAAGCCATTATTTAGGCTACGCTTTACTTACGCTTTAATTTACTTTTGAGAGAGATTTGAGTTGGCTGATCCTGCTCTTGAAAAAGAGAGGATTCTGAACCCCAGTTCTTTACTTGATTTTATATGCTATTTGGTTTTCTATTCAAGATGTTTTCTGTCTCGATGATTATGTCTGAGTAGATTACCTGTTAAGTTTAGGGATTCTCATTAGGGATTTTATGGAATTATAGGTTGATAGATCTGTAGGGATTCATACTTGCTAGTTCTTTATCTAAGTTGTTCTTAATGCTTAATATGAAGTAGCTATCCAGATTTATGATGTTAGGTTGATTTCCGCAACGACAGTTGGTTGCTTAGCTAGAAAGAACCTAGATAAGCAATTTAATTACTCGCAAAGGAATTTGGTTTAATTAGATTGTGAACATATCGAACTTGGAATTAAAGCTGGTTTAATCTGTTAGTAATTGCAAAGGAATTTGGATTGCTGCACTTAGACTTAGAGAATTCTCGCAATGACAGTTGGTTAATTCTAT